>CM053603.1:64200893-64272170 GCA_028646535.1 Procyon lotor | reverse complement strand
GTCATTAGTTGTAGGTTTCTACTTAGATATATTTTGTCATCCTCAAATTTATTTCTTAGAGAACTAAGATATAATTCAGATTAAAAATGGAATTTGAAACAAAAACAATAAAGATGATCTATGAAGTCAGGAGAAATTATCAAGAAGTAAATTGTAACAATGTTTTAAAAATCTTATACCAAAAGCAATATTTCAGGAAGAGGAAGAGATAACAAATAGAAGTAGCAAATAGACTCTTGGATTGTTTCATAATCCAAATGATAAAAGGTTATAAGACACACAAACACATTGGAAAACGATTTGCATTCCATGATGTTTTGACAGGAGATATTAACAATGAAATTGAAAGCATAAAACTCATAATACATCAGTATGTGGACATAGATGACTAAATACTTATTGAATATCATCAGTTCTGAGTATTTAATATATATCAGCGCATAGCAAAATGTAAAATGCCCTGAAATCTTCCACCTCACAAATAAACAATAGAGGTTTTGCCAGAGTTCACAATCTTTAAAAATTGTGTTACCAATAACAAATTGTGAAGCAGAAACTTTCAAAGTATTGATTTAAAAAATTGGTTTTGGTCAAACATGCTAGAAAAGACTACCTTATCTTTTTATCTTCCCAGTTGAACTGATATGACAAAAGTTCTGTCATAGAAAGAGCTGATCAAAGAATTGTCAGCCAAAAAGTGAAGGCAAACACTATTAAAGTGGTGTGTTAAGCTGTTATTTAATACAACGTTTTATGTTCTCCTAGATTTTCTAATCATTGAGATATTGGTCAGCTTTTTTTAAATTTATATTTTGTTGTGATTTCTTCTTCTAAGTATTATAAATACTTAACAACTACTTCTTCTTCTTCTCCCCCTCCCCCCTTTCCCTTGTCCCCCTCCCCCCCCTTCTTCTTCTTCTCCTTCTCCTTCTCCTTCTTCTTCTTCTTCCTTCTTCGAGGGGGAGAGGTGGGTAGGGGCAGAGGAAGAGGAAGAGAGAATTTTAAGTAGGCTCCACACCCAGCATGGAGCCCATTGTAGGGCTGCATCACACATCCCTGAGCTCATGACCTGTGCCGAAATCAAGAGTTAGGTGCTTAACCAACAGAGCCACCCAGATGTGCCAAACCTTATATTCTTAATCTTGTATTCTTTTTGTTAAAGAGACCTCCTGCCATAACTTGCTTAAACTTTGGACTGCTGAAATTCTAGGTCCATACCTGGTTTGTTATGAATCCTCAGGGAAGAATTACTTTTCTGTGTACACAAGGCCCAGATGAGACAGGCAAGGATCCTTGTCCCTCTCAGTGTTGTAGATTTATTTCTGACTGAGATAAGCCTTTTGGTGTCCTGGCTTATGCCTCTGTCTCCTATCTCATCATCAAAAACCAGAGCTCCCCATTTTTTTGACATGATTATCTTTTTTTGGGGGGGAGGAGATTATACTGAGTGAAACAAGTCAAGCAGAGAAAGTCAATTATATGGTTTCACTTACTTGTGGCACATAAGGAATAACATGGAGAACATTAGGAAAAGGAAAAGAAAGGTGAATTGGGGGAAATTGGAGGGGGAGATGAAGCATGAGAGACTGTGGACTTTGAGAAACAAACTGAGGGTTTTGAAAGGGGGGGATGGGTGAGCCTGGTGGTGGGTACTAAGGAGCGCACGTATTGCATGGAGCATCGAGTATGGTACATGAACAATGAATCTTGGAACACTATAAAAAATAAAATTAAATTAAGATTAAAAAACAAAAAACAGAGTTCCAAGGTCACTAGGATACTGCAAACCCCAAAAATCAACCTGGTTGCTTACTTATACCCTGGATTTCCAAATTTCTTTCTTCCTTTATTTCATGTGTGTGTGTGTGTGTTTTTATTTTTCTTGTCAGTTCCACAATACATTTAAAAGAATTTTAACATTTTTTCCCAGAATATTTGTTCTTTTTAATAAAAGGAACTTTTAGGTATTGAATTCAGTAGCCTGCCTGCAAGGAAAATGCCCACAAACTTAATGTTCAAAATTATATAAAATATGTACCTGAATTTTACCTGAATTGACAGGAAATTTTTGATACATCACATTCTCTTTTTCTATAAAGTTATTATACTTACAACATGCACTACATTTTCCGTCCTTCTGAGACAATACTTAATATCATTTATCATTTAGTTCCCATCTCTTACATAATAGTGATCATCAACCATTGTAATATGCCAAAATTATGGCTTTCTATCAATTCTCAGCGGCTGGCAACCTGCTAGAGTTAAATGGTTCGGGCCCTTGATCTAATTTAAGATATGATTCACTAAAAATATTAAAGATGACAAATAATAATGCCATTCATTTTCACACTGAGAAAGCCTTGAGCAAGCTGATTCATTCTCACCAGCCATTCTGGAAGCAGACCAAGGCCAGGGAATCGCTGTCCCTCAAGTCCCCAGCCTCCACCTTAGGGCTGTGGCAGAGGTTGCTGCAATGGTTGTAGTGTTTAGGACTGCACACATACACACACACACACACACACAGACATGGAAGCCCAAACAGAATGTGAAGGTAAATGACAAGAGTGGCATCCAAAGAAGGATTAATATTCTCCTTCCTTCCTTCTCAAAGATGGGCTGCAGAAGGAATAGAATCTTTTTACTGTTTTATACGTTGGGACAGGTACTTATAACTTATGATTAATTATATAACTATTATATAATAACTAATAAAAATAGAATAATAATTAGAATGTAATTAAGGATATAATATATAATATAATAACAACTAATAATTATATAACTTATTGTGGTTAGCATCCAAATTAAAGAATAAAACATTTTCCCATAAGGGGCTACTTCAATGGTCAGAAAAATTACTGTTTCTACTTTCTCATTTTATTTTTCTCACTTCTGTGTCATTCAACACCAGCTTGGCTATTATTTCCTGACCAGCACAAAAGATCACAGATACCTGCCTGTCAGTTTGCATCCACTCTTTTGCCTTACTAGACTTTTTGTTTGCAAATTGTGAAGATAAGTGTACCAGACTGGAAATTCATTTCTGGAATCTGTGTATAGACTCTTTATCCTCAGAGGAGGCATTTCTACTCTTTTAACTCCAGGCTGAAACTCACCCACCGTAGGTCTAGCAGTGGACTGAATCCTGGAAGCACATAGTATTAAAAGTTGCTGCCAGGGCTGACACACTGAAATCACCCCAGCTGCCTTTGTGATGCATTTTTTATTAAGTCTCCTTCCACAAGTCATAATCCAGACATACCCCAAAGCCATGCCTTCAAAGCCTGCTGAAAGGGAAGTCTTTCATTCATGGCCACGGCTAGCCAATCACAATACTGCTACCATTTCAAAAGGACTCATTGATCATTGGTTCTACTAACTGTGAACATTTATTTTGTATTCTAGAGTCTGTGAGTATAGGGATGATAGGGAGCCCTTCCTGCCCTGCCAGAGTTTCTGGTCTTGTTCTAATAGAAGGAAAAAGGGACCAACGTTTCTTGAAGGCCTGCCATTTTCTGGCACCTTGTTAATGAACTAACAAGATATTATTTAAACTTTATGGAAACTCTGTAAATATAATTTAGAATTCAAATCTGATTTTGTCTGATTGCAAAGCTGATATTCTTGGCACTACATCCTGGTGCATTGGTGATTTTCCTACTTTGATTGTCAGGTTCTAAATTTTGGCTACAAAGACTTTTTTTTTCTTTTATCATCTTTTCTTCTGAGCCATTCAAAAGCTTGAAAATGCATATGTATGGTATAATTCGTAAGTGGAGATCAGACACATACATGTGTGTATGAATACATATGCATGAGAACATATTATAATCGTGGAGTCAAATGAAATTATTCACATGTTCAGTTAATTATAATTGTTACAGCAAATGATATAAGTAGTAGAATTACTTTACTGTTCAACATATAAATTGGGGTGCCTGGTTGTCTCAGTCAGGTAAGTGTCTGATTTGGCTCAGATCATACTCTCTGGGTCCTGGGAGATCAAGCCTCGTGTGGGGCTCTCTGCTTAGCAGGAAGTTTGCTTCTCTCTTTCCCTCTGCCTCTCCCTACCACTTTACTCTCTCTCAAATAGGTAAAATCTTAATAAAAATATATGTGTGTGTGTTTGTGTGTGTGTATGTGTATATATATAAATTAATAATGTCACGTAAAACTCTTTCTGTTTTTATTAAGTTTTTATTTCAATTCCATTTCAGTTAACACACTGTGTTATATTAGTTTCAGGTATACAATATGATTCAACAATTCCGTACATGACATGCTCATTGCAACAAGTGCCTTCCTTAATCCCTATCAACTATTTCACCCATCTCCTTTTTCTGGCAACCATCAATTTGTTCTCTATAGTTAAGAGTGTTTCTTGGTTTGTCTCTCTCTCCCTCTCTTCTTTTTTCCTTTGCTCATTTGTTCAGTTTCTTAAATTCCACATATGAGAAAAATCATATAGTATTTGTTTTTCTCTGACTGACTTATTTTGCTTAGCATAATACTCTCTAGCTCCATCCCTGTCATTGCAAATGGCAAGATTTCATTCTTTTTTATGGCTGAGTAATATTCCACTCTCTCTATATACATACATACGTACACACACACACACACACACACACACATGCCACTTCTTTATGAACATTTGGCTGCTTCTATAATTTAACTATTATAAATATTGCTACTATAAGCACAGGGGTGCATGTGTGTCTTTGAATTAACGCTTTTGTACTTTTGGGGCAAATACTTAGTAGTGGGATTACTGGATCTTAGTGTAGCTCTATTTTTTATTTTTTGAGGAACCTCCATACTCCACAGTGTCTGCACCAGTTTGCATTCCCACCAGTGGTGCACAAGTGTTCCTTTTTCTTCATATCCTTGTCAACACTTGTTTTTTGTGTTTTTGACTTTAGTCACTCTGATATGTGTAAGGTGATCTCTTATTGTGGGTTTGATTTGCATTTCCATGAATGATGTTGAGCATCTCTTCATGTGTCCGTTGGTCATCTATATGTCTTCTTTGAAGAAATGTCTGTTCATGTCTTCTGCCCATTTTTTAATTGGATTATTTGTTTTTTGGGTATTGAATTGTATCTGTTCTTTATATATTTTGGATACTAGTGCTTTGTCAGATATGTCATTTGCACATATCTTCTCCCATTCCATAAGTTGCCTCTTAGATTTGTTGATTGTTTCCTCTGCTATGCAGAAGCTTTTTATTTTGATATAATCCCAATAGTTTATTGTTATTTCCCTCATCTCAGGAGATCTAGAAAAATGTTGCTACAGCCAATGTCAGAGAAATTACTGCCTGTGCTTTCTTCTAGGATTCTTATGGTTTCAGGCTTCACATTTAGGTTTTTTTTTTTTTTTTAGATTTTTTTTTTTTTTTTTTATTTGACAGAGAGAGAGAGAGAGATCACAAGTAGGCAGAGAGGCAGGCAGAGAGAGGGGGGAAGCAGGCTCCCTGCCGAGCAGAGAGCCCGATGCGGGGCTCGATCCCAGGACCCTGGGATCATGACCTGAGCCGAAGGCAGAGGCTTAAACCACTTAGCCACCCAGGCGCCCCCACATTTAGGTTTTTAATCCATTTTGAATTTTTTGTGTATAGTGTAAGAAAGTGGTCCAGTTTCATTCATTTGCATGTAGTTGTCCTGTTTTCCCAACAGTATTTGTTGAAGGTACTGTCTTTTTCTCACTACGTATTGTTGCTTCCTTTGTCAAAGAATAATTGCTGATATAATTGTGGGTTTATCTCTGGGTTTTCTTTTCTGTTTCATTGATCTATGCATCACTTTTGTGACAGTACTATATTACTACGTTTACTATAGTTTCATAGTCTAGAATTGTGATTCCTCCAGTTTTGTCTTCCTTTTTTAAGACTGCTTTGACTACTTGAGATCTTTTGTGGCTCCATACAAATTTTAGGATGGCTTGTCGTAGTTCTGTAAAAAATGCTGTTGGTATTTTGACAGGGATTGCATAGATTGCTTTGGATAGTATAGACATTTTACCAATTTTTCTTTTTCCAATCCATGAGCATGGAATGCCTTTTCATTTGTTTGTGGCATCTTCAATTCATATCATCATTGTTTTATAGTTTTCAGAGTACAGATATTTTACCTCTTTGGTTAAGTTTATCCCTAGGTACTTTATTATTTTTGGTACAATTATGAATGGGGGGTGCCTAGGTGGCTCAGTGGGTTAAAGCCTCTGCCTTCTGCTCAGGTCATGATCTCAGGGTCCTGGGATTGAGCCCCTCATCGGGCTCTCTGCTCAGCAGGGAGCCTGCTTCCCTCCTCCCCCTCTCTCTACCTGCCTCTCTGCCTGCTTGTGATCTCTCTCTCTCTGTCAAATAAATAAATCAATCTTTAAACAATTATGAATGGGATTATTTTCGTGATTTCTCTTTCTACTGTTTCGTTATGAGTATATAGGAATGCAACAGATATCTCTACATTAGTTTTGTATCCTGAGACATTACTGAATTCATTTACTCATTCTAGTAGGATTTTTTTTTTTTTTTTGGTGAAGTCTTTGGGTTTTCTATACATAGTATCACATCATCTGCAAATAGCGAAAGCTTTACTTCTTCCTTACCAATTTGGAGGTGGTTTTTATCCTTTCTCTTATTGGTGTGATGTATCATACAATATTGAACCTATGTAAACCTCGTCTCATTGTTATATTTGGAGGAACTATTTGGATATGTGATGATGGAACTAGTGAAGTTGTCAGCTGTAGTGGGCTTATTGTACTTATTTCACTTGAAATGTCATAAGGGAGACAAGTTTTATGCTTCAAACATCTGCTAGCTGATGAAAATGAAAATTAAAATTAACTGCTAGACCCCTAGATGAAGGCTGTCTATGTTTTGTATTATGTGATTGGTTGCTAGTAGCTGTCCACAATAAGGAGATTTTAAATTTATTTTATTTTATGTTTTCAGAAGGAATTTGAAGCCCTCTTTTGCTCAGAAGGAGAAAGTATACTGGAGGATTAGTCAAATATTTGCCCCCACTGGGCTTGGTAAAATTACTAGTTAAAAAAAAATCTACAAGTTTCCTTAAGAACTTATTAACTATTTAGAATAGTTATCAGTTACCTAGTTATCAGTCACCTAGACTAGGTCAATCCATATGTTTAAATTTCAAATGCCATAATAGAAGGAAAATATCTAAAGCAAAAATGACATTCCTAAATCTGAAGATTGGAATAATCTTGTTGATAAAATATACATTTATGGTTAAAAAGCCAATTTTTTATATTCGTTGATGAGAATCCTGCAACAAAAGAACAGTTAAAGCAAGTAAGTGTCTTTGTGTCGGACTTTGATTTAAAAAATCACCAGTATTGCAAACCATTTGATACTGATATAAACGCTTTAAAATTTTTTTAAATTTATTTGAGAGGGCTAGAGCACTAGAGAAAGAGAAAGCAAGCATGAATAGAGGCAAAGGGAGGGGCGCCTGGGTCCAGGCTCAGTCGTTAAGCGTCTGCCTTCGGCTCAGGTCATGATCCTGGGGTTCTAGGATCGAGCCCCGCATCGAGCCCCGCATCGAGCCCCGCATCGAGCCCCGCATCGAGCCCCGCATCGGGCTCCCTGCTCGGCAGGAAGCCTGCTTCTCCCGCTTCCGTTCCCTCTGCTTGTGTTCCCTCTCTCACTCTGTTTCTCTCTGTCAAATAAAATCTTTAAAAAAAAAAAAAATAGAGGCAAAGGGAGAGGGAGAAGCAGGCTCCTTGTCGAGGGAACCCAACGTGGGACTCAATCCTAGGACCCCAGCATCGTGACCCAAGGCGAAGGTAGACAGTAACCCAACTGAGCCAGCCAGGTGCCCCATAAATGCTTTAAAATTTAAATGCTAAGGTAATAAATTAAATACTGGTTATTTTCTTACCAACATACCTTCTTCACGAGCCCTGTTTGCATATCAATTATGAATGCACTCAATGGCTCAGAACAAAAAAGTTTGATTTCTTGCTGTCTTGAATAAGTAAAAGTTTATTTTATTCATTCAGTGGGAAGCCAGTAAATGAGGGTTGCCAAAGTTGGTTCTGCCATTCAACAGTGCACTCATGGACCCTGCTCTTCTTAGCATTGTGCTCTGTCATCAGAATGTGATGACTTTTACTCCTAGGATTGTCCCCAAAGAGCTGTGACAAACCAAGACATCATGTCCACATTCCAAGGAATGATTAAAAGGGCAACTTCTCCTGAGAAGGCTTAGTCTTTTTATTTAGAATAAGATGCCTCTTCCCGGCAAACTTTTTCTTTATCTCTTTAGCCAGAACCGGGTCACTTGTCCATTCTGGGCCTATTACTGGCAAAGGAATTATCGTAGACAGTTTTATCTCTGAGGCTCAAGAGGCTTCCATTTCCCAGCCAGCAAGAACTCTCCACCCACTCCCTCAACATAAAAGTGGTACAGTGGCTGTGAGGAATAATCGTCATCCACAAAGGGCAAAAATATTTTAGGGCATTCAGAATAATAACTTTGAGTCAGAGCATAATTCTCCTGTTGAAGTTGCTTGAGATAAATATTTGCTAAGTTCTTTAAGTGTGAATATAGGTGTACACGTTTCTTACAAACAAAAAGAAATAAGTAAGGGTATAACATCTTATCAAGCTATTGTTAAAGAAGATAAATCATATCGTTAGTCTGTATCATCTAAGAAATCCTGAAATAAATCTAAATAAAGCTAAGCTAAAGCATAATTGGTCAGTTTCCACATAAAAAAATCTTAAATAAACTCTTGGTTATTTTTGATAAGTTATATTTCTCTCATAGTACAAGACACTTTTAAAATTCAGACTATATTTCACTTCGGTGCATAACACAAAAGGATAGTTGGCAATGCCGTATTTGTGGGAGAATGCGCCAGAATGTTCCCTAATCACTTTCTTAGAATTTTGAAAACTCAGTGTTAAGTCTGAAACTGTGAAACATCTGAGATTTTACCCTAATTGCAAACTAGCAAGTTAGCGTGCCATGATTTTATGTACATATATTGCAGAAGACACCAGACTCTTGGTTAGTCAGAGGCAAAGATAATTTATCATTCTCATGTAGCCAGGGCAGCATCTTGTGTCCATTCCCCATGCCCTGCCCCCTGAGAGATGATGTGATAAGTGCCAGATGGATATCTGTACATGCAATGAGGCTCCCAGGAGAGAAACCCCCAAACTGGGCTGCGGGCACATCTACCTGTCTTCCCCTTTGGAGAGAAAGATGACTCATTACCTTGGAGTTGAAGCAGATCTCTCCAGGGAGGGAAGAAGAGTAATACATCTTTACTATCCTGGGATATCTTCACATCTCTCCACAAGAATATATTATCCCTGGCTTCCAAGGCTGTTTGCTGTACAAACATAGTCTTTGATTGGAAGGATATGTTTGGCTCAGGCCACAGAGGAATATAAGAAATCAGTGGAGAATTGTCTGGTAACACTAAGTTGATATTCTGGAATCTTATTCTTAACAGAAGTCAGTAACTACAACAGACTAATGGGATTTAATATTGAAACCAAATAACAATAAAAAAAACTAAACAGTTTTTTAGTCATTGTACAAAATAAGAAATATTAAATTTCTGTCAAAGGTTTAATCAATGGGGATTAAACACTTTAATCAACGGGGAATTCCCTTCCACATATCTGCCAGCCCATTTCACAGCCAACAACACTGAGGAGACCCTGAAGAAGGAAAGGGAGGGGAGGAGAGATCAAATTATATAGTTCAGATTTATCTTACACAATGGTTACTCAGTTAATGACTTTTTACCATAATAGCACTTGAGAAGTTATACTACTTGTATTGGTTAGTTAGGCTGTTATTATAAAATACCATAGATTGGCTGACAACAACAAACATTTATTTCCTCAGAGTTCTAGAAGCTGGGAAGGTCAAGATCAAGGTCATGACAGATTTGCTGTTGGGTACAGACCCTCCTCTAGGTTTTCAGATAGCCACCTTCTTGCTGTATCGCCACACTGAGGGGATAGGAGGTTGGGGTGTACATGCCAGTGAATGTATTAGGCTCTTCCTCATCTTATAAGGGCACTAATCCCATTATAGCAGCTCCGTCCTGTCCTCATGACCTCACCAAACCTAATCCTAAAAGCCCCACCTCCACATACCATCATACTGGATGAAAGCTACAACTAACTTGGGGAGGACATACTCAGTCCATAGCACTCACTATTCTTAGAACAATGACTACTCTTTTATTACTTATTTATTTAAATTATTTATTATTATTATTATTTTTTAAGATTTTATTTATTTATTTGACAGAGAGGGAGAGACAGCAAGAGAGGGAACACAAGCAGGGGGAGTGGGAGAGAGAGAAGCAGGCTCCCTGCTTGGCTCGATCCTAGCTCCCTGGGATCATGACCTGAGCTGAAGACAGACAGTTAATGACTGAGCCACCCAGGCGCCTTACTTAAATTATTTTTCACCCAAAACCACACCAAATGGGCATGATATATAAAATAATATTTCAACATTAGAGTTTCTGGCACAGAAAGTCTCACCAATCTTTTTTTTTTTTTTTTTAAGATTTTATTTACTTATCCGACAGAGAGAGAGAGATCACAGGTAGGCAGAGGCAGGCAGAGAAGGGGGAAGCAGGCTCCCTGCTGAGCAGAGAACCCGATGATGCGTTGCTCGATCCCAGGGCCCTGAGATCATGACCCGAGCTGAAGGCAGAGGCTTAACCCACTGAGCCACCCAGGCAGGCGCCCCTCACCAATTTTCTTGACTGAACAATTTCAGGACAGAAACTGTTAAATGAAGCTAACTGAATTATCTACTATCTTTGGACCCCAAACATTTTGATTTATATTAAGTGCCAGGCAAGAAAGATGAAGAGGTAGCATCTTCTATTCCTCGTCAGGTTCTTGTCCATGACTGCTGTTCCCAGGTGTCAAAGCTTTCTTGTGTTTAGCTTACATTTGACTGTAAAGGTGAAGATCTCTGATGGAAAATTATTTTTAAATGACTTTGAGTTCAGGATTATTATATGTAAGCAAAAAGTTGAAAACTTGATGAAGAAACTTTTGCCAGAAAAGAGAGTGCAATAAGCATTTATCATATTACTTTTTTTTTGTACAAAATAGATTTACTTATTTTTTTTGGCCTACATTGCCTTGTTTTCATTGTTTAATTTTGTATTTTACTCTGTGAAATTACTTGGATTTCTTGGATTATAATGGAATATGTTATGCTTTTCTCCTATTAAAATTTAACAGTTTTTCACTTAAGAGCAAGGTTATTGGAAATGAATCAAAGTAATTAAGCAGGAAATGGGTTTAGCAGTTTGTGAAACTGTTGCTGTATGAAATCTCCCCCATCTCCTTCTCTCCCAGCCAGATCTGAGGGTACGTGGGAGATGGTTTCCACCTCTAGAATTATTATTGGGTTTTCTCCCTAACACCTTTCCCTGATAAAAAATTTTGAAGACTCTGCAATTATTCTGCCATCACTGGGCATTATTTTTATGGAGCCACTAGCAATAGAAAAGATAGGACCTGAATTACAAGGAGTACTAGCTTGTTATGGCAGAGGCTTTTCTGTTTTGTTTTAGAAAAATATACATTCATTCAGTCCTAAAAGATATGTGGGATCTCTGGACAGGCTAATGACTTTGATGCCAAATTATCAAACTGCTACTCTTTATTTTTCAAAGGTTGCAAGGGGGGAAAAAAGTGGGGAAAAAAGGCCCCCTAGTGGCTGTCCTCTTCATCTCCTCTGTTGGCCCAAGCCATTCAGCTCTGGGCCTCAAACTTGCACTTAGTTCAGCAAAATAAAAGCCCTGTCATTCACCAGATCCACTTTCCCAAAAAGGCAGTTTGGGGTTCATCTGTTGATCATTGAGTCGACACTTAAAGATATCAGCAGTCGCCATAGCCACTTATCCAAGTATTTCTTTCAATCACACCTAGCGTTTTCCCTAAGGGGATTCTGTAAATGAGATTTTCTCCATCTTGACCTCTTTGGAGCATCTTGTAAAGATTGGTTCTCCATGCAAATGCCAAGTTGACCCACCTTTTCATCTGTCACCGCAGCCACTCAGCAAATTCTTATAAAGTGCCAACTCTGTTCCATGCATTGTGAGAGGTACCGGGGTGTAGCCACGGCCCGTTCCCACAGAGAACGTGCAATCTGGCAAGGGGGGCCTACAGGGAGCAGCTATAGACCCAAGACAGATTTCACTCTATGATGTCTTGGAGCACTTGACCTGGTCTGAGGAGGGTAGAGACAAGCTTCCGGGAAAGGGTGAGAACCTGCAGGAGTTATGGCCCAGTTAAAGTGACTGGAGAGGGTCAGATTGATTCAGGCTGAGGAAATATCCTGTTTGAAGGACCAGAGGCCAGAGAAAGCCTGGAGAGTATCCAAAGAAATGAAAAAGCCCAACAGGACTGAGATGTGGGAAGAAATGAGAGAGTGAAGGTTTACCTAGGGCAAGTTCATATAGGAACGCATGCACAAGATTAAAGTGTCAGGGAGCACCTGTGGGTCTCAGTGGGTTAAGCCATCTAATTCTTGATTTTGTCTCAGGTCACGATCTCAGGATCATGAGATTAAGCCTCACTTGGGCTCTACTCCCAGGGTAGAGCCTGCTTAATATTCTCTCTCTCCCTCTGCCCCTCCCCTCCCCCACGCCTCTCTCTTCCTCTTTTTAACAAAACAAAACAACAGATTAAAGTTCAGGATGTCCATAAGAATAATGAGGTACACCTGCAAGATTTGAAGCAGAGACATATCATGAACAGACTTGGATTTTTGAAGGGGTACTCTTGTTACAGGTTGAACAAGGGCAATATTAGAGAACAGAAACCTCTTTGATGGCTGTCTTAGGTCTGGCCCCACTGAGAAGCTGGCTCCAAGATGAGGATTTTTGTATAAATGATGAAGTAAGTGCTTCCCAAGGTGACTTGTATGGAGGTGGGGGAAGTAAGACTTGGAGGGAGGAGGCCATGCAAGGGTAGAGCCTCTGACAGAGTCCCCATGGCATCCTGATCCCAATGGGAACCCTTAGCAGGAAATTGTACTTGGGCTTTTGGCCAACCTAAAGCAAGGCAGCTTGGCTTTGATGCTTCCACTAGTTGGTTGGTCATTGGCTGTGGCTCCTCCCCTGGGGAAAGTGGAGCCCCGGGCACTGCCAGCTCTCCACCTTTGGAGGTGACAAGGCTCCAGGAGGCTAAGGGCAGTCCTCTGAAAACAGCTTACAAGCACAAGCCCTAAGAAAACACACAGGAGCTGGAGAGAGAGAGTTCGGAAGTGAGTGTGAGCAAGAGAGACTGGCGATGGGGACAGTGGGGAGGGAGAAGAAAGAGGCACAAAACACACGAAAAGGGGCGCCTGGGTGGCTCAGTGGGTTAAAGCCTCTGCCTTCGGCTCAGGTCATGATCTCGGGGTCCTGGGATTGAGCCCCACATCGGGCTCTCTGCTCAGCAGGGAGCCTGCTTCCCCCTCTCTCTCTGCCTGCCTGTCTGCCTACTTGTGATCTCTCTCTCTGTCAAATAAATAAATAAAATCTTTAAAAAAATAAATAAATAAAACACACAAAAAGATATGTGGGAGACATCAGAACACAGGGCTTGTGTCAGCAATGAAATTGTTCAGACATTTTTAAACTTTTATTAACAAGTATTGTATACCCTTTTCTAAACGGTAATAAAATTGTAAAATAATAAATGTGTAGCAATTTATATTTAAATAATGAAGAACAATATTTATGAGAGACAGTTGGCTGTAGTGAGCAGAACCTGAGACTTCTTTATAAAATTAAAAAAAAAATAATGGTAGCACTAGCCAGTTTTTTGAGGGTGATATGCAAAGTATAAATACTATTTCAAAGAAAGGGAGGAAACCAAGGAATGGAAACCTTACTGAGACCAAATCAGTGCTAAAGAGCTGAACATATAAATTGCCATTTCCCCCAGGATTTTGCACATATATTCATCAGGCCCCTGCCTTTTTGATGAGCCCAGTTAGGCTGCCCAAAAGGCTTTAAAAGGTGGAGCTGAACTCTCCTCCACGTGCCTTTGGCTAATATCTCACTTGATTTAGTAAAAGGAAGGCAACATATTAATTTTTTTTCTGAAAGGTTTGTTTGGATGGCCTTGGAAAAAACAAATAGATGAATTGAGAAATTAGTTTCATTAGCTGATATTAAAATTCTGCTATCTCGTTGAAATATTTCATTGGCTTTCAAGTCGATTTCACTAATGGAGAGACTGGCTAGAAAAACATGCAGGAAAACACAGTGCACTGATATAATTCAGTAATTTCCTCTATGACTCCTTAGAGAAATGCATATCTGGTAAATGGAACTTTCATTTAACAATCTCAAAATAGGAGAGTTTTATCAATGAACTCTTTGCCTAATGTATACTTTGCAAACATAGGCAGCATTGCCATTCTAGAAAAAAATTACCCTGTGTTTTTAAAAACAGGTAGCATTTCTCTAAAAAGAGGAAATCAAATTCCAGGAGGAGCTGGCACAATAATGAGGTACTCAGGAGGAAGTCCATGTCACCTGGTAAAAAGACATACGGGTTTGAATGAGATTAGTTCTTTTTGTTTATTCATGACCCTCAGACATATTAATTTCTTTTAGGCTTGATTTCATTCAAGGGGCAAAATGCACTAACAAAACTAACATCATCAGATTTGGTTAACCTTCCTTGGAAATAAGAAGAGGCTCTCTGGTGTATGGTATCATTGGGCTGTTGGTTATTCTTGCATAGGCTCTTTTTTTTTTTTTTAAAGATTTTATTTATTTATTTGACAGAGAGAGATTACAAGTAGGCAGAGAGGCAAACAGAGATAGAGGAGGAAGCAGGCTCCCTGCTGAGCAGAGAGCCCGATGTGAGGCTCGATGATCCCAGGACCCTGAGATCATGACCTGAGCCGGAGGCAGAGGCTTAACCCACTGAGCCACCCAGGCGCCCCCTTGCATAGGCTCTTAACAGACCCCCAGGACTGGCCTTGAGTCTCTTTCATTAACAGTGATGGGATGTAAAACCTGATAGTTTAGCCACTGACCTGAGCTGTGAGGTGGAGGTAGATTGGGGGGCTTCAGGGGCTGGAAGCCCATTGGAATAAATTCCATGGTGGAGTGGGAAAGAAGGACAAAAGAGGGTAAACAGTTGTTAACAGCGGTCTTAGCTCATATCACAGGCTTTCATTTTGTTTTGTTTTGTTTCTTTCCCAGCCTCTGTGTGCTTCTCTCTGATTTATTTAGAGAACATCCATGAATAGAACATTAATTGTTTTCGTTCCCTGAGAAAAAAATGAGGTGTTTCTGCACCATGAAAACCAACTGACTTTGGAATGTAAAAAAATCAGCTATCTAATAATTTTATCTATGAAATACTCAGTGTTTTTTTTTTAAATACTCAGTGTTTCTTTAGAAAAGTAAATAGCTAATTGTTTGGGCATCAACTATCATAAGCTCAACTACAATTAGAAAGGCAGGTTCATCTTAAATTTGTGTAAAGCAACCCTATGTAAAAATTCTTGGTAAGTTACCTGAACAGAAACTTTACTGATGCCTGTATATCCCTTTATTTGTTCTCTGCCAGCTACTTGTTCCATTTCCCTTAATTACCAAATGACAAAATGACCTCATTCCTCTAAAGCTATTAATTTAACCATCACTCATCCAGTGTATCAGGATTTGCTATGAATCACAGGCCATCACATGTGACCTTCTCTTTCCTGCCCTGGTGCTCCATGTTCTTCTGTCTACACACTTAACTTTACCTTCTTTCCTCCAGGCTCGAAGGATGAGGTAGATGTATAGCTATGCTTCTCCTCAAGCGTAGCTACATATCATCAACCTTCTGCCCCATAAGATTGGGGAAAAAAATGTGGTTAGAAAGGCTTACACATCATTTCTTTTAAATATTGTAAATTCATACCCTGCTCCATTTGAAGAAAAATTTTTCTCTAAATAAATCAAAACTGATCTCTCCCTGGATAGTATTGGAAACATCCAGAATTATTTTAACCTTAATTTTTCTATGTGCTACATTTCTGCATTGGTCATTCTATAACCCTTTTTGTAGCATTTTTTTTCCATAGTGGATTACATTTTCCATATTTACAAGTGAGATTTCATTTGCTATATTTAATTTAATTTAGATGTTCCCTAGGCACATGGACAGATAACAGAAGTCTATTCATCTCATTAACTGTTGGATTTTCTTAAGGTTCAGGACTAGAATGTCTCGTTTTCTTGCCTACTCTGCTTCTAAGGCATCACATTCACTCTCACTGACTCAGTTACTAACTGACTGCCCATTGCCCAGAGATTTTTATCTCCAATCTAAGACTCTCTTCAGAACTCCTCTTTATATACACAATGGTTACTTACATATACAGTGGGTTATTTGATATCTAACTTATTATCCATAGTGTTTGAATAAATGAACAAGTCAGTTACACGTTTCTAAATTCGGCTGAAGGGGGGATGGGGCAAGATAAATAACACATTCCAAGTACTCAAAACCCAGGAGCTAGCTCATCTTCTGACTGAAGTTATATAATTTTCATTTTTATATTTGAGGTTACTTCCACGGATTCAAAAAATATTTCCCTCCAAAACAGTAATTTTTCACTGTAGATTTTATGTGCTGTATTATTTACTATTGAGCCCCTTCTGCCATGGAGCGAAACAAAATCTTATTGTGGATTTAGATTTGCCTTTCCTCCTGCCATACTTCTTCTAGTACCACTATCCATGGACTTCCTGAATGCTTATACACTCAGGATATTCCATGACCTTCCAAATGAGGAATTGCCTTATAGTGAGAGAAGTAAAGCAATGAGCTGATGTACATAGGATTCACTAGTCTGACTATGCACTCTAATTCCTATGGAAAATGTACCCTTTAGAGAATGGGGGCATGATTTATTGAAACTGTTGTAGTACCAGCTGGAAGACCATACATGACGAGATGTGGGTGCTGTCTTGTAAGATGTGTATCTGTGAGAGGTTTTTTTTTTTCCCCATAGCCTACATGTGGGCTTGAGAACCAAGTAACGAGAGGGAGGATGTGTCTGTCACTATTTTTTTTAATGAATCAATTGGAAAAATGTGCTTTCTTTCCCTATGACTAGCAGCTGCTGATTTAGAAATGAAGGCTTTTATATACAAACTGCGTTCCTTAAATTGTAAGCTGAGACAACCACTGGGCAAGTTTGGGTTTCTATGGCCTTTGGGTGAACAGGTGGGTTTCTATGTTGGCTTTCACAACTGATGGTCAAGGAGATAGGGCTTCTTTTAGACAGTGGGGCATAGTAGTACTAGGGTGGGTGTTCCCTGTGATGGTCAGAGACCTCAGAGATGGAGGGTCAGGCTATCTCACTAGGAGAGGAACCCTGATCAGTTGAGGTCATAATAATTTGGAATGAGTACCAGCAGAAAGGAGTCATAAATAGCAACCATTGCCAAGGGACTAGTGGTAAAAATGAGCATCACAACCCTATGGTTTCTACCATACTTCCTTGCAGTAATTTGTATTTTTACTTATGCTAACTTTTAAATTTATGTTATCTATTAAGTTAACTGTCTCCTTTTCCTATTTGCTATTGTGATATGTACTGTGTTTTAGAAATTATTGACTACCTAGATGAGTCCAAAGGAGAATATGAGAGACAGGATCGTGACAGAACCAAAAAATTGACCTCTGCTAGATTTGGATGCATTAAATAATGAGATTTTAACTTCTCTTCTTCTGGGAAGGGTACACTTTTAGAAATGAAGAGGTGATTGTGTTGTACCACCTAGTAGTAATGATTTGGGGTGGGAAGTAGGGTGTTAAGCAGCTACAGTAGTGGAGTGTGGAGGATATCTTTATTTTCTGTTTGCTACTCAGCATCCAAACCTCTGCTTTTGTTTGGGAAGTCCCCTTTAATGAGTCCTGATAGGAGGCAGAATCTATTTCTACCTAGAATTTTTTTTCAAGTTTTTTTTTTTAATTCCATCTAGTTAACATAAAACATAATATTAGTTTCAGGTTTAGAATTTAGTGATTTATCACTTACAACATCCAATGCACAACACAAGTGCCCTTCTTAATTCCCATCACCCATTTAACTCATCTCTCCAACCACATTCCCTCTAGTAACCCTCATCTTGTTCTCTGGTTAAGAGTCCTTTTTCTGGTTTGCCTCTCTCTTTTTCCCCCTACCGTTCATCTGTTTTGTTTCTTAAATTCCACATATGAAACTGGATCACTTTATTATGCCATACACAAAAAATGGATGAAAGACCTAAACTTGAAACCATCAAAATCCTAGAGTAGAACATGGGCAGTAACCTCATTGACACAGGCCATAGCAACTTCTTACTAGACACAGCTCCAAAGGCAAGGGAAACAAAAGCAAAAATAAACTATTAGGATTTCATTAAGATCAAAAGCTTCTGCACAGTGAAGGAAACAATCAACAAAACTAAAAGGCAACCCTTGGAAAGGGAGAAGATATTTGCAAACAGCATATCTGATAAAGGGTTAGTATCTAAAATCTATAAGGAACTTTTCAAACTCAACACCCAAAAAACAAATAACTTATTTTTACTTAGAATTTAAACAGGCCTGATGTGGGGCACCTGGGTGGCTCAGTCGTTAAGCGTCTGCCTTCGGCTCAGGTCATGATCCCAGGATCCTGGGATCGAACCCCACATCGGGCTCCCTGCTCAGCAGGGAGTCTGCTTCTCCCGCTACCATTCCCTCTGCTTGTGTTCCCTCTCTCGCTGTGTTTCTCTCTGTCAAATAAATTAAAAAAAAAAAATCTTAAAAAAAAAAAAAAAAGGCCTGATGCTCAGTTATACAGCCTTCTTGGCAGCTGAGAAGCATTCACCTGACTTAGCCAGCTTAGGCCAATCGTACTGGCTTGGTCTGTCTGCATTGGAGTCTGATGGTGGAGATACACAGCCCTTAGCACCTGCACAGAATACATTTTGCAATTTGAGCAGCATTCAGCATTTAGACGCCACCCTAGTACTGAGTTTCTAGTGGAAGTGAAAGTGCTTTTCCTTCTAGATGGATTTGTGCCAAGGTGTGGTGCTGCCTTGCCCTTGTTTTCTACTGTTTCCTGAGCTCGCTTCCCTGGCCCTTGGGGCAATTCTAGAAGCTACCTAATATGCTTTTTTCAATAAATTGGTATTCTGCTTATGTCATCCAGGGTTACTTTCTGTTTCTTCCAGCCAAGAAGCCTGAGTTGTGCCCCAGGGTGCCCACAAGCAGCATATGAAAGGAAGCTCCTTCTCTGGGAGTTGAACATTCTAAACCTACACACATATGGGATGTAGGGTATGTCTCCAAAGGTTCCCTAGGACCCAACTCACTCAGAGACCTCCACCAAGACCCGTGTGGTTACGTGAAAACACCATCTATAAACAGCTGTTTATCCTCAGTAATGGAGTGAGGTTAGTCTTGTGGTCAGGCCGACTGCATGATTCACAGACTGTCTCAATGTTCTGAGTCATAGGAAACCTCAGGTGGGCTGTGAAGGCCCAGGAAATGTTTGTGGTATTTTTGTCCTAATGTTGCAATAGGAATACGATCTACAAATCCTGCTGGCCTCAAAATGCTGAAAAGGCATTAGCATACACTTTTTAAAAAAACAAATGCATGAACTAAAGAGGGGGCAAGTAGAAGGAAGTGGGATCCAAAAATGTGTGGTTGTTATTTCATTCACAAAGGTAAAAATGACTGAAGGGTGGATAGGAGTTTTTTGATACCTTAGAGTGGAAATCAACAAGGAGCTTATTATACAAAAAGGAAGAGAAAAGACAAGTTTCCAAAATAACCAAAAAAAAAATGGATGAATTTTTTTCTGAGCAGCTCATGAGATCATTAGCTAATCACAGGGCTTGGCTAAAAAGGGCAGTTTGAATGATCTAGTTATTTATTAGGGGAAAAAAGGTAGGCAGAGCATGCTTATCTTTTTTTAATATGAAAAACATGTGGCTATTCAGAGTTTTCATGAATAGGGAAGAACGACTGGAAAATGTAACCATGGAAAGCAAATCAGATAACAGAGGTGAAAGTGGGGAGTGTTTATGATTTGAGGAAGACGAATGAAAGCAATTTGAGGTTGAATTGAACCTCAAGTGTGTGGACGGTCCAGCACTGCAAGGAGAATTCTGTGGCATAGCCAGAGAGAAAAAGCCAGCACTTAGAAATACATAGAAAGATATATTGTGAAATACTCTATAAAGGTAGTTTCACCAAAGCAAGACTCTTGGCTATAGAAATGCAGAAGGTAATTATATGAAAAGTATAAATAAGGACATATTACTATGGATGAGCATTATACTTTATAACAGTGCTTTGTAATACTTGTTAAAATCCTTTATAAAATAGCTTATAGTTTCAGGATTAAGGTTGCTCTGTGGTTCGGTGAGCAAAGGTTTGAAATTGGCCAGTTCTGGATTTAAATCCCGACTCTCACTGTGTGTTCACTGGGGCCACCAGATCTGTGTCATTATCAGGCGGCAAACAACAGAAATTTACTTCTCCCCATTCTGGAGGCTGGGAGTCTAAGAGCAAAGTGTTGGCAGGGTTCGGTCTTTCTGAGGGCCACAAGAGAAGGCTCCTCTCTCCTTGGTTGTAGATGCTTGTGTTCTCCCTTTGATTTCACATCGTCTTCCCTCTGTGCATGTCTGTGTCCAAATTCCTCTTCTCATAGGGACGCCAGTCTGATTGAATTAGGACCCACCATAATGACTTTGTTTTAACTGAATTACCTTTTTAAAGACCCTACCTCTAAATAACAGTCACATTCTGAGATAGGATTAGGGAGTTAGGACTTCCACACGTGAATTTTAGAGGAGACACGATTCAGCCTGTAACTGTCACTTGCCATGCTTTCTTAAACAAGTCACTCAATTCTTCTGAGACATTTTCCATATCTTTAAAATGGAACATCTTGTAAGATGAGAGGTAAACCACCAACAGTCAAGGCTGGCACATAATAAGGATTAAAGAGGATTTAAAAACTCAACAGATATTATTGCTATTGTTGTGATAAAGGATAGTGTGAGCACAGAAAAGGAAGTTCTCAATACTTAAAAATTTCATTATTCCAGCCTGTCAGTGAGTTCAGAAAGTTCTCCATGCTCCACACAACTCTTCTCTGGCCCTCCCAGTTAGGGGTGTCTCTGAACACACATCAGCTCCCTTCTCCTCTTTCCTGACCCACACAGCTTTTCAGGATCTGTTACTCAGCCAAGAAAATAGGCAACTGACTAGGAAAAAAAAATTCTAGTTTCCTGCTCAGATACTGTTTCCGGTGAAAAAACAATCAAAAAATGAAGTAAAAAGGTAGAGTGAGAATAAACTAGATTTCTTGGATACTTTTTAATCAACCTACTTTTCTAATCACTTTTAAACCAGCTTTGGGAGGGTCTGGGCAGTTGGAGTTGAAGATGAGAAAAACCAGCAGAGGGCAGCAAAGTGCTGGTAGTCGGGTCTGTAGAGATACTGTGAGCTACGGGACCAGTGGGAGCCATCTTGGCAAGTGGGTGTCCCTCTAGGCCAGTGGTTCACAAATTTTGCTGCATTAGAGCCACACGGGGCGGTGAGTGGTGGCGGAGGAGCTTTAACAACTCCTCATGTCTCAGTTAAAGTTCAGACTGACCAAGTAAATCAGAATTTCTGGGGCCCAAAGTCAAGCATCAGTATTCCTTGAAGAGCTTTAGTTGTCCTAATGGGTAGCCAAGTTTGGGAGTCTTGCGTTAGCTGTGGCAGAGCTAAAGAGGTAGAGCTAGAGGTTGTACTGAAAGGAATATTGGGGCTTAAGTGCCAGTCCATTAGAAGCCCAAAGGACCAAAATTAGGATTTGACAAAATACTGGGGCAGAGATGAGTAAAAACTAGCCAGGGTCATTACTCAGATTATAGCCACCATCCTAGGGAAGTGGGTTTTGACAGTTTCTAAATTGTGACCAAATTACAAGATAGTAGTCATGCTTTGAAGGTAGACCTTCAAACACATTAGAATTGTTAGAGTTGCTAATAAATGAAGGGACATTCAGTAGGATTACTTGATGAGATATGGCAAATGCAAAATGAAAACAGACCAAGTTGGTAAGAATATGAAAGAAACAAGGGCGAATGTTACCCACCAAACAGGCGAAGGCAGGAAATAATAAGAAATTCCTACTCAGAAGCCATGTGTGAGTGACCAGGGAACCCTCCCCACGGACTGGGTCCAGGCTCACCTTTGGTATGTAAATCACTTGTATGAAGGAGAAATGTAATTTGAAGAAGGTTCAAAGGAGTACTATGAACCCTGAAGTCTAAAGAAAGTAAAAAGGGAAGTTGTTAAAGAGTTTTGTGAAAGGAAAATTTATAGATCCTAGAATTAAGAGAATACAGAGGGAGGAAAAGTTCTGACTTTACTCACCACACATTCTGTTCTTGGGATGAGTCAGAATATGGACCAGGAGAGTTTAACATGTATATGAGAAAAGACAATTGTGACAATACATCTGTTTGTTCAAAGTGTGATCACTACCTGAACAGGTAGTTTGAGGTGGAGGTGATGAGAACTTGTCAACCACATGAAGAAAATGATTTGTCTGTGTGCCCATGTGCATGCACGCTGGGACTTAAATAATATTGCCATTTTCAAACTCTGTTATCCTAGAATTTTAACATCAATTTAAAAATCCTGACAGAACACAAATATGTTTGTGTTCAAACAAAGCAGTGACTCTTAAAATTCAGTATGCATCAGGATTGTTAGAACATGGATAGTTGGGCCCTCAGAGTGTCTAAATCAGAAAAGCTTGTGGACTTTTCTTACAAGTTGAAAGTAATGCCGATGCTGCTTATATGAGGACTACACTTTGCGAACTGTTTTCAAAGGCAAATCTTATTATTCTGTAAAGAGGATAATTCATGACTACAGAGGCCATGGAGAATGTTCACCTCTACTCAGCTCAATGATTTCCACTTTGTACACTGGAACCACCTTGAAGAGTGTTAAAAATACTCCAGCCCAGACATGTGATGTATAGACACACATATCTCCCATACCACCCATGACTTTTGACAAAATTCCCCAGGGGAGTTGGAAAGGAATTTCAATCTGAGGCTTTTAAAACCCTTTCAGAGAATCCATGGATCCCTAATCTATTTGGTCTGAGTTCAAGAGGGCAGCCACTCAGGGGGCCGCATGGTGACTGTGTAGGAATGGTACCCCAGGCTTGGACACCATGTCAGCCCTGCATCAAAGCCACTAATTCATGCATCTTGGCTAACAGTGCAGGCCTTGTTGAATATTGCCTGAAAAGAAGAGAAAGTTCAAGTATTCAGAAGATACCCTTGGCTCACTTTAAAAATTATAGGCTCTTGATTATAATGTAGGACTTGATCCCCTCGATTTAAAAAAAGAAAAACAGAGGGGGGTGCCTGGGTGGGTCACCCCATTAAAGGTCTGATTCTCGATCTCAGCCCAGGTCTTGATCTCACGGTGAGTTCAAGCCGTGTGGTGGGCTCCATGCTGAGTGTAGAGCCTACTTAAAAAATAAATAAAAATAAAAAATAAAATAAATGGAAACTGCAGCCAAGTGACTGTCCCTCAGTGCACCAGTTAACGATGGAACAAGGACTGGAATGCAGATGCCAGAAGCCCCCAGGACTAGCAGATATTAATCCCTACTGGCATTTTCTAGAAGCCAAATTTCAGTGAAGAGACGTATTGCGTTTCCACCACAAAGGTCTTTGCAAAGTGCCCTAAACTCTTGACGTACTGCCAGAGCCTGCCTTTGTCCTCACAATTGGTAGAGAGAAGGGAATATTAAGCTGACAGTTTAGCAGACAAATATGAAAAAATTGTCACAGTCTAGCATGGAAGTGGATCATCTCTTTGAGTTTGGAATTTTTTCTCCTCTCCTGCCATCTGCTGGTGCTTCTGAGACACATTTTCATTCCTCTGTCCCTGATCCCAATTGTCATTCCTATAATACTTGTTTAGTTTTCAAGGTCATTACTGCTCAAATCAAGTCACATTCTTAGGAAATTCAGAAATGTTTTTGTGATGTTCAGGATAAAGCCATGACTTATAATTCTTTTTATACACCAGAATATTTTATTTCTGCTAAATTTTTTGCTCCTCAAATTTGAGCTAATTATGTGACATCATTAAATAATGTGACTGTGAATATATACAGAGCTACACATTAAATAGAATGGTAAATCAAGACATGCAATTCTGTTAAGTTGGATGTTTATTTAAACATGTGAACCACTAATTGCTGTGGTGTCAAGTATTGCTGTTAAAAAATTTCCTTTTGAGATTGTAGGGGCTGAAGGCAGGCTGCCCCAAGCTGTACCACTTTGTCATGAAGAATATTTCAAGCTAAAAGAGTCAAGGCCCAAAAGGCTGAAGAACAAATCTGATCTTCCGTGTAACTGCTTAAAAGTATTTAAAGTAAAAAAAAAAAAAAAAAAAAAAAAAGTATTTAAAGTATTTAAAAGTATTTAGATAGAGGACCTGCTCCAGGAAGAAGATGATCATCACAGATCACTATAGCATAATGTGAATTAGGTGTGGTGACAGGGGGGAACTTAACCAAGTCTGTTTGTTAAAATTCCTCTCTCTGTCCCATTGTCCCAGCAACATTGTTGGCCAAACATTGAGTCTTTTTCATCTTCCTGAATTGCTTTCCTTCCTTTTGTAGTCCCAGACCCCTACCCTCTTCTCCTTAGTTCAGGATGACATATATACTGCCTTTTGCCTGACTTTGAAATCTCATGTCTGTGTTGCGTTCCTGGTGAGTATGTCATTAAATTTGCTTTTCTCTGTTAATCTCTTTCATGTCAATTTAATGCTTAGACCAGCTAGAAGAAGCTTGAAGGGTAGAGTAAAACTTTTCCTTCCCAACAAAATGAATCCTTGACCCTAGCTATTGTTGCTGAATTTCTGGTATTAGATAGTTGCCACTATTATACCTGGAGTTAATGACAATCTGTTCAGGTTCACTCACACTGTTAAAAATTAAATCCATCTAAGTTATCTGAGGTTTTTTTTGCCTTTCTACCAGTCATGGAGATTTTATATAACATCCCATATCTCCAACATTTCTGAGGAAATTAAGAAAAAAATCTGGCCAACTTTGGCCTACTCTTAGAGTTGCCAACTTTTCTGTAACCTATTATATCAGCTGGGCCTCCCTCTTAGGGTTTTGACGAGGGGTCATCAGTCTTCCCCCTTAAACTCCAGATTGGCAAATGCTTCCCCCCATGGCACCCCAGTCAAGTCTACCAAGCAGTGGAGAAAAATTTGATCATAGGAAAATCAAACCCCAAATTATAAGTAATGGATAAAAGGATAAAAGAGACTCCAAATCATCACAGCCAATCTTCAAGTGAAACCAGCAATTAAAAAAATGAAGAACAGAAAAATAAAATGCATACTTTGGAAGAGTTAACCGAATCTTTTGATTTACCAAATGTCAACATATAATTAATTTGTGTTTTTTCTTGATTCACAATGGCAACCAATACACAGAAGAAGCCTGAACGTGATTTGTTTATTAAAGGATACAATGAACACTAAATGCTTGAAGATGAGGTTCAAAATTCTTAATTGAAAAAATATTTTGAAATATTGATATTGTTAGTCAAAAATTTGTTGAAGTGCTTGACAATTATTTGTCTGCTAAAATAAAACTAAACATAATTTGATTACTAAATGCTTGAAAATGATTGGTTCTACCTTATATGTACCATTTTTATCTACTCTAAATTTCCAGCTCAGTTTCCTCAGTCCTATTTATATAGATGGGATGGAAAAAATGAAATATCTGGAAGTCTTTTGTGAAATTGAATTAATTAATTGGTACCAGTGTGCTCATTGTGCTAATGTACAATATATTTTTGTAATGCCTTATTCCAAAACTTCTAGTTTCTTTTTTTTTCCAGCCTTTATTTTTATTATGTTCAGTTAGCCACTATATAGTACATAATTAGTTTTTGATGCAGTGTTCAATGATTCATTAGTTAAGTATAACACCCAGTTTAAGCAAAAGATGTTTCCTCACATTTACAGCCAGGCTACTATTGTTCTCCTTCTCATTGTAATAAAATTTTTGAGTGAGAAACACCACAAAGAAAAAAAGAAAGAAGGAAAGAAAATTCATTTACCCTATGACAAGAAACAGCAGGAACAGAGTATGGACTTGATTTGCCCAAGGTAAGAGCTAGGAAAAGAAATAAAGTCCCAAGTTTCTGGTCCCTGTGTTCAGTACTCAGCCCTTTACAATCTAAAGGAATTCCAGGCATAATCAACAATGTAAATTGTAAATATAAAATGAAATCAACACTGTATAATAGTACTTCTACAACTGGTTGTTTTTCTCATGAAGTCTCTTGGGTGGTCACATTTTGCTATGATTCATAAGCTGCTTCAGTGACCTAACAGCATTGGCAGGTTAGGAAAATGGCAGAAACACTGCTCCCCATGAATTCTCTATAAGGGTGATTCCAAAATTGCATACCTTTTATGTCTTTGTCAGTGTTCTCCCAGATACAGAACTCCACAGACGCCTACTTGATAAATTCCCAAAGGGGTTGTGAGCCTCCTAGATCATGCGGAGAAGGCACCATTCTGGAAGCACAGGCTGAGTGGGGCATCTGTCCTTGAGACCCATAGCGAGGAGTCTGGGGCAGGGAACTCGCATGGCTCTGAGACCCCACTGTGACCAGTGGCTTTGCAGACAAAAATTGATAAGGTGCATGAGTTAATTCTGGCTTTACTTTTTTATTTTAGAATCATGCTTTTGTCTTTTGGCTGGAACAATTTCAAGCGAGGAAGTTCCAAGTTTCTGGGCTGTGGATCAGGGGGAGCATAAGGCTGAGTCCTTTCTCCAAAGCTGCCTATGCTTTTAGTTCCTATAGGTATTTCTGACACCATGTTCAGAAATCATGTTTTTACAAATAAAACACTAAGTCACTTGCCCACTTTCTGATCAACTTATTGTTTTTCAGCAGATAACTTGAGCTCTTAGATGTGAATTCAATGTACTTGAGAGTATAAAGTAATCCTTTAGAAAATACACACAGCACAGTCAAATAAACTTGCTCATAAAAACTCCTGGCTCTTCGATAAGCACTGAACCAGAGATAGGTATATTCTCAGTGCATGTCACTAAAAACACTCATATAAAACCCCCTCTAGCCATTCAAGTTTAGACCTGTGTACAATATAGCTTTTGTTCAGCAGTTTTATTTTAATCTGAATGTGCAAAGACTTTCAGCAACTGTTCTTTATGGGCCTACATGCCACATAATGTTGACGAGCGAGCTTTTTATTGATGCGTAAAAGCCTTTCTAGTCAAACAAGTAGGCACAGCTATCCTTTTTTCCTCTTAATATGAATATGAATCTTGTGCTTCCTGGTTCTGGTATTTTGGAGCCTTAGAGAGGGGTGGATTGTCTTGTGCTTTCTAGAAAATGTACCCAGTTTGATGCTGCAGCTAAGCTCCTGCGGAGTCCCACATTTGCTGCAGGATGACAATCGTTGTCATGCCTGTTAATTCCCTACCTCTACCCCCCTCCCCTTTCTTTTTTATCAGAACCATCTCTCGGTTAGGGACAATTGGGTTTTATTGCCCTAGATCTAGACACTCAGAGGACTCTGGTGGCAGCCTGCTGCTGTGGAAGATGTCGAACCACACTGAGACCGACACGCTGGAGAGGACATATATAGGCTCTCTGGTTGACAGCCCAGCTCAGTCCCAGCTGACAGCCAGAATAAAAACCTCCAGCCGTTTGAGTGTGCCATCTTGGATTCCCAGCTCAATCGCGCCCTAAGGTGACTCCAGCCCTAGCAGTTCTCTGCTATCTCAGGTGAGAATTGCCCAGAAGGAATTTTGGACGAGATACTCGTTGAAAAGTTGGAGAAAGCTCTGGGGAGAGCTGCCGTTAGTGGGAGGTTTATATCTTATAAACCTGTAATAATCTCAAACATAGCTTTTACATTTCTGCCTTTCCAGGTAAAATCAGTGGGACTTTCTCACCTCTCTCTCTCTTTTTCTTTTTTAAGATATTATATATCAAGCAGGGGAGAGGGAGAAGCAGGTTCCCTGCTGAGTGGGGAGCCAGACACAGGGCTCGAGCCCAAGACCCTGGGATCATGACCTGAGCCGCAGGCAGACGCTTAACCGAATGAGCCACCCAGGCGCCCCTCTATCCTTTCTCTCTGTCTCTTTTCTCTACATACATAACCCCTATCAATGTGTCTGTTGCCATTTTGTGACAGGCTTTTTTTTTTCTTTGCTTTTTTAAAGACCTCGCTCTAACTGAATTGTCGTGTGAATATTTGGAGTTTCTCTGTCCCTGAACAACCTTGGAACTGACACCATTTTTCTCTCTGCAGTTCTCTTTCACTTGCCTTGTTTCCTGAGTGTGAATCTATCCCATTTCTACTTGCTATTCAGTGATCTTTTTCTCTACTCCTAATTCTTTGCCCAGTTTTTTTTTTCTTTCATCTAAACACTACCAGTCCCCACCCACCTCCTGTTTTAAAATACATTGTTATCAATTATGGACGTTTTATTTAGAACAAACTTACAGGATGGTAATTGTGGAGAAAATCTGGAAAAAAAAAAGACCTCATAGTTATTGAGTCTGGAGAAAGTATTGTTTAGAGAATCTCACATATGCGAAATAGAAAAGCAATATACTTTAGTTATGTAATGAGAGGCTGTGGCTAAATGTGGGTAGGACGCAAGAGGTGATCAACCTCCACCCGGAAAGCTGCTTCTGGCCCCTTAGGTTGGCTGGAAGTCTTGTCTTTGTTCTTCACATGCTGTCCTGTAATGTGTCTTATTGATCCTCATTTTGGAAATCTCAATTTAAAGTCACTGTGTCTACTGTAGGCCTTTTTCCATTTAAAAAAAAAATCACAGCAATCTGTTTCCCTCATAGCACTGATTGCAATTTTGTAAGTACTGCCATTTAAAAACTTCTGTGGCTTCATAATTACTGTTTCATAATTGTTGCTGTTATGGGCTTTCTCTCCCACCAGAATGTAAGCTCCTTGCAGAGGTGGGGCAGCTCTACTATCTTTGCTGCTGATTCACAAATACCAAGCATAATATCGAACATACATAGTAGGTACTCAATGAATATTTGCCAACCAAATGCTCGGCCCCGGTAGCATCATCCTCATAGCTGTGGTATTGCTATTGCTGCAGAAATCGAAGGGATAATGTGGGAGCCAGACCACCAGAGTTATTGCACTGGTATTATTTAAACAAACAGGGAAATGATGATCATAGATAAGTTTATCAAGAATACAGAGCTTGGCAATGATGATATCCCTCATTGGGTTTCTTCTTTCTCATTGATAGACATACTAGGAATATTGGACTTTTAATAAAGACAACTCTTAAATCCTCCCCTCTTGCCCTCACATAAAGCCTTTAAGATCCCAAGAAACTGATTGATTTTGCATGTATTTAGGATGTCACGAGAGGCAGAGGGGTGACAAGGGGTTGGGATGAGCTATTTTTAGATGATGCAACTTTCTAGCATCCCTCATACCATACCACACTGGGTACTACTCTGCCAACTCAATTAACATCTTGAGGAAGTGATTTTTGTTTCAAAGGAGGAAGGTTGAGTGCTTTAAGCAAGTGTACCTGACTCCATTTTTTGCCGCCATTTTGCAGGAAGTGCAATCAGTGCCATCTGAATGGATTCCAGAAAAGTAAAACTATAGAGTGGAGAGAGCAGGAGAATAAAGGACCTGGTGACTGTCAGTTGCTCTTGTGCCACCCACCAAATCAGTAACCTCATTCAAACATTACAAGGCTTATAGTTTTTATCTTTATTTTTTAATTAATTTTTAAAATCCATCTTTATTGAAAGTTTTTTTTTGCTGGTTTGTTGGTTTGTTTCTTGTTTGTTTTTTAGTTTTCTTTTCTTCCTTTTTTTTTTTTTTTTTAAGAGAGAAAGAGCATGAGCGGGGCGGAGCAGAGGGACCGGGGGAGAGAGAATCTTAAGCAGGTTCCACACTCAGTGCAGAGCTCAACATGGGACTCAATCTTATGACTTTGAGATCATGACCTGAGCTGAAATTGAGAGTTGGACATTTAACTGGCTGAGCCACCCAGGTGCCACTCATATTCTTTACCTTTAAATTGGAGATGATAATTGTGAAGTTTCAAATATATTGCATATGCAAAAGCCTGCCACACTGAAGGAGGTCCAATCTATGCCAAATGCCTGATGAATAACCCAGGAAATCCTGACATCCCAAGATTCTGTGGTTATTATGAACCAAATACAAGCATTTACCCTAATTTTTTATGTACATCTTATTTCCCATAAATTAGTAAACTATAGATGGCATGAAATACAAGAATAGGTGAAATCCCCTTTTATTTGGTTTTTAACTTTTTTTTTTTTTTTAGATTTTATTTATTTATTTGACAGAGGGAGAGAGATCACAAGCAGGCAGAGACGCAGGCAGAGAGAGAGGGGTAAACAGGCAGGCTCCCTGCTGAGCAGAGAGCCCGATGTGGGGATCGATCCCAGGACCCTGAGATCATGACCTGAGCCGAAGGCAGAGGTTTTAACCCACTGAGCCACCCAGGTGCCCCTTAAGATTTTATTTATTTATTTGACAGAGGGAAAAAGGTCACAAATAGGCAGAGAGGCAGGCAGAGAGAGAGGGGGAAGCAGGCTCCCCGCTGAGCTGAGAGCCCGATGCAGGACTTGATCCCAGGACCCTGAGATCATGACCTGAGCTTAAGGCAGAGGCTTTAACCCACTGAACCACTCAGGTGCCCCTCCCTTTTTACTTTATTTCAATGTGTTTACATGTTTACATGTACAATAAAGTGTACAGATCTTGGGTTTATTGCTTGATGAATACTTTTCTAATATGTACACCCATATAACCACTACACATATCAAAATAATTTCCTGTACCACAGATGGCTCCCCATGCCCCTCTCAGTCAATACTTCCCACCAAAAGTAACCACTGGGTGGGTGGCCAGTCAGTTAAGCTTCTGAATCCTGATTTTGGCTCAGGTCATGATCTCAGGGTCATGAAATTGAGCCCCACGTCAGGCTCCATGCTCAAAGGTTCTCTCTCTCCTCTCTCCCTGCCCCTCCCCACTCAAAATCTCTTTCTCTAAAAGAAAAGAAAAAAAGTAATCACTAATCTAACATCTACTCCACTGAAATATTTTATCAGATTTTGAATTTCACATAAATGGAATAATACTGTCTATTCTATTTTGCATTTACCTCAACATGTCCATGAAATTTATCCATGTTTTTATGTCACTAATAACATTATTTTAAAGAAAATTCCTGAACCCTACAAGGAAATAGTCATTTTCAGAAATACAGCTATCTCCTCATCTTCCCTCAAAATTATTTATCCACTTAGTTTTCCTCAAACATACCCTACATGAATTCACTGTCCTTCATGTCCTCTCCTAATAATCTAATTCTGTTGTTACATCTGTGTTTCCACTCCTCTTCATCTCTGCCATTTGTATGGCCTGCCCATCATATCTAATTATGTAATTGAATTCTGACTCCAGTTTGTAGTGCTTCCAGATAAACAGTGATGCTTTAGATTTTAGCAGTCAGGCATAAAAGAGCACAGTGAACTGAAATTTTCACAAGTCCAGTGGCAAAGGCTTCCTGGTATCCCAAGTGTGATTCATTTATTTCTGCATTGCTGGTTTCATCATTCAGTTTGATTTAACCAGGGAAACAGTGTGTTGAATGTCCCTCAGGGTCAGGTTTTGGAGTATTTTTACTTTAATTACTACAGACAAGAAGAAGGGAGTGAGAAAGTCAAAAATACAGGAGAACTAAATTTAACTGTTTTATAATGTTTGAATATGACTCTTACTATCTTAAAGACCTAGCACTAATCAGCCTGGATATTGGGCTATCAGGACTTGATATCATTAACTATCCAAATTGTATCATTGATTGTTATTTTATCTCTATGCTAAGCAAGACTTTTTTGATTATACATTAAAGCTTATGAGTTTGACATTGACAGATATATGGCTCATTGCAAATTAATTGATCAGTATGGAGATTGTATATATCAGCCTTTCCGAGCCTTGCCAAGTTGAATCCATATCCTTGGTCACAACAACCTTGTTGCACTAGAGTTTCCAAGTCTGGTAGGCTGAAGGTCTGTCACCAGGTTAAGTGTGTGCAGTTAACTTTTTCCAGGTAGTACTCTGAAGATATTGTGCTGCATTGCCCAGATATCTCCATCAGAACTGAAAGATTTATCGATCCACCTGTTGAGGGGGTGGGATGTTGATTGTCTACTGTTGCCTCTCTTTGGAATTATCTCTGCTGAGGAGTCACCTTGTCTAAGATCTTGTTCCTTCCTAGGGCAGCCCACGTGCAGTGACCAGTCAATGTAGGAGAACGTTCTCTGGTCCTAACTCGGGATACTTTTGAAGGGCCATCTATTTCCAGAGCTGCCCATGGGGTCATCTGTGGTCTTTCTTGAGACTGCATTCTAGCTCAGTTTCTCCTACACAGTCCTTCTCCTTTCCACACTTGTTGATCCCAAGAGTACTTCCTAACAAAGGTCTTGTATACCATATCAGATCTATTTCCTGGGAATTTTAAACTTCAATATATCCCTTCTGCAATGGACTAAATTGTGTCTCCTCCAAAATTCATCTGTTGAAGCCCTACTGTCCAATGCGACTATAATAGACATAGGGCTTTTAGCAAATATTATGGTTAAATTAAGTCACAAGGGTGGGATCCTGATCCTATAAGATTTGTGACCTTCTAAGAGGAAAAGAGAGAAATTCAGGAAAAGCTATGAGCACACAGCAAAAAAGCAGCTATGTGTAAGTGAGAATAAGGATTCTTACCAGAATGCAACCATGCTGGTACCCTGATCTCAGTCTTTCAGCCTCCAGAATTGTAAGAAAATAAATCTCTGTTGATTAAGCCACACAGTGTATGGTATTTTGTTATAGCAGTCCAAGCTGACAAATATACCATCTCTCTGATTTTATGTCTTCAAAATTTGAGAGTGATTAAAAATCATGTTCTTAGAGCTTTTTTATTTGTTAAGCAGGTTATTTATTGAAGCTTAACATACATACAAAAAGGGGCAGAAATCATAACTATACACTTAAATGCATTTTTATAAAATTTAATAAACTACTACTTAGGCATAAAGAGAACAAATTACCAATATTAAGAATGAAAGAATGATATATTTCTTGGTCTGGGTGCTGACTTTATGGTTGTAAAAATTCATTTAAGTTTATTAAATTTTTTCATCTCTTGGAATAATCAACTTTTGACTCTGTTAATTTGCCCTATGATTTGTCTGTTTTCTATTTCATTAATTATACTATTTTCTTCTACTTACTTTGCTCTTCTTCCTCCTCCTCCTCCTCCTCCTCCTCCTCTTCTTCTTCTTCTTCTTCTTCCTCGTCTTCGTCTTCTTCATCTTCTTTGTCTTCTTCTCCTTCTTCTCCTTCTTTTCCTTCTTCTTCTTCCAGCTCCTTAAGGTAGAACACCATTAGTTTTAGATTTAAAATAAACAATCACTGGGGTACCCAGGTGGCTCAGTTGGCTGAGTGTACAATTAATTCTTGATTTCAGCTCAGGTCATGATCTCAGGGTCATGGGTTTGAGCTCCACGTCAAGCTCCACACTCAGTGTGGAGTCTGCTTATTCCTCTCCCTCTGCTTCTTCCCCCCAACCCTCTCCCTCTCTTTCAAATAAGTAAATTTAAAAAAAAAAATTTTTAAATATAAAATAAACATTCACTGCTGTAAATTTCTCTATAAGCACTGAAATACTTTCCTCTTATTTGATATATTTTATTTTAATTATATTCAGTTTGAAATATTTCTAATTTCCCTCATATTTTTTGACCCAAGGATTATTTAGAAATATGTGATCTAATTTTCAAATATTTGGATTTTGTAAATATCTTGTTTTCTTTTCTAGTTTATTATTTATTTATTTTAACTTTGGTAGTTTATTGCTTTGTCAGAAAACATAATCATTATGATTTTGGCCTTTTGAAATTCATTGAGATTTTTTAGTGGTATAGAAGGTGGTGTATCTTGCTAAATTTACTATGTATATTTATAAAGAATGTATGGGGGGCCTCTGGGTGGCTCAGTGGGTTAAAGCCTCTGCCTTCGGCTCAGGTCATGATCTCAGAGTCCTGGGATCGAGCCCTGCATTGGGTTCTCTGCTCAGCGGGGAGCCTGCTTCCCCTTCTTTCTCTACCTGCCTCTCTGCCTGCTTGTGATCTCTCTCTCTGTCAAATAGATAAATAAAAATCTTAAAAAAAAAAAAAGAATGTATGGAATCTACAATTTTTGAATGTGGTATTTTATCATTATCAATTTGGACAAAATGGTTAGCAGAGTTCTGACCGTCTATTTTTTTCTGACATTTTCATCTAGTTGTTCTATTAATTTTTGAGATGGGCTGTTATAATCTCTACTTATGATAATAGAATTGTCTATTTCTCACTTTTTTAATCCTTTTTTTTTTTAAGATTTTTATTTATTTATTTATTCGACAGAGAGAGAGAGATAGAGAGAGACAGTAAGAGAGGGAACATAAGCACGGGGAGTGGGAGAGGGAGAAGCAGGCTTCCCACAGAGCAGGGAGCCCAATGTGAGGCTCGATCCCAGGACCCTGGGATCATGGAGCTGAAGGCAGACATTTAATGATTGAGCCACCCAGGAATCCATATTTCTCACTTTTATTCTGTCAATTTTTCTTCATAGATTTTGAAACTGTGCTATTAGGGTATACATACTTAGGATTGTTATGTCTTTCTTATGAATTTACCCTTTTATCATTATTTCTCTTCTTTGTCATGAAGTTTTATTTATCTGATAGTAACACAGTCTAACCTTCTTAAGCTTACTGTTTTTGTGGAATTCATTTTTCTATCTTTTCATTTTCTACCTGCTTTTTTTGTTTAAGATTTTTTTAATTTATTTGACAGAGAGAGAGAGATCACAAGTAGGCAGAGAGGCAGGCAGAGAGAAAGGGGGAAGCAGGCTCCCTGCTGAGCAGAAAGCCTGATGTGGGGCTGGATCCCAGGACCCTGAGATCATGACCTGAGCCTAAGGCAGAGACTTAACCCACTGAGCCACTCAGGTGCCCCTGGTGCTTATTTTCTACCTGTTTTAAAGAAGGTATGCAGTTGGGTCATGCTATTTAAATTTATTTGAATTTTTTCCTTTTAAGTTGGAATGTTTATTTTATTGATATATAAAACTAATTATCAACATGGCTAAATTTAAGTCTGCTATTTTATAACTTAATTTTTATCTCCTCTGCTTTTTGTTTCTATTTCTCCTTTTTTGCTTTCATTTAGATTAGTTGAACATTTTTATAACTCCCTTTTAATTTAGTCACTGATTTTTTAACTATAGCTATCTGAATTTTATTTTATTGATTGTTCTAAGGATTATAGTAACCATCTTTAACTTGTCACAGTCAATTTGGGATTGATATTATATGAGTTTATGTGAAATGCTAAAAACCTTATAACCATTTATATCCATTTATCTCTTCCCCCATCATCTTTGATATAATTTTGTGTGTGTCACATCAGATTATGCCAAAATCTCATGATAGAGATAATTTTTGTTTTAAACTGTCATATGTATTTATTATGCATTTATATAATTATTAAGGGGGAATTGTTTTTGCAATTAGTCACACATTTACTATTTACAAGTGCTCTTCATTCTTTTCGGAAAATCTACATTTATATTTGGTATCATTTGTATTCTGCCTGAAGAATTTCCACTTGGTTTGCTAGTGATAAAACCCTTTAGTTTTATTTCATCTGGAAATATCTTTATTTTATATTTATTCTTGAAGGATATTTTTGCTGGATATAGGGTTCTGGATTGCCAGTTTATATATTATTCAAGCTCTTGAAGAGTTTATTTCACTATATTCTGACTTCAGTTGTTTCTGATGAAAAGGCAACAATATTCTGAATTGTTCCTTGTATGTAATACTGCTTTTCTCTGGCTAGTTTTAAGATTTTCTCTTTACCTTTAGAATTTTACAGTTTGACCAAGATGTAGTTTGGTGGGGTTTTTTTGTTTTTTGTTTGTATTCTTGTGTGACTTTCCTAAACTTCTTGAATCTATACATTTATATGTTTCACCAAATTTGGAAACATTTGGGCCATGTTTCTTCAATAAAATTTTTTTCTGCTTAGTCTCTCTTCTCCAGGGTCCAACTATAATAATATTTGATTTGTAGTCTTGAAATGTAATTTTAAAAAATGTGTTCCTCTATTATAATATTACTTAAAATGTTGAAATTTGAGTTGGTATACAAGTATACAATTTAAATTGTTAATTTTTTCAAAGAGTTAACATTCTCAAGCATTGAAAACTGAGTGACTATAATATCTGTTTTTATGCATATAGTTAATTCTTTCAAAGGGATTTCCTGTCTTCTTCATAAGCAATTATCTTACCTTTGGACATTTTCCATGTGATTATAAGATTTTGAGTTCTCCTGGGAATTTTCATGTGTAGGCAGATATGTTACCAAAAGTCATTACCAGGAGATTAAACAGGTGCAATCTGAAACCAGTAGCGGATTTAGAGGACACTTTTGTTGTTTAACTCATTCATATTACTGGGTATAAGATTCTCAGACCAGGGGAAATTCTATGGTTTCTCTGTTTAGGGAGTTGGAGCATCTGGTATTTCATCTCTTCTTCATAAGACAATGTTATCCTATTTCAATGTAATATTTTCATTTCTGGTCAAGGTTAAATAAGTTAACAGCATGTGCTGACTGCAGTACCATTAGGTTTATGGTGGTATGATTGTACAAAGTGAACACAGAGAGATTCATAGAATTTTGGAACTGTAAGTCATCCTGTATCATCCTACTGTTTCAGTATCAAACCATGCAGAAAAATATGGACCTAACTAATTTTATTAAAATTTTTAAAGGAAATTTCATTCATCAGTATTTTTTAGGATGTTTTTTCTCAGACTTTAACAGCTTGGCTCCAGCTGGCTACATATATGTATATATAAAATCTATTTTGCCCCAAAGATGACAAATATCAGCTTTTGATATGGGAAAGATGTATGTTTGCAATTTAACATGGGTTTTATCTTTAAATAGGTAGTTTCTAGGGAAAAAATTAATATCGTTACAAATCATCAAGAAATAAAAATGCCAGATTGCAAAATACCAGTGGTTTGGAACTTCAGAGTAATCAGTGCCATAAGATACGCACTGTAATTTGGGAATGCACAGTCGCCTCTACAATTAGGCAGAGTACCCCTTTGTTTTTTGGTCATTGCCTCTCCTGAGACCAAAGTAGAGGCTGGACACAGAAAAAAAAAGGAAGAAAAAGTGATTAAGCATTACACTCCTACGACATCAGACCTATAGCTCCCTCAGGCAGTAGAGGAAGTGGAGAGGAGGAAGGAAAAAAACAAATACTTGGGATTGCATCTCTGACCGATTTCTGATTCCTTTTTAATATTTGAAGGTATGATGGAGTTGAAATGGTTAGCTTAAGAAATAAATAATAACAGGGGAGCCTGGGTGGCTTAGTCAGTGACACCGCTGCCTTTGGCTCGGGTCATTGATCTCTGGGTCCTGGAATGGAACCCACCCTTGGACCTCCCCACTCAGTGGGAAGTGTCCTTCTCCTTCTTTCTCTCCCTCTCCCCCTGCTTGTGCTCTTTTTCTCTTTCAAATAAATAAATAAAATATTTTTAAAAAGAATTAGGCAATATCATATTATATACAATATATGCAATACAATTATATATACAATATGCATAATATAATATATAGTAACTTGGGGGTGATATTTTTCATCAATTTAAATTTAGTGTTTCTTAATTATTACACACTATCGATTACTTTTACCAAATGTGCATATTAGAATGGTCAGCACACTTTCAATTACTGAACATAACTTTACATTTATATAAAATCCATCAGAGTACATTTTGACCCACATTTTGCAACCATGATTTTGTATCTTATACATCTTTTAACCCTTATTTTGCTGAGTATTTGAAAATTAACTGTGCTACTTTTGCTCTGTTCTTACCCAGCCTAGAGAATGGCTAAGTAATCATCACCTTCTGACAAAAACATAGAAAGTATGGTCCCTCACTCATGGGGTTTGCAATCCAGTTGGATAGATAGATGTAAAGTAGAAGTTAATTCTATACATCATGTATAATCATCATACTTTGTTTTATTCAATTTGATTCTAAGGAACTCCAAAGCAAGGATAGGTTCTTGTGCCTTCAAGATTCTTTGTGGTCTAGGGCAGGGTTTCTTAACCTCCACACTATTAACCTTTTGGATCAGATAATTCTTTGTTGTGGGGTGATGCCTATGAAGGATGTTTAGTAGCATCCTTGGCTTCTCTCCAGTAAATTCCAATAGAACCCATCCCCTGTTGTGACAACCAAAAATGTTTCCAAATATCCTCTAGGGGCAACAATGACAGATATCCTCTGAGGCCAAAAATTGCCCCCAGTTGAGAACTACTTCTTTAGGGGCTCAGCAACTATTAGATAGAAAATACTTTGTGTTATAACCATATGTCAAGATAAAGCAAGAATTTTCAATTCAAAAGCAAGCAATGGTGCCATTCTTTTGAATAAGAGGACCTATTACAGTTTTATAATTTCTGAAGTCAAATAATAACCCTTTCAAGAAACCATTAGACTCCTAGTGAAATAAATACTGCACCAATAGTGAATAGTGAAAAGATCTTTCACCTGCCTATACCCACAGGTATCTGTTTCAGTTTGGCAAACACTTTTGCTATTTCTCCAAAAATTTTGGATCATTCAGCCAGAAGGTTTAGCCTTCTAATTCCATCCAATCATGTCCTGCTAAGGCCAAGATCTATTGCTAGATGAATGTTGCCAGGTTGATAACATTCCAAAAGCCCTTTCTAGTTCTAATGAAATTGTATAATCTTTTAAAAGAATAACAAGTTGCATTTGGCTGTCATAAGATAAGAATTTTATAATATAGAATAAAAAACACAGAAGAGACATTTACAATGTTCACAAGTCATCAGCAAAGGGGAGTGCAAATAATGTGTAGGGGAGAATGAAACTATATATAAGTGGTATTGGTATTTAATGAGGCTTAAGTTCCATCATCATTATCTAACTGCATCAATATCAAATAAAATTGCTCATACATAATCAGGACCAGAAGTGTGTCTTTGGAGACTCTAGCTTTCTACTTTTCATATATTTCCTGAATTTTCAGTGATACCTCTTGGTCTTAAGCAATCTCCTACAACCAATGAATCAAAAGATCTTTTTAGATCCTTATTTAATCTTTTACTTACATCAAAGAGACAGCACCTGCCACTGACTTATTTGTATTAAGCCAAAGTAAAGGTTTCTGCACCCAATTCTACCAGAGGGGGAGGAGGTAGGGGTGGTGGAGTCTTCCCACACCAACAAGAAATTCTGACACTAGCTGGATGTCCTAAAATTCATCTCGATTATGACACTGTCTACAGAGTCAGAGCTAGCATCAGATTCCATAGGTTAGGAACTCAGTCCCTCAAGATGGCCCTCTACTCCCAACGACGGACTCCATTCAAAAGCCCCAGTTATTGGAAGCCCAGGTTGTCACCTGTATTCTGACTAATCCATTATAGATTAGAGGTTGCAATGATCACCTCCTTGCATTCAATTAATTTGCTAGAGCAGCACACAGAACTCAGAGAAATATTTTACTTGCTGGGTTAACAATTTATTATAAAAGGTTGTAACTCAGGAACAGCCTAATGGAAGAGATGCACCACCTGATGGGATGAGGCGATACTATGCCTTCTCCAGGCATGCCAACTTTCTTTAATCTCCATATGTTCACTAGCCCTCAAACTCTCAGAACAACCCCCCTCCCCCACCTTTGAGGTTTTTATGAAGGCTTCATTACATAGTCATGATTGATTAAATTATTGGTCATTGATTTAACTAACTTGCAGCCTCTCTCCCTTCCTTGGAGGTCATGGGGACTGAAAGTTCTAACCATCTAATCATGTAGTTGGTTTCCCTGGCAACCAACACCAATCTTTAGGTGTTGTACAAAAGTCTACCATTAACATAACAAAAGATGCCTTTGTTGTTGTCATCGCTTAGGAAATTCCAAGGGTTTTAGGAGCTAGTGCCAGAAATGGGAACAAGGCCAAATACATATTTCTTATAAATCAGACTATCACACAAAGGATGGAGAAAGAATTGGGGATAGGAGGGCCTTCCTGAAAACTAGAACATCTTAGGTACAGGGCAGTTATCATAAAGACTTACAAACACAAACATTAGCATGAAAGAATATGTCCAGAAGAACATAGAGAAGGTTTAAAATTTATGCAGAATGGAGGAAGGCAGACAGATAATGTGTAACTAGCATTCTGAGGCTGGTTGAACACATAACCACATTTGTATTAAGCCAGGCCTTAAAGCAGCCACTGCAATTAGTATTGTCTGAGCATTAAAGAAAGGGTAAAGTAACCATAAAGGGGATGCTTGAGAGATCTTGGAGATTGGATCTATAGAGGCAAAGTCTCTAGCAAACAAGGTCAAAATATGAAGTGTTACTAAAATTTTCAGACATTTAGGGAAGAGTGGTCTCTTGAATGCCAATAACTCAGACATTTCTTTTGTTGCCTTTTAGTTAAAATACACGTGCAGTAGTTGCACATAATGGTAATGATTAATCTGTGTTATATCCTTATTATGTGCTAGAAAATTATATAACCCTTGCAACTATATTCTGAGACAGGTGTTTTTATGACCATCATTTTACAGATGAGGAGATTGAGGCTTACAGAGGTGAAGTAACTGGTTAGAGGTCACACAGCAACAGCCTGACAAGACTCCAGTACTTAAGCATGTATTACTCAAAATCGTGGTTCTTTTTTATTACTTTTTTTTAAAGATCTTATTTATTTGAGAGAGAGAGAGCACGAGCAGGGGGAGGAACAGAGGGAGAGGGAGAAGCAGATTCCCACCTGAGCAGGAACCCCAATGCGTGCCTCCATCCCAGAACCTTGAGATCATGACCTGACCCAAAGGCAGACATGTAACCGACTCAGCTACCCAGGCACCCCTCAAAATCATGGTTCATTAGCAACAGTGAGTTAGATGCTTCCAGGACAAAATGTGGAGCCAAACCACAGAAGGTTCTTCTGTGTGGGACCCACTTCACCCTTCTGCCTGTACACCCAAGATCACAGATGGTTCTCTCATGAGATTTGTCTTGAACACTTGGAAACCACTGAACTTGATGACTGCTAAGTTTAGACTGGTTGTCTTGTTGAAGCCGGAGCATGGTAGGAGTTGCAATGGGAGCAGTGGGGGTAAGGCAGAGAGAACTTGTAACTAAGTGTACTTGGTACAGTTTTGACACTCATTGAGTGGTAGAGATCCCTTAGCAATTCTGTCAGTGTGGGCAGAACCAGTCCATACAGGGATCCTGAACCACTGTGGAAATAGCCCTAAGTGGCTAACTAGGGGGGGTGAAGAATTCCAGACCTTGTTCCTTTTTTCTCCACATTGTGGCCTCTAACCACCTATTTTATTTTCCTTCTGTAGGTGTCCTCATGGCATATGAGGTGACTGGGTGAAAATATAACCTCTAAAAACTCCCAAGAAATTCCTGATTCTGTGAAAGCTCAAGTAGGATAAAAAGTTACTGATAGGGGAGCTGTGTTATTCAAAGTCAGTGTTCACGGTTCAATGTCAATAAATGGTGTCTATAACACGTTGCTGATTGAGGTAAGGAAACATACTGATTCTCTTCCCATTTCTATCCCCTTACATCTTGCACATGAAACTGTATGGATCCAACATTAAGAGTCTTAAAAACTGTGTGTTCTAGCAGTTTTTATGGATTGATTTGCCTTTCTGATTTTCTGATTTCCCCATGTGGGTGTCAGTATTGAGCAATGGGTAGAATATGACATCTGTAGCCAGGTGAACTGAGTTCTAGTTCTTGGTTCTGTCACTGACTAACATAGTGGGAGATAGTTACTTTGTGCCAATTGATAAACCTCTAAATCAGAGAGTTGAGATGTATTACTTGAAAATGTTAGTTAAATATGATATCATACACTGCATTAGTTAGGACTTTTCAGTTGAAAATGGCAGAAGCTGAGCTCAAACTGACTTAAGCAAAAAGGAAATTTTATTATATTTTGTAAATCAAATGTCTAAGACTAGTCTCAATCCAAGCATAGATAGACCAGGTACTCAAAATATTTCATCAGAATCTTTTTCCAGTTTCAGGCTTGCTTTTTCACTCATAATTTCCAGGCAAGCTCTTCTCAAGAGGGAGGAAGGGTGGCCAGTGGGCTTCTTAATGTCCTGCCTTGGGTCTTATTTCTATTCCTGAGCAATTCACTGTGGTTAGAGGGATGGGGCTTGACTAGTGACCAGGTGTGCCTGGACTTTCTTAGACAATTTGGCTTAAAGCACTCTAAAGAAGATCTTTAGATTCATTACTATGTGATAATTCTTCTTGGGCAAAAATTTGAAAAACTTCTGTTGGAAAACCCCTTTGAGCTATTTCAGAGTTCTGATTTCTCACTTAGCTCCTTTGTGAGGAACAATTTCATTAATTAGAGCGAGGCAGAAAATTTACTCTGAATCTTGGTCAAAGAGTTTAAAATACCAGGCTTTGGTTATGTGCTGCTCCTAGGAGCCTAGAGTGAGGTCTGACCTCAAAGCCCGTTAATCTAGGGTTCGGGAGAAATACAAAAAACAAGACCAAAGTTCATTTACCAGAAGTGGGAAACGGATGCTAGGAAGGCAAAAGTAAGCTGTACCTGAAGGTTACCATACCACCAGACACACAGAATGTGATAAAGTTTATATCTATACAATGTTTAACAAATATTTTTGAATACCTAGAAGAGACAAGGCATTGTCCTAGACATGAGAGATACAATAACAGAGTATCCTCAAGAAGCTAAGGGTTTAGGGCACCTGGGTGGCTCAGTTGGTTGAGTGACTGCCTTCTGCTCAGATCATGATCCTGGAGTCCCAGGATCGAGTCCAGCATCGGGCTCCCTGCTCAGCAGAGGTCTGCTTCTCTCTCTGACCTTCCCCCTCTTATGCTCGCTTGCTCTCATTCTCTCTCTCTCAAATAAATAAACTTAAAAAAAAAACAAAACTTAGAGTTTAGTGGAGGATGGAATATGGAGAGTAGAGAGGTGATTTTACTTCTGTCAAGCAGTCTATAAATTTGAGCAGAATCAGTTGCTGTGGGAACTATGGCAGGACAGCAATGCCAGTGTTGAGACAGTAAGTAACTTCTCAGAAGAGGAGCCATCTATCCTGAGACCTCAGGGGAATGATAGGAGTTAGTCAGATGAAAGTAGGTACTCCTCTAAGTCTATGTCCATGATCTGCCTGAGCTTGGAGTTTATCATCTTGTAAGACTAGGAAAGATTAGACATCTTCAACCTAGCTTGAGGGCTGTTGAATTTCTCTCTCAAAAGGGAGAAATAGAAGAGCTGGCTGAAGTATTTTGTCAAAATTTCAAAAATCTACTCCCAATAGAATAGGGAAATGTCCCTGGTATAAGTATTTATTTTGGGGACACCATGTAAGTAACATTTTTAAGACCACCATCATAAATTAACATCCCGAATAGTACTGTTTTGGATGTTAAGCAAAATAAAGATTTAAATAAATAAGCAGAAGTAGGAAAACATGAGACTTCTGGTCATGTGTCCACTCCTATGTTTGGTAGTGCATCTCTGTGATACACTTGAAAACCCCCTCCCTGAACCAGTAGAACCACATGAAATGAGAAAGGGAAATTTCTCTAAAGAAAAGTGGGAAGAGGTGTTTTAAACAAGAAAAGGGTCAACACACAAAAATAAATAATCCAGTTAAAAATGAGCAAAAGACATGAACAGACATTTTCCAAAGAAGGCATACAGATGGCCAACACAGACATGAAAACATGCTCAATATCACTCATCATCAGGGAAGTGCTAATCAAAACTACAATGAAATATCAGTTCACACCTGTCAGAATGGCTAAAATAAAAAACACAACAAACAAGTATTGGAGAAGATGTAGAGAAAAAGGGACCCTTGTGCACTATTGATCAGACATGCAAACTGGTATAGCTACTGTGGAAAAATGTATGGAGGGCCCTCAAAAAATTAAAAATAGAATTGCCATATGACCCAGTAATTTCACTACTGAGTATCTACCAAAAGAACATGAAAACACTAATTTAGAAAGATATATGTACTTCTATGTTTATTGCAACATTATTTACAATAGTCAAGATATGGAAGCAACTCAGGTGTCTATTGATAGATGATGAATGGAGAAAGAGGCAGTGTACATATACAATGGAATGTTACTTGGCCATAAAAAGGAATGAACTTTTACCATTTGCAACAATGTGGGTGGATCTAAAGAGTATAATGCTAAGTGAAAGAAGGTAGTCAGGGAAAGACAAATACTGTATGATCTTACTCCTGTGTGGAGTTTAAGAAACAAAACAAATGAGCAAAGAAAAAAGAGAGAGAGAGTAAGAGAGACAAAGAAAGAGACTCTTAACTATAGAGAACAAACTGATGATTATGAGAGGGGAGGGAGTGGGGGATGGGTGAAATAGGTGAAGAGGATCAAGAGTAACACATATCATAATAAGCACTGAGTAATGTATAGAAGTGTTAAATCACTGTATTGTATATCTGCAACTAATATAACACCATATACTAACTATACTAGAATTAGAATTTTTAAAAAAATTTAAAATAAACAAGAAAAATAATTCTGGCCAATAAGCAGATATATCAGAGGTAGAATTTTGAAGGGTGGGATGTAGGGTGGAATTGGTTTCTTGTCAAAGAGATTTTTTCGGCTACATAACAAGATAAATCATAAAATCAAGACCTCCATGGAGAACAGGGATTTAGTACTTCTTTTTTCTCTTACTGTAAACATTTCATGTATTTAATATGACTAATTTAATATTTTTGATGATACTGATGAGTCAGGTTTTCCAAAAATTATTTTCCGAGGTGAAAAAGAAAATAGTAGAAAGAGGGGCGCCTGGGTGGCTCAGTGCATTAAAGCCTCTGCCTTCGGCTCAGGTCATGATCTCAGGGTCCTGGAATCAAGCCCCGCATCGGGCTGCCTGCTCAGCGGGGAGCCTGCTTCTTCCTCTCTCTGCCTGCCTCTCTGTCTACTTGTGATCTCTCTGTCAAATAAATAAACAAACAAACAAACAAATAAATAAATAAATCTTTAAAAAAAAAGAAAATAGTAGAAAGAGCCACTGCCCATAGACTGAGTTTTAAAATGTCTTTCTCATCATCAGGGATGGTCTTGTACTTAGAGGTACATATCATAGAATCCTACAGTGTAAGAGATGGACAAAAACTAGAAATCACCTAGTCCAGCTGTCCCATTTGTGAGATGAAAATGTTGATACCAAGGAGTTTGATAGACTTTCTCAAAATCACATGGCTAAACCTGATCTTTAAGGGATTCTCTGAGTGTTTGGAGGTGAATCTAATGTCTAGTTTCCTATTTATGTCCAACTGAGAGAAAACTAATTATCCACTGGCAATGTCTATTAAGATATCTGGCTTTGGGCAATCTTGCTCTTTTACCTCCTTTCAATATCCTTTATTTATCCAACCAGCCAGCCAGTCAGCTTGTGAGCCAACCTGCCAGCCAGCCAGCCAATATTCAGCCATCTATCTCTTTAGTATTAAAATAAAACTTCCTTAAGAGCTAATCAAATAAAGATGAACAAGACATAGATCTTGCACTTTGGCCTGGATCTAGGCCTAGAACCCACATTTTTGACTTCTAGTTTAGGCACCACATTTCTTATATATTAAACGAATGGACCCTGACTGTGGAGATACCATGGGGACATGAGCCAAAAGCTTGACTTTGCCTTGACCTGGCCTTCTGCCTCTTATAGTTTCTGCTTCCATTTTAATTGTGCCTACCACAGTGAGTTAGAGTTTTCTGTACTTTGAGTTACTGGGATGAAAATTTTTGTGAAGACAGATCAAAAAATAATCAAATCAAAACTACTTAGGAAAATTCTACCGTTCTGCCCTAGAAAGACCATGCGGTATTTGGGGGAAGGAATGGAAATGATCTATTTTAGAAATACTGCTTAATGTCTTCTGCAATAATAAATGTTCTATCTTATATTACATCTGAAAATCTAACTCTGAATGTCTCTATAGATTTTGTGAGATGGGAACCCCTGGGAGTTCTGTGTGGAAGCAGTGATATTGCTTTTTATCACAGCAAAAGTATTAACTAAGTTGTGGTCTCTAAAATCTTAGATCTTAGCTCTTATACTTCTACTCTTAAGTTCTTCATCCTGATCTCCTTCACCAAACACAGTCTATGGAATTTGATCCTGTGCTATGGAGGAAAATGGGACAGCCATATTGGCCTTTTGTCCATTCTTTGAAAATAATAAAGTCATAGTTTCTGTCTCAGGAACTTTGCACATGCTATTCTTTCTGTCTGATAGGTTCTTAAGTCTTCACAAGGCCATCAGAGAGGATTCTCTGACTGCTGCCATTAAAGTGGCCATTTAACTCATGAGCATGGATTGATTTCAAAAATGAAAACAATATTTCTTCCTTTTCTTTGTCCAGACCTCTTAACTTTTCAGCTTCTCCCACAATAAGGTGGAATCTTACAGATTTAATCTGGCCAATTGAATGAAACTGAAGTTATGCTGAAGCGTGGCAGCCCATGTGGAAGAGAGTCAAGTTGTCTCTGTGTAGATCAGCTGATTTCTATACATGTAAGAGATTCAAGACAGTATCAGTAGAGCCATTGAACCAAAATGCACATTTTGGTTAAATGTGATAAATGAGTGATAAATGAGTGAGACTGGATGAGTCTAGAAGAACTAACTAGTCTGCAGCAATAATAAATGCTTGTGTTTTTAAGTCACTGAATTTTGAAACAATCGGTTACATGGTAATATCTAAGTTGTATAGTCATTACTTTACAGCTCTTATCACTATCTAAATTATCTTGTATATTTATTCACTTTTGACTCTACCACTAAAAAGTAAACTCTTGGTTTGCCCCAATAACTCAATGCCTAAATTAGTATGTAATAATTGCTCAAGGAATATTCATTAACTGGGTAGATAAAAAGGAAGTAATGTTCAAGTACCACTGTATATAAGGCACTTTATTTCTCTCTTATTTTAATCTTCCCAAGAGCCCTATGAAGAAAGTATTGTTGTCTCTAGTTTTCAAATGAAAAGTGAAAAAGCTTAGTAACATATATGAATGAAACTTATAAAAAAATCAGAGTTTACTACATGTATATGCAACATCCGTGGACTGATTGAACTGTTTATTGGCATTGGAAACATACATTGTTCAGGGACACTCTAATATTTTCAGTTGCTATTAAGTAGTATATAAATATAATAAATATCCTGTTCCAAAGATACTTAAGAACTACACTAGCCAAAAAAGTATCATAAATGCAAATTACTGGTATGCATCAACACTTTACATTTACTGACTCAATTAATAAGTGTGTATTTTGGCATGTTAACTGTGTCCCCTGACAAGCAAGGCAACCCACAGTAGGCCTCAGAACTGCTGTGTTTCCTGTTAGAAGACACCATCCCAGGGGAAGCTCTCAGTCCTTGTGTCTTGCTAAAGGATGGAACCTCAGGGCCTCTCTGTTTCAGGCTAAATGCCCCTTCTCTCCTCTCATGGATGTGAACCAGGAGGATCAGGTCAAACCTAAGGAGTAGGTATGATCTCTGTCACACTTAAAGATCAATTTTCTCTAGCCTCATTGGGTATTGGAGTTGTGTGGGGTATTTTATAGACAGAGATGTAGCAGGCTATGGAGTCTTTTTTTCACATTGGTATATAATTTACACACTAAATGGAAGGCCCTTGCTGCAACAAGAACAATAAGTAAGGAATAAGCTGCTATGGGTCAGAGAGAGAACTGGTCATTGCATTTTGGGATCTTGTTTAACCTTCACTAACATCGTCTCAGGCCTGCCACTGTCACTATATGTTTTGTGCTGCAGTGAGTGGAGTCTCAGAGAGGTTCTTTGGCTCAAGCTTACACAGCCTTGCCAATATCAACCTGGTAATTCCTTCCTCCTTATCTCAAATGGGTACTGCAAAATTTGCAACACTTTTATCTAATTCTCTGAAATACTCAAGTTCTTTTGACACCATCCTTCATTTTATATATAGTTTTTGGAAAAAATATCCATCTGTAACAATAAAGGCATTTTCACGTTTATGATGGCTACTTACCATATGAATAATAGAATTTATACTAAATTTGAGTTAGAATGTGTGTCTAGCAATACAGAATGTGAAATGTCATTCTAATAGAATAAATACTCATCAAAAATAGCACCTTCAGAGGTGTTATCTACTAGAAAATGTCCCCTCTGGGGCAAAAATAATGCCCTCATTGGCTATCATATGATTCTCACATTCAAATAAATCTGACTTTGCTATATAGTTTTCATTTAAAGTTGCTTTATCCTATTTAAAAACACAGCCATTCATTTCTCAGTTTGCCCAGGAGGAAATAGGAAGCAAAGACAAATATCAAATCAACTAAACATTTTTTGGAGGACCATATGGTTATTTTAAATAAATACTTGGTTTGAAGAATAGGTAGCATTTGAATCCATTCTTATTTTTCCTCTAACTGCTTTTCTTCACCAAGAGAGAAGAATTAAACTTGACTTGCTTGTATTTATCCTCCAGTCCTGATGATTTCCTGGATTATTTGCTGTTTGTGGCTTTAATGGCATAGACTGCAATCCCAGGAGGTACTGTTGCAGGGAAGAGAGCTAGAGTTTAAATCAGTTTGATGTGAGGTTTCTGTTTCTCTAATTCAGTAAGTCATTAGCCAAGAGTTTTTCCCTGAGCAATTAGTTATTCTTTCCGTTTTTCTCTTGGTGATCACTACTATTTTCCAGTGGCCATAGACCAGAGAATCATTTTGTCTAAAAATAAATAGGGAGAAAAATGAGTGTGTCTGCATGTATCAGCTTCACGGATGCCCCTTTCATGTCAATGGAATGTGGGTTGGAATGACTAGAAGATTGAATCCAATTTTTACTTGAATCCTGATAAAAATCAAGCAAACTAATGTTTTAAACTAAAGAATTAGGGCAAGATGGAGAGAAACTCGTTGGGTGTTTTTGTGAAATCAGGTCAAAATGCAGCATTGTTGCAAACTAGAGGAGCAAATATGGACAGGTTGGCCTCACATGCCTCCATGAGATTGTAAACATCAGTAACAGGGAGCCAGACAAACAGAGCAATTGGAACTATGGAAACTGTTCCCAAACAAACTCTGTGCAATTACAAGCCCAGAGAACACCCACGGAGCTCTCAAACAGGGTAGCAAAGAAGGCAAGGCTGCTAACTTCTAAGCAAGTAACAATAGGAAAGCAGAAACCCAGCAGGGCTGAGCTTGCCCTTCTCAGCTGGCACAAGAATAATACTGCTTGAAGAAAACGACATGAAGCTTGGAAGTCAGAGAGCTACAAATAAAAGCTATATTATAGCAAGTAGTGGGGAAATGATATAGTCTTTACTTCTTAAAGAAATTACTGTGTTTACAGTGTTATTAATGGTATGTGTAATGTCAAAACAATCTCTGGGTAGTGGGTGCAGAAGTAGATGCTGTATCTGTGCATATGGTAGGATGTTCTCCAAAGCACTGGCATTTCTTGGTAGGCAAATATGTGTGGCTGAAGATTTACACGTAGGCTTAGATGTGGGAGGCCTTTTCAAGATGTTACTGATTTCCTGAGTCCTAGAGCAGAACTTCTCAAACTTTATAATGTGCATGATACAATCACCTGAGGACTCGTTAAAATTCAAGTTCTATGTGCCCTCTGCTCTTGTGTTTCAGCTGCTCTATTCTTTAAGCCAGTCATCTGCAGAGGCTCTCTTCCTGCTCTGGGCAATGTTTGGTCCCTGGCCTGCATGTGGTCAGTTTTAACTAGGTGTGCCCTGGTCTGCTTATAAAATGAGACCTGACACCAATTCCACCAGAACTGAGGCCCTGAAAAACTCTCTGTTCTGGAGACATGGTGTGGGCAGGGGTTTGTGCTGGTCTTCTGGGGGAGGGGTCTTATTGTGCTGGGACTGTGGGAAACTTGACTGAGAGGGGCCGTTGTAGAGTTTTGCCAAAGTGCAGGGGTATGGGACCCAGTGTAAACAAGTTAGGCAGCCAATGTCTGTGCTGTGCTGCTTCACTCAGGTAGCTCTGTGTTTATATTTAGGCACGGGAGAGGCAAACGGTGCCAATTAGCTCCTTTGTTTCCGGAGAGGCATCACCTTGAACAATGCCTCTCAGGGAAGCTCTCCAAAAAGAGTGAATCTCCCCACTGTGTGCCCCAGGTGTTCTTCAAGTCACTGTTTCCATATTGTCTGCCCCCAGGTTGTTTGCCAGCCTTCCCTTCAGTAGCAGTGCAGTGCCCTCCAGGCTCTATCTCAGCCAAGCCCTCGACCTTTAAAACTCCAGGCTTTTGGCCCCACTGGTTGCAAGAACTCATAAAATTTAGGCTCTTTCATTTTCTAAGCCAGTAGTTTTGGGGAAATGTTCTCCTTGTGCGTTCCCCTATGTGCTTCTCTTTCTAGACCATGACTCCCTCCCCTCTGCAGCACCTGCAACCTGTTTCTTCCCTAAACTGTATCTCTGCACTTCCTACCTTCCTTTTCTTTTTTTTTTAAGATTTTATTTATTTATTTGAGAGAGAGAGAGAGAATAAGCACAAGCAGGAGGAGAGGCAGAGAGAGAGAGAGAGAGAAAGGGAGAAGCAGACTCTCTGCTGAGCAAGGAGCTTGATGCGGGACTTGATCCCAGGACCCCAGGATCATGACCGGAGCTGAAGGCAGATGCTTAACTGACTGAGCCACCCAGGCACCCACTTCCTACCTTCTTTGATGTGACCTCTTCTCTCCCTTTTAGTCATGAAGTTTTTTCTGTCAGTCTTCAGGTCAATTCTGGGATATTTATCATGATTTGATAGTTATCTAGTTGGGTTCATGAGATGAGACCAGCCTAGGTCCTCCTACTCCACCACATGCAGCACACCTCAGAGACACTTCTTAAAGCACCAGGCCCTGGGCACTACATGACTTCTTCTTCTAAAGCTATTACTTTCGGAAGCAGGAGACATAACTGGCTTTTCTAACAGAGAAGAAGGCAGAGACTTAGACAAAACACCAAGATGAAGGGATTTCTCCCAAATGAAAGAATAAGAAACAGATATAAGTAGCATACCTGATGGAAAATTTAAAGCAACAATCAAAAGGGTACTCAATGGGCTTTAGAAAAGAAGACATTAGTGAGACCATTACCACAGAAATAAAAGAATAAGAATCAGAGATGTAGAGTGCAATAAACAAGATTGGAAATAGGCTTGATGCAGTGAACAGCTGGCTGCAAGAAGCAGAGGAATGAATTAGCATCCTAGAAGACAAAAATGATGCAAAATAATGAAACTGAACAGAAGAGAGAAAGAATAATTATGCAACACAAGAATGGACTTAGAGAACTCAGTGACTCCTTAAAACATAATAACATTTGTATTATAGGAGTCCCAGAAGAAGAAGAAAGAGTAAAGGGAGCAGAAAATTTATTTCAGGGGCACCTGGGTGGCTTAGTCGTTAAGCGGCTGCCTTCGGCCCAGGTCATGATCCCAGGGTCCTGGGATCGAGCCCCGCATCGGGCTCTCTGCTCGGCAGGGGGCCTGCTTCTCCCGCTACCATTCCCTCTGCTTGTGTTCCCTCTCTCGCTGTGTTTCTCTCTGTCAAATAAAGAAAATCTTTAAAAAAAAAAAAAAAGAAAATTTATTTCAAGAGATAGTAGCAGAAAATTTCTCTAATCTGGGGAAGGAAACAGACATCCAAGTCCAGGAGGCAAGATAACTCCCATTAAAATTAACAAAAGCAGGCCAACACTAAAGCAGGCCAACACCAAGACATATTGTAATTAAATTTGCTAAATATGGCGATAAAGAAAAAAATCCTAAAAGCAGCAAGACAAAAGAAGTCCTTAACTTACAAGGGAAACCCCATAAAGGTAGCTGGATATTTCTCAACAGAAACTTGGCAAGCCAGAGGAGAGGCATGAATGAATGAAGGTGCTGAATGGGAAAAATCTGTAGCCAAGAATACTCTATCCAGCAAGGCTATCATTCAGAATAGGAGAGATAGTTTCCTAGGCAAGCAAAAACTAAGTTTGTGACCACTAAACTAGTCCTGCAAGAGATAGTAAAGGGGACTCTGAGTACAAAGGAGAGACCAAAAGTGACAAAGACAAGAATGTATCAGAGGACATCTCCATAAACAGTGACAAAAAAAGTAATAAAATGGCACTAAATGTATCTATCAATAATTACTTAGAGTGTAAATGAACTAACCATTCCAATCAAAAGACATAGAGTGTCAGAATGGATTAAAAAAAAGAGAGAGAGAGAGACCCATCTATATACTGCCTACAAGAGACTCATTTTAGACCTGAAGGCACCTGTAGATTGAAAGTGAGGGGGTGGAGAAACATTTGTCACTCAAATGGATGTCGAAAGAAAGGTGGAGTAGCAACACTTATATGGGTCAAACTAGACTTTAAAATAAACACAGTAACAAGAGACATGGAAGGGAATTATATAATCATAAAGAGGACAACCCAACAAGAAAATATGGCAATTATAAATATTTATGCACCCAACATAGGAGCACCCAAATACGTAAAACAGTTAATAACAAACATAAAGGCACTAATGAATAATAATACAACAATATTAGGGGACATTAATACCCTACTTATGTCAATGGGCAGATCTTCTAAACATGAAATAAACAAGAAAACAATGTCTTTGAATGACACACTGGACCAGATGGACTTAATAGATATATTCAGAACATTCCATCCTAAAACAGCAGAATACAACAGCAGAATTCTTTTCAAATGCACATAGAACATTCTTCAGAATAGATCACCTATTAGATCACAAAACAGGCCTTAACAAATAGAAAAAGATTGAAATCATACAGTGCAACTTCTCTGACAGCAATGCCATGAAACCAGAAGTAAACCACAAGAAAAAATTGTGAAAGGCCAAAAACACATGGATGTTTTTATGCTACTGAACAATGAATGGGTCAACCATGAAATCAAAGAAGAAATTAAAATATACATGGAAACAAATGAAAATGAAAACACAATGGTCTGAAATCTTTGGGGTACAGCAAAAGCAGTTCTAATAGGGAAGCATATAGCAATACAAGCCTACCTTAAGAAGCCAGAAAAATCTCAAATACACAATCTAACCTAACACCTAAAAGAGTTAGAAAAAGAATAGCAAAGTCTAAAGCCACAGCAGGAAAGAAATAATAAAAGAGCAGAAACAAATGATAAATAGTCTCTAAAAAATAAGAGAATAGATCAATGAAACCAGGAGCTAGTTCTTTGAAAAAATTAATAAGACTGATAAACTTCTATCCAGTCTTATCAAAAAGAAAAGAAAAAGGACCCAATGAAATAAAATCACAAATGAGAGAGGAAAAATAACAACCAACATCAGAGAAATACAAACAATTATAAGAGACTATTATAAAAAACTATACACCAACAAATTGGACAAACTGAAAGAAATGGATAAATTCTTAGGAACATATAAACCACCAAAACTGGAAAGAGGAAGAAATAAAAAACTTGAACAGACCCGATAACCAGCAAAGAAATTTTATTAGTGATAAAAAAATTCCCCAACAAACAAAAGTTCAAAGCCAGATGGCTTCACAGGCAAATTCTACCAAACATTTAAAGAATAGTTAATACCTATTCTTCTCAAACTATTCCAAAAGATAGAAAAGGAAGGAAAACTTCCAAATTCATCCTATGAAGCCAGCATTACTGTGATACCAAAACCAGATAAAGACTCCACTAAAAAAAGGGTACAGGCCAATACGATGAACATGTATGCAGAAATTCCCAATAAAATACTAGCAAACTGAATCCAAAAACATATCAAAAAAATCGTTCATCACAATTAAATAGGATTTATTCCTGTGTTGCAAGGGTAATTTAATATTCACGAGTCAATCAACATGATACATCACATAAATAAAAGAAAGTATAAGAACCATATGGTCATTTAAATAGATGTAGAGAGATCATTTGACAAAGTACAACATCCATTCATGATAAAAATCCTCGACAAATAGGTTTCAAGGGAACATACCTCAATATAATAAAGGCCTTATATGAAAAACCCATAGCTAATATCTATCTAAACTCATATCATTCTATGATATTAGCTATGGGTTTTTTATATATGGCTTTGTAAGTGATAAGATGGGGATTTTAATTAACATAGAATGTGCCTATTATAATACAAGATAGAAAAGCCTTGGGTTTATGGAAGATATTTTGTTTTGTTTTTTGTTTTTTCATTGAGTATAGAAGTTACACAAAAGCAGAATTTGGTTATATACTAATGAATATCTTTGTGTCAGAAGGGACCTCAGAAATCAAGAAGGTAAACTTCTTGACCATCTAGTGCTGCTTCCACACAGTCCAGAGGGTCTCCCCTTCATGTTCAGGACTAAATACATATCTAACAGTAATTACTTCAAAAGCAAATTTTCTCCCATCACGTGTATTAGTTTCCTGTGGCTCTTATAACAAGTGATCACAAACATGTTGGTTTAAAACAACAAAAATGTATCCTCTTCCAGTTATGTAGGCTAGAATTCCCAAATCCTTATTCCTGAACTGAAATCGTGGTGTCCACCTTGATGGAGGAGGGCCATGCTCTCTCCAGAGGCTCTAGGGGAGAATTCATCCCTTGCCTCTCCCAGCTTCTGGTAGTGGCCATCATTCCTTGGTTTGTAGGCACACCACTCCAGTCTTCAAAGCCAGTGTCTTCAAATTGCTCTCTACTCCATCTTCATATTGCCTTCTCTGTGTGACTGTGTGGCATCTGCTCCTGACTTTCCCTTACAGAGACACTTGTGATTGCATTTAGGAACCACCCAGTTATCCATGTTGGTCTCCTCACCTAAAGACCCTTGATCACATCTGCAAAGACCCTTTTTTCCAAACAGGGTAACATTTACAGGTTCCAGATTTTAGGACCCAATATCTCTGGGGGCTTTTATTCAGCCTGTCACACACAGCCAACTACTGTGTGACTCATCGACTGTGCTCAGAAAGTTTACTGACATGGTAGGGCAGGATTAAGAAAAGCAGTCTCAAGACAATCGTCAGCTATAATACTGAGCCAGTCATTCATGCGCCACTGGTATCCATGCAGGTCAATTTCTCAGATGCACATGAAGACTTGCTCCATTACTAAGCCATGTATAGACGGCATTGTGTGCAATGGAATTTAGGTTGTTGGGGACTATGTCTACACAGCTTGCCTCATAGAGCAAAGAGCTAAAGAGCAGTGTCCTATCTTGCAAACCAAAAGCTCTTTCTATAGGACAAGAAAAACCTTTTTTTGTTTAAACTTTTTAAATACTTTTTTTGAAATAACCATAGGTACACATGAAATTGCAAAGAAATTGTACGCAGAGACTCCTTGCACTCAGCCTGCCCCAGTGTTAACATCTTGCATCACTATAGTCCAATATCAAAACCAGGAAATTGACAATGCTATAATCCACATAGCTTATTCAGAGGATCCCTAGTTTTAACTGACTAAATAATAGCAAAGGACTCCTTAATTTTTTATATTTATTTTAGAAATACGTGGCCAGAGGCCATTATTACAGTCTGCCTCTTTCAGCACGCATTCAGAGATGAAATGCATGCTCGGGTTTAGAGGTACAGAAAAGCTCTGGCCAGGAGATGGCACCTTAAATGTATGTTATGAAGCTCATGAGCTAGGAACTTGGTGCACTTGCTCCTCGTTCCTGCTTCCCAGCACTTCATTTGCTATAATATAGCAAGTAATGAAATAAATTTAAAAGCATGAATCCAATATTATATTCCACTTAGAGTTGTTTAGTTGTTTACATGTGTAGTTAGAGCTGTTACGTGACAGGGTTGTGATTTTCATAGTGGAGCTTCATGAATTGTAATGAATTGTAAAATATTTTTAGGGCAGGTTATTATTTTCTCTGAAAGGGATAGTACACTTTCAATGTTAAGGTCTATGCACTTTTTTTGTGTCACATTTTCTAGTTATGATGTTGTTAGCCTGCGGACAGGAGAAGGCACTCAGGACAAAGGTCAAGATGAGGCAGCCCAGTAGGTGAGGGCTTTGGAGTGAGCACACTCCATGAGGGGTCAAAAACAGCAGGGACTTCTGGGGGCCCGAGATAACAGATGCTAAGTCCAAATCTCTCCAAACATCTTCATAATTTCATAGATCAATAAGAAAAATAAGATTACATAAATCTAATGCCTTTGGCCAGACAAACTCCACATTACCTGAGGGTGGAAAAACAGAAACTTTTCCTCAGGCCGGGTTAGAGGGTGAGGGGGTTTCTACTGTGTGAAAGACAAAAGAGGAGATTGAACTAAAATCATCACTAGAAAAAAGAAAGACCACAGGAAGTACACTAGCAAAAAGAAAAAAAAAGTCTTCAGTCTTGGTGGATCAACATGCTGACCAAAGGAAAAGGGCTGGGAGTGAGATGGGCCTCAGGAGCCTGTCCTTCCAGAAAGTCGACACTTGTGGGAGGGGTATCCTTTGGAGACTGTGGCATGAGAAAACAAGATGGGTGGTGGGCCAGGAGACAGATGTAAATCTTGTGAGGCAAAAGAACACCCCCCAAAATAAAACAGACACATGAGCCTTTTTCCAATGCCTTAGGCCCTAAAGAGGGGAGTCATCTAAAGGGGGGCTCTGGAGAACATTACACCTCAGAGTAGTGCAGTGTGGAACCATGCTGGCCCCTGAGGCAATAAGGAATTTCAGCAATATTCATCCTGTCTATAAATTATGTTTTGATAATTATGGATTTTTAAGTTCATTTGGATTTTTTAAAAATACTGCATTGAAATATTTATTTCGATTACCGAGTATTTTGGTGCCTCCTTAGGCTATATTCTTCCCTCACCTTCCCCTTGTTCTAGTCCTGCCTCTGGGGTCTCCTAAGCAGGGGCCTGGCAGCTGGATCTGTCATCAAGTCCTGCCCCGGGGAGATGTGCATTTCCAGACTTCCAGCTCTGCAAATGCTGGTGAAGCACCTCTGGGAACCCCGAAAACCATATGAGGAAGAACCGTAGGTGCTGGCTGTTGGGCGGGAGAGCCCACCAACAGATTGAGGGGAAGTGCCCAGGGGATCAGGGGAGACCTGGGAGCAGCACTCACATGATTTGCTACAGAGGCCATATCGATCTTTAAAAGCTCTTTAGCTCAATCCCCCTGCCGCCCAACCTCACTCCTCACTGTCCTCACCCTCAAGAGTTCTCGACTCAGTGGCCTGTTATTTCAGTCATAGTGATAGACATTTACTGTCAACATGCTCACCCACAGGGTCCCCTGACCTGGAAGGAATGGTTGTTCAGACTGGATGACTGGGGCAGGGCTGAAAGAGGTGAGCCTCGGAGAACCAAACCCTAGTCTGTTCTTTCCCAGACTTCATTGGAACCACTGACTAGATGAGTCACAGACTCTTCTCACTGTTCCGTCCTTATGGAGAGGATCTGGCAGGTCAAGAGGATGAATCAGCATGAATATAGGGCCATTATTGGAAAACACATTCCAAGTAAATAATGGACTGGAAGTAGATAAAAGGTATAATCTTTGCATTTGGAAATTGTCATGTATTTTCTATACAAACTCTCTGTAGCTCTTCTCTGTAGGATAGAAGACTGTGAATCAGTGAAGATAACTGGCAGAAATTCCCTTACCCTGTACACAACCACAGAATTTGAGGAGAAACAGAATCAGATATTTTTTTTTCTAGGAATAAATGGTGCACTGGTATATGGCATACCTTCAGAAATGTGAAAAAATTATAAGTGTGAATCTTAATATATTTTCACAAAATTACACATGTGACCAGCACTTAGAACATCAAGAACTAGCACCAGAAGCCACCTCATACCCCCACCCAGTAAGCAGCCTCCCCAAGTAATCACTTTCCTGACATTTAAGCCCATAGGTTGTTAGCCTGGTTTTGTATATTATATAAATGAAATTGTGCAATATGTACTCTATGATATCTGGCTTGTTTTGCAGAAATATTATGATTGTGATATTCATGTTGTTTGTGGCAATAATTTGTTTATTGTAATTGCTGTAAAATAGTCCCTTTTGTGAATATAGTCCAATTTGTTTCACTATTTTGCAGTTGTTGGATATTTGGGGTGTTTTTAGATAGATTTGAGCTGCAAGTTTAATATGGCTGCTATGAATCTTCTTGTGCATGTACTTTCTTGTGTTCTAGGACATGTCTGAAAACATATGAAGACTTTCTTCTGGGCAATGTATAGGAATTAAGTTGATGTTTTCACAGAGCTTTTTCAAAGTTTGTATGTTTATGAGTAGAAGAAGACTGTTTACTTGAAACAGGAAGGATGCCTCCTGCCAAGGCATGAGTGCATAACTACCATTGAACTTAAATTCCATTTTCAGGAGAGCGTTTTCTAACATGGTAACCCCTTCTGCTAGTCCAATTACAGTATATCCACGATATCCAACATTTCTCTTATTAGACAACTTAAAATTATTACTTCTCCTGTACATGGACACATTAGGAACACATTTTCAAAACTGAGGGTGACAACATAGCAGAGTAGCTTCTAATCTGTTTCTAACAGGCATGTTAGATCTTATCTTCCTGCATTAAACATTAGGTATTAGAAATTGGATTCACCTATTCAGACCTCTCCACTCTTCATATTTTTAATCCATTGTGAAGTCTGACATGACACACATCTTTCAAGAGTAGTTTTAACATTTTTTGCCTGATTATAAGACTCATCTACAAAACAAATTATAGAGTCCTAGTCCAACTAGATAAAGGAGGAAACTGGGAATGGCTATTTTCCACAACTGATTTTATGATCAGGCAAGATTTGAAAACAGTGCAAAAGAATATTACCAATTATTGCATGTTTGGTATACCAAACAAATTGTGTGTATAAAGTCATTGTTTCTGAGGCCTCCTGTAAAAAAAAGAAGAGAGATTTGGACATCCAATAAATTGTGTGGGTGTCTGTCTGTGGAATAAATTACTTCTTTTATTTTATTCTGTTCTTTGATATTACTGGCCATTCAAGTAGTGTTTTCATTTATTTAACAGATATTTATTGAGTGTTCGCAAAGAACCATGTTTTTTAAGCATTATGTATAATATGATTTCTGACTGAAAAAATTCTAGATATGACACTCATAGAAGGAACTAACTTATAAAGCATGATGATATTGAATAAACAAAGTGTTACAGGAATGTTTGGAAGAGGAAAATAATTCCTAGCCACTTTTTGCCTTTTCTGCTTCACTTCTACTACTCCCCTATACACAGTAGAGCAACAATCCTAGAGTTCACTGTAATCCGTATTTATCATTACCACTATTAAAAAATGTAAATCTAAATGGTGAGGTTAGCATTTTATACATTTCAAAATAGGAAGGAAGAGTAAGAGTAATAACATACAAGGGTGATTTCTCAGCTTCCCACTTAACTTTAAGCTTCTGTGAAACAACAAAGTAGTCTATTTACCTACTGTTCTTTCTCCAAACCCTGGTACAGTGCGTGGAATGTAGTGGATGATCAGTAAATATTTTTTGAGTGAAGAGTGAAAAGATGCAGTAGGACTTAATTACATTATTGGTGACAAAGTAGACTTATATGACTCGAAAAATGAAACTACCCTTTGACCTTTAATTGTACCTTTGAGGAAGGGATCTGCAAGAATAAAGTCACTATTTAGCAAGTAGATAATGTGTGTCAATGTAGGTATTTTTGATAGCCATTGAAAGTCAGTAAGACATAGAGTTTAACGGTTGGTTGGACTTCCACCCAGAGTCTGAAAGAACTTAGACTAAGTCTCACCATTCCACTTGCTAATAACTAAGCAAACTAAGCTTTTGTAACCTAATCTGTAAACAAGATTGACAACAACAATTTCTCTACGCACAGGATTGTTGAGAAGATTACATGAGGTTATGTGGGAAAAGCTCATTGAACAGAGCCTGACACATGGTGGATTGAAGAAATAGGAGCAGATCACCATTAGCTTAATCCCATGAGTTAGGTAAAGCCAGTCCTTATGCAGATATGTTCCTGCTGTCCGTTGGAATACTGGCATAAGAAAAGCGTAAGTCTTCTGATGAATGAAATGTCAACAGTGGCTGCTAAAGCTGTGTCACATTCAGCCTACACAACCATATGGGGCAGCTCTGACTGAGCCACTATTGTCATTGTCATTATTATTATTAACGTTGTTCTATTTCTTCAAATGTCATCTTTAGAAGAAGAAAGTATCCTAAATATTCCAAAAAGCTGGCTAAGCTCCTTTTGCCTAAGATATGATTATTAATACATTTTATCAAGAGAAATTTAATATAGAAATATACTATGGAGTATGAAAGAGAACTCCAGATTGCACTTAAACTAGATTATAACTATTTATAAATAAATACATGGTTTGGAAAATAATCTTTGGAGTGATGACATGAAAATGTGGATAGTTGTTTCTAATTTTAAAACCATACATTGATTCTTGTTATAATATTTATGTCATAAACATACACAGTTAATTATTTATATCCATCAGCTATGAAGGAACTTTCAGCAGAAAGTCATTTGAATATGTGTGAAAGATATGGGAGAGACTTTTTTGGAGAGAGACTAGAAGAAAAGCGGGAAAGACATGGGGATATGATGGAAGCAAAATGGGAATTTAGGAACAATGGAGATCAATGTACGGAATAATAAGGTGTTAAAAAGATGATTCTCTTTCAAGCCGCTATTTTTTTTATATTCAAGTAATCCTATAGTATGGAATCTTTTCATTGAATTTTCTTATGCTGTACATTGTTAATTGTCAACTTTTAATAGAAGTTCTGGGAAGGCCAGTTGGTTCTATGTACTACATGTGAGCTTCTAGGAATAGAAATAACCCATTTTTCAGAAGAGCCATTGCCTCTGTCCCTCTGGAGTGGTTTCCTCTTTGCATTTTGAGCTGCGTGTTTTTGCTGTATTATTTTTTTCCAGGATTTTATTTATTTGAGAGAGAGTGAGGGAGAGAGAGCAAGCATGAGCAGGGGGGAGGGGCAGAGAGAGAGAGGGAGAAGCAGACTCCCCACTGAGCAGGGAGTCCAGTGCAGTGTTGAATCATGACTGGAGCTGAAGTCAGATGCTTGACTGACTGAGCCACCCAGGCGCCCATGTCTTGGCTGTCTGGACATGCTTCCTTATAGTACCAGTAGGAAGACAGGTGTCTTTCTCCATTCTTCCAGTCAAGCCAGACTTTGTACTTGATTAACATCGTATTTCAGCTCTATCTTGTTCTTCCCTATTGCCATCGCCTAATAGTGTTTCTTGCATTTCAAAAAGCAATTGAGCTTGTTTTACTAATATTTTGAAAAGAGCTTATGACATTAGTAGTGTTCTCCATCATTAGATCTACTAATTTTTCTTAGTCACTGAAAAAGGATTAATTTGGTTAGCCAAGAATGGACTCAGTTGTGTTTCCAAATTAGTGAACTCATTTTCATCATCAGATGTTGGAAAGCTAAAGGGGTCCTGCTTTAAGAGTAGAGACACTGGGTCTAATAATTTTGTTTTGGAAGTCTTGTGTCCATAAGAAACAAGTAATCCTGATCATTGGTTCTTGGCTCAAGTTGTTTGTAAAATTTATCATCTGAGTTGAATTATTCAGATGGAAAAAATATTAGTAATACAAAAAATGGTTTGCCTTGTTCACAGTGATGATGAAATAAACAACATTACATCATTTGTGGCCTGTGGAGTCCTCAGAGGACTTCTGCACATATTGTATCCATGAGAACCCCCAAAATGGTGAGGTTGGTGTGTGATCCCCATTGTAATTGTAATGGTGAGAAAGATGAAACTCAGAGAGGTCGGATGCCTTTTCAAGAGCTGTGGTGCTAGTAAGTGGCAGAAATTAGACTGGAGCCCAGATTTCCCGATTCTAAGCCTGTCATGCCAAGGTCAGATGCTAAATGATAGGGAGTTAACAGACATAAATAAATTATATTTTGCCCCCTATGGTTGAGATCTTAAACCATGACCTAAATTTGCCTTCTTTTTCTATGAAGCATTTCCATCTCTCCCTGTCCCACTTTCTTGAGAAAGTAAATTGATCTCTGCTAATGTTGCTGAATCAGCAGACAGACTAAAATAATATCATTTGGAAGAAAGTACTGTCTTCATTCATCTTAATGGCGTGTTAATTTTGAGACTTAATTATCAGAAACACTGTCCCTTTGCATTTACAGTAACCTATGCAGAGCTGCAAACACAATCAGTTGGTGTGATTTCATCCCACACTTGTACGGATGTGGGATTTGATGCCAGAGAAAGCCCGGGGACAGAAGTTCAGGTACTAGCTGTTGTTCTCTGGATATGGGGAACTTTTCTTCTGTTGCTTTTCTATATCCAGGGCTTTATCCCCAACTCCTTATCTTCCTGACTACAAGAATAAATTTTTTCCATTCAGGCACACGTATTGACGTTCTTTGTATCAGATCTCTTCAAAGCCAATCACAGAAGGTGTGTGAGGGTGATGGTGGGGTGTCACATTTCTGAATGATCTTCAGAAATTTCAACTTCATTGTTTTCTCCAAATGAGGAGAACCAAATCATTTTATGGTACTGTCATTGAAAGTGTGGGTTTTAGAGTCAGGTGGCCTGCTTTCCAATTCTGGCTCTCCCTCGTAGCACTGTGTGACTTTAGGCAGCTCCCATAATCTTTCTGTGACACAGCATCCTTATCTGTGTAATTGGGATAAGAATAACAGGTACCTTGTGGAATGGTTGAAGGTTCAGTGAAAATTTATCTTTTAAGCACTAGAAACAATAAGCACTGGCTATTATTATTTGTGTATTAGAGTAAAAATGGCAATTTGTAAAGTGTAAGTGCTTACAATATACCACAATTTTTATAAACGTGATAGAGCATTTTGTCAAAATTTTTGATGTATTAAAAGCCTAAAGAAATGGAAATGTTCCTGCTTTCTTGGTAAAGAATTCCCTCTTTGAAACTGACTCGTGGATTCATGTCTAAGTGTTTGTGATGAGCATATAGATATTCCAATTTAAAATCAGGTAGCATTCACAAGAGTGATGTAAACATGGAATAATTTTAGTCATAGAATTTATTCTAATAATCAAGTTAGGCCCTCTCCTTCATTCTGTCAATGCCCTTTTGTGGAGCTGTTGATTTCCAAAGTAAAAAATAATCTCAAGGGCCAGTTCAGGTACCTCGTCATCATGTTTTTCTCCACCATTCAGCTCACAGGGATGCTCTCCCTCCTCTGAAGATCAACTGATCTCCACTAATCTTACTGCCACTAATTTGGCATTTAGATATTTCATTATGCATTTAGGCTTATGGTTATATACCTCTCCCTTTCACTGGATTTTAAGGTATTTTAAATCCTTAAAAGGATTTTACCTCTTTTAAGGTAAGAATTAATTTTGCAAACTCTGAGTCAGCTTATTAACTTATTAACTCTTGAGTCCATAGGTATTATCTCTTTTTCACCCCTATCACTCCAGGGCCAAAGCTCAGACACCACCCTGATGATTTTCTTACGAGATCCATCTACAACAAGCATTTTATGAGTTTCAGAAAAAATTTATACATCATTTTGGGGAGGGCCGATTGTAAGTGGTCACACTGCCAAGAACACATATGACACTCATCTCCTTTTCTATCTTCCTGCCTTCCACTCTGCCCTTACTAGAGTGTCCATCCAGAGTTCCAGGTTCTTTTTTCCATAGTATTTTGGGTCTTTTCCACTTCCATTAGTGGTTCAGGGACAGCCAGTACCTAACAAATAATTTGGGTGAAAAAATTCTCTCCAATTTATTAATCTTTTGCTTTTCCCAGAGCAGCTACTAGCATTTTTGTAATGCATATACAATAAGCATTCAATAAGTGTTGCCTGGTGATACAAAATGCTTGATTATGATCAAAACAACTGTGGTATTTGGGGGTGGGTGGTGAGACTTTCTTGGAAAATCTGGGAAGGGACTCTCTTGAGTATGAGATCATAACCCCTTGCTATGGACTGAATGTTTGTGTCCCCTCAAATTTCATGTTGAAATTTTAGTGATTAAGGTTATATTATTAGGAGGTGGGGCCTTTGAGAGGTGATTAGGTCATGAGAGAAGACCCCCCCCCCATAAAAGGGATGAGTGCCCTTATAAAATGGACCTCAGAGAGCTTCTAGCCCCATCTACCATGTGAGGTTACACCAAGAAAATGGCCATCCATGAGGAAGTGAGCTCTTACCAGACATGGAATCTGCTGGTGCCTTAATTTCAGACTTCTAGCCTCCAGAACAGTGAGAAATAAATTTCTTTTGTGTATAAGCCTCCCTAGTCTATAGTGTTCTGTTATAGCAGCCCAAGTGGACAGACACCTCCCCATCAGGACTACACAATAAATAGATGTGTTCTTACTAACAGTGCAAGCATTTTAGACAGAGGTCATTCTTAAACTGGCCACTACCACTTCTTTTTTTTTTTTAATTTTAATTTTTTCTTTAATTCATTCATTAACATATAGTGTGTTACTAGTTTTGAAGGTAGAGTTCAGTGAGTCATCAGTCTTACGTAACACATAGTGCTCATTACATCACATGCCCTCCTTAATGCCCGTCACCCAGTTACCCCATCCCCTCACCCTCTCTTCCCTCCAGCAACCCTCAGTTTGTTTCCTATGATTAAGAGTCTCTTACGGTTTGTCTCCCTCTCTGATTTCATCTTGTTTTATTTTTCCCTCCCTACTTCTATGCTCCTCTGTTTTGTTTCTTAAATTCTGCATACTAGTGAAATTATATGATAATTGTCTTTCTCTGATTGACTTATTTCACTTAGCATAATACCCTCTAGTTCTTTCCATGTCATTGCAAATGGCAAGATTTCAATTTTTGGATGGCTGAATAGTATTCCATTATATAATATATATACCACATCTTCTTTATCCATCCATCTGTCGATGGACATCTAGGCTTTTTCCATAGTTTGGCTATTGTGGACATTGCTGCTATAAACATTGGGGTGCAGGTGCCCCTTTGGATCACTACATTTCTGTCTTTGGGGTAAATCCCTAGTAGTGCAATTGCTGGATGTAGGGTAGCTCTATTTTCAACTTTTTGAGGAACCTCTATACCATTTTCCAGAGTGGCTGCACCAGCTTCCCTTCCTACCAGCTGTGTTAAGTGGGTTTTCCTCTCTCTGTGTCCTTTAACTAACAACCTCCGTTAGAACTGATAATCTCTGGAAAACCTATTACTCTAATATCAAGTCTGGGAGATACCTCGAAAAGTGTCTTTCTCTTAGCTCTCACTGACTGCGTGGAGGGGTCATAGGTATCAAAGGAAGACTGAATGTTCACTCATATCCAAGCAGATGGACTGTAGACTATAAGCAAATAGCTAGCTAGTACTCCCTGTGTGTGGGAGCAGGTCATGGGAGCAGGTCATGGTCTCTATCTTTTTCCCTGTGACAGGGCAAAGTATTGAAAGTTTCCAGAACCCATGTTCTTCATAAGAACAGGTGATCAGAGATAAGTGCTTGGTGGTTTCTAGAGAAGAGAGCCTTGAAAAGAAGGCTAGAACTCTAGGAAACAGGCCTGGAGAGGAGATGTCTTTTTATGACTCAGGAGGTTTAGGAGGTAAAACACTGTACAGCTAGAGGGAGGACACACTGGCTTCTCCTACAAGAAGCAGGACTTCAAGCTCAGGTGTGGACATGAACTCTGCCTTAGCACACTGTAAGCAGAATTAAGAGCGTATATACAGGCCTTCCAGTTAACACTTTAAGAGGTTTTTGTAAGTTGACACAAAAACCACATCATGAATGTTGGAGGATAGAGTAGACTAGTGTTACCCGAAGTGTGGACTGCAAGGTATTTTAGGTGGTATGTAGCTCATATTTTCATTTTTTATATACTTGCATTTACTAACATATATAGAAAATAAAGAATGAGTACATCAAACCCATGATTTAACGGTCGCCTTCTGCAAATAACAAGAAGTAAAGATGATGTGTTGAAGCATGTCCAGAATTGTTTCAGGACTTTGAAAACTGAAAATTTCACCCAAATCCTCTGTAATATAGACAGTACAGATGATATGGGCTGCTAGCCTGGATTTGTGTAGATTGAACATCCATATTCACCATCACACATTTTTCAGGGATACAAGAAAGGAGGGAATTGGACTATTTAATAATGTGATGGTGGTATGTGAATAGTCACGTTTGGGACGGTAGGTTAGACAACCACTTGGTGGAGATGTTGCAGAAGAGATTTAAGCACTAAATGGGTAAGATGGACTTTGAGGTCCCTTTCCTGCTGGAGAGTATAAAACTCTTATGGGATTTGAAGAAAGGGACTTTGTAAGGAAGGGATAATATAGCAGGTGTCAAAGGATATAGGACCTTCTTACCATTCCCATAATGACAGGGACTGGCACTTGCTGGGCAGGGGCTAGTTTTCTTTAGACATCTTGTACTATGTGAGACGCCCCACAATGAACAACCATGCCACATCCACAGAACTTTTGAATATATTGCTGGGCATATCTTTGGATGAAAAATCTCTTTGTAATTATATGAACCTAAAACTTAACTGTGTTAGCTGTCTTTTTTTTTTTTTAAAGATTTTATTTATCTATTTGATAGAGAGAGAGAGACAAAGAGAAAAAGAGAGAGAGAGCTCAAGTAGGCAGAACAGCAGGCAGAGGGAGAGGGAGAAACAGGCTCCCCGCTGAGCAGAGAGCCCCATGCAGACTCGATCCCAGGACTCCGGGATCATGACTTGAGCTGAAGGCAGATGCTTAACCAACTAAGTCACTCAGGCATCTTGTGTTTGCTGTCTTAATACATTTTTTCACAAGTATAATAGAACCCATTTTTCCAGGTATACAACTCTTGTCATAATTCATAGGATCATTATTTTAATGGTGAAAATCAATTTTAATTTACTGTAAATTACTTTTATTCCTGTTAAAATTGGGACATTTACTTAATTTTTAAGACATTGTGTGTTTATTTGGGTTATATTATCTATGAATTTTGTACCTGGTGCTGTTTAAAAAGTTTTGAAGTTGTAGCTCCCCATACATATTTTTTTGTGATTAATAGGGCACCCATTTGCCAAAGATCAGGCCCTGTGATCCGGTGAGAGAATTTAATTCAATACTTGTATCATAGAAATTCTAAATACTGGGATTTCTAGAAAACTTTTCATTAGAAGTTCCACCACAAACCCTGAAGATATCTGGATTTCTATACTAGTTCAATCCTAATAGATCTTATTTATTAGATAAGATTTTTTAAAGATAGATTAAAGAAGTATCCCACAAAAATATTTAGCCCAACTATTCATCTTTTAGCTTAGCTGTCCTCAGACTTCAGTGCACACTGAATCACCTTTACCACTTGTAGAAAATGCAGATTCATGGGTTCCATCATCATACACTTGCATTTCGAAGAAAGTGTCTTCATACTTCTGATATAGGTCATTTTTGAGTCACAAATTTCAGAACACTGCTTGAGATTATGTGATTCATACAGAAGTTGAAGAGAAAAACAAACCAGATCTTGATATCTCACCTGTCAAAATACTTTCCTACAGGCCCCACAAGTATCATAAACCCTGGTGTTCCTGTGGGTAGAATCAACCAGATTTTTAAAAGCAAGTATTTCTGATTTTTTTCCCCTGGCTGAAAGGGAATTATTCTAGTTTCAGAAAATATATATCTCATTGTGAATGTAGTTGCATTACAATGAAAAATACAGCATTTTAAAGCTAAATGATGTACTTCATTAGGTCACTTAAGTTCAAAGTTATCATACACATCTTAGTTTATGAAATTGGTTAAGAGAAAAACAAATAAAATGAACTTTGGTTGATAATTTATTTGAATCCATTAGAAAAGATATTTTGAACCTTCTACTTTAAAGGAAATTCAATCCATTTCAGGCTATTGAATCTCAGCCTTAGGTTTGGCAAAGGAGGCACCAATGTTCATGGGGCACTTCAGCTGCTACCTTTTGCAAAAAACTCTATCTGAACAGTTGAGAAAATCTAACATTAGAAAGGCTGAAAAGTAATTAGCTGAAGCTAGGACAAAGGTTGGTTACTGAGTGCATTGGACAGGGATCTTTAGAGAAACAGAAATACTCTTTTTCTCATAGAGAGAGAGAGAGATTTTAAGGAATCATTTCACATGATTATAGGAGCTGGCAAGTATTAATGGCAGGCTGGCAGACTGAAAATTCCAGCAGGAGCTGCTGTTTCAATCTATATTCCAAAGGCAGTCTATAGGCAGAATTCTTTCTTTTCCACGGGACCTCAGTCTTTCCTCTTAAGTCCTTCAACCGATTGGATGAGACCCATGTACATTGTGGAGGGTAATCTGCTTTACTCAAAGTCTACTGATTTAAATATTTATAACACCTAAAAACAAAACAAAACAAAACAAAATAAAACCTTCCCAGCAACATTAGACTGGTGCTTACTAAACAACTAGGCACCAGAGTCTAGCCAAGTTGACACATACAATTAGCTACCACAGTAAGCTAAGTAATGAAGAACCAAAATGGATCATAATGGAGACCTTAAACTTGAAATAATGGTGTCATCTTTGAAAATTATGCCACAACATTACCTAACCTATGTGGCTTTTCCCCTCTCTATACCACCATAAGGTTAGTACTGCCTGTTTTAGGGGAAATCTTGCCCACTTTCTGTACTAAAAATTAATGAATAGGTTGTATTTATGAAATGACAGAGAAAGGTTTAATACTCTAAGAGGTTTAAAATCAGAGAGAAGGATTTTTCTGCATTCCTCCTTACTCCCAACCTCCATATTAGTAGAAGTGGATAGAGTTTTATCTAATGGTCCAGCTTAGTGAACACAAGGTGGGCAACTCTTCCTCCTGTCCAGTGAAAAGACCACCTGGCCTTGTTTGTGCCAGTGATAACTGACCATCATATCACCCAATTACAAGCTTTTTTCTTATCTCTTTGTAATATATAATATTATAATTTAGGGGCACCTGGCTGTCTCAATCTGTTAAGAGTCTGCCTTTGGCTCAGGTCAAGATCCTAGGATTCTGGGATTGAGCCCTACATTGGGCACTCTACTCAGCGGGGACCCTGCTTCTCCCTCTCCCCTGCTGCTCCTCCTGCTTGTGCTCTCTTGTTCTCACTCTCTGTCAAATAAGTACATAAAATCTTTTTTTAAAGATTATAATTTTTATAATTCTTATCTTTATATATTTAATTCTTGTATCTTATATCTGTAATTCCTATCTTTAAAATTCTTATCTTTATAATTCTTATCACCCTCATCTTATAATGATAAAACCAAATTTCTAGCCATTAATTTAGCTGCTGCCTTCTGTATCCTGTAGCTTTATGATTTTAACTCTGAACCAAAAGACAACTTTTCTACCTACAGAGAAATAGTTAGGAAATATGTGATTTATTCAAAATAAACAAGCAGATAGCGCCACATTGGCCTTTCTACCTGGATTGGAGGGACCCCCATGTATAAATCTCTTCTTTGAGGAAGACCTTAGCAAATACTAAATGCCAGTTTTCTACTGATCCGTCCTCAGAATATTTGGGTGTCCTGAAATTCCCTTTTAGTTGTCAGTCCAACCCCACCCATTTAGCTGTGGCCTTTGAGTGACTGCCCAGAAAGGCAGGTAGGCTTCTGTTTGGTCAAGGCTGATGCTTCTCCCATTTCTCCATTTAAGAAATGCCAGTCACACTTGAGTTGGTTTCCTTGAAGCTAAAGGCCATTTCACACCTTATTCCAAAAGGACCCTCTTTCCCCAGGCTCTGTGACACAAGCTTCCTGACTATTTGTTTCTCCCCCTCATATGTGCCTCAGGAAGGTGTGCTGTTTGTTTTCTCACCTCCACCTGCCAATCATCAGCATGAGGAGGGATATCTGATAAGGTCCCTGCTGACACCATTTTGCTCCCAGTCACAAATAAACACATTCCTTCTTAAGGAAACAACCTGCAGTTCTGCTTTCACAACCCCAGTCTGCAGAAAGAAATCCAAGGGTAATAGCATTAGATTTGTGTCAAAGGCATTATTTATGTTCATTCAACATAGTGTGAAAACCAGTGGCTTTTACATATACTGGGGACATTTGGCTATCCCACTTGCCACTTCATTGCTAGTGTGTTAAGTGTTAACCCAACACTTACATAGTAATTGATTATTAAAAAAATAAATGTTTATTTTCTAATTCATGGAAAGATACAGACTTAGGTTTTGCATACTTATCAGGCTCTCTGTGCTTTTTCGGGCTGGTAGATAACCTACTAAAACCGTATTTATTTATTTAGGAGAAGGAGAAGGGGGGTAAGGAGGGACAGAAGGTGAGGGGAGAGAGAATCTCAAGCAGGCTCCATGCCTAGCATGGAGCCAAACATGGGCTCAATCCAACAATCCTGAGATCATGACCTGAATCAAAATCAAGAGTTGGACACTTAATTGACTGAACCACTTAAGTACCCCTAAAAAATAATTTATTAAACCAAACTAAAACTCACTATACTTTGCTGAGAAATGACATGCATGTTTTTGGTATCTAAGATTAATTTTCCAAGGAAGTAGAAGATTCACAAATGCCTGAGAATGAGGAATAAGGAACAACATTGATTTTTTCCATTCAATATCAATCACTGAATTAAATTGTTTCTTTTTTTTTTTTTTAAGATTTTATGTATTTATTTGACAGAGAGATCACAAGAAGGCAGAGAGACAGGCAGAGAGAGAGAGGGGGAAGCAGGCTCTCTGCTTAGCAGAGAGCCTGATGAGGGGCTCGATCCCAGGACCCCGAGATCATGACCTGAGCCAAAGGCAGAGGCTTTAACCCACTGAGCCACCCAGGTGCCCCAAATTGTTTCTTTATTCCAAATATGTTTATTGAGGTCCACCTAATTGCCAGGCACGGCAGGCAATTGCCAG
>CM053603.1:64186783-64200393 GCA_028646535.1 Procyon lotor | reverse complement strand
ACCCCAGACCTACTGAATCAGAATGTCAAAGAGCAGAGCCCAGTAATATGCATGTTCACCAGTTCTCCAGGTGACATTGATGCTTACCAAAGCATGGACTGCCAGCCTTTGGATTAAAGCCAGATTCCTTAAAGTTTAATACCTCCCAGACCCTTCTGCCATGCCACCCTACAAATATGATGTTCCAACAACATGGAATCACCTGAGGTTCTCTGGATTGTTCTTGCTTCCTTGAGCAGCAGAGCTTCCTGCACTCTCTGCTGAGAAGTTCCACCCTGACCTTGCTCATCTGGGATATTACAACGTATCTAGTAGGAAATAGCTCATTTATACCTTCTTCTGACACAGTTTTCCCTGGTTTTGCCCAAGACACACTCCCCAGGTCCACCATCAGGACCTTTCCCTCTCTGCCCCTTGATTCTCTGCTCATTCTGCCACAAAGCTCTTAACTAGGGTACTATATCATGATTCTGGGTTTTTAGACCTTCTCTATTAAACTAGAAATTCCTTATGATAGGGGTGCCTGGGTGGCTCAGTCGATTAAGCATTGGCCTTTGGCTCAGGTCATGATCCCAGAGTCCTGGGATCCAGTCCTTCATAGGGTTCCTGTTCAGCGGGGAGTCTGCTTCTCCCTCCTCCTGCTTGTGTGTCCTCTCACTTGCTCTCTCTCTCTCTCTCCCTCTCAAATAAATAAAATCTTAAAAAAAAAAAAAAAGAAAGAAATTCCTTACAATCTACCTGGTTATTTATTCATTTTTCCCCCATGTACATAGTTTACTCTAAAAAAATATATATATATTAAATAAATGAACAAACAACATAAAGTGTGTTCTCTATGTGTCTGATGGCTCTAATTACATGCTAAAGTCAAATTAAAAGTCAAATTCTGCTTGTTCAGCCCCCTACTCCTATACAGTCATGAGCGTAACAATAACTTAGCAAACTAGTGCATCAGCCTCTTTGCTTGGGATGTATGCCCTCTCCTTGAGAAACAACAGCACCTCTAATTTATGAACTGCCACTTTGAACTAACTCCTATTTCAGTCCCAATGGCTCAATGGCTATTTGAATAGCTCTATAAGGGTTCAAGACTTTTTAAAAAATGATGCCATAGCTCATAAAACTATGGTGAATATGGTTATAAATTTCAGGAATGAGACTTAGGTTCTTTTGCAGCCACATTTGGGTTCAGGGAACATTCCAGCCATGGTATCTCATTCCTTAGGAGAGAGTGGATGCCCCCACTCTGCTAATTATCAGGCCACATCAAACTCTCCTCCTCTGATGATAAAAGCTTTGGTTGCCTTTGATAAAGTGCTTCAAAGTCTCCCTTTCATAAGATTTTTGAAATCTCAGCCCATTGAGACTGTCACAGCTTGACATACTTGTGCATTTGTCATACTTTCTGGAAGCCTGCCTCCAATCCTGAACCTTGGCTAAGCCGAAATCTTCTACTGATAACAATCTCCTAAAGGGTGGGGGGGGGGGGCAGGGAGAAAGATGGCATAATGTCATAAAATAAGGAAAAATCACTCCATTTGGTCCAGAAATTTTAAATGTGTGTGTCATTTCCATGATTTCTGAAGGAAAGGATTAAGTTCATCTGAGATATTTCTCTGGGCAATGCAGCACCAGGCCCCAAATACAAAGTAAGTTGGTGGATGTATGTCAGCATCCTGAAAGGAAAGAATGGGATATTTGAGAAGAATTAAATTAAAACTTAACAATTTACTAAGGTATTTAGGGAAATCAAGTCAGGGTAGTATAATACCATGGAACTATCTACAGGGAGAGCCATTAGCACCTCAGACCCAAAGGGGCAAGGAAAACAGAGTGGATCTAGAAACCCAAGAAGTAATTAAAAGGAGCTGACCATTAAGGGGCTCTGGCCTTCCACTGAGGGACATAATCACCCCACTGCCATTTAGCAAGGGGGCAGTTATGGGAGTTAACACTTCAGACTTACTCCCCATCTTCCAAATCCTGCTTGTGTTTCCCATCACCTGAACTTGCAGCCAAAAGGCAAGGAAAACCACTGTGTGTCATGTGAGTCAGCCTCATGGGTCACGATGCAGGATGGAGAAGACAGAGATGAGTTTCATGAGGCACACAGAAGACATCCAGCCTAGAGAGTCAGATGGAGGCTGGAAGTGAACATTGAACAGAAGAATTTCCTTTGCTTTTGTTGAAGGAAATGACATAGGCTTTATTGGGTACATGTACACTGTAATAAACATTTACTGACCATAAGGACTCTAGTGACTTACATCTTCTGCTTTAGGTTCTGTTAAGGTTTTGAGAATCTGGATCAATGATAATATGTGGATAATGTGAAAGAATTTTTTTTAAATGATATGCTGAAAGGTAGCAATAATAAATGCTTAACGTGGCAACTATCTGAGAATGGACAGTGTCGATCATATGCCAATAATGCAAATAAAATTTTAAAAATGCATACAAAAACAACAATGGTCCCTCTATATCACTTACATCTAGAAATGGTTATGGTGGGATCCACTGATCTCAGGATGAACTCCAGCCATAAACCAAATCGATGCCAGTCTACATGCTGTGACTCAAGGTGTGAGCATCCCCAGTGCCAGCTGGTCCCCATCTCCCCAAAGCCAGTTACTCTTAGCTAGAATCCTGCCATCATAGAACCATCTTTGTGTTTCAGATGTCCTGGATTTTCTGGTATCCCTTCTTAAAATTTGTGTTCTCTTAAAGTGATATCAAAGTAGTTATTAGCATATTGAGTTAATTATGAGTAATAGGAAATAGATTATGAACCCTATTTTACCCAACAACTACCTATACTTTTTTAAAGAGAAGAAAGCAGACGCTTTGCATAGGCCACTGTCTGGAGAAGATAGACTGAGATGAAATGTCACCAGAGAGTAAGACAATCTCTGGGTAGTGAGGGGACAGAAGGTGGCAGCTGGAAGTCAGGGTCAGAGGTACAGAAAAGAAAGAAATCTAAAGGGAATGAAGGGTGTCCAATAGATTCAGTAGATAGTATTTTTTTATATATATTTTGTGCAAGGCATCATGCTAAGTAAGCGGTCTCCATGCATTGTCTCATGTAATCTATACATCACCCCTGTGAAGGAGGCCCTATTAACCTGCATTTTTCCAGATGTGAAAAATGAGATTTAAGGAAGCTCAGTAACTTGCTTAAGGTCACAGAGCTAGTAAATGATGAGAAAGAGTGTGGATTCCACATCCCCTGCCTCATTTCATCTAAAATATGTTCACATCCTCCCTTGTCCTCTCTGCAAGAAATTTAAAGAAGGGTGAATTAAAACTGGTAGAGGATTAAAAAAAAAAAAACTAGAAAAGGCCTGAATGCAAAACACACACACACACTGTCCCCCAAAAGATATTCATTTATCAATTCATTGTCTAACAAACTTCTACTGAATGCTGACTATAGCCTGGGCTTATCTTTAGTTCAGAGATTACAAGAGTGAAGAAATATTGCCCTACTTCATAAGCTGGCAGTAATGAAGACTCTGATTCATATGTGTACTCAGAGAATACAAGAGCTGAGTTTGTTATGTTGTTATAGACCAGAGAGAAAGAGTTTACGAATATGCAGACTTCTTAAGTAAATTTGGTGCTGGATAAAAATGATGCAAAAGAGGAAGCACTTATATCAGTTAATATAAGCTAGGCTATACTGCAGTAACAACAAATATCTCAGGGGCTTTACAAGATGATGGTTTATTTTTATGAATTCGAAGTCCACTGTGATGATTCTCGGGGAGAGCCATTCTCCAAATGATTACTCAAAGATCAAGGTGCTTTCCGCTTTTTGGAGGATGGGAGAGGGGTTTCATTATTCCAACACAAGACCTCCTTCACTATTGCCAGAGCAAAGGAAAAGTGAGAAGAGAATAATATGTGGCATTTTCCCTAACTCAATGCATCACTTCTGCTAAGATTTTATTGGCCAGAAATAGCTACATGGAACCACCCACCTACAAGTATCCTGAGAAAAAAAGAGTCATATATTGGGGAAACCTAGTAATATCTACTGCAGTACTTAACAGTAAATGCATGCTGACTGTCTATGATAATACAGCTTATTACAGTTCAGAGACTATTTGTGATGTCTCTGACTATGACATGGAAGATATCTTCTTAAGGGTGCCCAAGAAAACCAGGTAGGAAAATAGACCAGATGTTCATAAGAGAGGCATGGATATGGCCTAGGTCAATCTCCATCCCAGTTAGACAGTGGGCTCCTCTTGAGAACGGATTCTTTTGGACAAAATCAAAAATCAGAAAGAGAGATGCATTCATTTTGCTTCCTGGCTGCCATCAGAAACCTGTGGGACGTCCCTTGGCAGCAGAAGACTTCATCTTCAAGGGTAGGACTTTAATAGATGGTTTAGCTTTGGCCAAAGTGCATAGAAAAAAAAGAAAAACTCCAAAAGTTGCAATTCACAAATCAGACACATTAAAGGCTTGAACACACTAATTAGTTCTTAGTCAATACACTGTAAGGCTACCCTGAAATTATGGCTAAATTGCATAAGAAGAAACATGTTTGGAACTGAGGGTGGAAATTGAGAATTTGGAAAATTAAACTCATTACTCTATATACTCCAGTTATGACTCAATTCTTTTTCATTGCCCCTTTTTGAACCTTTTCTGTGTCTGTTGTGCTCCAGAGCTGAGTAATGGAATTTAATATTAGGTTCTTTTTTTCCAAGTGCAGGTGTTGTTTGGTCTTGCACAAGAGTAGCAGGACATTTAACAACCTACACAAAGAGGCTTAGACAATATTCAAGGAAATGTTCCTTCCTAACAGGCTTGGGTAGAGTTGTTTCAAAGGTGAATAGTAAAGAGCTTTGAAGTGTTGACGGGGGGGGGGGATGAAGTGTACTAGAAGCAATGGACAAAGAGGTAAAGTGGGAATGGTGAGACGACTAGCTAAGAGTCTGGAGGTTGGCACGTCCCGCTGCTCTGACAAATGCTGTGTGACCTTGGGCAAATCACTTCATGTGGCGGGTGCTGTGATGTGCTACCCATATTCTCCCTTCAGGATTGAAGGACCCATTTCCAGCACTGCTGGGAGTAATCCAGGCACAGAGCCTTAGCAGTCAACACTTTCAAGGATTGCTTCAGTTGCAGGGAGCAGCTCCTCCAAGGCAAGTCCACATCCAAGGACTAGTCTATGAAGAAGCCTGGCTGGACCTCTTGCCCCATCTTGGGATGGCTCGGAAAGGCCATTTTACCTCCAGGGGTCCCCATGAAGTCAGCTGGGGCCTTTGTTAAGAAGGTATTGCTTCTCAACTTCTCCCTCTGCCCAGTTCTGTTTCTTTCCTCTCCCTCGCATAGGTGTTGATCCCAACAACATTCCCTGATAAACATCCTGCTCCTAGTCGCTACCTCAAAGTCTCTTTCTTGGGAAATTCAATTTGCAATTATACATCCAATTGGAATCTATGAATCTAGGACTCAGTTTCCTGTTCCAATTAGGGGAAAAAAAAATAAAAGCAATCTTGAAAGAGCTGTGGACTTTTAACATGAGACTCATGCATGGACCTGAGAAAGACTGTGGACACCCTGAAACTGAACATGAAGTTTTGTGTGCAAGTGTAAAGGAGCCATTTCCTGGGGAGATGAGTTGACCTTGACAGACTGCCTTAAGTGTTTTTACCCTAACAGATTAGGAGTCACTGATGAGAGGTGACCTCTTGCAGGCACTTTAATTGCAATATTCCAGGATTTCACAAGACACAGGGTGAGGTCTTCAAAGGCTGCTCTGGGTGCTCCTAGCTTACCACTATGAAAGTCAATTCAGGGACGCCTGGGTGGCTTAGTTGGTTAAGCAACTGGCTCTTGATTTTTGCTCAGGTCATGATCTCAGGGTCCTGGGCTCAAGTCCACTAAGTCTGGCTTGGTGCTCAGCGGGGAGCCTGCTTGAGGATTCTCTCTTTCCCTCTCCCTTTGCCCCTCCCTCTTGTGCATGCTCTCTCTCTCTCTCTCAAATAGATAAATAAATCTTAAAAAAGAAAGTCAATTCATATTTATAAGTTAATGACAGAGGTCTGCCCTCAGAGAAAATATATTCATTTTGACAGTGTTCCAGGAATAATTGCCTAGCCTTAACTTTTAAATTTCTTAAAAGCACAGGCATTTCATAGGGGGAAAAGTGAAACCAAACTGGCTGGTCAGAGAGACAATACGAAACAGGCTTGCAATCCTTGTTCCTATAATTCTAGAACCAACCTAGAACCAGTTCTAATAATACAGTGATCCCCTACCCTCACCGTAACCCACACTATGAGAAAGAGATTTGCCCCAAAGACAAGAGCAGGAGCTATCACTTGTGTGTCTACTATATGCCAGGTGCTCTGTACACTGATTTTATTTAAAGCTCAGGCCAACGGGTGAGCAAGCATTATTATTTCCATTTTCTATAGAAGCAAACTGAGACTTGAAGTTTCCAAAATTTTGTTCACAGTCCCAAAACTAGCGAAACTGACTTGCAATTAAATTCAAGTTTGTATTGTCCACCTCCCAATTTTGGACATATTCTGACATATCACTTTGCCTCGTTAAGCTACATCAGACCCTCATTCCCAGCTCCTGGCAGGAAACAGCTTCTCAGATAAAACTGACTGCATATGGAAACAGCAGCTGGAATACCAATTCAGCTACTAGAACCTCTGCTCTTGTCTACTTGATGCCAAGAGCATTCACAAAAGATTTCTGTGAAAATAGCAGTTGGAGAAAAAAAACAACAACAACAATAGTTGGCCACTGGTAGAAAAAATAATGTAGGTGAACTGATTAATTTTGTCCTAAGTGTTCAGAGTTTAGTAACGGAGGTTTAAAAAAAAATTTTTTTTTTTATATATTTGGACTAGTCAGCGAAATCCAGGCAGGCATTTGTGAGTTACTGTAATACCAGAAGTACTGTCTACTCCCATAAGAGAAGGAGCTGCTACTATTAATTGCACAGCATTCATTCTATTCACCTAAATGGGGTACACAGTGAAACCAAAAAGTCTACTTTAATGTCAGATTTTTTATCATTTTGCTATTATAATCACTAGCACTATGATCTCAATAATAAGCACTACCTCTTACCTGTGTGTAGTAGACGCCCACTTTAATTTATACTATCTCATTTAATCCAACAATATTGTGGCAGAAGGCTGAGCAGGTATTATCTCCCATAATAAATGAAAAACCACAAGTTTAGAGAGCTTAAGGGATTTGCCCAAGATTTCTTAATAGTGTTCTGACTTCTAGCCTTTCCCCAAATTTACTAATAGGTAAAGAAAAAACAGAGCCATGTCCATGAGCCCAAACTATGCAAAGAACTACACATTAACTCCCTACTCTGTATTTCCACATAGCAACTAGAGTATTGATTTCAAAATGTGGATCAGAGTTTGTCGATTCCCTGCCCTCAACCCTCCAACACTCCAGTGGCTTTCCATCACACTGAAATAATTCGAAATCATTTCTCTGGCCTGGAAGGTCTTACAGGATCTGGCTTGCCCACTTTCCTTGCCCATATTAGCTCCTGGTTCTTGAACCAATAAGCGTGCTCCTTATGTTTTCGTATCTGTTCTTCTCTCTCTGGAACTCTTTCTCCCGTTATTTCCAGGAAACATTTTCCTGACCATCGTAGCTGAAGAAGGTCCCTGTTATTCTCTTTCCTTTGACCTGGGTTTATGTTATTTGGAGCTCCTAGAAGTACTTAAAAATTATATTATACATGCATTTATAGATTTTCAGATATGTTTCGCAGTCATCATTCATATTTTTCTGTTTAGTCCTTCTCCCCTAGAATATGAGTTCCATGAAGGCAGGGATTCTTTCTGCTTTGTTCACTGCTAGATCCACAGTGCCAGACTTAACAATTCCTGCTTAATAAATACTTGCCAAATTTCAAGTGTGTCTCACTGAAAATGTCAGTTAAGTAGTTGAGATCATAAAGGGTAGATTATAATTTTTACATTTGCTGCAGTGGGCACTTCCCTTCTTAATTGGAGAGGTCTTTATGAAATACACGATGTAGTATAAGGCTTTTATGAGAAATGGTCCCATCCTGGCTTTATCACTTCCAACTCCGAGCTCTTGCTTTTTCACTCCTATTCTAAAACTAGATTTCCTCATCTGTAAAATGGACATGATTATAGTAGTCGTGGGAATTAATAAATTACATGCCAAAAGAAGCAGTGTCTGACACATTGGGAAGTGCTAAATAAATGTCAATAGAATTATAAGAATTATAAAGAATTAGAAACATAGGTCATTCCAATTATTTATTTTCTTATTCACCATTCACGTACTAATGAGCTAGGCACTGGAGAAGCACAAGAGAATAAGATTTACCCCATGTTTTAGGACAGCCTGGGACTGGTGGGGGGAGGGGGCATATACAGTATCACCTTCTCCTCTGGCCTACCAGAAACTTCTACTATATATATATATATATATATATATATATATATATATATACACATATATACACACACATACATAAAGCATTCCATGAAATAAGTTGTAAAAATAATCAATTCATGTAATCATTATTACATTTTTTTTCTCATTTAATCCTCAAACACCATTGAAGACATAGCCATAGAGAAACAAAGATTCGAACCTCAAAAACTGTGTGAAAAGGAAGGCAGACCTTAGTCGACTCAGATACTGACCCTGGCTGGGGACCTGGTTTGTGGTGCCCGCACTGGGTCATGAAGATGCTGGAGTCTTAAGCTGTCACACTTTCCAGAAGAGCCCACCTAAAAATCCTGGCGCTGCATTTCCCTCTGACTACCAAACCCAAGCTGGGCAGTGGTCGCCACCCCTTTCAATCAACTCTCCAGATTTCATCAGCTGTGAAGTGTTTTTCTACCCTCTCTCCAACAGGCCAATGTCACTGTCTCCTACAATGATGGAAGCTTTTTCGTTTTCTCCATATAACCATGCCAGTGTTTGTTTTATATATATTTAAGGCCATGCTGTGAGGTTCATATACATGGCTGTAATACATTTTCAGTAGATTGCTCTTCTCATTATGATTTAGTGTCCCCTTTTTGTTCCTAGCTATTGTTTTGCTTTAAAATCTGTTTTTGTCTGAGTTAGTATCGCTACCATGGTTTTCTTTCAATTATCGCTTGCCTATTGTATTCTTTTCCTTTTTCTTATTTTCCTTACCCCTCACCTCCACTCCAGCCTTGACTCTTTCTTGAGCTGCAGTTTTGTGAGGATCCCTTCACTTGGTCCCTCAACCCCAAAGCAGATCTTACCTCAGCATCTTGGGCTACCCTCTGATAGGCTAGTGGGAATTTAGAAGACCCGGTTATGTTGCCAGCAGACACCAGGGAAATGGCTGGGTCTGATTCCTATGGGACTGCATTTGCATCTGGCAATGGTTCTCTTTAGTTTTAAGTTTTCTCTTTAAAAACAAACATTTATCCGGCCTTACTGTACATGAAATTCAAAGTTGGTTGTGACTATTTTTCAAGGCATGGGCTCTACAAAACATACAGAGTGAACATCCAGGATATGTGATAAAGATGGTGCCAGATAAATATAGACAGCTCGTAGTCTGGGGTGGGGGTGGGGGATGAGATCTTAAGACCTTTCCTCAGCGAAATCAGTGGGGCTGGTTTCCTAGCATGCAGATCGCATGAGCAGCTCCTTTTTCTGTCCTTAGCTGGGGAGCTGGTAGTGGAATATGAGTATTACTCCCAGGGTCACAATAAAATAAAAGGACAGATGCCTTTAAATAAGTTGTAGATCATCAGTGTAGGAGTTATGTAAGGATATATGATGATTTTATCCCCAGCCTCAATGGCGTATCTCAGATATTTTATCAAACTATCAGTATGTTACTTTATTCATCGATAATGCAGTGATATTAGAGAGAGAAACAGAAAAAAGCAGAGATTGAGGTAAAAAGAGCTGGCAGATAGGAAAAAATAATTTACCATTAAGTTAAAAAATGTGCATCTGGTTTGAGAGTCTAAATTTAAAACAACACAATGCTTCCCACAGACCAAAAATCAGCCTATCCTGCTATGTCCATTCAGATTTCCCTAATCTAACCACTTCAATTTATTGTTCACTAATTAGATAGAATTGTTGTCCAGAATAAAGAAATCACCTCCCAGTAATTACTTCATTGTAAAACGTAATGAGCACCCCAAACACTGACACATACTGTAAAAATCGCAGCACAATAAATAGAACACTGTTTCCCAACAATAACCCGGCAGTGAATTCTGCTAGTGTATTTCTTTGTGAAACATGTTTATGTGATAGTCTTCCAATTTTATGGCGGAAGTTTATCACCATAAGGTGCATTTCATGACAGCCGAATAACTACATTCAGTTAGGCTTGTCACCATGTGCCTTCCGTATCAAGACACATGCTGATTGTATCAAATACTGTTGACTGTCTTAGTGCCACGAATAGGAAAGATGATTACACTGTTCTGTGTAGATATGATGCAATATTATTCACATTGCAAGAACTCGAAGGTCAAGGTTGTCTAACGACATTAGAAAGATTGGGTATTGAAAGCTTCTTAATGCAGTGATGATTCACTAATGGGCAGATGACAGGTGTACCTTAATGTGTGGGTGATTCTTTATGTAAACGGGTGGGATAGAGGTATATGCATATCAAATCACTGAGTGTCATTAGGGTGGGGATATGGGTTGCTAATTTAACTTTTTGATAATAAATCAAAGCAATGCTTTAAGCACCCCCTTTAATAAATGTGTTTATTGCAAAGGATTGTACTAGAGGACAAGAGGCCTAAAATTTTGCCTCCATCCTGCACAGACACATGCTGTGATGGAATTGGCAAGTAATGAGTGCCCTACACCTTGGCATTCCTTGTGCTTGAGTTTTGGCATAGTACTGTTGACTTTTGCTCTCATCTAGGCTATACTGCAAGGCATAACTTCATCAAGCTCTACAATCAGATTGATGTCTCTAAAATTGCAAAAATTACTAGCTAGTTAATCAAATTTGAAATTTATTTATATACCATCATCAAACAGCTGTTAAGGTCTAATCTCAGCTTTGTAACTCACATAAAGTAGATGACCCTAGAAATTTAATTTCTCAGAATCTCATTTTGACAGTTTATATGCACTAACCTGTGATCTTGTTTGGGTCTCACAGATCTTTTAAAATCATGTAGTACACCTTAAAAAAAAAAGAATAAAAAAACATTCACCAGAATGGTTTTTATAATATCATATTTTCCATTAATTTTTCCTTCACATCCACATACTCAAGAACTAACTTAAAAAAAACATAAAATTGTGATTTCAACATTTTACCAGATCAATGCACAATTAATTTAAGAAACTGAGCAAATATTGAGGTTGAACGTCTGTTGATATAATAGCCATTCACGGGGACTATATTAGCTTTCAAAGGATAAAGGTTAGTTTGGTATAATTAATAACACACATGTGTTTATTATTTAAAGGGTATCTGCAATTCTACAAACTAATGGCCTTTAAGAACATGATCCACAAAGTATGCTGGAAGGAGCCTGTTAGTAATAGTCAAATGCCCAAAATGAGAGGCACCTTGATCTATAATTAGGGCAGGATGCTGGATGAAGGTCCAGCTATAGAGGGAGAAGAATATATTCAGACCTATCAGTCATGAGGGGTAGGAAAGACATTATTTTCCATTAGGTGGTAATTGGAAATAGTGTCTTCAGAGAGCTCTGAGAGCAATAGCAGGCTGTTCCAATATCTGGACAGGGTTAGGGCATCTGGGGGAGAGACTGAATTGCAGTTCCAGGCTCTTGACCGGTTGCTGTTGCTACAGACCATTGTATTGAGGCCTCAACCAGTCCTACGGTCACTCAGCACAAAGAGGAAGAATGCACAGGGCAGAGAAAAACTACATGTGTGACTACCCTTTGCTGGGTCTGGACAATGACTGGCATTACTACACAGGACAGGCCCCAGGAAGCTGGGACAGAGACGATGATTATGGAAAGGAAACAAGGAAATCATCCTTGCTCTACAATGAGAAAAAATGGATGAATATAGAAGAAAGAATAAAATTGGGCTTTAGAAGAGTAAGAACTACATAGACTGAGGCTCAAGGAATGGGTCATGGCCCACAAAACGGGGGTCTGTGTCAGACGATGTTCCCTATTCCCCAATGTCTGACACATGTGTTCCTAGGGGGGGAGCTATTTGGCATAATGGAATCAGTCAGCAAACATATGTAAAGAATTAGGTTACTTATTTCAATTGTCTTGACAGCTTAATGTTCAGCCACTTGGTGACTTAATAAATCTTTGCCCATTTACCATTATGCCAATTATCATTAATCAAATTAACACAAAACTAGTAATAATGCAATAAAAGGTGCAATATGGTCATGATATTTGCATGTTATCGTTATTTGAGAGCAGATGAGCTGGGACCTTACAAAAAAAAATTATTCAGAACTTTGTGTGTGGTGGGGTGTCTCCTCATTATTTATAAATTAGAAATGCCTCGTTTTATCCAATAACCCAAGAGTTATCTCTTGATTAATTGATGCCACTCTGGTGACTTCATTTTTACATTTCAAAATAAATGCAATCTTTACTTTGTAGAGAATACTACTCTGGATAGTTGCTAGAAAAGAAATCTTTAGTTAATGGGTTCACAGTCCCTAAAGCTTCAGTTAAGAAGTATATATTAACTACTTTCTAGGTAATTCTACAATGCATTTTTAGAGAGTTTTAGTGAAGTCTGATCTAGAAATGATATTCACAATTTTAAATTTGTAGTTCAGAAGACATTTGTTGCAAGCTTAAAAAGATACATTTAAATTAATGATTTCTGTATCCACTCGATTATTTTTTCACCAGAGTGTAGAAGTTTCTTCCAGTGGAGTTTGCCAACCCAGATACTTCTGTGATATAATGTGGACTTCTCAGTCTAGTTGCTTCTCCTTGGATTAAAAATATCAGCGTTTGCATATTTGATCAATGAAGTAGAAAGAGCTGGATTTGGGAAAAAGAAGTGACCGGGAGAGTTGAGCTATGAGGTCACTTGCCTCAGCCACCATCAGTCTCTACTACCAGCCAGGCTGAAAGAGAAACAAGACTCTGATTACCTTCATCATTACCGACCCTGAAACAGACTGACACCAGTGAGCAGGGGCAAAAACATGAAAGTATTTGCTGAGGCTGGCTCGCTGGTATGAAACTGCAGCATAGTCACGAACTACATAAATCTTTTATTCACTTTTAACTCCTTATTATCTTTTGGAACTTCAGTTTCCTCAATTTGTAAAATCCAAGTTCTTTGAAGTTGGATATTTTATAAATTTTATTATAATTTCTGGTACTAAGAGTTTCCTAAACATTTAAATATGGAGTAGAGTTGCAAAGAGAAATACAGCAGATTGTTCTATTTAATACTTATTCCCACAATAACCAGCTCTGGGTCATTAACTGATAACAAGGATCAATGATTTTTCTACCTTGCCTTAGTGAAATATGTCCAAAGGTATGGAGGGAATGTTTCCAGAACACAAGAATTCATTAAGGAAGGCTGTGGGAGAGAAACTACTTGTGCAGATAGGAAAGGGGCAAATAATAATC
>CM053603.1:64097029-64176411 GCA_028646535.1 Procyon lotor | reverse complement strand
TTTTTTTTTTATCTCAGATATCTGAGTGAAGAAAGATCAGGAAGTTCGTAATTGCACCTAAGTAATTTTTGACAGTACAAATTTTTGACAGTACAAATATAAGCCTGGAGAACATAGAGTGTTTGGGTTTCTACATAGGATTGCATGTATTATATCTTGTTGTTATAAATGAAGTTATTCTATTCAGAAGCCTTAGTTCTAAAACAGCTGAGGCAGTTGATAGTAGTAAAGATCAGTGTCTGGGTATCTTTGGCCCAATAAAATTCAATGTCTAATCCATAACACAAGTGACCCTTGAGATCAGAGGATATGGGCATGTAATAAAAATCATGAATTTTAGCATGAAAAATGAACAAAAAGAAAAAGGAAAATGCAATGAAGATAGTAAAGAGACAAAAAAGTAGAGAATTTTTTATGAGTAAGACTCTTATAATGAGCAAACATTAAATAACTGCAGAGAGGTATCTGTAAGTCCCTGTTATAGAGAATGAGATAAATGGATAGAATACTGACCTGGGAATTTAGGGAACAGTGTTGGTTTTCATGATGCCTTTGCTGTGTGTGACCATAGTTTGAACTCTGCATGTAGCAGTTTCATCAGTGTTAAGATAAAGGAATTATTACAATAGGTCGGGATAGGCAATGGCAGCCTAAGAACCAGTTCTAACCTGTCACCTGTTTTTATGAATAAAATTGTACTGGAAAACAGCTGTGCTGCTCATTCATTCATAGCAGTCTATGGCTGCTTTCACACTATAATGACAATGTTGGGTAGTCGCAACAGAGAATTTAAAACCTGAAGTATTTATTATCTGGTCCTTTGTAGATAATGATTAATAGCCCCTGCAAAAGGTGATTATATGAATTAGAATATCAATTTGATTTCTGTAAAGTAGAATCAAAATTAACCATGTGTAAAGTAATATTGAAATTGATTTCTCAGTGAAGTAGAAGTCTGAGCTGGTAGGGTAGCTTTCCTTTACAAGGGAGCCCATGACTCTGCCATCTTCCATGATGACTTCCTGCTCATGGTCCAAGATGGCTACTCCAGCTCTTAATATGGCTTCCACATTCCAGCCATTGGGAAGGGGAAAGAGAACGCAGAAGGCATGCCCTTCTCTTAAAGGGCACAGACAGACAGTTGAATGTTTCACCTCTGTTTAAGTTACACATTGTAAAATGGACATATCTACAAGGGAGGGTTTTATCTGTGGGGCCATGTGCCCAACTAAAAATTCTATTACCGCATAAGAAAAGATAGCAGATGTGGAGGGACTGATAACCTATAGATTTCTTTCCACTTAAAATAGTATGAACACAGAGAATTAGTCTATTCAGGATGCCGTAACAAATATCACAGACTGGGTAGTTTAAACTTAAACAGAAATTTATTTTCTCATAGTTGTGGAAGCTTGGAAGTCCAAGATCAAGATGCTGGCTTACTAGTTTTCTGATGAAAGCTGTCTTCTTGGCTTATAGATATCTGCCTTTTTACTGTGGCCTCACATGGCCTTTCCTCAGTGTGTGCACATGGAAAGAGAGAGCTCTCTGGTGTCTCCTCTTATAAGAGTACTAATCCTATAGGACCAGGCTCCACCCTTATGACCTCATTTAACTTTAATTACTTCCTTAAAAACCCTATTTCCAATTACAATTGCACTGGGAGGTGGAGCTACAGTATATGTATTTTGTAGGAGGGCATAATTCAATCCATATCTTATCATTTTCTGTATGAAATTGACAGAAACAGACAAGTCATAAAGGCTACAATAACAAAGAGTGGGACTGAGGCTCTGGCCTATTCATTTGAGTTGAAGAAATATGAGCACCTCCTTGAAAAGGAAAGGATAGTACTTAACTCTGTCAGCTCTATAGAATACCTAAAATGAATTTTAATCTATTTGTTCAGTGAAATGTTTTCTTTTTTACTTACAGTACAAATTATTCTGAAATTATTGCTTTGTTTTTAAGTTTCCATTAAACAGTTCTTTAAAGGTCACAACAAATTAGACCAAATCCAGTTTTGCTCACTATGATACTGTTTAGGCAAGCACTACTGCACAGTGTGTGCCTTAACAACAAAAACCTCCACATATTTGGGGTTCTAGAAAGGAGTCCTGCTGAAAGAGCCTACCAAAAACCTTTCTCTTTAGGTGAAAGGACAAAGGGTGGTCCAACTCTCACCTTTGGAACTTAAGCTTCATGATATGGTACCAGGAGGATTTTTTTCAGTTTTATGTGTTAGTCATCACTCATTTTTTCAGCATTCCACCTCGTATTGGGGGTACAGCTTTGATTATTGCCCAAAACTCAGTGGTTGAAAAGCTATTAATCATGTATTTGCCCAGAATTTTGCTTTTTGAGTAGGGCTCAGCAGAGACAGCTTGTCTCTACCTAACATGGTGGAAGGTTGCTTGTGCCGATGGCCTAGATTTGAAAGCTGCACTTCCTAGGTGGCCTCCCTTGTGTGGTTGACAAGTCAGTGATGGTGGTAAGCAGAGGGCTCAGCTGTGGCGGTTAGCTAGCAGCCTCGGCTCTGCTGTTTGTAGGCTTCTTCACGTAGCTGCTTAAGCTTCCTCCCAGAATGGCAGCTCACTTCCAACAGGAAGAAAGAAGAAGATACCAATCTTCTTACAGTCTGGACCCGGAATATGCACAGCATCACTTTTACTATATTCTTTCTGTCAAAGAGTCACTGGGCCCAGCCCACAGGAAAGAGGGTGAAAAAAGGATTCTGCCCCTTGGTGCAGGTATAGAAATCAAAAAATATATATATATATAGCTATCTTTTTACTTTTTAAAAATTTTAATTGTGGTAAAATACACATAACAAAGTTTGCCATACATTTTAAGTGTGCAGTTCAGGGGTATTAAGTACATTTACATTGTTACACAACTACTCTCCAGAACTTTTTCATCTTCCCAAACTGAAACTCTATACCCATTAAATGACATCTCTCTATATCCCTTTTCCCCCCTGGCAACCAGCATTCTATTTTCTGTTTCTGTGTTTGGCTACTCTGGATACCTCATGTAAGTGGAATTATACAGTATTTGTCTTTATAAGTGGTTTATTTCACTTAGCATAGTGTCTTCAAGGTTCATCCACATTGTAATGTGTGTCAGAATTTCCCTACTTTTCAAGGCTGACTAATACTCCGTTGTATGGATGGACTACATTTTGCTGGTCCATTCATTTGTCAATGGACATTTGGATTGCTTGCACATTTTGAGTGTTGTGAATTATGCTGCTATGAATATGGGTATATGGATATCTCTTTATGATCTCGCTTTCAGTTCTTTTGAGTATATGTCCAGTAGTGGGATTGCTATCTCATATTTCATCAATTCCTTTTTCATATGAATTTTTCACCTATTTCATTCTCTAGCCTGCTCTTTTTTGTTTAATAGTATGACTAGGACAGCTTTCTATGTAAGCACTGTCATGTACTTGTGGCTATTTTTAATTCACCTGGAAGTATAGATCATCAATTTGTTATAAATGTACATGTTCTGATAATTCTTTTTGTGAGTCGGTGTTTAGAAGTCAGAGGACATTTCCCATAGAAACCATTTTGCAAATGATATTTAGAAATATAATTTTGGTATAAAGGATGGAACATAAAAAGGTCATGAGAAGAGGCTTTGACATCAGATAGTGTGGCTTTGAGTCTCAAGTTGCATTTGAACAAGTTATTGACTGGTCCAAGCCCTGGTTTTATCATCTATAGAACAGGGATGGTAATAATACTTATGACAGAGTTTTGAGGGTTAAATGAGATGATGTGCCTCAAGAACTCTGCACAGAGCCTAACGATATAATAAATGCCCAATAAATGTAGCTCTTACTATTTTTACCCACTGAAAATTTCTAGTATTGATAAGGGTAGTATATTCTCCTAAACCCAGAACTCCAAACCCTAAATTTGTCTTAAATTGTAGCCCTCATCTCTTCTGAGCCTTACACTCAGGATCTAGTGAAGCAGGGTCAAAAGCGTAAGAGATTTGGCTAAAGATAGCACTTCCCACAACTGAGGAGAAAGAGTAGGAGAACATCATATAGAATGGGTGTACACAAATGGATTGTGTGTGAGCAATAAATGCCAGTCAGACCAGTGTTTCTTAATCTCTTTTCCTTATCATCACCCCCAAAGGGGCCTTTTTAGACATTTTTTTCTAATTGCTCCCCGAAGAAATTTTAACATCTCAGATATATATCTGGTTCTGTGCTGTGTGTGTGTATATGATATCTATGTATACATATATTCTATATGTATCTATATCTCTATTTATCTCTATAGTATATAGATCTATGCTTTATATATTGAAAAAGTAAGATTTTTTTTTATCTCCAATCAAATGAAGTTTTACCCGCACAGGGGCAATATTGCCTGTACAGAGAGTGTGGGCGCACACATAAGATTCACCTATCAGGCAATGCCCATTGTTGTCGTTATAACCAATAAAAATAAATAATTCACTGTTATAATTATTATCTAATATCTTTCTTAATTGCAACCTCTGTGAGAGCAGAAGCATAGCTTTCGTAGTCATTGCTGAATGGATTCTGATACAAAATAGGCAACTGATATTTCTTGAATATATTAGTAAGGATTTTAATGTCTAGTAGGGAAAAGAGAGTAAGATATGTAAAAGTGGAAGTATGCATGAGCTTGTTTAGAGTTGTGTATGAGCAATAGTAAGAGACAGGAGGAACCAAGGTGCTGCCAAGGTCATTTTCGTTTACTCAGTGCAGATTTAATCCTTCCTGTTAGGAGCTTCCCAGACGAAAGCTTGAGGATGGAGCTTTGTCTTGTTCGTTATTAAGCACTCTAGACGTCTTTACACGATGTCTTCTAAATGGTGGTTGAATATTGTTAGAATTATGAATTAATAGTTAAGATAGAAAGTCTTGAGAAGAAAGAGAAAGGTAGAAGGCTGCTTTCTTTTTTCTTTCCTTTTTCATTTATTTAAAGATACATTTAGAATTGCCTATATGTAGGTCTTTGAAAAGAAACTTTTCCAAAAGAAACATTTTATATTTGAAGATAATCTTTGACATTAATATTTTCTTCAATTTAATACATTAAATTGAACGTAGTTATTTTTTCTCTTTCCAGTTCATCTAAAACATTACAATTCTTTTCCCTTTTTAGTGTAAAATAGATTCTAAAGAACCAATTATAACCCCCTTAAAAAGTAAAAGGGCTATAGGGAGATTTAAAAAAAAAAAACTAGAATGGGTTGGATATATCAGTTCTCTTTTTGCTACATTTTTGTGGCTGCCATGGGAAGACTATAAAAACTTCAAGTCTGATTTTGGTGGATAAATTCCCAACAACCTCCCCCCTCAAGGAATAATGAGTATTATGGACAAAAGAGGATATTTCTTCAATATGTCCATTTGATTTTATTTTGTGAGGCAACTACCTTTGTAAACCACACTAACATGTCAGAAATATGAAACTGTCTTCAGTTCACTGCCCTGTAAAAGATGTCTGGCAAATAAATAAATAAATAAATAAAGCCAGGAATGCCTGAGTAAGTCATTTTATTTTTTATGATTCAGGCCCCTAAAAGGTCTTGAACTGTCAGATTTATTGTCTCTCCAATTTTATGACTTTTAGTTGTATTTATTCTTTGATGTTTACCATCAGCTGTGCCTATGTGTGCCGTGGTCTGTGGGATTTCATATTGCTAAATCATTTTTTAAGCTTTAGTTGTAGCTTCTATTTAGCATCAATCCCCAGAGACATGCCATTAACATGAATCATTTTTGAAAGTATTTGGTGCAATATGAACTCCTTGTTGAGCCAATCACTCATTGCGATGGAAAGAAATGATGACCTTCTCAGAAATACCCATCACGGTTAAATAACCCAGGACAGGACTCAATGGTCAGGGACTTCTGATTGGGGTTCCCCCATAGGCTTAATCATCACCCCCAAAGCAGGAGATCGAAGGTCAGTGCAGCTTCAGGAGGGAAAAAAGAAAAGAGGGGGACAAGGAGATGGAAAAAATACTGACCCAAACCACAGTCATTTTTTCCTGTTTCCGTGAAGGTTATTTTCACAGTAGGTACTTGAGTGACTATCATCAACACTATCTGAACGTATTTATCTCTAACATTCCATTTTAAACCTCCAACCGTATTTTCTTTTTCAGGAAAAGTTAGGAGTTTATCTTCTCTGATTTTTCTTCTCTGCTATGCATCCCCCCCGCCCCCACACCACCCGACCTGTTTTTTCCCCTCAGTCCAAAACTCTGTGTTTAGCTGCTCAGTTCATTAGAGATCTGGGGGTTTTATGACAGACTAAAGAGTTTTTCAAAGAATGGAATATAATTGCCACCAACAATAAATTTTTTCCTCAGATTATCCCAAGCATTTAGATACTTTTAAGTCATAAGCCAATGTAATGACATAGATTATTCTTCTAGGTGGCCATTCTTTCTCTGCTTATGTTTAGTTAAGTCTGGCCTCCAGATCCTCCCTTCCCTCTCCAGTTTTCTAGCTCCTTCCTCAGATGAATAAATACAAATATACTATATGCTGTGATTAAAGGACAACATATAGGTATATTCTAAAGGAGTGGTCAAAAGATTGCAGCCCACAGCCAAACACAGCATGCTGACTGTTTTTGTAAATAAAGTTTTATTGGAATATAGCCATGCCCATTAATTTATGTGCTGTTTATGGCTGATTTCAGTCTGTGGCAACTGTTGAGTAGTTACGGTAGAGATGTTACGGTCCTCAGAGACTAAGGCGTTTACAATCTGGCCCTTTACAGAAAAATCTGCTGTTTTCGATTGTAGCTATTCAAACATAACCCTATTTACTAAATAAACAGAATGGTGGTTTTCTTTACTGGGCCCATCTCAAATTCTGTTTAAACTGTTGACAAAAACAAACAAGCAAATAAAAACAGAAAATGTTAGGAGAAAGCTGAAGGAGATAATTTCTGACTTCTCTTTGATTATCTGGCTCTATGCTTTTTAGCATCCTCTCAGCTATATATATTTTTTCTATTTAAATAGATTGTCTCTAAATTGCAAAATATGAAATTTAGTCATATATATAAACTTTTGGGGATAGTCCTAATTTCTAATTTTTGTCTAGTTATTCCTGTATAAACTGACAACATATTATTTAAAATTTGCCAGTTTGTTAAGGAAATGTCTGTTTTTGTTTTAATCTGCATTTTTTTGATAAACTGTCGAACAGTTTTTCCTGTGTTTATTGGTTGCCTGTACTTGTACTTTCTGAAGTCTCTTCACATCCTCCATTTATTTTTCGAAATAGGCTTTTGCTGAAATTCTTAGGTAAATTGGTTATGCCCTTTATTTGTGTTATTCTAGTATGAATATTCCAATCATAATTTGTACTCCCACCAGTTTAGCTTCTCATGTAAGAGGATACATAGAATGCCCTGAGCATAATAGTTTCGTATCTTCTATGTGCTTTATGATTTTAAAACATAAAGAAGCACCTATGACAATGGAAATTATCAAAGAATAAGTAAAGATTTTTAGGCAAGAAAAGCATGCTAAAAATTAGGACTTTATATCTTAAAAGTGAATGTTTCTAATTCACTGAAATTATAGCAAATCATATTTCCTCTCAACCAAACAAAGAACTTAAAGTTACTTATGGTATTTCCCACGGTGTGAGCTTTTCTTCTTTTTTCTTCAGCTTACACATTCTTTAGGGTTCATGTGATTTTTATTTGGCATGATGCAGTATAATTGAATGAGATACTTACTTCCAGATGATAGAGACCTGTGATTGAGAAGAAAGTGCTTTCTTTAAATTGTATCTGACTTATGAAGATAAAAGTCTTGTTAGCGTAAGTAGCTTTAGATCTAGTGAGTTCTAAAAAAAAAGGCAGACTACAATATCTAGCAATTCTAGAATATTGGCATGCTGAGTATGTGTATGTGGTTGTGTGCCATGGGAAAAGGGAGAGGCTGTGTATGTAAACATGCATGCAGAAGCTATAGAGAATACAGTGCTCCATGGTAGAAATATATACGGTAGAAATCACCCCACTGATATAATGGTGATTTTGGTTTTTAATAACCAGAAAAAAAAAAAAAAGCTGATGGGCAAAGGTAAAACTCAGTTGCTTTGCTAGGGAAGAACTATAGTCGGTAGTTTGGATTTATGGAGGTCACAAAGGGAATTATTTCATGTTGACATATGTCAGAGAACAGGGAAATGTATAGCGTATGTGGAAGCTAGTTTCCAGTGGTGACCACCATCAATTGCTTCCTTCCCTGTATGTGCCTGCTGCTCTTCTTGATTCCAAGGTGGCCTTAGTGATCTGCTTGACTAATCAGATGCAGTCGGAGCAACATTCTGAAACTTCCCAGGCTACACCATAACAGCCCTGTTAGCTTCCTCCTCAGTTCCTTGGAGTACTTTCTTCTTGAACCCATTCGTCACTTTGTGAGAAATCCAAGCTACATAGGCAAAGCCATGTTTAAGTCCCACTGGTTGATAATCTCAGCCAACAGCCAACATCAACTGCCAATCATGGGAAAGAACCATATGATCCAGACTAGTTTGGCCCTCTGTTCCTACTCGGCCTCCTGAGAGCCTCCTAGCTGAGACAAGTCAACACATAAAATTAAAATACTAAATTGTTATTTTAAGCCACTATTTCTCAGAATGCTTTGTTAAAGCAGCAAAAGATAGCTGATACAGTCCAAAACATTCTATGGTAATGATTTTATAGAAAATATATCAATAGGATAAGTAGGCTTACTATATCCCAGACAAAAAATTTTTCTACCTTCCAACCTCCACACACAAAGTATTTCCCAGACCCAAGGAACATGTTCCTAACTTTCTCAATGAGTAAGTTAGGTCTGGACCAGACCCTATAAGCTGGAGCACAGAATCTAGACTTCAATGTCTCTCCAGACATTCATTATTAGTCAAGTTAGTAAGTAGTACATTGAATAGAAGCTCACAGGGTAATTCAGATATTAGAGGAACAAAGCACTATAAAATAGTAATAAATTGAACAATTAGAAAAGATAAAAAAAGGAACCAGTTTAAAATATATTTAAAATGCACATAATACTGGAGCACCCGGGTGGCTCAGTTGGTTAAGCTTCTGCCTTCGGCTTAGGTCATGATCCCAGGGTCCTGGCCTCAAGCTCTGCATTGGGCTCTCCACTCAGTGGTGAGTCTATTTCTCTCTCTCCCTCTGTGATCTCTCCCATTTTCAGTCCCTCTCAAATAAATAAATAAATAAATAAAATCTTAAAAAGGAAAAAAAACCCCAAAACACACATAATACCTAAAGAGAATAATAAAATTCCAAATTGACTATAATAAGGATCCTCAAAATAGAGAAAATATATAAAGAGTGAGAAATATATGAAAAAAATCATTGACGTTTTCCCCAAAGTAAAGAAAGATGCTAGGTGGAAATGGACAGAATTCATAGGAACAATTAAAAATAAGCAAAAAATAGTAAGACCATATTGCTAAAGACAAAAAAGAAGAGCACAACATCTACATAGAATAATGTCAGACTAATACTAGAATTATCTGTGGCAATCCTGGATTAAAAAAAAAAGAATGAAATTACCAGAATGACAAAGGAGGATTATTTTATCTAGAGTTCATATTCAGGTGATTTGTAATTTAATTATTTTTATTTATTTTATTATTTTTTAAAGATTTTATTTATTTATTTGACAGAGAGAGATCACAAGTAGGCAGAGAGGCAGGCAGAGAAAGGAGGAAGCAGGCTCCCTGCTGGGCAGAGAGCCGGATGCAGGGCTGGATCCCAGGGCTCTGAGATCATGACTTGAGCCGAAGGTAGAGGCTTAACCCACTGAGCCACCCAGGCATCCTGATGATTTGTCAAATAAATGTAAAGTCAAAATACAAATAGCCTTATTTGTAAAATGCCTCACAGAATTTTCTATACAAAGACCTCCATTACAGTACTCTTTGAGATGCTTTCCAGAAAGTAGATGAAAAGATTCAGGCAGATACTATGAAATATATGAAAAGTAAGAATAAGAAAATAACTCAGTAAAATTTAGGGTTTTCTAAGGAGTAAGCAATGATCACAAATATATTCAAAACAATGCAGAAGAAAACCCTATATCAGCACTATCCAAAAGAAGTCTCTGAGATGATAGAAAATGTTCTATATCTGTGCTCTATGTATCTGTTGAATACTTGAAAAATAATTCATGTGACTAGGAAACAATATTTTTAACCTTATTTATTTTAATTTTAATTAAATTTAAAACTAAATAGCCACATGTGGCTAGTAGTTACTATATTGGTGAATTCTAGATGCTATTAACATAGTAATATTGGGATGAATGGAGAGGGTCATGGGTGTAAGAGATCTGAGGGGTTGAGAGCACACAGATCCACACTTACCTCGTCTAGAATTAAAATTAGAAGCTGATAAGATTAAGAAATGTATAGAAAAGAGTAAAATGTTAGTATGTCTTAATAGTAAGGAGTAAACACATAAAGACTAAAAAGATGTAACTTTCCAACCAGGAGTTGGAAGCTCAATCAGTATGTATAGAGGATAAAAAAGAAGATGAAGAAACACAAGAATAGAAACAAATGGAAATAAGATAGAATGCAGAAAAAAAAAAGTACCACTATATCAAGTTATTATGAATATAATGTTATCATGAATATGAAGTTTAAACCTACCATTTAAATAAATTTTCAGGAGGTGCCTGGGTGGCTCAGTTGGTTAGGCATTTGACTTCTGCTCAGTTCATGATCCCAGGGTTCTTGGATTGAGTACCTTGTCAGACTCCTTTCTTGGTGGGGAGACTGCTTCTCCCTCTCTCTCTGCCTGCGGCTACCCCTGCTTATGCTCTGTCTTTGTCAAATAAAGATCTTATGTTAAGTGCTCTTACCTACAATAAAATATAATAATATAAATAATTATAATATTATATTATAATTTTATATTTTTATATATAAATTATATATAAATATAAATTTATAATATAAAATATAATTTTATAATAATATAAATAATAAATAATATATAAATAATAAATATAAATAATAAATAAATAATAATATTTATTATTATAAATAAATAATAAAATAAAATAAAATAAAAATAAAGAAGTTGTGATAAGCAATACGACCATTTATATAACTAATCTACAGCCTCAAAATACAAAAAGCAACAAGTGATACAGACCAGTAACAACCACAACTGGAGTGCCCATATCTTGATTTCTTTTTTTTTTTTTAAGATTTTATTTATTAGAGAGAGAAAGCACGCATGAATGAAGGGGAGGGGCAGAGGGAGAAGCAGACTGCCCGCTGAGCAGGGAGCCCAACTCAGGGCTTGATCCCAGGACCCAAGGATCACTACCTGAGCTGAAGGCAGACGCTTAACTGACTGAGCCACCCAGGTGCCCCCTTATCTTGGTTTCTAATATCATTCTTCAATAAAAGGAGCCACAACCTTTGTAAAAATGACTTATTGTAGGACTGAGGAAGGAAATATACAAGTTGAGCCTAGAGTATGTTGTAGGGCCACAAAATAAGAAAGTGCTTTAAATATTCCCCAAACAATTTTAGTATATGTGCTGCCGAAGCGAGCACAAATATTCCCCAAACAAAACAACCACTGACATGTGGGTATGTCAGGAGGAAGAGGAGCCAACTGAAGGAGTGTCAATGGCCAAAGCTGGAACAACTAGAGCAACAGAAATAAAGTAATATTGGATTATTATGCAAAGTGTAAAATAAATATCCTTGAGTTCATACTGCTATAACTAAGTGATTGAATAAATTAACAAAAGTTAATTTATAATAATTATATAATATTATATATTATATAATTATATATAATTATAATTATTATATATTTATATATATATCATATATAAATATATATTTATATATATTATATATATTTTATATATTAAAATATTATATATTTTATATATAATTATATATAATTATAATTATATATAATATTATATAATATTATATATTTTATATGTTATATAATTATATTACATATTTTTATATATTTATATATTTAATATTATATAATTATAACTATATAATATAATTATATAATATTATATAATTATATAATATTAATTAAGTTAATAAATTAACAAAAGTTAATTTATTAACTTAATAAAATAAGTTAATTTATTAACAAAAATAAATTAACAAAATTAACATTGTCCATGCAAAACAATTTCAAATAATTCCAAATAATTTATGTAGAAATTATGTAACGGTACAGTGGAGAAAACCTGACAAATTCTACTTCAACCAGGTGATCAAGGTCAATATCAGCAGTCATGAATCATGTTGATATGATGTGATGAAAATGTCACTCTACACTATGATCTTCCTCCAAAAAATTCATAATGCCTGACTAATGAGACAAAATCCAGTAAAGGGACATCAAAACTGTCAAGGTCAGGAAAAACAAGAAAGTCTAAGAAACTCTTAGTCTGTAGGAGCCTAAGGAAACATAACAAATAAATGCAATGTAGAATCCTGGATGGAATCCTGGGATAGAAAAAAAGAAGTTAAGTAAAAACTAAGGAAAGTGGGGCATCTGGGTGGCTCAGTAGGTTAAAACCTCTGCTTTGGGCTCAGGTCATGATCTCAGGGTCCTGGGATCAAGCCCTGCATAGGGCTCTCTGCTCAGCGGGGAGCCTGCTTCCCCCTCTCTCTCTGCCTGCCTGTCTGCCTACTTGTGATCTCTCTCTGTCAAATAAATAAATAAAATCTTAAAAAAAAAAAAAGAACCTAAGGAAAGCTGAATGATTTAGTTAATGATGTATCAATATTAGCTCATTAATTATAACAAATGCATCATATTAACATAAAATGTTATTCGTAGGGGAAACCTTATACAGGGATTTATAGGAGCTCTCTGTACTTCTCAATTTTTCTGAAAATCTATAACTTTTCAAAATATAAGTTTATTAAAGTAAGCAACAAATAACAGTTCTACTTGGTAAAGCAAATATGTCAAAAATTTACTTTGGAAAAAAATTGCTTTGGATACTTTAACACATTCAGGGAACTTGTAGATCAAGCAGACAGATATTAACACACATGTGCAGAACAAAAAGAGAATGTGCAAAAAAATTAAAATGAGAATGTGCATTTTTTGTGCACACATGGAATATTCATAAACATGTGACCATATGCAGGGCCACAAAGGCTCAATCTCTAAATCTAGCATAGCACAGGACTCATCTCCAGACCACCTCCTTCTTTGTGTTTCCTGCTCTCTGGCCTGAGTTACTATCTTTAAATACCAGTCATATGCTGATACCATGCGGTAGAGTCTCTCCCCTAAACTCTAGATGTGTATGCCTGCAGCAGCTTTAACATCCACACTTGTTTTTCTTCTTTTTTTTAAATTGTATATATTTATTTTGTAAGAAGGAGAGAGAGCATGCGAGTGAGCAAGCATGCATCGGGGGAGGGGCAGAGGGAGAAGGAGACTCCCCACTGAGCAGAGGAGCTGATGAAGGACTCCATCCAGGACTCTGGGATCATGACCTGAGCCGAAGGCAGATGCCTAAACCACTGAGTCACCCAGGTGACCCCGTGTTCATGCTTCTAATTAGACACCTTGAAATTAGCATGTCCCAAAACCAAACGTATACTTTTCCTCCACAGACTGGGAAATGATAACACCATCCTTCCTGTTGTTCAGGCAAAAAGCAAAACAAAACAAAGTATATGTACAAATGAAAACCTCCTTGCCTTACACACACCATGCAATGTTATTGGCCCTGACTTCAAATTATTAATGGCCTCCTGAAGTTTAACAACCAAAGTGGATTTTTTTAACATCCCCTATCTGCCTGCCAAAATTATTTTCAGTAGTAGTCACTAAATAAAAAGATAATAACAATGAAGTAAAAAGAATAATAGAAATGGCCAGAAAAGAAATGCAGTGATTTCTTTTTTTTATTGATCTTCATATATAAATTTATGCCAAAAATAAATAAGAAGTAAAGAACAAAATAAAAATTACACTACAGAAAAGGAAAAAAAAGGATTAATACTATTTGATGTACTAAAAAAAGACAAAGAACTAGGAGCACCTAGTTGGCTCAGTTGATTAAGCGCTGACTCTTGGTTTTCACTCAGGTCCTCATCTCAGGGTTGTGAGATAAAAGCCATGAGTTGATTCCATGCTCTGCGGGAAGTCTGCTTCCCCCCTCCCTCACCCTCTGCCTCCCCACTCTTATGCACTCTGTCTCTCTAAAAGAAATAAGTCTTTAAAAAAATTTTAAAAGACAAAGAACTATATATTTTTTGCATTAATGAACTTTTGTCTCAATTTTTGCAAACTCATCGGTGACTTCAACAACGTTAATTTTCTTCACTCATTCGTGTTTAGTAAAGTAGAGCCAGATTTGTCAGTCTTTATAGTTGAACAAAGAACACTTTATACATTTAAATTAGGTGAATTAATAAGTGCACATATGGCCACAGAAGTCTTAAAGATAGAATCTCATTTCACAATAAAACTCGGAAATTTTAAATGCAAAAATTTCACCTGGTCGCACTGAATGACAGACTTGAAGTCATTCAAGTTCTGCTTTGTCATCTTTATATTCACGGCACTTTTATTTCTTTTGAATCTGTTGTTGGACTGCAGGAATAGGTGGTGCCTCTGTCCCACCTAGGGATGGAGCCAGGAAGTGTTCCTAAGAGACCACAGGTGGTTTTCAAAGCCTGTGTGCAAGTGTCCTTTCAAACCCAGTGCAGGCATCAGGGTCTATCCAAGTGTGTTGAAGCCCAGTTGTGTAACAGAGGTCTCTGAAATAACTTCCGTCTTGCATACAATGTTTATTAAAGGATAAAAAATAAAAATATATTCAACTGAAGCTCCTAGGTGTATTATTAAGACTCAGCTGAACTACAGCTGTTGGTTAGGATTTGAAATAATAAAAGATTCTTTTCTCTGAAGAGCATTTTAGCACTGGCATTGTTGAAAATTGCACGGTCTTAGTAACAATAAAAAGCAGGTTGATTTTAGTCAGTTTTAAAGTCATTTTTGAGTTCTCAACAGACAATCCCCCACTTCATCGCCTGTACCTGGAGCAGATGACTTCTCCCACACCAGTTTTGGGATGCCAGCACAGATTATAGCTAGAGTCAAACTTTTTTCCACTCCTAGTACTACTGGCTGGTCCAGGAGGCCATCATTTCCTACCTGGATGATTGCAGCTGCACCCTAACTTTATAATTGACTCACTACTTAAGCTTTTCCCTCTCTCTTATCCATCTGAACACAGTAGCTGAGGTGATCTTCTAAATGGACGTTCGATCAGCTACCCTTCTTCTCAGAGCTGAAATGCGATTGCATGTCATTCCGAGTAAAACCCTGTGAAAAGACAAGCCACAAACTAGGAGGACATGTTTGCACATTATATGTCAGATAAAGGACTTGTACCCAGAATCTATAAAGGATTCTCTGAATTTTGTCTTAAGGAAGTGATCCAGTAAGAAAGGGGCGAAAGTCTTAAACAGACTGTTCACCAAAGAGGATAGAGAGATAGCAAATAAACATATGAAAAGATGCTCAACATCATTAGTCATTATATAAATGAGAATTAAAACTGCAACGCCCATCGGAATCTGGGTGACCATCCACAGTGTCAGCAAAGATATGGAGCAACTGGAGATCTCCTACCCTGTTGGTGAGGATGTAAACAGGTGCAACCACTCTGGGAAATAGTTTGGCAGTTAATTCAAAAATTAAACCTATACCTACTATTTGATGCAGGCATTCCTCTTTTAGTTATTCACCCAGAGAAATGAAAATGTATGTCCACCCAAAGACTTGTCCATGAGTGTTCATAGCAGCTTTATTTGTACTTACGAAAACCTGGGGACAACACAAATGCCTACCACGGAGAGGATGGATAAACCAATTGCAGTTTATTTGTGTGATGGATACTACCCAGCATCAACAAAAAATAAAGTATTGAAAGATATAACAGGGGGCGCCTGGGTGGCTCAGTCACTTAAGTGTCTGCTTTCTGTCAGGTCATGATCCTGGGGTCCTGGGATCGAGCCCTGATGTCGGGCTCCCTGCTCAGCGGGGAGTCTGCTTCTTCCTCTCCCTCTGCAGCTCCACGTGCTTGTGCTCGCTCACTCACTCTCTCAAATAAACAAATAAAAATCTTTAATTAAAAAAGAGAGTGGTGACAATGTGGGTGAATTACAAAATATTTATGTTGAGTGAAAAAAGCCACACAAAAAAGAGAGCTCATTGTATGATTGTATAAAATTATCAGAAGTGCAAACTTATCTATGGTGGTAAGAAGCAAATCAGTGCTACCTGGCTATGGGGCAGGGCTCCCACGCAGACTTTCTTCTCTCTTCTGGGGCCCTAGCACCTGCCAAAACCTCGGTCGCTTTGGTTGCTGCCATTGCTGCCACCAATCTGGACCCAGCAGACTCTTGGGCCCCGAAAGCAGCCCAAACTGTCCCACTCAGACTGCTATGTTTGTGCCTCGGCCGTGGGCCTGAGTGCTTGCTTGTGTGGGCTACTGCTCCAGAGCGGACTGCCATCGAGTGTATCTCCTCTACTCACAGGTGTGCTACAACCTCCCATCTGACTTCACGTACAAAACATAAGTTCAAAGGTGAAATGATTTCGAAATGGTGATAGGAGAGCGTTAAGCCAAGCCTGGAGCTCTTTTGGCTATAGACGTTGCGCACCCATGAAGCCATTCTGGATTTTGTGATATGAGGAAAGTAGACCCATCATGCACTGTTGTATAAGAATCAACTCGTGCACACATCCCAGAGAAAACCTGATGTTATTTAGCCAGATGTACAGATTCAACAACCCAGTAATTCTCCTCTGCATATATAACCCAGAAAACATCTACTCTAGGTCCATAAAAACATGTATGAGGATGCTTATTAAAACATTACATATAGAAGTAGAGAACAGGCAGAAAATGAGGCATCCCTCACCACAGAGTGAATGAATGAATGAATGATGAATGAATGAATGAATGAATGACAACAAAAGTATGCTATGGAGTGATTGGAAGAAATGAACCACGTCAGTGGTTCTTACCCTAGCTGCTCACTTGAGGAACTCTTGAAAATTCCTAATACCTAAGTCCCTGTACCTAAATTAATTGGTCCGGGGTGGAGATTGACATTTAAAAGTTCCCCGGGTGATTTTAAGAGTTGAAAAACGATGAATAAGATAGTCATACAGCTATGCGCATACACATTTAAAAAATTAAACAACATCTTATGTATTTTACATTCTTTAAAAACCCAATACAGGGTATACAGAAATCAAGGACACACATACACATAAATAAATTAATAGATAAGTAAATATTTGGAGAGAGAGATATATATTAATATATATGTATCCAAAAACATATTAATCAGGGTAGCATGTTTGTCAGAGAGGAGTGAGGATATTAAGGATTTGTTGAGTATCAATTGAGGAAGTAAATGAGAAAGTAAATTTATCCAAATTGATGATAATGGAATCTAATTCTCTGAACCTAGGTATAAAATAAGTAGTAATAGTTACGAAGGACTGGCCACATTCAAGGCGTTCTGCTTTCTAAGTACTTTAATTGTATTATTTCATTTATTCCTCACATGACTCTGTAAGATAGGTGCTGTTTTATCTCCATTTCTCAGATGCGGAAATGGAAGGCCAGAGAAATTAAATGATGCGTGCAGAACCACCAGGTTCCGTGGCTGAGCTATGTATGACCCCAGGCAGAGGGCGCTAGAGCTCTGCTCTTGACCACTGTGATTTACTGCGTTTCCTAAGAAAGAGAGGATGGATAGGAAGAAAGAGAACAGAAATGAGAGACAGACATTCCTCACCTTTTATTTACTATTGAGTAAATCTTGGACAAATCAGGGTTAAGAAGTTAGCAACTCAATGGTGAAAGTTGGAAAGTGTGTGTTTAGTATAAAGGAGAAATGATGAGAAAATGGCACAAGTCTAAGCATAGAATTATGGTTAGAAAGACTAAAAGCTAAGAAGGATAAAAAAGGCAGGAAGTAGACAGACTTCTTTGACAAGAATATCACAGAGATGACCTGCTCTTCTCAGTGCATCCTATAACAAAACGCTTGATGTCAATATGTTTTATTACTGGTGATGTGAGCCTTCTTTATTAGGATTATAGTATCTGCAGGTTATCTCCACTGTAAAGTTTCTGTTTTTCCCTTTGCAATTAATAACTATTCTAGGGGAGACACAGTATGATTTATGGAAATACCCTGCCTCTGAGCAAATGTTCACTTATTTTCGCATTCATCAGTGAACCTTGTCTGTTATATTTTCAGTTTTCTTCATTCCTTCTAAACTTAGTAATTGGAATTCATCTGCAAAGACAAGCTATTCCATTTACTTACTTCCTTACTAGCTTACCTATTGACGTCAGTGTGACTGTGTCAATATTTACTTGATTCTATAAGTTATTTGCAATATCGTCATTATTTTTTTGTTGTTCTTTTTTCAAATTATTCTAGCTTTGGCTGATGAGAGTTCTTCCTGGCTGTTTCCTGGGTCCTTTCTAGATGCACTATCTTTTTGTAAGCCCTTCCTTAATTTTTGACAGAAAATACACCAGGCTCCTTTAGTGTTTTCTGAACCTCAGACTTGGAATAAGCTACCGCTGAAGGTGTCTTGGATCCTTTTATTTAGAAACCAAGATCTAGGAGCTAGGTAAGTTCATTGCGAGTGAGGTGTAGCTACTTCTAGATCCTCTCAGCAGGCACAATGAGAATATGTGTGTGTGTTAATCTATGAGAACACACACGTATGTAAATTTCAGTACCTATCTGCATATGTAATAATAATACTAAACAGAAATTTATATTGATACTGTCCATTCCAGTCGAACAACTTGAGCTCACTTTAGCTTCCCCTGTTCTTAAATTTAACTTCTTTCTCCAACAATAAGAAGCCTACAGTATTTTTAGTTATTTGTTCAACTCTGATATATTCATAAAGTAGTTCCAGAATTCCCAGCCCATGCCCTAGTTAGGAAGAAAAAAAATACTTCCTTGAATAAAATAACTGTGTTCAGTTCTTTTTGCATTTTACCTTATACCATCTAGTTTGGCTTCTTTCACTTAGCAAATGTATTCAAGATTCATTCAGGTGGTTTCATGTATCAATAATTTATTACCTCTTATCACTCTATATTGCTTACCTATTTTATGAATATACCATTCTGTTTACCCATTTATCACTTAGAAGACATCAGAGTTGTTTCTGCTTTATGGCAATTGGGAATAAAACTGCTGTAAACATTCACATATAGGTTTTTATGTGAACGTATGTTTTTATTTCTTTGGAAGAAATACCTAGAAGTAGATCTATTGGACCATTGGTAAGTACATGTTTAACATTTTAAGAAATTGTCAAACTGTTTTCCAAAATGGCTGAGCCAGTTTGCTTTCTCATCAGTAGATCTCAGTTACTGTACATCCTCACCAGCACTTGGTATTATAATGATTTGAAATGTTAGCTATTTAATAGACGTGTATCTCATTGTGATTTTAATTTACACTTCCCTAACATGATTAATGATATTGAGCATATTTTCATGTGTTTATGTCCCATTTGTATACCTTCTTTACTGAAGTCTGTCCAGAACTTTTGTCCATGTTTATAAAGGTTGTTTAATTTCTTCTGATCAAGTTAAAAAAAATCTAGATGGCAGTTATTTGTCAGAAATGTAATTTGGTTTGCAAATGTTTTCTCCTTCACCATGGTTTGTCTCTTCATTCTTTTAACAGTGCCTTTTGCTGAGCAAAAAGTATTACTGTTAGTAAGTACAAATTATCAGTTTTCAAAAAAATTTGACTCATGCTTTTGGTACTATATCTAAAGAACTCTTTGCCTAGCCCAATGTTACAATTATTTTCGTATATATATTCTTTAAGAAATTTTTATAATTTTACTTTTTGTATTTAAATCTAGGACCTATTTTGAATTAATGTTTATTAAGGTAATACACTGTTATTAAGCCTTTTTACCTTTTTCTTGTCTTACTGCACAGGCTATGTCTTCCAGTAAGATGTTGAATAAAGTGGTGAGAAATGATATCCTTATCTTCTTACCCATCTTAGGGAGAAAGTATTCAGTTTTTCATTAAATGATGTTAGCTACAGATTTTGTGCAGATTTTTTTTATCAGGTTACGGAGATTCCTTTTTATTCCAAGTTTGCTGAACGTTTTTTTCCTAATGATGTTGAAACTTATCAAATGCTGTTTCTGCATCTATTGATATAATTATTTATATTTTCTTCTTTAGTTTGTTAATACGGTAAATTAATTATTTCTTTTAATATGGAGGAAGCCTTTGTATTCTTGAGATAATTCCGTTTTTAGTCAGGTATTATCCTTTTTATATTTAGCTGGGTTTGATTAGCTAATAATTTATAGAAGATATTTGTATCTTTTTGAGGAGTATTCTACTTTTTAGTTTTCTCTTATAATGACTTTGTCTAGTTTTAGTTCTAGGGTAACACTGACTTCATGAGTTTGGAAGTGTTGCTTCCTTTACCACTTTTTAGAAGAGGTTTTGTTGAATTGGTACTATTTTTTTCTTTAAAGCTTGGTAGGACTTACCTGTAAAATCACCTGGCCATCAGTTTTCTTTGTTGAAGGTTTTAAACTGCGAATTTAATATTTTTATAGATTTGGGGTTTTCCAGTTACCTACTTATTTTTTGAGCAAGTATTGGCACATTTTATCTTTCAAGGTATTGGTTAATTGCATCTAAGTTTTTAAATTTATGGGCATAGAATTTTTTTAGTATTCTCTTATTGTTCTTTTATTAACTTTGAGGGATCTTATATAATATCCCTTCTATCTTCCGTTTCTGATATTAATAACTTGTTTCATTTCCCTTTGTTACTTGGCTAAGATGGCTAGAGGTTTATTGAGTATAGTGATCTTTTTTTTTAAAGAAACAACGTTTGGTTTCACTGATTTTCTCTTTTTCTATCTCCAATTTCACTGATTTCTCTCTCTCTCTTTTTTAAAGATATTTATTTATTTATTTATTTGTCAGAGAGAGGGAGAGAGAGAGCAAAAGCAGGGGAGCAGCAGGCAGAGGGAGAAGCAGGCTCCCATCTGAGCAAGGATCCCAATGTAGATCTCCTTTCCAGGACCCTGTGATTATGACCTGAGCTGAAGGGAGATACTTAACCGACTGACCCACCCAGGAACCCCAATTTCACTGATTTCTGCTTTTATTCTTTTCTTCTCTTTGCTTCCTTTGGGTTTAATTTGATCTTCATTTTTTAGTCTCTTGAAAAGGAAGCTTAGGTTACTTACTCTTGAATTATTATTATTATTAACATATAATGTATTATTTGTTTCAGGGGTACAGGTCTGTGATTCATCAGTCTTATACAATTCACAGCACTCACCATAGCCCATACTCGTTTTTTTTAATACAAAATTCCTATCGTATGGACATCACTCTAATTACTACTTTAGCTTTATCCAACAAACTTTGATATGTTTTACTTTTACTTTTATTGAGTTAAAATATTTTTAACTTCCCCTGAAATATGTTTTTTTTAACTTATAGGTTATTAAGAACTTTGAATTTTGTTAAATTTTTAGAAATACTTAGGGATTTTCCAGATATTTTTCCATTATTGATCCTCAGTATTATTCCATTATTGCCCAAGAACTTAATTTTATATGATTTCAATTCTTTTAAATTTGTTAAGACTTGCTTATGCCATAGAATATGATCTATCTTGATGAATATTCCATGTACACTTGAAAATAGTGTACATTGTTTTGTTGTTGGATCAGGTGTTCTGTAAATATCAATTAGATCAAATTGGTTTATAGAGTTATTTGGTTTATAGAGTTAATAATTTATATCATTAATTTTCTGGCTACATGTACTAAAAAAGATATTTAATTATTATTGTATTTAATTATTTAAATCAGTATATCAGTATTTAATTATTATTGTGGATTTGTATATTTTTACAAACCAGAAATTTAGAAATTTTTTGCTTTACTCATGTTGAATTCTGTTATTAGAGGCATATGCTAGTATGGAATTGTGATGTTTCCTGGAGAATTGACCTCTTTATCCTTTTGTAACATTTGTCTTGGATAATCTTACTTGTTTTGAAGTACACTCTGTCTGATTGTAATATAGCCACTTCAGCTTTCTTTTCTTTTCTTTTCTTTTCTTTTCTTTTCTTTTCTTTCTTTTTTTAAGATTTCATTTATTTATTTGACAGTGAGGGGTGGAGAGAGAGAGAGCATGAGCGAGCACAAGCAGGGGGAGTGGGAGGGAGAGAAGTAGGCTCCCCACTGAGCTGGGGGCCCAATGCAGAGCTCCATCCGAGGGTCCTGGGATCATGACCTGAGCAGAAGGCAGACTTAACCAACTGAGCCACCCAGGCGCCCTACAGTTTCTTTTGATTAGAGTTTGCATGTTTTATCTTTGCCCATACTTTTACTTTCAACCTATCTGTATTTTTATATTTCTAGTGGATTTCTTGAAATAGTATGCAGTTGGAAGTTGCTTTTCTACCCAATCTGAAAGTGTATGTGTTCAGACTACATTTAATGTAATCATTAATGTGATTGGCTTAAAATCTATCTTCTCAGTATCTGTTATTGATGTGTTCCATTTGTTCTTTGTTTCTTTTTTTCCCCTATTTTTCTGCCTTGTCTTGGATTAGGTAAGTATTTATTATTATTCTATTTCATCCCAACTCTTAACTTATTATTTACATATTTTATTATATATTTCAGAGGTTTCTGTAGGGTTTATAATTTTAATCAGTATCCACCTTCAAATCTATTAGACTACTTAATGTTTAATTAAGGACTTTGAGATCCTTAAAAAGTAGATTCTATATTACTCCTCAAACTCTGTGTAATTGATATAACAAATTTTAGACTTATATTTGCTATAAACACACAAACATTGATATTTTGTTCATCTCATATATTAGATGAGTGGAAAATTTAACAGAAGGGAAGTTCATTACATAATTCTAATCCTAATAGTCTTTTTTATTATAGCAAATAACAACTAATAAAATTAGTTTACTGCTAATGAAATTAGTTTACTGCTAATGAAATTAGTTAGCAAATATTTTATAATTTTAAATGGGAATCATCTATTAATGATAATGGATTGCAGTAGGGTTAGAAAGTATAAAATAGAAATTTTAGAAATTATTTTAAGTTTATTAATGCATATATTTTGTGAATTTTATACGAGTTGTCTTTTATATTATTACATGGAGTTAATATATACAATTATATATGAAAGAACCTGTTGAAAAATGACCCTTTTTGAGTTTTAATAATTAGAAGACAGAAAATATATCCCTAGACACTTGTTTTGAACTGATGCAGTCTATTTTCCTTCCCCAAAGGTCAGAGGATACATTAAATTCTCCATTTTGGGGGGGTTCAATTTTCTATTGAGCAATGTTTCCAAGAGTAATAGAATGAAATAGGGAGGGACAAGATTGAGACCTACCTAAGGTTGGCTACAATGATGGAAATAAGGAAATATTTTCCTTTTTAGTTCTTATCAGAGATTCATTGTATTTAGATACAAAACATAGTAACTATCCCACCATAAATTCAAAGCTATGGTTAGATCAGCATATTAAAAACTACTTCAAAGTGAAATTATTTTATCATTTTGAGTTCTTTATTTCCTTTATAGAAAAATAAATGCCAGTTGGGCTGCATATAGAGGATTCTCTTTTCTTTCTTTCTTTTTTTTTTTTTGATTCTCTTTTCTCCTTATAAGAGTTAGCAATATGAATATTATTTTGTGGGGTGTTTGATTTGCAGATTGAGAGAGTGATATTAGCATCAGACTCGCTTGGCCAATAATCTCAAGACTATGGAATATATTTCATATATATACATATATAATATTAAATAATATATTTAATAAATTAAATCCTTTTCTATTCATATTCCTGAGTGCTCTGTTCTTTTTAAGTTTTTTATTCTAGTCTTATTTTTTTTTTTCAATTTCAGTTTGGATAATTTGTAATGACTTGTCTTCCACTTTACTGATTCTTTCATAGTCTATATCAAGACTACTCATTAACCTATTAGTTTAATTGTCTCTTTTACTGTGCTTTTCATTACTAGTATTTCCATTTAATGATATCTTATAGTTTTTGAATCTCTGCTGAAATTTCCATCTGATCATGTATATACATGTTCTTCTTGTTCCATTATATCCTTTAGCATACTAAGCATAATTAATATTAATAATATTATTTGACATATTAATTATAACATTTAAATTACCTCCCACTTTCAACATTAGTGTCATTTCTAAGTTAGTTCTGTTGATTGCTTTGTCTCTTGGCAATGTATGTCTCTTGTTTTGTTTTGCCTTTTTGTTTGTTTCAATTTTTTTTTGGTTTTGTTTTGAAAATGGGACATCTTGTGTTGGACAATAGAGGAAGAGATAAATAGCTTTTATGCCTGCAAATGAGTATGATGGCTTTCCGTCTGCTAGGCCTTTTTTTTTTTTCCTCTTCTAGTCCTTTATATGCATGTTTAAATTAGTCCAGCCAAGAGTCGACGTGTAGTCCAGGTTTTATTATAGTTACTCTCAGTGTTCCAAAGGCTTCAAATTCCTGTAATGATACTTGGTTTTAGGTGGGGGGTGGTTTGCCAGTAGGTTTTATTTAATATCTGCTTCATTCTCAGCTTTAGATCTTCCTTTTGCACTATGCCTCAGATAGCGTCTGTCTCCATATTCTCTCAACTTCTTCAACAGTATTCTTTTGTTACTTTTCAGTGTTTGCTTGCTAGTCTGTGTTCTGGTTCTGTCTCAGTCATAGCAGATGCTGTGTCTGCTGATCTCAGGTGGAGACCTTGACTGTTGAAATATGTGTAGTCCAGCACATATTTCTGATATTTCCCCAAGGGTAGAGGGCTTTATTTTCTTTTCCTTTCTCAGGCTATGGTAGGTTTTCACCATTGCCCTCAGGGTGAGAGTGTTGATTGTTCTTCACCTCATAGATTACAGATTTTTTTCCATAGAAGATACAGGGAGAGGATGTGTTTCTCCCACGGTGGCTGTTGGTCCGTCTTCGAGGCTTGTATGCTTTCTTGAGACTCTCCCCAGTCAATTTTTATGAGATCTAGATGGAGTCTGTGGAGGAAATCTGGAAAAAAGGAGGAACTCCTCCACATCTTCTATGGCCCCACAGTTTCTTGTGAGCCCCTACTCAGTCTCTTCCAATCCATTAATTATTCTAGCCTTACTTTTCTTACCAGTGTCCACATGCATCTTCCCAGTACTGAAGTACTGAAGTCCCATCTCTCCCTACATGTATCTGTCTCTCATTAGATTCCAGCTGCCTGGTTTCCAGAAACATCGGTTTTCTGATACATTCAAGAAAAGTCATGAACTTGCAATTGGTTTGGCTTTTTTTTTTTCATTATTGTTGTTGTAAGCTTGGAAGTGTAGATATTCCCAGATTTCTACACCCAAGTGGAAAGTAGAAATTTCTTGACTCTTTTGAAATAATTTCTAAAGTTAGATTCAGACTAGGATAGGTAGAGCTCCTGGGAAGATAGCATTTTTAACTGTTGGAGAATGAGTTTCTAGCTAGAAGAACAGGGCCACAGCTCTACTTTAAAAAAAAAAAAAAAAGATAAGCCTGTTCTACAGGTAAGCTTTTTTTTTAATCCTTTGAATATAAAAGGTTGTAAGACATATTCCACTGCACCATCATGAAGAGAGTAAAACTAACCGACAATTTTGCTTAACAGAGGAAATTAGGAAAAAAGTCCTTGAAAAAGTGAATCCTTCTCTTATCTGAAAGATACCAAATATTGAAATGTCCATGGTTTTTCCTTAGACCTACCATTATTTACATTCTACTTGGATGACCCAATCACATCAAAATTATTACTGAGTAATGTAAAGTTTCATGTTGGTTTTATAGAGGAGAAAGGATTTTCCTTGTACATTAAAATTATATTTACATTGCTCAGTCTGTGCAAATCCCACTACATAGCTATCTTTCATGGACCCTCTTATTTCCTGAATTTTCTTTAAGCAATGCTTATTATCTTCCTTATTAGGTAGAATGGTTCTGTTCTGCTTTCATATGTGTGAGACCCACTCACCACAGTGCTCAACAATTAAAATCCCTCTTCTCCACTTTTGGAGATATATTCTTGACCATGTATTGCCTTCAGTATGCCTATTGGGTTTTCTTTCAACTTTAAGTGATTTAATAAAGGATATTTTCCAAATACACATAGTATTTTTCCCTGAGAGGAATTCTGGGTCATAGTTTTATCCCTGTTATTAAATATATGTCAGGAATTAGGAATTAGGAGTTTTGAAAAAAAGAAAAGAGACGACTTTTATTATCCCCAGGATCTGGCTTACGTAAGTGGAGGAAACATCCTCTCCCACATGGTATGCATATACTGACAGCTGGCTCAATGTCAAGGCCACCTGTCGGAGGTATAAGGGACTGATCTGTGTGCAATGGTTTAATAAGAGTCACAGATTCAGATTCACACATGAAGTGTGGTACCTAACAGATGGAACAGACTAGTTTAAAATGTGTCCTCATTGCCATCACTGTAGGAGATGACTTCCTTTCAAAAACTTTTATACTGATGCACAGTTATCAACCCCCCCCACACACACACACACATTCCACTTTTTCCCAACAGTTTTCAGTATTGGGGGTCCTTTGTACTTTTCTGTACAAAGTTCTTTGTGCTCTAAGGAAGAAAACTGTTACAAATACACAAGGAAAAAATATCTTAGTAAAAGGTAACGATTGACATTCAAGGTTTAACAGCCTTTCATTCCTCTAACATCTTGCAAAAGATGTAACACTGCATCATTGGCCCAATGACATACCCCAAAGCATTTGAATTTTTTAAAGAAGGTCTTGGAATAAAAGAAAACCATTCTGCATCATCACTTGGGATTGTGGTATTTAAAGGTCATCAGAAAAGCATCTTCCTGACACATAACATCAATGGCAACCTCTTGGTATATGAGCTGAGGATAATATGTTGTTAAAAGCATTGTGTGACAAATGGAAATAAGAATGTTTGTCGTCAAATGTTTTCTGCTGCTTGTACAAATAGAAGAGATAAGGTTCGTGGTATTTATTCTTCTGTCTCCTAGTATATGTGAACATTCCTATCAGAATTCTATCTTTATAGAGGTATTTCCTGTAAAGATATAATAACCTTGAGTGGAGTTTTTAGCCATTGGTAAGGTAAATTTTCATGTTTGTGACTTTCAGAAATAATAATGAACTACACTTCTGGTACTAGGGTGGCAAAGAAAAAGACTTAAAAATTAAAAAAAAAATAATGTAGCTGCCTGGCATCATATATAATTATGTGGGCCTTCCCATGGGCTTCTGGATAATAAGACATTACCTTTATAAAATCATCTGTAAGTAGTTTTACTTTTGTGAAATGATAAATGATAGAAATTTTTAGATGATTTTTATGAATCTATGTGCTTTAGAAATATATCAAAGGGGCTTTTGCTATAGAAATCAGGATGAGTTAACATATAAACAGTGTATTTCCCTTGAGCACGTTTTTAAGTTTTGTAAGTTCTATTTTATATATAATAGAGTTTATTTCGCCAGTTAAAATTAGGTTGGAGCAAGATGATTGTGAAATCTCGTGTTCCACAAGGGTCAGCTGAGCAAATCAAAATGGAATGTGATCTCCATGATTGAAAATTTCCCAATAGGTAAGTCATTTAACCTGTCTGTATTGAGGGAAAAAAATTTTTGCAGTATGAAGCATTTAAATTGGGTATTGATTGTTAAGGGCAGTTCTAGTTTTGAAAACTACAGTTTAATTAGAATCCAAAATATTGTTTAGTATCTCATTATTTGATATTAGGTTTCAAAATATTTGATGCTTTCCCTAATATGCCCTTCCCCTGCAATTATTCACTATCCTATAAATATATGTTGTAAAACTGACATAGTCTAGGAAGATATGTAACACACTCAAAAATTTAATTGAAGGAAGTTAAATGAAGGACATATTTTAAGGGGTGTGATCTGGGATAAGAGAACAAACATGGAATGATCAAGAACCCTGCATGAAACCATTGTTACCCCTAAGATGGAAGGTGCAACGATGAGGGAGAAGCAGTTTAGGAAACTGGAGGGAGCTTTGAGCTGTGAAAGAGGCACATCCCTCCCCATCAGGAGCTGTAACTCTAATACTCAGCCACTGCCAGAACCCCTGTAAGGAAGAGATGGTGAAGGGGATAAATATTCCAACTTCAGTTTCCCCTCCACTTTCTCCTGGTCAATCCAACTGAACACCAATAGAACTAGGGAACATGAGTGACGTAGTGCATAGAGATCAATCACCACAGGACAGAAAACAAGGCAGAGAATGGTAGAAAATGGATATACGGGAAGAAGACAAGTGGATGTTTAAATATATTATCCACATATGAATGAGATCACGTATGTTCATGTGTATGTGGGGGGAGACGAGAGAGAGGGAGGGAATTCTCTTTGATGTCAATATGATCTCTCTGGACGTTGACCTCACGTTTCCATTTTCCCTTGCTCTGCCTCACTTAGCCACCACTCTCGGAGTCATACCCAGGGTTTTTTCATCATCAGCAATGCCCCTACTTCTTATTCCAATTTCAAACATTCCAGTGCTTAACCACCCTCTCCTATATTTCCAGTATGTTTACTCTAATATGCTCATTGCAAGAGTTCCCTAATCTCATTAAGATCTAAAATGATCTCATATGACCTCCATCCCTGCCAGGTTCACTTCTTCTTCTTCTTCTTGCTTAGTTTCCAAAATTCTCATTATAATCTTTTTTTAGACACCCTCAACTTCCTTGTTCCCCTCTCCCTTTATTATACTTAACTGATAAAACCCCAGCCCTTACTGAACCCAAGCTCACAACCAAACCGACTCATCTGAATACTACTGAAAAAAATATCACACAATTCATATGACTGGCTTCAATTTATGGTAATGATCATAAAGTTTTAATAGGCACACAAATAACAAAAATAACAGAAAAACAAAACTATCAATAATGTGTAAAAAAGAAAGCCATACTTTTCTTGTATACTAAGAAACATGGAGGCAGATCTGTAGGCTAATTCCAGACTCAACAATGTCAAGATGCTAGGTAGATCATTGTCTAGAATTGGGCTCATGCCCGTTCTTAGACCAAGGACTGGATGCGCCTTCCCTAAAATTAAGCCTTCTCTTCCTAATTCCTAAACATAAAGGAATGTTCTGTTAGCAAGGATGAAGGATATGGAAATAACTTACGTGGAGAAACATGTCATCAGAGCAAACTGCTTCTGGTATAAATATGTTACAATTCTTTCCTTATTGGACATACACATATATGCACTCTCATTTTCAGACTCTCAGTAACTAAGTTTGGGCAATGCATATTAGCTGTAGCAGGAAATAAGAATAAGGAATTCTGAGAAATCATGACAGCCTGTACTTATCTACTTATTGTCCTGGGCTCTATAGGAAATATGGAGAAATTCTTTCATAACTAGATTCTGAATCTAGAGAATCATCTTTAAAGGTAATCTTATAATTCATGAATCTAAATAGGACCTTAGCTTTTTTCTCCCTTCAAAATATATGAAATTCATTTATGATAAGTATTATTGATTTTTATTCAGGTTTAGCTAGTTCATTTAAAGTATAATTTATAGGTAAATATATAAAAGTTCTGATTGAAACTCCGTGAATGCATTTACTAATTATTAGTGCCTTTTCTATTCAATAGCTAACATTTAAGTATTTGCTATAATATAAATATTGTTTTATCTATCTAGTGTAATATGACTATGCAATACTTTGTTAAAATTGATGATAGCTGGGAAAGACAGCAGAATCTCCTTAAATTTCAAAGATGAGAATTACTTATCCATAGTTAGTGGCAAGCGAATTTTCACTGGCACCAGTCTTTGCTAAGTATTTCCCATGTCACCCCCTGTTATCAAATTAAAGCTAAGTCTGAAGAAAATGCTAATTTTATAAAAGGAACCTCAGGTAAAGGGAACAGAAAAGGTACAAGTATGATATCAAAGTGCACTACTTGTTCACTGAATTCTTACAATAAGTGAATATCAAATAAATGTTACTCCCTCTCTTGACAAAGATTTGTAACCCATAATTACATTGATACATGTGCTATGTCAGGGGCAGCAGTGAAATTCATAGTATTTTTATGTGAAATGCACTGTTTTATTGCATTAATTCACATTTAATGTGTACACAGTAATAACCATAAAGTATGATAACCAAAGTTATATATTTTCTTCAGAACATTCATTTAGAGAGCTTTCAAAAGAGTGTGAGGAAATTAAAATATCAGTCAGTTTACCTGCAGGATATAGAGCAAAAGCAGCACGCAGTATAATATCTTTTATAAGCCACCTGTTCCTCCCCATATAATGTTCTTACTTCTGGCTGATAAAATACAATAGCCATAACTCTGTACATATTTTTTTAACTATGGTACACAAAACAAAGGTTTCTGGAGTGCTGGAAAATATACCTCCATCAGTAAAATTGCATTACTCACATGATTACAAGCACGAGGCTTGAAGGTAGGAGAAAGCAGTGAAGGTAGAAATCCCAAAGCCCTTTCTTGGTATAATGGGCCGCAGAAAGATGACGTCCATAAAAGCATGAAATCTCTCATAAGAGCTAGCAGAAACTCAAGGAGTGTTGAGAAATAACAAATGAGCAGGCATCCAGAAAACAGAACAAGAATGAAAAATCTTGGGGCTTTGTCAAGGACCAGAAAGAGAAAACAACAGAGCAGGATATAATGTTCTAAAATCTGTGATAGAGGAAACAAAGAGAGCCAATTTGAACTGGGTGAATACAAAGTGGTTCCAGAAATACTGGAGGCTACCTGTGCCTTTTTTTCTTGATCTTTGAATATTTGAATATTCTTACTGTCTCCTACTCTGCTCTGATACATAAAGCTGAGTGTTCCGAATCAAGGCACGCTTTAAGACCCGATTTGTATCCCGTGTCCTTCAAATCATGGCAACTACAACACCTGCTGATTCTTTCCATAGTTGAATCTATGCAGTTTGTTGGTCAATCCATTCTTTCATTCAACATTTTAAGAAGCATTTTTCACGGGTCAAATGTGGCTTCAGTTTATCATCAAATCATATTCTAAGACATGGATAGTAGTAAAATATATACAGTTGGATATTTTTGTCATGCTTAAAGTCATTTTTTTAAAGACACAAATCACGCCCACATAAGTTTTAAAAATTTCAGCAAAAGAAAGAATAAATCCTCTTTCTTCACCACATCCTTAGTCTCCCTCATCGAAATAATCAGTTATTATTTTCTTGAGTGTTCATTTAGAAAAAAGAATACATATATTGGAAATGCTTTTCTAAAGCTATATTTAAATGTCTAAAGAAATGGGAAATATATATATACACATACATACATACACACATTCATACGCTTCTATACATTGCATTTTCCTCTTAACTTTGTTTGGGGATATGAGTGACTTTAAACCATCCTGCCCTTCTCATGAGTTGGTCTTCATCATCAAACCCATTTCCTCTCCTTCCTGGGTTCACAGCCAGACTACATTTCCAGTACTCCTTAGGAATTAGGAGTGGCCAGTTGAGTGGGTTCTAGCCACTGGACTAGGAGTTGAAGTGATGTGTGCCACTTTTGTATCCATCCATTAAAATACCGATGCATGAGCCTCCCCTCATTTCCTATGTGCCAGCTGGATGTTAACCATGGAAACCAGGTATTGATAATGGCAGAGCCTCTATCAGCCTGGATGTGTAAAGGACTGCAAGGAGCACATCCCCTTGACCCCCTCCCTGGCTCTTGACTAGGGCATTCTCACTGGGCTGTAACATGAGCAAGAAATCAATTTCATTGTGTTAAGACACCAAAGTTCTGGGAAAAGTGTCAGCAGTTAGTATTACCACAAACCTATACACACAGGCAGAGATAATTAATTGTTTTGACTGTCTAAGGAGAATATAGTTTATTGTTTGCAAGAACCATTATTTAAGCTATCCCTTGTTGGTAGGCGTTTAAATTGCTAGCAGCATTTGTTATTAATGATATTATGAATAAAGTTGTACTTATGTCTTCATTTCTGAGTTTTTCCATATGATAAATTTGTAGTACTGGAATTGTGGATCAAAGGTACATAATTTTAAAAACTCTGGTACTTTATAGCTATGCTGACTTTTCCTTGATATGATCTGTTTCTTTCATTATTGTTTAAGCATGGCTCCTTCTTCACATCTTCTTGGACACTTAGGTATTATAAAATTATTAATACTTTTCTGATCTATTTGGTGAAAAGTAGCTTTAATTGTTTAGATTTGCATTTTTACAATTTTGAGTGAGATTGGATGTCTTTTTCATATAGCTTTGGCCATTTATATATCTTTTCTATAATCTGATTGCTCATACCCTTTGCAGATTTCCCTAAAGGACTATTTGTCTTTCTTGTGTTGATTTATAACAGAACTAGAAGCTGCTTAAGAGAGATCTTGTCATATATTTCTTGTTTTAACTCTTAGCACAGGAGTTAAATACATTTGAGCAGTTTTTGCATAATTAAAAATATTTACGGTGTTGCGATTCTTACCACCACTGTATGAACAGTTATCTTCCCCATTCTATGGAAGAGGAAACAGAGCTGGAGAGAGTTAAATAGCTTGCAATGGTCAAATAAGCGCAGAGAGGGTAAGGGTGAGTAAGTACCCAGAATCTCCAGCATGAGACCTTATGCTTTTTCCAGTACATCACTAACTTTTATGGAGTGATTTTTTTGATGCACATCTACTAGTTTGCTAAACCAAAAGTACCCCATAGCATCATAGTCATTATTATCCATTATCTACCATTTATTATCAATTATTATCGAACATCTATAGATGAATGGTGCTAGCAACTAAGTAAAATGGCTTTCAAGGGGGATTCTTTAGAGATACCTACAAAAGACCTTTAAAAATACAGTACTTTCTAAGAACATGTCCAGCAGTGAAATCTGGGTAAATTGTTAACAATAGCCACTGGTTGATTCCAGATGTTATAAAAATTGAAGGAACTGGTGAATCCTATTTCAGTCATTCATAATCCATATAAAAGCACACTTTATGTATACTTTATGCTGGGTGCCCAGGACACAGTGAAGAATGTTAAGTTTCTGCCCTGGAGGAGCTTATATATTTCAGGGGGAATATTTCAAGGCATAATTATCACTAACATACAATCCAGTATTCCTTTTCTGTAGTTTTCTATAGACTATAGTGGGGACACTCAGAAAAGAGTTAGTCATTGCACCTGGAATTTCTGGGAGCGTGTTTGGCCAAGAGATGGCACTTGGCCATCCAGGTATTGGCAGATGAGTAGATTTCCTACATAGGAGATTTTAGATGTTTTGCTGAAAATTAAGCTATTGTTTTGATCATGAGCTATCACCTATGTCAGACAAAATATCCTGAGACACATGAAGCCAAATATAGTATAGCAGCAATGTCAGACATCACTTGGCATTATTGGTTCCCAGCATTTAAAATTTAGAAGGTGACAGAGTATTCTATTTATAACTTGCAAGGTCTACAGCATAGAAGGGACTCAATAAATATTTGTTGGATTGAATGGGTTTCTGAGATTCATATACACTATTCTTGGAGATAACTAGAGCTTAGGGTGATAAGTTGTATGTCATTAGTTATATCTTCAAATGAAACAGAATCAATTTAGAAGGGAAAAACTAAAATAGCAAGGAAGACATCACAAACCTCCCAGTGGCACTTGTTCTTGTTAGTGGCTCTCAGGAGGTAAAAACAGAAATCACAAGTGGCAAAGTGGCAGAAGGTGGATGTTCACCAATGATTTACATTTTCCTTACCGCCTATTGCTCATGATGTAAAATTGTCAGGGGAAAGTGACTCCCCCTCCAGGGGCTACATATTCCAGTCACCTTTGCATCCAGGTGAGTCATACGGCCCGTTCTCAGCAATAGAATGTGCTTTGAAGTGATATGTGTCACTGCTGGTACCCCTTGAACTTAAGTCCATATCTATCCAACTTCTAGCTGTTAACACCTGCATTTCTTTTCCTACAGACTTTGTCCTCCAGGGCCTGCTTTGCCTACTCACATAAGCACATTGGAAGTGCATGGAAATTAGCATCCCTTGGAAATAGCTATAAACAAATACCTGACAAGATGGGTATAAACCTATCTTCCTTATTCCTCAATGGGATAACTCTGGGTCATGTGATTCACACTGTGTCTCAGACTTTCTCCAGGAGGATGAAGCTCTGGTGGCCCACAACTGCACCTTGTTTGATAACATGCCCCATATTAGTTACCTTTTCTTTCGTGTCTCACTTCCTTCATTCCCCTAACCAGCACTCAATCAGAGTCAGCTGCTGGACCGTACAAACTAAGATAATACATTTCTCCTAGATCCCATGTTTCTTTCTCTTGTTTTACTCCCTTGACCTGTTGGAGTACAACATCTAGTAGCTTTCTAGAAAGAATCAATAGAACGAATAATTTTGAGATCTTGTGTGTCAAAAAATAGCCACGTGCTGGATTTATAATTTAGCTATCTGCATGAAGTGATAAACATTATGTTATATATAATAGTTATATAAAATTATAATAATTTCCAAAATTATTATCCCTTCAACATTCAAATACATAATTCCATTGTTTTCCAGCTTCCAGTATGGTTCTCGAGAAATTCAGTATCATTATAGTTTCACTTTTGCATATGATTTGTTCTCTTTATGCAAGATCTCAGAATCTTTAACTAGATTTCCTACGGTTTAATGATTATATGCTTTGATGTTGTTTATATGATTGTTTCTTCATCCATTGATCTGGGCTCTCAAGGAACTCTTATGAACTGGTAACTCTTATCCTTCAGATCTGCCAATTGTTATTTCCTTATAATTTCCTTCCTTTTTTTCTTGTTTTCCCTCCCTGAAACTCTCATTATTTGTATGTTTGAACTCCTGACTATTTCTAAAATTTCCTTTCTTTTAAACTTTTTTCATCATTCTTTTATTAATTTATAAGACAATTTCTCAACTCTGTGAATCTTTCCGTTAATTTAAATCTGACATCATATGTCTGATTTCAAACACCTGCCATTAAAACCAGATGTCCTGGAATTATGATAGCTAAATATGTGTGTTTTTAAAGGGAGGATCATTAAGAGGAAACAAGAATGTGTTTTCAGGTACATACCTCCTATTGACAAAGATTCAGTAGCCACGCCTGCTCGCCCTGTTCACCTCACTCCCAGCCTCCCAAAATTGTTACAGTCAATAATAATAACAGTGATAGCTGTCAGTCTAGTCAGGAAGATGGAAGTCATTCTAATCATTTCAAACAGAAGGAAATTAACAAAGGGAATTGTATATAAAGTGTTGGAAGGACCAGGAAATCAGAGAGGGAGAGGGCGAGATGTTATTCAGAGATTAGTACTGAGAGGTACTAATATCTAGATTAGTATAGCTCTAGAGCTGGAGGGACAATGGGATTTCACTGGAACCCACATGGGTTGTGCTGCTAAGCGTGCTATAGTGTCATAGCTGTTATCAAAACCACCACCACTGTTGCTCTGCAGGAAGCCAGGATGTGCACTCCTGCTGAGTCTGCAGGAGCCCTGGAGCCCAGTCTGGGCTGTTACAATTGCTGCTGAGACTTCTGGAGCCCATAGTTGTTTATTTCTGCTGTTACATCTGCCATAAACATACCACACATGTAGCACCTGGCAGTCACCTACAGTTGCTTGCCATGTTATAGCTGCTGCAATCAGAATCAATGAGCCCACGTTTCTGAGGCTTTGGGGGTTCTGCTGCTGCCACTTCCAGAAACAGAAGCACAGGAAGGAAGACTGGCTTATCCATTTCTCCCTCCACCAGTATCTCCCAATGGTTAACAGAAGTTAAGCACAAACTAGCTGGCAAGGCAGTCTGGGTAATACCGCTTTGAGGCTGAAAAGTTGGGAATGGAGCTGAAAGTCAAAGTTAAGTAATCAACATCTCAATTCCCTGCATACTAAGTAGTTACTGGACTATATTTACATTGTCTCATTAAATCCTCCCAACATCCATTGAAAATAGGTAGTCATTGCCCATATTTTACAGATGAACAAATAATCTCAGAGATGTTGAACAAGTTGTCTAGGATTACATAGCTAGGAAGATGGTAGATTCAGGACTCTAACTCAGGTCAATGTCATAGTAAGTCTTGAGGTCATATCCATTTTGCTCTCTACAGACCTTCAGTGAACTACCCTTGGCGGTGCAGTCATCCTGGGCATTGGTGATCACTGTTGGGTTATCAGTCTTCTATGTCCCCCAGACGAAGGAAGGCCCCTTCTGCTCTTTATGAGTGACCTTTTCACACATTATAGCTGTTACCCTAAGGGACACAACAAGTTTCTTGAACCTTACTATTCCAAGTAGAGTCCATGTATCAGCACCTGGGAGATGTTAAAAATGCTGAATCTCGGGGTGCCTGGGTGGCTCAGTGGTTAAAGCCTCTGCCTTCGGCTCGGGTCATGATCTCAGGGTCCTGGGATCGAGCCCCGAGTTGGGCTCTCTGCTCAGCAGGAAGCCTGCTTCCCCCTCTCTCTCTGCCTGCCTCTCTGCCTACTTGTGATCTCTCTCCTCTGTCAAATAAATAAATAAAATCTTAAAAAAAAAAATGCTGAATCTCAGCTTCTCTCCACACTATCGCAGGCTATTGAATAAGAACCTACATTTTAACAAAAACTCCAGTTGATTCTTATGTTCCCTAGAGTTTAAGAAAGGCTGCTCAGTGCCTCATTTTTCTCCTGTCCAGAGTATACTCCTATACTAAGGGAAAGAGGGATGGTGGGGAGAAAGTCACAGTCTTAAATCATACCTGAAATCACTGCCTCTTTGTAAATTCTGCCTTAATCCTTAAGTCGGTCCACTCTGCCAAAGTTTTTCTTCATTTTACTGGATTTTCGTTTAGTGACCACATTGTCTCTGTTGTCAATCTGGCATGTTTGGAGAATCCCATTCCATCAGATGGTCTTCCTTCAAGTGTGCACCAGTCCGAGGTCTCTTTTTTAAGTCCCCGAACCTCATATAGACCTGTCTACTTTTCTGTTATGAGTCAATGCTCCTGAATATGGTATGTTTGGAGCGAATCCCACCCTTCAGCATCTAAGACAGCAGAAAGCTTACTCTAACTATAACACACTAGAACACACAAGCTTTCCCACCTTTCCCCACCTAATTCCCACTCTAATTGCACTATTCATTCCCTATAGACAGGAAACAGATGGTTGTGAACCAGCAAGCAAAGAGAAATGAGAGAACATGTCCTCAACAGCTTTCATTCTCTTCTGTTTCTTGTTCTTTTGTCTGCTCTGCATGTAACATCAGTCCTCAAGTCCTGACTGCCCCTCCACCATGGGTGATGGAATTACTACATTCTGCTTATGTGATTACCTCCACTCAGTTGCTGGGAGCTGCTGCCAAAATCCAGACATCTAAAGAGCATGATATGAATAGACTTTTCAGGAAAGCGATAGTCATATTCTCAAGCAATACATCAATGTTTATTCTGTTTCTTGAACAGCTTCTTAATTCTCATTGAAGTTTATTAGTCACCCTTGTTTTCAGTTGATTAAATTTGTTTGTAGTTGCCTCCAAGATTATATTGACAGATATTCCTCCATACAATTTAATAGCAAGATTTCTGGAGGGTATGAGCTGACATGATAAGACAAATGGAAAAAAGTGAATGCGTCACACTGTATAGATCTGATTCGTTTTCGTCCTCTCTCCTTATTTATTTCTGCCATGATTGGGAACCAAATGAACAGGGTGACGTTTGGTTTTAGTAAGATAACTATTATTTTTGATTTACAGTTTCATATTTTTTAAAGTAAACACAATAAATATAAAAATGAAAGTTACTTAGTGTAATTTGTAGAGTGACTATATTTTATGAGCTAATTGTTTTAGGCTACATTATGACTGGCACAAATTAAAAGGATATGGAGGAAAAGTACGAGATTCTTTTAAAAGTATTTCTGGTTATATGTAATTGGTTCTCTTTAAATCTGGACATTTCTGAGAAGGAGCAAATGTGTAAGATATGCACCATAAGAAGGCTCTTGAGCAATTCTGATTTAATTTGTTCAACATAGTAGACATTTTACAGAATCATTGACAATCTTAGTAAGGTTGCAAGGAAGAAACAAAAATCAAATAACCTTCAGTAGGACAGAAGAAAAATTTTGACTGTTTCGTGGTCTTACAATCACTTTAGATCACTGTACTTCAAGATTAGATTACATATTGCACCATGTGGAGAACTGAGGAACACTCCAAATCAATCATGACTATCTCTGTATTCTAGTAGATCCACAAAAGGTGTATAAATGGTTGATTCACAACTAAACACCATGAGCACCCTGAAGGGTGGAGCTTATGGACATGGTTAACTAGCTCAGCATTTGCCTTTCTCTGGGGTTGCTGACCTGGTGCCCGCATTAGCAGACCTGGTGTCTTTGCTCAGCCCAAGTCACCAGCCATTGCCGCTCTGCATGGACAGCACCATAGCTTGTGATCATGAGTATGGTTTTATAGATTCTTCCCTATAGATTCTTCTCTATAGAGGTATCTACGGTTTTACAGATTCTTTTCAGTCCAGGGATCAATGAATCCTTTTTTTCTCCAAAGTAGAAGATTTTAAATAATTTGACTTAAAAAAAAATAGCAATTTGCCATTTGGGGGTCATGTGGATCACCCATACCCAAATACAGTGTTATTCGTAGAAGAGCAAGGATTTGTCAATTTTAGTCACTACTGTATCTTCGGTGCCTGGAGCAGAGACTGGCATGTGATGGGTACTCCATAAATATCTGTGGAAGAAATGAGTAAAAATGAAGTAATGGTTATTTAACACTGTTGGCTAAAACCAGGAGTAGGACATATAAGGTAACCTCAGTAAATAAGAGAGCGTGTGTGTTCTGCCTTTTTTAGTTTCTAGGATGAGGAGCGTTTAAAATTGCCTGCCTCATAGGTGTGCTAAGAGGATTATTTAGGTGCTTCAAGTACTACAGAGTTAGAAAATGCTCCACTCAATTGAATTCGGCTTAATTGGTTTATTGTGTTTGCTAAGTTCTTAGGGGCATGAAGAAATACAAGACCCTCGTAAGGCCCTTAAGGAGATTATAATCACATTATTACTCTGATATATTTACCCCTACAATCACTCTTTCTCCACTGCCTCACTCTTTCCTCTGTTCTCTCTCATGGGGCTGGAAGAAGATGGATAAGAACACCATCCCAGGGGCGCCTGGGTGGCTCAGTCGTTAAGCGTCTGCCTTCGGCTCAGGTCATGATCCCAGAGTCCTGGGATCGAGCCCCGCATCGGGCTCCTTGCTCTGCGGGAAGCCTGCTTCTCCCCACTACCATTCCCTCTGCTTGTGTTCCCTCTCTGGCTGTGTTTCTCTCTGTCAAATAAATAAAATCTTTAAAAAAAAAAAAAAAAAAAAAAAAAAAGAACACCATCCCAGTTAACTTGTGTCTGGTGGGGATTCTAACTAAAAGGATAGCTGGGTCCTGAGCTGTGTCAAATGGGCTTACCTTATTGTAGCAGTAGACAAAATAGAACCTGGAAATAAGGTGCATTTTTCTACATACTGTGCAAAAATAAAAATAGGAAAAGAATCTTAAGATCAATATCTGGAAATTCTAATGAAAGGTAGAGGCAATGCCTGGAAATGACTCAGAGAGAAATGTCAGAAGTAAGGTTTTTCATAAGGAATGTTGGCTGATACTTAGGGACAAAGGTAATAGCTTAAAGTTGCCATTCATGGGTGGACACTATTAACTTAATCATACACTTAAAAATTGGGGTTCTACTCTCCCCCACAACAAGACAAACTGTCCCTCCCTGGGTTTCCAGCAATATTCCCAAAGCAATGGCAGTTTCACTCTTGCTCTTGTCCCTTCTTTCAAAAAAGCTTTTCAATATTTCCTTCTCCGTTCTTCTCACCACCACATAATGATCCTATCTAATATGACAACCAAATTTTCTTTGCTCAAAAATTAGTTCTTCAGCTTGCAAGTAAAGATGATTAATTGAGAAAGTGCATTTACCTTTCACCCCTTCACAGTAAAGTCACAGTAAAGGTATAAAGCTCCCAGGAGTGAAGAGAGTGAAAGGAGTGCTGTAGTGGATAAAAACATCGGTTCATGACTGTAATTCAAAAATGAGTCAAGAGCAATGACAAATGAAACCAAGTGAAGGAAGCCATTGCCTTGAATGAACACTGAGGAGCTCCAAAATGGTGGAAAGGACAGTATTCCCATTAGAATCCCAAGGAAGATTCACTACATGGAGCAGAGGTGAAATATGTAGCTAAAATGTGGCGAGATAATGAAAAGTCTGAACAGGCAACTCCCACCTCCCTCTACAACCTGCAGAGGTGGAAAATAGGCACCTGAGCAATTACTCCCAGACCAAAAGGTCGAGGGAATTTTTTCTTTAAAAAAATTGGTATAAACCATAGACAGATAAAATGTGAATGGGTGAAAGTACCTTAAATGAAAACTCTTCCCACTCTGGCATATGGAATGGGCATCAGAGTCATAATAGATGCCTCCCTATCTGCTCCCTCTGAGAAGCCTGACATTGACAAGCTCCACCCATGTCCCCACAACTAACAGGCAATCTTTCATCATTTATACCTATGATTGGGTTGCCAAAGCCATGGAACATTTGAGGAAAGCCTGGATCAGAACAAAGAGACTGACAACCTGAAAACATTTTTGTAATATTAATTAGTATTCTCAAAGAAGATTTAATAAAGCAGTACATCCATAGAGTAAGAATAAGATGGTCTTTAAAAATTAAAAGTTAAAACAAAAAAAGAACTAGAAATAAAAAAAAAGACTCCAGAAATACTTTAAAAATTAAAATTCAGGGGGTGCCTGGGTGGCTCAGTGGGTTAAAGCCTCTGCCTTTGGCTCAGGTCATGATCTCAGGGTCCTGGGATCGAGCCCCACATCAGGCTCTCTGCTCAGCAGGGAGCCTGCTTCCCCCTCTCTCTGCCTGCCTCTCTGCCTACTTGGGATCTCTCTCTGTCAAATAAATAAGTAAAATCTTTAAAAAAAAATTAAAATTCAGTAGAGATTTTGAATGACAAAAATATAATATTCCTGAATATAGCCACACATATAAAATTGAATCCCTACTTGCTGGCATATGCAATAATAAATTACATATGGGTTAAAGACTTAAAAGTAAAACTAAAAAAGTATTTAAATCATTTGATGACAATTTAGGAGTAAAACTTTGTGACTTGGAATATAGGTCAATTTCTTAAACCAGAGCGCCTCTCCTATTAACCAGTACCAGTACCAGTATTGCAAAGTATCCACAATGGACAGTTTGTGTAAGTGTGTCTAGAAGATTTTCCTATTCATATATTTGTATGCATATACATCCACTCACACACACACTCCCCCATATAGATCTCTTTTAATTTACTCAAATTATATCATACTATATGCATTTTGTGAGCCTTTGTTTTGGTTTTTTACTTAATAATATAGTTTAGTAATCTATTCATTTTCCCATGTATGAATAAACCATATTTTTAAAAATGTGGTTAAGTAAGTTCCTTCACTTATGTGTCATACTTTATATGACTGGTCTCTTACTGACTCACATTTATGTTTGAAACTAACAGAAATTAGTTTCAAATTTGTGGCACTATAAACTCTTTAATTAACATCTTTGTAAAGTATAATGGTAAAATCTTAAAAGTATATTCTTAGCTGTAGAATTGCTGGGTTAAAGGATTTGTTCATTTTCAGTTTGTACAGCTCCTGCCAATTTGTTATTCAGAAAGCCTGCACTGACTCATGATGTGTGTGAGTTTGCTTCTCACCCTTTTGGACCATCATCAACCTTTAATTTTGCCAATTCAGTGGATGTAATGTTGTTTCTCATTGTTTTCGTTTGCATTTTTTAAAAAATTTGAGTGAAAAAGGACATTTTTAAAAATGGCATTCAAATTGTGTTTTCTATAAACCATCATACATATATTTTGCTAATTTCCTTTCTGAGTCACTTATTTTTCCTTATTCACCTGTAGAACTTAAAAAAAATAAGAAACAAAACATTGTGCTATATTGTGATAAATATTTCCTATAGCTTGTCTTTTGTCTTTTTTTAATCTACATTTTTAGGGAATAATTACATAGAATAGACTGTATCCATTTAAAGTATACAATTAGATAAAATATAAAGATGTACATAAAACTACTGTACATAACACAACTAAATTTTAAAGATGTCATAAAACTGCTATCATAATAAAAATACAGAATATTTTCATCACTTAAAAAAACACATCATTTTACCTCTTTGCTGACTATCTCTTCTCCCTTCCCAGTTCCAGGCAACCATGAATATTTTTGTCACTGTAGGTTTGTTTTCATTTTCCAGAAATGTATATAATGGAATCATAGAGTATGGACTCTTATAATTGGCCTCTTTCTCTCAGTATAATAATTTTGATTTTCATACATATTTTTGGGCAAAAGGGAGTCCATTTCTTTTAATACTGATTGTATTCCATTATACTAAACGTGTTTACTGCCTTTGGCATTTGTTTTTCCATTGACCTATCAATGGATATCTAGGTCCTTTCTAGTCTTTGGTTATTGTGAATAGATACATCACAAACGTTTGCATATGAGTTTTGTGTGGTAATAGGTTTTTATTTATTTTTTATAAATAGCTAGATATGGAATAGCTATACAATGCACAATGTACAATGAACAGTGGGATAGTACAGGTTCATGTTTAACTTTAGAAGGAGCTGTCAAACAACTTTCCAAAAAGTGTGCATCATTTTGCCTTCTCACTAGCAATATAGGGGAGCTATAGTTGCTTCAGCATTTGCCAACACTTGGTATTATCCATCTTTTAAGGTTGTGTATCTTACTCTGGCTTTAATTAATAATTTCTTCATGACTATTTCTGGTGAGCACTACTTTATATGCTTAATAGCTTTTGTATGTCTTTTCTTATAAAGTTTCCATTGAAACCTTTTGCCCATTTTTATTTATCTTCTTATTGAGCTCTAAGAGCTAGCTCTTCATATATTTTTTTTTGCTAGCTCTTCATATATTAAGAATAGAAAACTTTTGTCAAATTGCATATATATAATAATTATGATGTTAGAGAATATGTGCTATTTTCCATTCTATGGCTTGTCTTTTAATTATCTTATTAGGATATTTTGAAGAGCAAAATGCAAGCTCATTGACTCCTCAGTCATCTCAATTCTGCTGTTAAATCATTTCAATTTTGGTAATGAGTTTTCTATTTTAGATACTCTATTTTTCACTTCTAGAATTTTTGTTTGATTTTTTGGATAAATTTTCTTTTTCTCTACTAAATGTCCTATCATTTCAATCATTACGTTATTTTCTTTTGTATCTTTTCTTTACTTATATCTATTGTAAAGGTTTTGATCTCATTACTTAGTAATTGTAACATTTGAGTTATGTTGGAATTTTCCTCTTTTGATTATATTTTCTCTAGAGAATGAGTTATATTTTCTTGGTTCTGTATATTTTTATTGTTTTGGGTTCTATCCTTAACATTGTGAATATTATGTTAGAAAGACTCTAAATTTGTTATATTCTTCTAAAGAGTGTTGATTATTTTTGTTTTAGAAATCAACTTGGTTAGGGGCACCTGGCTGGCTCAGTCAGAGGATCATATGACTCTTGAGCTCAGGGTCATGAGTTCAAGCCCCACCTTAAATGTAGAGATTACTTAAATAAATAAACTTTAAATTAAAAAAAGTCAACTTGGTTAAACTCAACCTGAAAACTCTGTCTTATATCTAGTTAGTAGCAGATCAAATCTAAGTTCAATTCCTGTAACATTAGGTACAATTTGCATTGATATTCTCCCACAAATACATAATTTAAGGATAGCCAAAAGATTTGGACATAGTATATGTTCAGAATTTGAAGGTTCTCTTCTCTGGCATTCTCTTTTCTAGGATATTGTCTTTGCTTTCAAATGGCTGATGTTGTCCCTGACTGGTTGATTCTTTGGGACAGAAAAATGACGGGTTTCCTGCTAGAATTTTAGCTGCCCCTTGCCATATCTTATTTCTTGACTGCCCACAGGCAGAAGCTATAACGAATGGGAAAATTTATCTCATGCCAGTCACTTCTTCCAAGTTTCATTTCCCCTTCAAAGTATACTTTATTATTATTTTTTTTCACTTTCCAGAGGATGAAGGCAATTGATTTCAACTTTGTTCATAGTTTATAGTTGTTTTCTGTAGAAAAATCAAATCTCTTAGAAGTTTCCCCAAGAGCCTGACTCCCAGTTAACTTGCATGGCTGAAGTCAACCAAGAACAAAATATAGATGATGCCGTAACCCATGTGTGTGTGACTCTCACACCCAAATTCTCTGTCTTTTATATAAAAGCAGACCCATCAGGACTCAAGTAAAATAATAGTACTCTAGCAAGAGGCTACTGAGTAAATAATCTCATTTGTCAGTAAATTTCTAGAGCAATTAGCGCTGTCTGAGTCACAACGCCATCTTTTGGTGGCTTTTTTAAATTGCTGATAGCAGGTAACTGGTGAGCTTCTTCTCCAATGTCTCACTTGACTTACCTGACAGGACAGCATCTGTGTTACTCAGAAATTTTAACAAAGATTAAAGAACAGTTGTTAATAACATCTGCATATTTCTTAACTTAATGAAAACAAATGTAGAAGTGAGCAATCTACCAAAAGAATTATTTTTTTCTCTTAATATCTCATTTTACACAATCGATTTAGAGGATACAGTCCAGAATGAAGTCCCAGGTATAGTATTTTATTTAAATAATTGATTATTAGTAATTTTCGCAGGTCCCCATTCTCTCAGGGGTGTTAGAAAAGTTTGTAATAATTGCATCATTTTTTACATGTGTCTATGGCTTAAGAAGTATTGGAGACTAATGAACCAACTGCTCATATTTTCTTTTATTGAATTTCTCTTACACTAGGGATTTCAAACTGACAGGAAGTTTGTAAGATTTTCTTCTTTTGGAGGTAAGTGTAGGGGTAGGAAGGAATGGAAGTTTAGCTTACTTCTGCACACGAAACCATTAAAGAAGTCATTTCACAAGTGTGCCTGTAGGAATGTATTACATCAGTTTCATTCAAGCCAATCACTATACATTGACCATCTCCTAGGTGTTCATTAGATGTTTTAGCAGCACTACCTTTGTGCAAAGAGGGGATGCTACTGCCTTTTAAATGTAATCACTTGATAGAGGTAGAGTTTGAAATACTGTTTATACCCTTGTGCTAGAACACCACACAAGGGCACTTGTAGATTACCCTCTACACTTCAAATAAATGGAGGGCACAAAACTGACAAATCCACTAGGGCTTTTGTTTCCCACTCTCAAAATGCTGCCATATGACTTGGCATCATGGGATTTGTCCATATTTTAGGTTAGTCTGAATGAGGGAAAAGTGTTATATCAGGTAATAGACCTCTTTATATCTTTCATTTAGGGGATCTCATATATATACCACACAATGCATGCTGTTTGCACACTTGGACACCTCTTCAAAGAGCATTTGCTTAATTTTACTTTAAAAAATGTGCAATGGAGCCAGCCATAGCTGTCTTTCTCAGAGTGAGTCTTATCTACAGAACATGTCTATTTGCTTGATCCTACAAAGAACTAGTCCAGCCCTGGTCCATCATCCACTGGTAGGGCCCTGGGATGAGATTCAGAAGGCTCTATCTTAAGAGAGGTAGTGGTCAACAACAGCTGCTCCATGGCAAATGCCTCGTAAGAGACATGCCTCTATTTTCCTGCCCTAAGAGGTATAGGTAAGTTATTGGTAAGGAAAATTCTTATCAATAACAGAAAAAGAGGTTTCCCACTCTGAAAATAAAGGCTAAAATTGCCCAACATGTTTTGAGAGCAAAAGAACTGGTGGTTTAGCCTCACTTCTTGCCAGAACTCTTTCATCTATGAGATGGAAACAAGGATCCGTTCATTACCAAGGCCTTCTACCCTTTCCTCACTACCTATCTTTCCTGGCTCAGTCCTGCCCCAGCTTGCCAATAAAGGTATCCCCACAGTGATGAGATGTAAGATTTTAGCCCTATGTCTGTACATGTGTCCTGTACCAACTCGCACATGATGAGAGAGCTAGGGTGGTCTGGCTAAGTGCCACCATAAGTAGTTAAGTTTTAATAATTAGGTTCAGGGATCCAGAGACAAATACCAAAGTAAAAAAAAAGATTAATCAGAACTTCTTAAACTTCTGTAAGTAAAAAGAACACACAAACGTACTACACACAATGATAACTAAAGGTATGTTTCAAAATAAGTTTTAAGGCCTTTGACTCCAGTTAGAGGCTATCAGGAATGCCTGTCCAGTTTAAGGTGTGATGGAATGAGAAGGAAAAAAATGGTGCTGTCAATGGCAAAAGCCTGAATGTGACTGAGAGATGGACATTATGTTGTTTCTCTCTTTTGAGAAGGGAACTGAAATAAGTTCATAGTGTTTAAAAGTGGCAGAAAATTTAGATATGCATAACAAAAAAGTTACATAATGGTCTACCTTAAAAGTTATATAGTGGTCTACCTATACTGTCAATAAAATGGTTAAACATACGTATTTTTCAAATTCTTATTTCCTTCCTTATGTCTTTCCAAAATACTATATTCATCATGCTATACTCCTACTCAGGAATTTCAGAGGCTCTCTAAGATCTGGAATAAAATATTTAAAGTCTAAAATCTGGCCAGCCACCAACTGCCTCAGTTTACCTTCATATGTATACTTCCCTTTATGAATTTACATCAACAGTTTGCTTTGATTAAATGTCCCATGTACTCTCACCTGGTCACATGGTGTCTATCTCTATCCTTGAGCTCCCTTCTAGGACTTCTCTGTCATTTTTCAACCAACCCAAATCTTATGAGCAGCAGAATGCTGGAAACTTTGAGTCAAGGATCAGACCTCATCCTGACTCCACTCCCAGCCTTTGGACCTTGGACAAGTTACCTAATTTGGCTAGACCTCAAATTTCTCATATATAAGATGGAAATCATAATGATTAATAATGCTGAATGAGATCATGCTTATAAAGTAGCCCAGTAAAGGGTCTGGCATCCAGTGCTTAATGAATCCTATTTGTCTTCTTTTGAATTGAGAATAAATTTCACCTTAGCTATAAAGACCACTCCCTACCTCCCCCTCCACTTTAGACCATGCTAATTTCTTTAACTATCTTGCTCTAGGGTACTTCTTGTCAGGTACATTCATTTCCTTTAACTTAAAAAAAATATCTTGGGGTCTATTAAATGGCAAAAATCATGTAAAGTGCTTCACACAAAACTTGACACATAGTAAGTGCTCCATAAATATTTCTGTGGCTATTGCAAAGGCAACAGTCACTCATACCACTATGGTAACAGCTCTTTCACTGATGGATTACATTTGTTCCTGGAAAAAAAAAAAAAAAAGGGCGGCAAAGAGTCCTGACTAAAGGCTCACCCTCTGGATCCTGATTGCCTATATTAAAATCCTGGCTCAACAATTTCAGGCAGTGTGACCCCTGGCAAGTTACTTCACCTCTTTTGATTTAGGATGACCGTAATAGTTATCCATTCATAGATTTGTTTTGAGGATTAAATGAATTAAAATGTAAAGAAGATCGTAAACATCTAACAAATAGAAGTACTTTATATGCATTCACTATTGCTAACACAGTTTTAGCCTTTTCAGTCCACCAAGTATTTTGAAAGCTCCTAAAAAAATGTATATTCATACTGATCTTATCATCTCACAAGGAAAAACTGAAATACCAAATGGTCTAGGATAGGTCTAGTACAAAGCCTGGAATACTGTAGAGCTCTAAAGAGCTAATTCCCTTCCCTTTATCTTACCTGCCCCACCTAGTAAGTAGTTCTAAGAATTGCTCTTTGAGCATTTTTTGAAAGGAATAAATGAATATTGACTTTTCCCATATGCCAACGAGCATCATTAAATATACAGCATTACAATTCAGAAGACTTCCTGTTATTCCGTGGAAATTTGGTTCGGTAAATTATGTCATCTTCGTTTTATTACTTACATCATTTACTGTATCCTGACTGCCCCAAAGCTTCTTGACATTTTGTTCTGGAGCTCTGAGTTGCAATATACTATTTAAATCAGACATTGTCTTAACTTTCTTTTAGGTTCACCTTCATTTCCCTCCATAAGCTCTTTTCCTTTTCTTCTCTTGCATTCATATTTAAATAATGGAACGGTCACTAAATGGCAAAATAGCTCCCTTTACATAAAGGTAGCTAGAATTATTCTCTGCTGCTTCTGTCGGCAACATTTTCAACATTTCGATATTTTATAGGTGAAGCTATGAAATCAACAAAGCAACTATCCTTCTTCATGTTTTGATCTTGAAATCATCTCCAGTATGACAAGTATAATGTACAGTTAATCCCTGAATAAATCTGGAGAATAATGACATGTAGGATGATTAAGATACGAATTGTTAGGTTGACTTCATAATCTTTTCTCCCTCCAGCATTATTGAGCTGTAGTTGACATAACATATGTAAGTTTAAGGTCTAGTGTAATGATTTGATATACCTATTACTGCAAAATGATTAACAAAATAAGGTTAGTTAACATATCCATCACCTCACATAATTGCCTTTTTTTTGGTGATGATAACACTTAAAACCTATGTTCTTAGCAACTTTCATGTACATAATATAATATTGTTTACTGTATACTATATTACTATATACTGTATATTAAATCCCCAGAACTTATCTATCCTATGACAGGAAGTTTGTACCTTTTGACCAACATCCCATTTCCCCCAACCCCTAGACCCCAATACCTTTCTATTCTCCATTTATATGAGTTTGACTTTTTTTTAGATTCCACATGTAAGTGATAATATTCAGTATTTCTCTTTCTCTGCCTAACTTATTTCACTTAGCATAATGTCCTCAAGGCCCATCCATGTTGTCACAAGAGTCAAGATTTTTTTTTTATGGCTGAATAATATTCCATTATATGTATATATCACATTTTCTTTATCCATTCACCCTTTGATGGACACTTAGGTTGTTTCCATGTCCTGGCTATTGTGAATGATGATGTAATGAACATGGAGGTACAGTTATCACTTTGAGATAGCAATTTGCTTTCCTTTGGATGTGTACCCAAGTAGCATTGCTGGATCATATGATAGTTCTATTTTTAGTTTTTGAGGAAATTCCGTAGTGGTTTCCACAGTGGCTATACCAGTTTACATTTCCATCAACAGTACACAGTGTTGCCTTTTTTGCACATCCTCATCAATACTTGCTATTTCTTGTCTTTTTGATAATAACTATTTTAACAGGTGTGATGTGATATCTCACTGTGGTTTTGATTTGTATTTCCCTTGTGATTAGGGATATTGAGCAACTTCTGATGTACCTCTTGGCCACCTGTATGCCTTGTTTTGAAAAAGGTCTATTCAAGTCCTGTGTGCATTTTTTATTCAGTTTTTTGTTCTTTTTGTTGTTAATCTGTTACATGAGTTCCTTACATATTTTAGATATCAACACCTTATCAGATAGATGATTAGCAGATATTTTCTCTCATTTCTTAGGTTGGCTTTTCATTTTGTTGATTACTACTTTTCCTGTGTGGAAGCTTTTTGGTTAGTATAATCCTACTTGTTTACTTTTGCTTCTGTTGTTTATACTTTTGATATCACATCCAGTGTTTTTTTGGATATGGTGAAGATCAATGTCAAAGAGTTTAACCATGTGTTTTCCAGGAGTTAATAGCTTTGGGTCTTATATTTAAATCTTTCATTCATTTCTAGTTAATTTTTGTGTGTGATGTAAGGTAAGGATCTAATTTCATTCTTTTCATTGTAGCTATCCAATTGTCCCAACACCAATTACTGAAAAGACTATCCTTTCCCCATTAAGTATTCTTGGTTCCCTTGACCCTATCTGTGTGGGTTTATTTCTGGGCTCTCTACTCCGTACTGGCATATAGTTTTGATTATTATAGCTTTGTAATAAGAAGTGAAATCAGGAAATGTGATTCTTCCACCTTTGTTTTTCTTTTTCAGGAACGTTTTGGCTGTTAATGTACTTTATTATTTAATGATTGTTTTTGTACTTACGTGCAAAATTAGAGTTGGAATTTTAATAAAGATTGCATTGAATCTGCAGATAATTTGGGGTGGTATGGGTATTTTAACAATATTAATTCTTCCACCCATGAATTTAGGATATCTTTCCATTTATGTGTGTCTTTTTAATTTCTTTCATCATTGTCTTGGGATGTTCAGCGTACAGCTCTTTTACCTCATTATGAAATTTTATTCCTCAGTATTTATCTTTGATGCTACTTCAAATAGATTATTTCTTTTTCAGGTAGTTAATTATTAGTGTGTAGAGCACAACTGTTTTTTTCTATGTTGATTTTGTATTCTACAACTTTACTAAATTCATTTATTAGTTCTAACAGTTTTTGGCAGAGTCATTAGGATTTTCTCTGTATAGATCAGCTCAACCGAGAAGACAATTTTACTTTTTTCTGGTTGGGTATCTTTAGCTTTGCAATACTACGTTGAATAGGAGTAGTGAATGTGGGCGCTCTTGTCTTGTTCCTGATATGGAGGGAAACTTATCCCTGTTGTGTATGATATTAGCTGTTAATTGGTCACATGAGACCTTTATTTAGTTGAGCTATAGTTTTTCTATACCTTATTTGTTGATAGTGTTTATCACGAAAGGTTGTTGAATTTTGTCAAATGCTTTTCTGTGTTTATTAAGATAATCATATAATTTTTATCTTTCATTTTATTAATGTGGTATTTCATATTTATTGATTTGCATATTTGAGCCATGCTTACACTCCAGAGAGAGAAACCCCATTTGATTGTGGTGTATGGTATTTTTAGTGTGATGTTGAATTCAGTTTGCTGCTATGTTATTGAGAATTTTTGCTTCCATATGCATCAGGGATATTGGGATGTAGTATGGTTTCTTTGTAGTGTCCTTTTCTGGCTTTGGAATGAGGATAATACTGACCTCATAAAATAATTTTAGGGGTATGCCTTCCTTTTCTCTCTCTCTCTCTCTCTCTCTGTCTTTTGGGGGGGAAGACTCTTCTGAAAAGAATTGGTATTAATTCTTCTTTAAATGTTTGGTAGAATTCACCAGTGGAAACATCTAGTCCTGGACTTTTCTTTGTTGGAGTATTTTGATTACCGATTTAATCTCCTTACTTGTTATTGGTTTGTTCTGATTTTCTGTTTTGTCAAGATTCAGTCCTAATAATTGTATATTTCTAGGAATGTATCCATTTCTTATAGGTTGTTCTATTTGTTGGCATATAATTGTTTATAGTAGTCTCTAATAATTTTTTTATATTTCTGTGGTGTCAGTTGTAGTATTTTCTCTTTCATTTATGAATTTGTTTGCATCTTCCCTTTTTGTTCTTAGCCTAGCTAAAGATTTGTCAAATTTTGTTTATCTTTTCAAAAAACTGGCTCTTTGTTTTGTTGATCTTTCTATTGTTTTTCTGGTCTTTATTTCATTTTTTTCTGTTCTGATCTTTGTTATTTCCTTCCTTCTCCTAACTTTGGGCTTAGTTTGTTCTTCTTTTTCTAGTTCCTTAAGGTATAAAGTTAGGTTATTTATTTGGGATCTCTCTTCTTTCTTAATGTAGATATTATTTACACAAATTCCTTCTGAGAGCTACTTTTACAGCACCACATAAATTTTGATATGCTGTGTTTCCATTTTCATTTGTTTCAAGATTTAAAAAAATCCATTTTGATTTTGCTTTGACCCATTGATTATTCAAGAGTGTGTTGCTTTATTTCTACACATTTGCCAATTTTTTGGTTTCCCTTCTGTTACTGATTTCTAGTTTCATACTATTGTGGTGAAAAGGTACTTGGTATGATTTCGTTCTTCCTAATTTTCTAAGGCTTGTTTTGTGACCAGCAAGGGTGAGGTTCAAATCCTGGCTCTGTCACTTGCAAACTGTATGTTTAAGGTCAAGTAACTGAACCTTCAGCTTCCAATGAGATACCTGTGAATGGAGATAATAATAGTTCCTATTGTAGGAATTAACTAAGACTACAAACATTTATAATGTACATGAAGCACTTAGTATATTAGTTATGACATTGTAAGAGCTATACAAATGAAAATTCCAATAAGAAAAAGAATTCATTCTAGTTTCAGTTAGGTTAGATGGCTTGAAACACAGACTCTAAGAGGGAGGTTTGCCTGCAGATAATTTATTAGGGAATCACTTGGAGTCAACACTCATGGGGGAGTGAAGAAGAAATAAGTTTGGATAAAGTGGAGCTCTGATTTAGTCTCAATAAGGGCCTCAACTGGACTTACAGGGAACTCTGAAACTGGGATGATCTTCAGAGAGGTCCTCATTGAGGCAAGAGGGCTGGTCCTTTATACTCCTACATAGACCAGATTTGAGTATGAGCTTCCCCCCAATAGAGGCCAATTCTTGTATAAGGTAGTTCTCTGCTGCTGAGGATAAGCCCCAAAGAAATATTCAGCTGTCAGCTTTCAGCCATCAAAACTCCTGAGACTTGGGAAAATAAGTGTTATGGTCCTGAGGGAGGCTGGGTCATGCACATCAGTGTCCACTAAGGGTTCTTAATGGTAAATATATAATAACTGTATATGGCACGCAGCTTTATTTTATTACTTTTTGTAGGCAGTATGTTCCTGGTAGGTAAGAGCTGTATCTGTCTTCATTGCCTGGCACACAGGAAGAACTCAACATATATGTCTTAAATAAATGGAGTTGTTTATAGAAACTATCCTTTAAAAAAACATACTCTATCCTCTATTTAAAGAAATAGAAAATCTATCTTTGGATATGGAGAAATTACTGATATTTTCATCTACTGTAGTGCCAATTTTTTTTATAATTTTTTAAAAATTTTATTATTTATTTGACACAGAGAGAGAGAAAGCACAAGCAGGGGGAAATGCAGACAGAGGGAGAAGGAGAAGCAGGCTTCCCACTGAGCAGGAAGCCTGATGCAGGGCTCAATCCCAGGATCCTGGGATCATGACCTGAGCCAAAGGCAGAGGATTAACTGACTGACTCACCCAGCCACCCTATTTTTTTTATAATTTAACTAGAACATAAAATATAGTGAGCAAAACATACCCCAATTTCCCTTATTTAGATATACAATGCTAAAAGATAAACTATGTTGATCAACATGGATGGGACTGGAAGAGATTATGCGGAGTGAAATAAGTCAAGCAGAGAGAGCCAATTACCTTATGGTCTCACTTACGTGCTGAGCATAAAGAAAAACATGGAGGACAATGTGAGAAGGAAGGGAAAGGTGAATGGGGGGAAACCAGAGGTGGAGATGAACCATGAGAGACTGTGGACTATGAGCAACAAACTGAGGGTTTAGGAGGGGTGGGGGTGGGGGGCTGGGCGAGCCTGCTGGTGGGTATTGAGGAGGGCACGTATTGCATGGAGCACTGGGTGTGGTGCATGAACAATAAATCTTGTAACACTGAAAAAATAAAATAAACATTTTTTGGGGAAAAAAAAAGATAAACTATGAATCTTTCCAAACAATTTATTATTTTTGTTAATTTCATCATATTTACAATATCGTTTTTAAAAATCTCCATCATCTGGGGTGCCTGGGTGGCTCAGTGGGTTAAAGCCTCTGCCTTCAGTTCAGGTCATGATCTCAGAGTCCTTGGATAGAGCCCCGCATCAGGCTCTCTGCTCAGCAGGGAGCCTGCTTCCCCCTCTCTCTCTGCCTGCCTCTCTGCCTACTTGTGATCTCTGTCTCTGTCAAATAAATAAAATCTTTAAAAAAAAAATCTCTGTCTTCTGAATAGAGAGGTGGATGAATATTAATGTGATGTAGTAAACTGTTATATGGAGAGTCTGAGAAGTACCCTTACAGGTGACCAATACATTATTCTTTCATCTTTGCACATTTGAAAATTTTCATAATTTTCAAAATTTTGGTGAAAAAACCCATTTTCATTAAGTTAGTTATCTATTTATGAAAATATTGAACTGGGATAGTCCCTCAATGAGATAAGAGACAAGACACACTAATTGTAAGCCAAGCATTTTGATATGTAGAGGGCTATAAAAAGGTAAGGATATCTCTCCTTAAACAGTGTCTACCATGGGTTCCTAACAGTAAATATATAATAACCATATATGACATATTGTTTTATTACTTTTTCTAGATAATATGTTTCTGGTAGGCAAGGGCTATGTGTGTCTTAACTGCCAATAAATAGGTCTTAAATAAATGGAATTGCTTATAAAAAGCTATCCTTTAAAAGAATATATTCCAGAGTTTTTATTAGTTGTTCCTTTTTGGAGGTAGTAGATGAAGAGATGTCTTGTAATAGTGACAGGTATATTATGGAAAGAGACAGCAAAAGAAGATATCTCATGTTGAAAATGACAGTCCCAAGACTGAATAAAGATTTATAAAGAGGCTTAAGGATAATTGGCTCTAGGTCACTCATGTTATGGTGTGGAAACAGATTAGGCAGTTGAAGCAACTTGTTCAAAACTATGCAAGTAGTTAGTGTTAGAGTAAGACTTTATTTTGCCCAGAAGCACCCCTTCCTCCCACCCCCACCAAGACACAAATTAGGATTGTAATGCCATAAACTCTCTTAAATTCTCCATTTGGTGAAGTAGCAGAGATTCATGGGGTGCCATATGGAGCTTTCCTAACTGAATATGTCACTCCACTGGCCAAACATAATTGCTTAAAATATTAATTTTTTTTCTGGGAATACTAAGCCTGTTAAATATTAGTTGACTATGTTAGTCAGTGACTACGCAGATGATTGAAGGAATAGTTGGTTATTTATTAAGCCATTATCACTCTGGGCCAAATTGGTTAGGAGGTAAACTAATTTATGTCACAAAGAAAGGAGGAAATGGGCCCCAGGGGAGGTAAGTTTTGATAAGGAAGAAGGAAAGAAAGAAGGATTTAGTGGAGGTTTGGAGTAATGCTACACAGATATAGCGACTGAAGCGTAGCTTTGAGAAGTGTGAGTGGTAAGGGTGGGGACTGTAATGAAGATAGGAGGAAGGTTACAAAGGCGGTTGGACCCAAAGCAAGGAGATAGAGAGGACTTCATCGATTCATTTTCCAGAAGTCTCACTGTGTTCTAGAATCTACTATTGCAATGCTGGGCGTCTTTTGAGAACTTGTGTTAGAGGAATCCTGATTTTCTCAGAGGCAGAATTTGCCATAGAGGCCAACTCTAGAATGGGTTGCTCTCCTTCACTTATTCTGTTCTTACAGTCAGTGGATGGGATGGGACTTAGTGGTCTTCAAACTTACTTTTAGTTGGAACTACTCTTTTCATGACATCTTATTTATAAATTTCACATGTAAAAGATGCATTTAGGTAGTTCTTTTTGGAGTAGAAAAAGGTGGGATTAGAGAGTGCAGACCCCCAATTCTTTCACCCCAGCTTTGCCCATTTTTGAAGAAATCTGAGGAACATAGGGAGTCCAAGGAGCATGGCTAGAAAAACACTGTCTTAGAAAAACAGAAAATACATCATGGTCTCCTGAGTTCAGTAGAGAAGCAATGACAATATTACTTCTTTAAGAACCTTGAGTTATCTCTATATGAAACTTATTTGAGGAGAGGAGAAGGAGAGAGGACCAACTGAAGTTGGTTCTGGGTTGCATGTACAAGGAAATTAGTGAACATTTCTCATATTCTGAGAGATTAACAACGTCAGTTAAGAAAAAAATTTAAGAAGATTTTATTCATCTCTAAAGTAAGAACTGTTTTAGTGGTAGTAGAATTCAGTTCAAGAGTTTGTAACAGAAAAATGTTACCACTAATTGAAATACAGTTGGAAGAGGAAGGAATTTAATGAGCAGTTACACCATATGCTCAGAGAAAGTACTAAAGAGTAAAAATCCATGGTTGTGTAAGACGAAAAATCTAACTGTACTTGAAATATTGGATTGAAAAGCAATGCAGAAGGTCTTAAATCTTGTGAACACTGTTGTTAGTACTGTACTAGCCAAAGAATATGCAATATGATATGGAGCTATATTTGGTATCTAAGTATTTGATACATTTAATTTTCATTTTACACAAGTGATTTTCAAATTTCCTAATGCCATATATTGAGTTATTTTACTGTTTTGGTGATACCTAATATCCAAACCACTGGTATTACACAAATCAAAATGATAAAACCCTAACTCCTTTTAGGAAGTTATTAATTTTTATTATGTGTACTTTAAGTTGAAATGTAAACCAAGGTATCTTGACACTCTCTCACCAAAGAGTAGGTTCATGAACAAAGTATGACAGTATGACTTACCCTTCACTTTAATTTTCACCAGAGTGATATAAAACCGGAATAAAATAGTTGGAGCTGATTCATTCCAGTGGCAGCCCCAACAAGGCCGTTGTGATGACTTCAAAATATGTCTTGAAATCCATTGACACTTCTCCTTTAAAAGGTAGAATTTCATCCCTTTCTCCATGAATTTGGGCCAAACTTAGTGGCTTGCCTCTAACAAATAGAATGTAAAATTTCTAACTCCAAAAGCTAGGACATAAAAAGTATATAGCTTTTGCCTGTTTTTTTCTCTTTCCCTCTTCCCTCCTTCTTGTTTTCCCTCCCTCCCCTCTCCACCTTTCCTCTCCCCTCCCTTTCTCTTCCCTCCTCTCTTCTCTTCTCCTCCCCTCCAAGGAGGAATCAGCCACCATAATGTAAGGATACTTAAGCAGACTTGGAAGAGTCCACATGAAGAACTGAGGCTCCTGCTAAAAGCCATCACCAGCTTGATAATCATATAAGTAAACCAAACTTAGAAGTGGATCTTCTAGCTCTGATTAACCTTGACAATGACCTCATGAGAGACCCTGAGCCAGAAATATTCAGCTGAAAAAAAAAAAAGAAATATTCAGCTGAGTTACTCTCAAATTACTAATCATTCAAATTGTGAATGAGTAGTCACAGTTTGACTATGACAGAAGCTTCTTGGCTTCTTTTCATTTCTTTGATCTCCTTCAGTCTTCCCTATGATTCTATTAGCATCCCCCCAACTCCATTCTGCTAAAGTCAGTTTCAGCTATAAGCATCTTTCCAATTTCATTCTGCTAAATTCAGTTTCAATGGCTTATTATTAAAGAACACAACTGTAAAATCGTGTAATTTATTATTAATTTTTTAAAAATTTGTCCTGAGAAATTTTAATTCAATATCTTGGTTTACTGTGGATGTACCCATGCATTACACATTTTCACATGAGGGGTAAAAGATTGCTCTTTATCTACTGGCTTTCCTCAAGTCAAAAGTGATTTACTACTGATACATATGTCTCTTGATGAATATTTTAAGATTATGCAGAACTTCTTTATCACATATCATTTATAAAGAATTATGTGATCATCAGCTATAAAGAATGCAAGCATAAGCTTGTAAAATGAAATTAGATGCTGGGTAATTTGAAAATATATTCATTGCAGATTTAATTGTTGAATAGTTATTTTGATTTATCCACACAAGTTATTATTTCAGATTTACAACTGTGGATAGCCTGAACTTATAGCATGTTATCCTCATGAGTCTGTGTTAATATTTTTTTCTTTTTCACCACAAATAGATGAAAATTTAAAGGAAAAATAAATAAATCCACATACAATGAAAATGTATGCCCCTTATGTCAAATCAAAAGGTCTTTAACTTTTTAAAAACAGTCGTGTTTTCATCAAACTCAAAAATTTTGGCCATTATTCTTTAAATATTTTTTAATGCACTATTATCTCTCATCCTTCTTCTCCTCTCTTCAAACTCCAATTATGTTTGTGTTATAACTTTTGATATTGTTCCACATGCCCTACATTGTTCGTTTTCTTTTATCTTATTTTTCTCTCTGTAGTTCAAATTCACAATAGCATATTGCTCTCATTGAGTTCAGTGATATTTCTTATGTAGCCAAGCTATGATTAAAAGCTATCAATGTTTTTTTTTTTTTCATGCTATGCTTTCCAACTCTACAACTTCCATTTGGTTCATATTTATGATTTCCATTCCTATTCTGAGATACTCTATCAGTGTTCATTCATCATGATCATATTTTCCTTTATAATATTTATAAAGGCTGTTTTAAATTCCTTATCTGCTAATTTCAACATCTAGATATTTAGTATTGATTTATATAGATTACTTTTTCTCTAAAATATTGTTCACATTTTTTTTCTGTTTTCTTATTTGTAGTAACTTTTAGTTATATGCAGGACATAATGGATCATAAATGATAGGGAATCTGGATTATGTTGTCTTCCTTAAGAAATGTTGACTTTTTTATGGCTGACATTTAAATCATTAGTAGATACTTTTGTTCTTTTCAGGCTTGATGTTCTTTATTAGAGTTTATTTATATTTAGTTTTTAACTTTATCCTAGAGAATATCCTTACTCTACAGCATGATCCTTACACTTAAAATACAATTTCTGTGACTCTCAACTGAATGATGAGTAAAGTTTCTTCACTTCAGCTGGGCCAGGACTCGAGTGAATTTTGGCATGGTATGCCCTCTAGTATTACTGTTTGGCTCTCAGCCCTAGAAAAGCAACCTTGGCTAGGCCTGTGAAGTCTCACTCCGCATATAAGCAGCCCAGACCTTGCTAAGGACCCACAGTCAATCCCCACACACACTGTTGGATCCCCCTCAGCATAGTTTCACCTCTCAGGTAACAGCCTTGTAAATGCCAGATGTTTCAGCAGCCTGGATCACCAATCTCTTCTTCTGATCAGTTAAGACCATCAGTCCTATTAACTGTACTTTCCCAGTTTGTGGTAAGATGAGATAATTGTGGAGTGATCATGAGGCTCATGTCTTATATTTGTCTTGTTTCAAAGTTCACAGTTTTATCCAGCCTTTATTCAATTTTGGACACAGGGACTTCATATACATTTTCCAATTTAATAGTTCTTTTTTTTTTTTTTTTAAGATTTTATTTATTTGACAGCGAGAAACACAGCGAGAGAGGGGACACAAGCAGAGGGAATGGTAGTGGGAGAAGCAGGCTTCCTGCAGAGCAGAGAGCCCGATGTGGGGCTCGATCCCAGACCCTTGGGATCTGACCTGGGCCGAAGGCAGCCGCTTAACGACTAAGCCACCCAGGCGCCCCAATAGTTCTTTTTTTCAAGAGGACACATCTGGTACCAGTTATTTTGTCATAGTTAAAAGTTGAAGTTGCTTTCAAATGTGTATCTTAAGTCAGTTTGCTATAGCACTCCTGGACTTAATAGTAAAATCAAATAGCAATGTTAGGATGTTTTAAATAATCTTCCAATGAAACAAACAAAACCTAATAACCCTTAGTACATATACAATGCTATATATATTATCAAAATAGAGAACTCCTATAAACTTTTTGTATAACAGGAATTAAATATATTTTACTAAAAATAAATTAGCCTACAAATTGCTTCACAATTTGATTAATGTCAATATTTTGTATTTATACACATATAAGGATAGAAATATGTCATGGGAACCCTATATATTTATAATTATATGTATAGTATTCATTATGTCTTAAAATATGAATACCTTACTTTCAGTAAGAAGAACTCAATTACTTTGATATCTCTGCAAATCACCTGCATAGAGTCTACAAATTGTGCCTAATTTAGAGACTTTTGTCTCTTAAAGACAGGGTTCAACTTACCCAACCAATTTCCACCAGGACCTTTACTCTCAGTAGAGAAAACTTTAATAAATGATTTTGCCATTAAGCTTTCAGTATTTCTATATTATAGTAGCAATCTATTGAAAACTTAAACTGATACCAAAAATAATGTGGTATCTCAGATATTCAAGCTGAAATTTAAGTCAGAACACTACCTGAAGGAGTCTCAAAAGTATTTACAATATATTTTACAGATTGTAGTTAAGAGCTTTGCACAATTCATCTTCCTGATGTAGACACATTAATGAATTTAAGTGTATTAATTTTCCTCTAGCATTTACAATTTTTTATTGGCTTGGTTTGGCAGTGAGATGTTAAAAGGGGTTCAAGGTCCAAGTGAAATGATTTTTAAGTGCATCAGGAATGATGAGTTATATTCATTTTAACATCAGCACGTCCTTTTAAAGGCTCCGTGTTGTCAATGTTAAGGTTTTTAAATCAGAATTTCCTCTGATAAATGCCTCACTGAAACACAAAAGATTAGGACAGGCATTTAACAAACAAGGAAATACATTAGGCCAATAAACTTATGAAAAGTGCAATATTTTAAACATCCCCATCAATAACCATGAAAATGTAAGGTAAAACTAGACTGATGGATCATTGCCTGCCCAACAGATGGATAGGCAAAAGATTTTTGAAGTTTGACAATACGAAATGTTGCAAAGATGTGAAGCAACACAAATACTCATGCACTTCTTTGGGGAGTGTAAATTGGTAAATCACTTTGGAAAATGTTTAGGTTTTTTGCTTTTCTTTGTTTTTTTTTTTGCTAAAGTTGACTATATGCATACCCAAAACCTAGCAAATCCACTTAAAATATATATCCCTGGAAAGTGATGATTATTAAGATCAGGATAAATATATAAGAACAGTCAGAGCAGCATTGTTTGCTGTAGGCAAACCCTAGGAACAATTCATTGTCTATCCATAGCACAACAGGTAAGGAAATTGTGCAATATACATGCACTGGGGTACTAAACTAAAAAGCAATAAAAAAATTAACTGCAGCTGCTCAAAATAACATGGATAAATTTCAGAAAAATAATTGAGTGAAAGGAAGCAGTCTTAAAATAATATATGTTGTATATTTATGAACATTTAAATTCAAAAGAGTTAAATCAAACTACATTATTTAAGTATGCATGCATAAGTGGAAAAATTCTACAGCAAAGCAAAAAAGTGAGTATCATTGAATTAGTGAGTATCATAACTAGCACAGAAATTAGGAGAGTGGTTTCTGACAAGGGGGGAGGGACAAGGGTCTTTTGGAGAATGATATGCTGAGGCTTCTGATTGGCTGGCAGTGTTTCATTTCTTGACCAAAGTTTTTGTTAGAGTAGTATTTGCTTTATGACAATTCATTATACCCTACATTCAAGTTTTGATCATTTTCTGAAACTATGTTATCTTTCATAATAAAAACTCAGTACTTTCTAAGAATGAGGAGTAATTCCATAAATACTAGTTCTTTTAATAATTGCTTTTAATATGCTTTTAAAAATGAACTTTATTCTTTGGAGAAGTTCTAGGTTTACAGAAAAATTATGAAGATAGTACAGAGAGTTCCCATAAATGAAGCACCTAGTTTTCCTATTATTAACTTCTTATATTAGTATGTACATATGTTACAATTAGTTATCCAGTATTCATACCTTATTTTTTAAATACTGATGCATTATTGCTATTAGTTGAAGTCCATACTATTCAAAGTTCCTTATTTTTTTTTTATCAAATATCCTTTTTCTGTTCTAGGATGCCGTCCAGGATAGCCCATTGCACTGAGTTGTTGTTGTCTTTAGCTTTCCTTGGCTATGACAGTTACTCAGACTTCTTTATTTTTGATGACTGACAATTTTGGGGAGTACTGGTCAGGTATCTTGTAGAACCCTTCTCAGTCAGAATTTGTCTGATATTTTTTTCATAATTAGACTTGGGCTATAAATTTTGGAAAGGAAAACCACAGAGACAAAGTGCCACTCTTATCACGCCATATCAAGGCTATATACCAACATGGGTTTTGACTGCTGATGTTAGCCTTGATCACCTAGCTGAGGTAGTGTTTGTTAGGCTTCCCCACTGTATAGTCACTCTTTTTACAGCCTATTTCCTTACTGTACTTTTTGAAAGGAAGTCCCTGTGAATAGCCCATCCTTTAGAGTGGGGATTTATGTTCTTCCTTTTTTCCTAGAGGCAAAGTAATCTACACAAAGTATTTAGAATTTTTCCAATGGGAGATTTGTCTCTTCTTGCATTTATTAATTCAATCATATATTTGTATTTGTAAAGATATTTTATATGCTGATTTTTTGTTATAATCCAGTAATAGTAATACTTTATTTTGTTGTTCAAATTGTTCTAGTTTTGGAGCTCTTTCAGCTGGTTTCTGTGGTCCTTTTTCACACCCCCAACATTGTGGGCTTTATTTCCCTTTTCTTCTAGCACTTCATTACTTTTTAGCACTGTAAGATACTCCAGGCTCATCTTCTATATTTTCTGTCCCAATCCTAGAATCATCAGTTTTTCCAAGAAGCCTTGATTCTGTTTTCAGGGGAATGCTATTAGAAACCAAGATCTGGGGGTGCCTGGGTGACTTGGTTAAGCATCTGCCTTCAGCTCAGGTCATGATCCCAGGGTCCTGGGTTAGAGCCCCACGTCAGGCTTCCTGCTCAGCAGGGATCCTTCTTCTCCCTATGCCTCTCCTCTTGCTTGTGCTCTCTCTCTCTGTCAAATAAATAAAATAATAAACTCTTGAAAGAAAGAAAGAAAGAAAGAAAAAAAGAAAGAAAGAAAGAAAGAAAGAGAAGAGAAGAGAAGAGAAGAGAAGAGAAGAGAAGAGAAGAGAAGAGAAGAGAAGAGAAGAAAGAAGGAAAGAAAGAAAAAGAAAACAAGATCTGGGAGCTAGGTGTGCTCATTACTACTAGGATGTCTTTGCCTCTAGTCCCACTCAGCTGACAGAGTAAGAAGATACACGTGTGTATACTAATCAGTAGACATTAACATTTCTCTAAATATTTCTATATGTAACTATCTGTGTGTATGTATATATACACATACACATATATGTAATTATATATTAAGCTAAACAGGAATTTATTCTGATGTCTCCAACTCCAATCCATTACGTCATAAATCATTCAAGCCTCCTCTCCATGTTTATCTATAACCTCCTACTCTAATGGTGAGAAAACTGGCTCCCACAGATTTGCCATCCATTTATTTAGTTGTTTAATTCTAATATACATGTTTATTAGTGACACAATTGTTTAATCTGTACTCTAGTAGTGGGATTTTTTATATTTCTTGTTTCAATTTCAGTATAGTTAAGATATAGTGTTATATTGGTTTCAGGTACACAATGTAACCATTCAACAGTTCTATACCTTACTCAGCACTCAGGATAAGTGTCCCCTTTTCATCCCCACACTTATTTCACCTATTCCCCCAACCCACCTACCCTCTGATAATTATTCGTTTGTTCTCTATAGTTAAAGAGTCTATTTCTTGGTTTGTCTCTCTTTTTTTTTTCCTTTGCTCATTTTTTTTCCTCAAATTCCACATGTGAGTGAAATCATATGGTATTTGTCTTTCTCTGACACTTTCCTTAGCATTTTGCTGTCTAGCTCCATTCATGGCAAGTTTCATTCTTTTTCATGGCTGGATAATATTCCATTGTATATGCATATACCACTTCTTCTTTATCCATTCATCTGTTAATGGACACTTGGGCTGCATTCATAATTTGGCTATCATAAATAATGCTGCAATAAACACAAGGGTGCATGTATACCTTTGATTTAGTGTTTTTGTATTTTGGGGGCAAATATCTAGTAGTGCAATTACTGGATCATAGGGTAGTGCTATTTTTAATTTTTGAGGAACTTCCATATTATTTTCCACAGTGGCTGCACCCATTTGCATTCCCACCAACAGTGTACAAGGTTTTCTTTTTCTCCACATCCTCACCAACACTTATTGTTTCTTGTGTTTCTGATTTTAGCCATTCCGACAGGGATCAGGTGATATCTCATTGTAGTCTGGATTTTCATTTCCCTGATGATCAATGATGATGAGCATCTTTTCATGTGTCTGTTTGCCATCTGTATATCTTCTGTGAAGAAATGTTTGTTCATGTCTTCTGTCCATATTTAATTAGATTATTTGGGGGTTTTGGTGTTGAGTTATGTAAGTTCTTTACATATTTTGGACACTAACCCTTTATCAGATATGTTGTTTGTAAATAATCTTCTCCCATTTAGTAGGTTGTCTTTTAGTTTTGTTGATTGTTTCCTTTGCTGTGAAGAACCTTTATATTTTGGTATAGTCTCAGTAGTTTATTTTTGCCTTTGTTATGTTTCCTCAGGAGACATATCTAGAAAGATCTTGCTATGGCCAATGTCAGAGTCTGTGCTTTCTTCTAGGATTTATTATGGTTTCATATTTCACAGTGAAGTCTTTATTTTTAATTTATTTTTGTGTATAATATAAGAATGTGGTCCAGTTTCATTCTTTTGCATGTAGCTGTTCAGCTTTCCCAACACCATTTGTTGAAGATACTGACTTTTTCCCATTGCAAATTCTTCTCTGCTTTGTCAAAGATAAATTGATGACATAGTTGTGGGTTTATTTCTGGATTTTCTATTCTGTTCCATTGATCTATGTATCTGTTTTTGTGCCAGGACTATACTTCTTTGATTACTATAGCTTTGTAATATAACTTGAAGTCTGGAATTGTGATACTTCTAGTTTTGTTTTTCTTTTTCAATATTGTTTTGGTTATTTGGAGTCTTTTGTGGTTTCATGCAAATTTGGGGATTTTTTTGTTCTAGTTCTATGAAAAATGCTGTTGGCATTTTGATAAGAGCGCATTCAGTATGTAGATTGCTTTGGATAATATAGACATTTTGACATTGTTTGTTCTTTCAATCAATGAGCATGGAATGTCTCTCCATTTTTTTGTGTCACCTTCAATTTCTTTCATCAGTTTTTTTTATAGTTTTCAGAGTATAGTTCTTTTGCCTCTCTGGTTGAGTTTATTCCTGGGTATTTTATTATTTTGGGTGCAATTGTAAATGAGATTGTTTTCTTAATTTCTCTTTCTGCTACTTCATTATTAGTGTGTAAAATGCAGCATATTTCTGTACATTGATTTTGTATCCTGCAACTTTACTGAATTCATTTATCAGTTCAGTTTTTTGGTGGTATACTTAGGGCTTTCTATATATATGGTATCATGTTATCTACAAATAGTGAAAATTTTACTTCTTCCTTATTAATTTGGATGTCTGTTATTTCTCTTTGTTATCTGATTGCTGTGGCTAGGACTTCCAGTACTATACTGAATAAAAGTGTTGAGAGTAGACAACATTTATCTTTTTCCTGACATTAGGGGAAAAGCTCTCAGTTTTACCTCATTGAATATGATGTTAGCTAACAGTTTTTCATATAAGGCCTTTATTATGTTGAAGTATATTCCCTCTAAATCTACTTTGTTGAGGGATTTTATTATGAATGGATATTGTACTTTGTCAAATGCTTTTTCTGCATTTGCTTAAATAATCATATGGTTTTATGTTTTCTCTTGTTCATGTGATAGATCACATTGATTGATTTGTGACTATTGAACCATACCTACATCCCAGGAATAAATCCCACTTGATAGTGGTGAATGATTTTTTAAATGTATTGTTGGAATCAGTTTATCAATATTTTGTTGAGGATTTTTGTCTCTTCATCAGAGATATTGCCCCATAGTTCTCTTTTTTGTGATGTTCTCATCTGGTTTTGGTATCAGGGGAATTCTGGCCCAATAGAACGAATTTGAAAAGGTTCCTTTCTCTTCTATTTTTTGGAGTGGTTTGAGAAGACTAGGTATTAACTCCTCTTTAAATATTAGGTAGAATTCTCCTGTGAAGCTCTCTGGTCCTGGACTTTTGTTTGTTGGAGTTTTTTGATTACTGATTCAGTGACATTGCTGGTAATCAATCTGTTCAAATTTTCTATTTCTGTTTCAGTTTTGGTAGTTTATATGTTTCTAAGAATTCCATATCTTCTAGGTTGTCCATTTGTTGGCATATAATTTTGCATAATATTTCCTTACAATTGTTTGTATTTCTGTGGTGTTGGTTGTTACTTCTCCTTTTATTAGTAATTTTGTTTATTTGGATCCTCTCTCTCTATCTCTCTCTCTTTTTTTATGAGACCAGCTAAAGGTTTATCAATTTTGTTGATTTTTCCAAAGAACCAGCTCCTGGTTGCATTGATCTGTTCTATTGATTTTATTAGTTTCTATATCATTTATTTCTACTCTAGTTTTTATTATTTTCTTCTTTCTGCTGGTTTTGGATTTGTATGTTCTTATTTTTCCAGTTCCTTTAGTTATAAATTTAGGTTTTTTTATTTGAGATTTTTTTTTTTGACCAAGGCCTGTATTGATATAAACTTCCCTCTTAGTACCATTTTTGCTACATCTCAAAGGCTTTGGATGATTGTATTTTCATTTTCATTTCTCTCCATGTAATTTTTGGTTTCTTCTTTGATTTCCTTTTTGACCCATTCATTGTTTAGGAACATGTTATTTAACCTCCATGTATTTGTGCTCTTTCCAGATTTTTTTTTTTTTTTGTGCTTACTCTCTACTTTCATAATGTTGTGGTCAGAAAAGATGCGTGGTATGACTGATCTTTTTGAATTTGTAGAGACTTGTTTTGTGGCCTAAAATGTGATCTATTCTGGAAAATGCTTCATACGCATGTAAAAGAATGTATTTTTCTATTTTAATGTTCTGCTTCCTTTGGCCTGCTATTTATTCCATCTTGTGTATTTTTAATTTTATTTATGTTCTTCATGTGTGATTGGTTCTTTTTTATCGCTTTGTTAAGGTTCTCACAGATGTCCTCCAGTCTTTTCTCAAGTCCAGTGAGTGAATATCTTTATGATCACTATTTTTTTTTAAGATTTTATTTATTTATTTAAGAGAGGGAGAGATCACAAATAGGCAGAGAGGCAGGCGGGGGCAGGGGGAGCAGGTTCCTTGCTGAGCAGAGAGCCCAATGCGGGGCTCAATCCTAGGACCCTGAGATCATGACCTGAGCCGAAGGCAGAGGTTTTAACCCTCTGAGCCACCCGGGCGCCCCTATGATCATTATTTTAAATTCTCTATCAGGCATATTAGTTATATCCATTTAGTTTAGGTCTCTTGCTGTGATTTTGTCCTGTTCTTTCAGTTGGATCCCTTCTCAGCCTTTTGGCTAAGATCAAGTGTAGTATCTGTTCTTTCAGTTGGGACATATTCCTCTCTCTCCTCATTTTGTCTACCTCTCTGTGTCTGTTCCTGTTTGTTAGGCAAGTCTGCTATGTCTCTGGCTCCTCCTGCTTGAAAGGAGTGGATTTTTTTTTTTTTTTAAGTAAGCTCTATGCTCAGTGTGAGACTTGAATGAATGACCCCAATATCAAGAGTTGCAATGGTCTGCTGACTGAATCAGTCAGGCACTCCTGGGGTGCACAGCTTTAAGAAACTGGTGCTCATCCTTTTCCATAGGGGATGGCAGCTGCTGTGGAGACCAAGGCTGGTCAGGGTTGCTCTGCAAGCAGGCGGGGAGGTGCAGTTTTAACAAGATATGTTCATCCTCCCTGGGAGGTGACCAGCTGCCACTGATGAGACTGAGGCCTCACAAGGGCATGGGTCTGGAGATGTGGTATTGGTGAAGTTTATGCTATTATTCTGGAGGAAGGGACCTATAGTCCCAGGACTGAGGCAAGCATGACTGGGAAGGGCAAATGTGCAGAAGTGCAGAGGATGAGGATTGTTGTAAGCAATTTAGGTAGTGATATAGGCACCACGGTTGTTCTCTCAGGTGTCTGTGTGTTTATGCTGATGGTTAGGCAAGGGAAATGGCACCTGGCAGCTCTTTTATTCCTGGGGTGGGGGGTGGGTTCTCCCTTCAATCCTTGTCTCCCTGGACATGCTCTGAGATGGGTAAGTAAGTCTCTTTCCCATATGCCCCAGGTGTTTTTTGAGCTGCACTTTCTATGCTATATCTGAGTGAGCTATTTGTCATGCTATCTATTTACGGGCTAGGGCTCAGCTTCCTACCATCCTGGAGCTCTCCAAGACCCTTGCTCACTGTGTTTTAAAATTCCAGGCATTAAATCCCACTGTTGTAAGAACTCATGAAATTCAATGCTTCTCCTTTCAACATCAAATATTATGGGGGTTCATCTTCCTAGTGTGGACTCCCTGGTGTGATACTCTGTTTTTTGCCTTCTCTGTGCCCACAGTTCCCTCCTCCACTTAGCCACGGTTTGTTTCACTCCCCACCACTTCTCTGCCCTTCCTACCCTCTTTGATGTGTGCCCTTCTTCCTACCTTTAACTGTGAAGTTTGTTCTTCTGGTCATCGTATCATTTTCTGGGTTATTTACCCTGATATAAATGTTATCAAGTTGTATCTATCAGATGAAGTAAGCTTAAGGTTCTCCTACTCCACCATCTTCCTGGCCTCTAGTTCCTATAAAAGGATTTTGAGAATCAGAACAGATGTTAAATGTACTTTTTAGAAGAGCATGTACAGGGGCGCCTGGGTGGCTCAGTGGGTTAAAGCCTCTGCCTTCGGCTCAGGTCATGATTTCAGGGTTCTGGGATCGAGCCCCGCATCGGGCTCTCTGCTCAGTGGGGAGCCTGCTTCCCCACCTCTCTCTCTGCCTGCCTCTCTGCCTACTTGTGATCTCTCTCTGTGTATCAAATAAATAAATAAAATCTTTAAAAAAAAAAAAAAAAGAAGAGCATGTACAGAATTCAAAACATAATAATAAATATCTGGATTCACATTCTGCAATTTTCTTGTTTTTATTTGGAATACCTTGTGGGAAAGAAGAGGGTGTATAAAATTATCATCCCTCAGTATTGCCTTTGTCTTTAATAGAGATATTTAATTCCTGACAAAGATAATGAAATATAGGTTAAGATGTGAATTAATAATGTAGAATAAAAATTGGTCATTATTACTTCAAATCCCTAGGGAGAATGAGAGGGGCATATTTAATCCTTCTGGTGAAGAATGGGAATTTAGGGTGTTTGGGTGCCTAGTCAGTTGAGCAACTGACTCTTGATTTTGGCTCAGGTCATGACCTCAGGGTTGTGAAACTGAGCCTCATGTCAGGCTCCATGATCAGCACAGAGTCTGCTTGAGATTCTTTCTCTCCCTCTCCCTTTGCCCTTCCCTCTGCTCATGTGCTTGCTCTCTATAAATAAATAAATAAATTTTAAAAAAGAATAGGAATTTTAAAAATTAAAACAAAATTTCAATGTCAAAATTGTTTTTGTAACAAATTAATAAATACAATTTGTGTTAAAAATCCCAAATAATTTTTTTTGGCAATTTACAGTTATAATTTTAAAGTTTAGCTAAAAATAACCCCACAAAATCATTATAATTGTGAATGTAAAGAAAAAATATGTTTCATTTTGGAATATGCCAATTATGAAGAATTACCACCTTCATCTGTGCAAGAGTTAGGGTTCTAAACCTACAGTGAATGGGGAGGGCTGTCTTGTTCATCTTTGTGATAACAGCCATAGCACACGGTGAGCACTTAGTGAATGCTAAATTGACGATGACTGTCCTTTATTCCAATTTAAGCAAAGGTGCATGATTGTTTATAGCTTTATGTAAAATCAAAGTAATTTTCCTTGTGGATATATGTGTTGCAAAAAATATATATATAGTTTACAATCACCAGAGATTTGTGATGGACTTTTACAGCATTCTGAAACCCAAGCAGAAAAGTGTTTATAACTTAGAAGTGATTATTAACATTAAAACAGAATTTATTCCTGGGACCTTTTAAATTGGTGAATACCACTAGTGCATTTATGTGTTGGTTTTACAGATCATTAAATGCTTCACAAGGAGACTTGATTTGATTGTAGGCAGATGTCTGAGAAGCAGAGAAGGAAAAAGGAAAAAAAGGCACTTGAGGTTGAATCATCAAGATTTGAATATTGTCTTCTAAAACTCAAGTTAAATTACTTCAGTACTGTAATAGAAATCAGTTACATAGCTGGTATATAATATATAGAAATTTGACAAAGGTTCTCAGATACATCTTTTTGTGTTAATTGAGATTGACTTAATTTTACTTTTTTCTTAAAAGCTAAAAAAAATAGAATAGGGGTGCCTGGGTGGTTCAATCAATTGAGCATCTGACTCTTGGTTTCAGCTCAGGTCATGATCTCAGGGATCATGGGGTCAAGCCTTGCCTCTGGCTCTATGCTTAGCAGGGAGTCTGCTTGGCAATTCTCTCCCTCAGCCCCTCTCCCCTACTTTCTCTCTCTCTCAATTAAATAAATATTTTTTTAAAAAAATAGAAATAAGTCTTCTTAGTGCATTTTCTTTGTTGCTCCTTATGACCAGGACAGTGCTAATCAAACATGATTCATGGACTGGCAACATCAGCACAATCTGGTACTTGTTAGAAATGCAGATTTTTAGAGCCTCCCCTAAATCTACTGTATCAGAAACCCTGGGGTCCAGGTGTCTGTATTTTAACAAGCTTCCAGGAAATTATGATGCATGTTAAAATTTGAGAAATACTGGCTTTTTGTGTGTCTAGTTCTTTCCCGAACTTCATGTTCTGGCATAGATGTCACCTCCTCAGAGAGGTCATCCCTGACCATCTCCTCTAAAGTAAAGCCATTTCTATCATTTTTTCTTCTTCTTTGTTCAGAGATTTTAAAATTTTGAAATAATTTTAGGTTTACAGAAAAGCTGCACTAATAAAATATTCCTTGGGTCACCTGGGTGGCTCAGTCAGGTAAGCATCTGCCTTCTGCTCAGGTCATGATCCTGGGGTCCTGGGATCCAGCCCCACATTGGGTTCCTTGCTCAGTGAGGAGTCTGCTTCTCCCTCTCCCTCTGCCTGCCACTCCCCCTGCTTGTGTTCTCTCTCTCTTTGTGTCAGATAAATAAATAAAATCTTTAAAAAAAATTGTATATACACTCAGATTATCTAACAGTTAATATTTTACTATATTTGCTTTATTACTTCTCTCTCCCTCTCTCTCTCTTTCTCACACAAACACACACACACACACACACACACACACCTATATAAATATCTGAGAGTATGGTACACACATATTCCTTCTCTATCCCTAAATACTCGGTGTGCATTTTCTAAAAACAAGGACAATATTTTTCATAACTATAGTATAATTATCAAAATCAAGAAATTAACACTGATATAACCATTTAATCAGTAGGCTTAATTACCTCATCACTTGTTTAATATCCTATAAAGCAAAAAGAAAAAGGCTAATCCCAAATAAATATTATGCTCTCAGTTTTTACCGAACATTAATAGAAGGATAGGAAGGGAAATAATTGCTTCTTTATTAGCTATAAGACTATTATGAAAAATATAATCCACACAATTTTTAGTATTTCCTCTCTAAGAATCCAATGATAAGTTGCTTTTTGAGCTTAGTACCAGGGGAACACTTGGATCTCTTAAAAAATTTGTGCTTCATCCAGAGAATGGAAAATTTCCCTTTTTGTCCTGTCAGGAAGCTCAAAACTAATTTTGTGGCTTAAAAACCTTAGCAATATTAGCTTTTTCTTCTTTTTCATAGGTTTGATATTATATTTCTACTTTAACAGTAATCATCTATCCATTTATCTCTATGTGTTCTGTTGTGAGCTAGCTCTAACACTGATAGAAACAAATACAACAAAAAATAATAAAAAAATAAAAGCTCCACAATTCTACATATTCCTATTGTTCTTTAGGTTAGAAAAATAATGAATTCCAGGGACTTCTTTGCATTTTAAAAATCTTTCTTATTTATTGGGATTTGAAATTATCAATATGCCCTTTAAATTGACTTTAAAAATGAGCACATAAGAACGGTCAGTTTAATAACTGAACAGTATTATTTATCAATTGTTGCATGACATATTGCTGTGAAAGTTGGCAGCTGAAACAAAAAATTATTTATTTTCTTGCATCATTTCTGAGGGTCAAATATATGGGGTAGATGGTTAGTTCCATCTCAGATTGTAGCCAAAGGTGCAGTCATCTCAAAAGGGACCAAGGCTGGAGAGTCCATTTCTAAGGTTACACAGGTGGTTGTAGGCTGGCCTCAGTTCCTCACCACATAGGTGTCCCTAGAGGACTACTCGTGATGCACTGCTTACTTTTACCCCAGAGAGAAAGCCCAAGACAGAAACTGCAGTGTTTTATAACCTAATCATAAAGGTTGCCAACCATCACCACCTCTAATTTTAGAACAGTTTCATCACTCAGAAAAAGAAACTCTGAAAAGCTTTTGCTCTGTCAGAGACCCTGTCAAGAGAAAACACAAGACACAGATGGAAGAAAACATTTGCAAAAGATTTATCTGATATTCAAGATATACAAAGAACTCCAAACTCAGTAATAAAATGAACAACCCAATTAAAAACTGGGCAAAAGGTCCGAACAGACATCTTATCAAAGAAGAAAGACAGATGGAAAATCAGGCTAGGGAAAGATGCTCCACATCTTAAATAACCAGGGAGATACATACTAAATAATGATGGGGTACCAGTAAATACCTGTTAGAATGGCCCAAATCTGGAACATGAAAAACACCAAATCCTGGCAAGGATATAGAACAAAAGAAACTCTCATTCATTTCTGGTGTTTTAGGAGACACTTTGGCAGTTTCTTATAATATCAAAAAACACTCCAAGATACGATCCAGCAATTCTGCTCCTTGGTATTTACCCAAAGGAGTTGATAACTTACATCCACACAAAAACCTATACATGGATATTTATAGCAGCTTTCTTCATAATAGTCAAAACTTGGAAGCAACCAAGATACTCTTCAGTAGGTGAATGGATAAATATACTCTAGTTCATCCAGACAGTGGATGGATTTTTCAGCTCTAAAAGACTATGAAGACCCACATAAGACATGGAGGAAGTTTAAAACACATTAATACATGAAAGAAGCCAATCCAGAAAGGATACGCCTCCGATGATTTTAACTATATGACATCCTAGAAAAAGCAAAGCTATGGAAACAATGAAAGGATTAGTAGTTGCCTGGGGTTAGGTGGGTGGAAGGGAGCACAAAAGATATTTAGGGCAGGGAAACAACCCTGTATGCTACTATAATGATGGATATATGTCACTGTACATTTGTTCAAACCTATAGAAGGTACTATAGCTGGAGTGAATCCTAATGTAAAAGTATTATGGACTTCAGGTGATAATAATGTGTCATGTTCAGTGTACCAATGTGACACAATAATGTGTCAATGTGTAGGTTCATCAGTTGTAACAAATGTATCACTTTAGCATGGGATCTTCATAATGGGAAACTCTGCATATATGAAGACAAGAGGTATATGGAAAATCTGCACCTTTTGCCCAACTTTGCTGTGAACCTAAAACTGCCCAAAAAAAAAATAGTCTTAAAAAAAGTGAAAAAAGAAAGAAAAATAAACTTTGAGCCTATTAGCAATTACTCACAATTCGTTCCCTGCCACCACTAGCCCCTGGGAAGCACTAATTTACTTTCTGGCTCCTTAGATTTACCTATCCTGGGCCTTTCTTGTATAAATCGAGCTAGATAATATGAGCCCTGTGTGTCTTCTTTCTTTAACTTAGTGCGATGTTTTGAAAGTTCGTCTATGTTATAGACTGTATCAGTACTTTATTACTTTCTTTTTTTCTTTTTTTTTACTTATTTATTTGACAGAGAGAGAGAGAGATCACAAGTAGGCAGAGAGGCAGGCAGAGAGAGAGAGGGGTAAGTGGGCTCCCCGCTGAGCAGAGAGCCCGATGCGGGGCTCGATCCCAGAACCCTGGGACCACGACCCGAGCCGAAGGCAGAGGCTTTAACCCACTGAGCCACCCAGGCGCCCCAGTACTTTATTACTTTTTATAACTGAATAGTGTTCTGTTGTATGGAAATATTACATTTGTTTATCATTCCTCACTTTATGGACATTTGTTTCCACTTTTTTGACTATTATGAATAATGTTTTTAAAAACACTCATGTACACATTTTTGTGAGCATATGCTTCCTATTCTCTAGGGTATATATCTAAGATAGGAACTGCTCAGTCACTTGGTAACTCAGTGTTTAACATTTTGAGGAACTTCCAAACTGTATTTTTTAAATTTTATTTATTTATTTGACAGAGAGAGAGAGAGAGATCACAAGTTGGCAGAGAGGCAGGCAGAGAGAGAGAGGGGGAAGCAGGCCCCCTGCCGAGCAGAGAGCCTGATGCGGGGTTCGATCCCAGGACCCTGAGATCATGACCTGAGCCAAAGGCAGAGGCTTTAACCCATTGAGCCACCCAGGCGCCCCATTCCAAACTGTTTTAAACAATGGTTGTGCCATTTTGTATCTCCCACCAGAAAATGTATGAGGGTTCTGATTTCTCTAGATCCTCACCAGCACTTGCTATTGTCCATCTTCATAAAAGTATTATTATTATTATTATTATTATTATTATTATTATACCTATCCAAGTTGATGCAAAGTGGTCTCTCACTGTCGTTCTGATTTGAATTTCCCTGAGACTAATGATGTTGAGCATCTTTACATGTGCTTATTGGACATTTGCATTTCTTTGGAAAAATGTCTACTCAAACCTTTTGCCACCTTTAAAATTTGGTTATTTGTCTTTTTTTTGTTTTCTGTTGGGTTGTGCTATTTATATCTTCTGCATACAAGACTCTACCAAATACATGATTTGCAAATCCTGTATCTCTAAGGGTTAGTGGAGGATTAAGAAGGAAGTAGGAAACAGCCAATCTTTATGGCGTTTTGGTAATGCTACAAACCACTCTACTTTAACTTTCATGATTGATGATGCTACTAAACCCCCTTCATGAGACAACTGTACTTTCTTGAATCTCAGACTGTAGAGCATTCATTATGCTATAAATTTTCTACCCTGACCTGATATGGATGTACACTGTGTTTAATGAATCATATTTATCACAATCGGGTTTTGGCACAGGATGTATTGGATATCTTAGAGTCATGGTTCAAGTGGGAAATGGAGCAAGTGAGGCCTGGGAATAGAACTGGCTAGAAGGCAGAGGAGGGAACTCGGACAGGAAGGAAGAAGAGAGAAAACTTGAGCTGGATTGTCCAGCTGGACTTTGTAGAACATGCCAAATACTGGTGAAAACCAACAGTGGGCTACTGCCATCTGTGTGGTGGCAAAATGACAATGTCTGCAAAACCGGAAATCCTCCCAGCTTCAGATTAGCATCTGAATCAATTTCCAACTGATAGTTGTAACGATTTCCCCAAGCGTTGAACCCATGTGCATATAACCAGAGCCAAACATTCTAAGCAAAATAAAAAAGTATTTATATAAACATTCTAAAGGAAATTACAAATGAAAAGTAAGAAGAGGAAACCATCCTATGCAAATTTCTGAACTAATTTCTTTGGGGAAAAAAAAAAAGGCAAAATAATTAGATTTACACATGGTGTTTAAGCACTTATATTATAGCTTTTCCTTTGTGCCTGGCCTTGTGAATATTTCCAACATTTCAGGGCACATGATAATTGGGCAGGATATGTCCTCAGCCAGTGGAAAAGCCTTGCCAGGCCACAACCATCCCAGCAAACACTGGTGTGGAGGCTCACCTAAGGTAGAAGAAGTTACTTGAGGACACATCACAGGAGGCAGCCAGGGAAAGTAAATAATTCCAAATATAACCAATTTATTGTCCAAACTGAAGTGTAAACATGGAACGACTCTATTTTTCCTCAAACCACTGGTCCCAAAGGCACATGTCAAATCTCTCTTCTTTACCTGGTGCAAGACCTCTTAAGAAGACCTTGGGTAGATTCCATAACTTCTGGGTAACTTTCATGTATTCACCTCCACGTATTTAAAATCCATCAAGTTTACATTTCCATTGTATCTTCAGTTCAAAGCTATGTTCCTGATCACAGGCCAGGCTTGGGTCTAAAGAGCTTCCCTGTGCTCATTTCTCATCTCAAAGCTGCACCTAGGATTCAACATTTGGTTTTGGGATATCCCTTTTCTCTTCCATTTTTAAGGCATTTAACTCCCTTCTCCTCTGCTCTTGGGGGCTGGGAGAGGAAGAGTGAAGGAAGGGTGAATTCTCAAAATTTAACTGCTTTTGTGGGGGTTGTTGCAGCTTCTCTGGCTAAGATGGGCTGGCCATCCACACATTCTCATGCCAAGCATCCAAAATCAGGCCCTCACAGGTGATAATGTTAGGACATTGCCAAATCAGCCAGTAACTTAGTGCCCTGACATGACTTAAGGTTGTCCAAGCCTCCTTAATACCCCTACTTCCTGAACCCAAAGGATATCCCATAGCTATTTGCTGCCTTCCCAGTATTGATCCCTCTCGACTGGGGTTTCAGGCATGCAGCTCATACTTGGTACATGAGCTGGAAAACTTCCCATATCAGAAGTCACATGCTGAAGCAGACCAAGTCAGTGCTCACCTCAGATACTCTCAAATCCTTTTTTAGTATTTTCCTGTGACATCCCACCTCCTCCATATTTCTGAGTTTCATGGCTTTCAACAGCAACACCAACTTTTCTTTAAAGGACTACCCTCAAGCTACTGGAGCCTACTTAAGTGCCAAGGAGTTTATTTCCCTTGGGAGGTTGTTAACCAATAAACTGTCCAGCAAAGGAATATGAATGCCCAGCTCTCTTAGCTCAGTTTGAGACAAATTAGAGGTTAAGACTCCAGAGCTTCCCTGCAGAATGAGTCCAAGCCCTACTCACTGTGCGACTTCTAAACCCTTGGTTGGCTTTCTCCTCTTCCCAGTTCTGCTCCCCCACCCCCACCCCCAATTCCCTTAGTGGTTTCCCTTGGGAGTACTTTCTTCATGAATCACTGGTTCATGAAAAACTGATATGTTAGTTTGACTGGATCACTCAGTGCCCAGATTTATGATTAAACATACTTCTGGGTATGCTGTGAAGGTGTTTCTGGGAAGAGATCAGCATTTGAAGGGGAGGTCTAAGTAAAGCCGATGGCCTTCCCCAGTGGGAGTGGGAATCCTCTGATCCCATGAGAGCCTGAACAAAACCAGAAGGTGGATATTGAAGCATTTGGCTTCTCTCTGCTTAACTGATGGTGCTGAAATATCAGTCTTCTGCTGTCCTTAGTGCTACTAGTTCTCAGGCCCTCAGACTCTAGCTGGAACATACACCATCATCTCTCTAGTTCTCAGGACTTCAAACTATGCCCCTGAGTGTCCAGCTTGAGATGGGAGATGGTGGGGCGTCTCAATCTCCATAATCAGGTGAGCCAATAATTTATGATAATTCTCTCTAGCTCTCTCAATGTATCTCATCTCTCTTTCTGTCTCAGTCTCTATCCCCTATTGGTTCTGTTCCTCTGTAGAACCCTGACTTAACACACCTCCTCTCTTTATCCTGCTACCTCTTTTCTTTTTCTTTTTAAGATTTTATTTATTTATTTATCTGAGAGTGACAGAGAGCCAGTGAGAAGGGACTGGAGGGATGGGAAGGGGGCAGAGGGAGAGGGAGAGAATCCCAAGCAGACTCCCACTGAGAGCAGAGCCCAACTTGGGGCTTGATCCCATAACTCTGAGATCATGACCTAAGTGAAATCCAAGAGTTGGTTGCTCAATCAACTGAACCACCTGGGTGCCCCCCATCTCTTTTAAATTTTCTTTTTGTTTAATTTATGAGACCTGAGTAGCAGCTATTGGTCCTTCTTCCTTCCCTTCCTTTCTCCTTTCCTCCCTTCCTCCATTTCTTTCTTTCTTTCTTTCCCTTTCTTCCTTCCTTCCTTCCTTCCTTCCTTCCTTCCTTCCTTCCTTCCTTCCTTCCTCCCTCCCTCCCTCCCTCCCTCCCTCCCTCCCTCTCTTTCTTTCAATTTCTTTCTTTCTTTCTTTCTTTCTTTCTTTCTTTCTTTCTTTCTTTCTTTCTTTCTTTCTTTCTTTCTTTCTTTCTCTCTCTCTTTCTTTCTTTCTCTCTCTCTCTCTCTCTCTCTTATCCTTCCTTCCCTCACTCCCTTCCTCCATTCCTCCCTCCCTCCCCTCCTCCTCCTCCTGTCTTTCTGCCCCCTTCCTATTCTTACTCTCATCTAGAATAAGCCCTGTGATGCCACATTTCTAGTCCTTTCTCTCACAACACTCATAAAATTGGGGGTGGGGCAGGGAACTAAAGTATTCCAATTTTTTTAATGGACTAGTTGTCTTGATAATGATGCTCTCCTTTCATTACTTGAAATGGTAATGTTCTTAGTGCTGGGAGAGGGTTGCCATTTTTTGATGAAAAAGGAACTTGAAGCAAATGGAAAAGAGGTTTTCTGAAGGTCCACCTGTTCTGGGTACAACTGACCATGCTTTCTTGAGGATCCAAACTTCTGGTTTCCAAATCTACCGAAAATAACAGTTCAAAGCCAGAATCAATTTCTAGAGCTAGCAGTGGAAACCAAGGCAGTCCCCTCATGTCCTCCCTCTGACAAGCCAGTTTCTCCAGTATTTACTAATATCTGAAAGCTCTGGAAAGTAGAGTAGAAAAAAGGGTGGGGGAGCTCATGAGAAGTAAAATGGTAAAGTGACTAAACAGCTAACTTTTATTTGGATTTTAGAGTTTGAGCCAAGTGATGCCCCAGGATCAAGTTGAAAGAAGCCTGAACAACAGTGGGATGATTAAAATGGCTACATTGGCAGAAGATGGTTCTCCCTGTTTCTGATACATAGCATTTATGAATGAAAGTGCTCTGCATCCCAGTGGCTCTCCTTTTGAACTGGCACATCCATTACTGGGGTAATGATTTTCCATCTGGGCAACAGCAAAGCCAAAGGCTTATTACACAGGCAACATAAAGTTAAAAAGACATTATGAATAAAAAGTTGGCTCATGCCGGCTTTTGCCAACTCTTCTTCTGAGAAGATTGTCTGATGCCGACACGTGTTTATTACACTTAATAATGTTTACATAATTCTTCCTTGAGCTCATTAGAGCTGTCAGATCAGAAGTAAATGTGTTCCCCCCTCTGTTTATCTCTAAAGACTTCGCAGTCAATAAAGCAAGATGAATGACATCCAGGGCGCAGGCAGCGTACTCTCGGGCTTTGCAAATACTGCCAAGTTAAACCTTCAGTTCGGGTGGGCTCTTGGATCTTAGGACTACATCTGATCAACCCCTTAGTTTTCTGAGCAAGAGTAGTGTCTCTCCAACTTTAATGTGCTTGGAATCATCCCAGGAGCTTGTTAAAATACTCATTGCTAGGTCTTATCCCTAGAGATTCTGAATCCGTTGATCTGGGATGGGGCCCAGAAATTTGCATTTCTAGCAAGCTCTTTGGTGATGCTGATTCTGCTCTCGCATGGACCATACTCCCCCTGTTCTAGAGGTCATTTTAATC
>CM053603.1:64055233-64096529 GCA_028646535.1 Procyon lotor | reverse complement strand
ACCACACCAGGCCCGCGTGGCTCCGCGAGGTTGTTGGCCAGCGTGGAGGGGCGGGGCCTGAGCCCAAGGGCGGGGCCTGGCGCTCGGGGGCGGGGCCTGGCGCTCGGGGGCGGGGCGCAGCAAGCCGGCTCCCGCTGCCTGCTCTCGGCGGCCGCGGAGGCAGGGGCTGAGGGCACAGCCAGCGGGCGGCGCGCCGCGGACTCCAAGACAGCCCGCGGAAAGGTAAAGCCAGGAGAGCGCGCTGGCGGGTCTTCCTACCGGCAGCTGCTGTCCAAGTCCCAGAGCGTCCCTGGCGCCCTGAGCTGCGTCTGGGCTCCCAGGGTATTTGCATAGCATCTAAGAACCGCTGCTGAGCCCGGGTTTTGCGTGTACAGCGGCGGGGCCTGGGGCTAGGGGTTTTGGGGTCTGCAGCGGGAGCCTGCGGCCATCCCAGGACATCCGGACTCGGAGACAACTTTGCGCAGCGGTTCTCTTCCAAGTTCCCTTTATTGCTATTGTCTTAGCGCCTCCCGGCTGACAGTCTCCCCTGACTCCAGCTTTGTTCTCATCAGGCCAAACCCGCGGTCCCCTAGGGCGTGAACCCGGGAGTCGCTGGCAAGTGGCACCTGCCAGCCGGATCCACCCAGGCTACCCTCGCATCCCCGCTAGGTCCAGCGCTGTCCTGCACTGGGGGCACAGCGAGACCTGGAGCCCACAGGGGCAGCGGTACTCGCCCCACTCCCGGGTGTGGACTGGGGTACCCTCTAGGGCGTCCAACCTCTGGGATGCGCGTGATTTGGGGCTGGAGAAAGGGCGAGAAAAAGTTTGGCGCCTCGGCTGGGGCTAAGGAGCCGGCAGCGCTGGGCTGCACATGGCAGGAGTTGGAGAGAGTGCTGGGGACCTGGCGCTGGGCAGAGGGACGGGGACAGAGAAGGAACCCTGGAGGCTGAGGTTACAAGCCTGGACTGTCAGCAGAGATGGGGTGCTCGTTGTGTGCCCGTATTAGCAAGAAAAGGCCGGGTGTGATTGCAGAGAACATGGGCGAAAAAGAGGAAGGGAGCTATACTAGGAATATGCGTAATTGCAGTGTACCTAGTGTGCACTTTTTCCCCCTTCAGGTATTTTGGGAAAAACTGCCATAGGATGCCTTCTTGAACCAGAACTCCCGTCGGAGGTCGGGGTGGAGGTGGGGGAGGGATAAGTTTCACCTAGCTCTGGAGCTGGCTTTGAAAGCGAACAGGTGACAGAAGACTTGTGTGTGTGTGTGTGTGTGTGTGTGTGTTCCTGTGTGTGTTTGTGTGTGCGTGTGTGTGTGTGTGTGCGCGCGCGCGCGCAGCGGCCAGCAGCCGAGATGCTGGACCGCCCGCGGAGCCTCCACCACCCCTTTGCCCCCTCCATCTCGCCACGGTGCTGTGAGTTTTCCTGTCACTTCTCCGCGCCGGAGGCTGCCAGGCAAGAGGCTAAGGGATGGTCTCAGAGTGGAGCAAACAAAAGGGTGCACTTGGAGGACCCTCCCAGGGCAAGGCGGCTCGGGGTGTGTGTGTGTGTGTGTGTGTGTGTGTGTGTGTGTGTGTGTGTGTGTGTGTGTGTGTGTGTGTAGGGCATCCCCTTCCTCCTGCCAGCTAGAGAGAAAATGCTGGTAGCCGGATGAGCTCGGAACAGTAGAAAGGTGAGATGGAGCTCAGGAGAAGAAACAACATAAGGGGAAGAAAAAGGAAGGCAGAGATTTAAAAGCATCTTGCCTGATTGGCTGTAAAATTATAAGTTTATCTTAAAAAGAAATGTTGGGGGTGGGGACCCTGAAGCTGAAATTTTAGAGAAAGGGGGCACATTTAGTTTATAAAGGTATTGTAGTGAGCAGTGTGCAGGTAAGTCTGAATCCTTCGCTGAAGTTTATTGCTGGTTTTAGCTAGCCTCCTTGACACATCTTTCCAGCACCTACTCTGGAAGTACCTTCTGACTGTCAGAAAGAAGTAAAAGGCATATATACACAAATAAAATGCACCTAAAATGAAGTTTAAATGAAGCTTTGAGCAGGATTAAATGGCTTGTGTAACTGCTGAATGTTGCTAAAGTACTGTCAGGGCTATAAAATAGCCAGACAAAAATAAAGGAAAAAATAATTGTAACAAGAAAATGAAGGCTTTACAAGAACTTCCGTAATGAACACATAACAATTGATGGTATGATGCAGTAATTATTTTCGTATTTACGCCATTAACGATTGTAATTTAACGTTAATGTCCTGGTATTTTATTCCTTCTCATTTGCAGACAAAAGCACATCTGAGACACCATCAGGGAGTAATTTGGTAATATAAAGTCATGAATAGAAAACACTAAACCATGCTCAGAACTCTGACAACATAAAGCGTGAAACAAAATAACCTCATTTGCTGTTTATTATCTGTCTTTATAATTCTGTTTACCATCATTTGCATAAATGAATAGCTAAATTGTATAGTATATCCTTTTTAGGAAAAAAAATACTTGATGCTTATAGATATACTGAGGGGGGTGAGACTAGAAGGTAATCCTTACACTAAGCAAGAAAAGGCTAGAAAAAAACTTTGTGGGATTTAGAAGTCATCTGGAAATAATCAGAATGCAAATTCAACCTACTATAGGCATCCTTATTTTATTTAACTTGGTGCAAGTAGTTTTTAACAATATATATGTAATTAGTTGATGGGCAGACCTTAGACTTCTTTCCTAGCTAATCTTAACCAAACCAAACCAAACCAAAGTACTGTAACTTACATCATGAAACAATTTTGCTAACCTGAAAAACTGTTTTTTTTTTCCTATTCAAACTTTCAAAGGGTACATTTTCTAAAATTGAGAAGGAAGGAATTTATTGGAGGAAGCTCAAAACAAAATTCTTTCAGCAGAAACTTAAGTTATTAACATTCTGAGACAAATAAACATCAGGGTTCGCACATTTCAAATCTATTGTGGATTATTTTAACTTTAGGATCTTTGCTAAAGTGCCTTGCTCATATGATAAAGAGAACAATTAAGAACTGTATTAAAAAGGCTCTGAAGTAACATGCGAGCAAAACAGCTGAGCAGAACATGTAGTGGTTGGGAGGAATCAGTCAATCACATGAATGTTTAAAAAAATCCATTTATTCTTGTGAGGCACACAGAATATCACAATGATTGAATGCCCCTTTTGCTTTCCATACAAACACACTGGTTTCATGTGGAACAGCACAATTATTACCTGAGAATGGATTCCATGTGGGAATAAGGACCTTGTATGTAATTTAAGCTCTAGGGGGAAAAAAAACAACATAGTAAGTGACAAGCAAGCTGTACATTATGGTGGAGACTGGTGATTCCGTATGATTAGGGCAAGTTCTTACAGTTTTGCTGGTTACAAACTTGGGAAATGCAAATGTGTGGACAAAGTGCATTTTGAATACAGATTTAATTACTCTTTTTTTTTTTTTTAATTTTCTTTATTGATTCGACAGAGAGAAAAAGGGAGAGAGAGAGAGAGCACAAGCAGGGGAAGTGGGAGGCAAAGAGAGAGGGAGAAACAGGCTCCCCGCTGAGCAGGGAGCCCAATGCAGGACTGGATACCAGGACCCAGGGATCATGACCTGAGCTGAAGGCAGTTGCTTAACTAACTGAGCCCCCCAGGTGCCACATTCTACTTACTCTTAATGATAGTCACTGCTCCTCTGTTACCACTTTATATTACAAATATTTCAAAGGCACCCCGATTTCTCTATATTTCTATTTATTCTTTAAATCCCCAATCTGTAGAGAAGTTCTGTTTTGAAGGCTAAAATCTGACTTTGGGTTAATTCATTCATTTCTGTGACACATTTACTAAGCCCCTATTATTAATGAGCAGATATTGCAGTAGGTGCTAGGGATTCAAGGATGAGTTAGATTCAGTTCCTGTACTTAGAAAATGAGGGAGGCAGTTATTGGATAAATACATGTAATAAAATGCAGTAAGTAGCAATCTATCCTGGGGCTTTGGAATGAGATAGACTGGGCTCAACTTTCAGCTCTGCCTCTTAACAGCTGTGAGAACTTGATCAAGTTTTTAAACCTCTCTGAGCCTCAACTTTGTTATCTGGTAAATGAGGGAAATAATACCTCCCTAGATCACAGAGTTGTGAAGATTACAAGTCAACATATCTTGCTGTCTTCCATTTTGAAAACAAATCCTGAATCCCAACCTCTCCCTCTCTCCCACTTCATTTCTTTCCTCTATGTCCTTGTCAAGTTTCTGATGAGGCTTGTCTGTATAAACTGTCTTCACTTTCTCCTTTACTACGAATAGGACTCCAACATATCTTCTGCTTCCACCACTTAGGGATCAGCAGTGACCACTCTGTGGTCTGATCCCGAGGGCTACATTCTCATTCAACTTCTGGGAGCATTTGAAAGAGTTGACTGGTCTCTCTTTCTTCACAAGGTGTCTTTTCTTGGCATCGGTGACTCTGGTATGGTTTCTGTGACACTGTGCATGTCCAGTTTTCCGCATTAGGCTTTTATTATTTCTTGGCTAGTTCCTCTTTCATTAGTCCGTCTCTAAATGAAGGTGGGATCTTTCCAACCTTGGGAGTCTCTCCTGCACCCTCTTCTTCACACGGCAGGCCCCTCCTCTCTTTAAGTAATTTCTTCCATTGTCATGACTCTAAATCTTATCTATAGGCTGCCTCAGTTTATTTCTTTAGTTCGTACCTGGCCTCTGAGCTCTAGAAACATCTACTCAGCTGTCTACTTCTCCAATGTTTCCCAAGCATCTGTAACTTCTTACATTAGGAATTAAAATTTAGGCATCCCTGGGTTGCTCAGTGGGTTAAAGCCTCTGCCTTCGGCTCAGGTCATGATCTCAGGGTCCAGGGATCGAGCCCAGCATCGGGTTCTCTGCTCAGCAGGGAGCCTGCTTCCCCCTCTCTCTCTGCCTGCCTCTCTGCCTACTTGTGATCTCTCTCTCTCTCTGTCAAATAAATAAATAAAATCTTTAAAAAAATTAAAATTTATAATTTTTTATACTACCACACTATACCAGATTTACTCTCCCTTCAGTTTTTCTCATTTGGGGAAATAGCATGACCATACATCCAGTTTTGCCTTTCAGGAACTTAACCCTTTTGCCACCAATATATTTCCTTTTTTTTTTTTTTAAAGATTTTATTTATTTATTTGAGAGACAGAGACAGAGAGAGCATAAGCAGGGGAAGCAGCAGGCAGAGGGAGAGGGAGAAGCAGGCTCCCTGCTGAGCAAGGAGCCCAATGTGGGACTTGATCCCAGGAACCTGGGATCACTACCTGAGCCGAGGGCAGCTGCTTAACCAACTGAGCCACCCAGGCGTCCCGCCACCAATATATTTCTTAATTCATCACGTACTTTGTGTTCTGGGTGGGTGTTGGTGATTTATATAGTCTATGTCTGCTCTGATGCAGTTTCTTGCCATACCAGCTGTTAAATAGTTTTTTTTCTGTTACTCCTGCTTGTATCTACCTGCCTCTATCCATTTTCATTCAACCTCCAGAGTCCAGGTCAACAATACCTCTCACCTATAATTTTGTCAGGATGTGATGAAGTTGTGTGTACATTATTAGTATCACTCTTTTTTTTTTTAAACAAATTATTTATTTCAGGCAGAGAGAGAGCACGAGTAAGCAGGGGGTAGGGGCAGAGAGAGAAGAGCCCAATGCGGGGCTTGGTCTTAGGACCCTGAGATCATGACCTGAGCCGAGGATAGACTGAGCCACCCAGACACCCTAGTATCATTCTTTGAAGTTCAACTGACTTGCATCATTTTGCATTTTGTATGAGACACATTTTACACAATTGACCACTAAGAAGTTGAACATCAGTAAAGAAGGACGTCGGCTTGACAAGGTATCCCACCACTTAGTATTAAGTTGGTGGGATACCTTGTAAGGAGGAAGTCCTTTATGGGAAGGGAAATATGCTTGATTGATTTCTATACTAAAACAACAATTTATGGAATTTTAGGTTGTCAGTGTTTTGCGAAATTTGGAATACTTTTGTATTTAATTTTGGGAAAATGAAGTCAGGTAAAGTTCTACCACTAAATAAAGGAAGCTTAAGTAATTGTAATCTTTAATAGTCTGTCTCTGAGTTTATTTCTTTGTTTTTATTTGGCCAAGAGAGTAGGTTTAATGAAAAGCTAATCTAGAAACATAATTAAGAGATTGAGTATAAGGCTAAATAAGAGATTGAGTGTAAGGGTTAAATATTGATGTACAGATTTTTTGGCAAATAGAAAGAAAGACAAGATAACTGAATGAGATGAGATGTATGGTCAGTGGACTCCAGAACTGTTCGCTGTTGCAGCCTTGCCTGCTTTGGCTGGGCACCCAGTGTTCTTAGCAAAACGGGTATCACTTCACTTTGTGTTCACTCCCTTTGGAGTTGTGACGTTTTACTTCAACAGAGTAGCGATGACATCCATGTAACCACGTAAACAAAACTCAATGATTGCTCCTGTTCTTGGAACTCCAAGATCAAGAAAAGTCCAAGTTAATTTTCTAGAGATAGAGGCATTTCCCTTTACAAAAGAGGGACAGGAATGCAGAAATTGGTTCAATTGTAAATGCACTTCGTATTCTCTGGTAGTTTGGTAGTTTTACAGTGCTGGTCTTGGCTTTAACCTTTGATGACACTGGGCTGCAGGCTCTGTCTTGAAATTTTCTTCACTTGATTGCTTTTTTTTTTTTTTAAAGATTTTATTTATTATTTATTTGACAGAAAGAGAAAGCAAGAGCAAGCATGAGCAGGGTGAAGGGCAGAGGCAGAAGCAGATTCCCCGCTGAGCAGAGAATCTGATTTGGGACTGGATCCCAAGGACTCTGGGATAATGATCTTAGCCTAAGGCAGATGCTTACCCAACTGAGCTACCCAGGCGCCCTTCACTCGCTTTCTTTTTGCTCTCTTTATTCTTGCCTCTCTCCCATTAGTATTTCCTTCCTTCTTCTTTAGGGCTTCTCTTTTTACTTCACTTTGTCTAGTCCTTTCCTTTCTTACTCCCCTTCTCCTCTCCCTCATCCTTTGTCTTTTTTCATCTTCCTTTTATAAGCAAAACCGAACAGAATAGAAAGATGTACTTGAGTTTTGTCCCTGATGTTACCATCATTCTAGGATTTAATTTACTACATTGCCCCTGCCTTTTGTACTTGGTGGTCTCTGCTTCCATCACTTCAAGCTTCTCTCCAGAATGAGCGAGATATCTCAAGGCATCTTAAAATTCTTGCCTCGTTTCCCTCTATCAACAAATAAACATGTGACAGGTAGAAGAAAGGGATTGCCAAATTATTTTGCTACCAACTTCTAGCGTGACCTTTTCCCAAGAAGTAGTCTTACCAGGTGATATAAAGGTAGCAAGCCTGCTTCCTGAGCCCAGGTACCATTTTGGAAGATACATGGCATCTTCACAATGATGATGACAACTAGAATAATGGCCTAAATGACAGTAACTAATATTTATTGAGTGCGTGGTATGCGCTACACTCTGTGCTTAATGCTTGATATATTTTTGGGGTGCCTGGGTGGCTCAGTCGTTAAGCGTCTGCCTTCGGCCCAGGTCAGATCCCAGGGGCCTGGGATCGAGCCCCGCATCGGGCTTTCTGCTCTGCGGGAAGCCTGCTTCTCCCGCTACCATTCCCTCTGCTTCCTCTGCTTGTGTTCCCTCTCTCACTGTGTTTCTCTCTGTCAAATAAATAAAAAATCTTAAAAAAAAAAAATGCTTGATATATTTTGTTTTATTTATTCCTCACTCTCAGCAGGTCCATATTATAGGTGAGCAAACATTAAAAAAGGGTAAATTACTTACGCAAAGGTTGCAAGATTAAAAGCACAGGAATGACAACTCCGATCTCCTGAGCTGTCAAGCTCTATCCTGCAGAAGAGACACTTGCTCAGTAACACCCAGGTTTTCTATCTATGAATACATTCATATTGAGTGAGCTTCTGGAATGCCCTGAAGCCATAGTATCTGCTTTAATGATATTTTTAAAGAGATGATGAGTGAGGGGCGTGGCATTCATTGGTCTCAACCGGTATAGGTCAGTTGGGTAAATCATAGGTTGGATATTTAATAGAAAAGCATGGTCAAGGTAGCTCATCATAGTCTGTCTCTCCAACATGATTAGTGGAGAAGTCTTAAATCTCGTGGATTTTTAAGGTGGGGTGGCATACAATTCATAGGCTTTGGAAAAGACTTAAGAGATTCAGGTGGCTCCCTGCTCTTCTTTGTCTCTCTCAAGGCAATGCTCTTTTTAATTTGAGGGTACCCATATTACAGTCTTCAGTGAGAATGAATGCTATAAAACACTGAATTTGAGCAGAGGAGAGATAAGAGGTCATTATGTAGGGGAAATGAGGAATGAGGAAAATGGAACCTCCTCTTCTATAAACTGAGGTAGTTGCAATTAGTGTTGTCTTTGTTTTTTTGCAGAGGTCGTGCTCCATGATGTTATACACAGGGAGGGACTGAGTGTAAAGGACACAGCAGTTGGCATTTGGTGCTGAGTTTCTCTTAAGGGATTCCCAAATGAACTTCGTTTGAATAACGTGAGAACACGGGCAGTCAAAAAACATGAGTATCCCAACAACTTTCTGATTGGTGACCTTGTTTCTCCCATGCCTCATATAGTAACTAGATTGCCCTTTTTCACATGCCACTCAGAATATGACACTTACTGTGTGTGGGTCCTCCCAGTGGCTTCCCACCTCTCCCTCTTACTAAAATCCCGAGACCATACAGTAGCCCAGGAGACTTCATGATCTTCCCCCTGGTAATCCTTCTGACTTCATCTGCTGATTTCCTTTGTTGAATGAATGACTCTTGAGTAATCTGGGGAATATCCAGGGTGCTCAGTCATATTGTTGAATAAATAAGGAATGAGAGACTTACCATTTTAATGGGGACACTGGAGAAATGTAGATTAGAAATGAAAGTCATAGGAACAATTCAGTGAGTAGATAAATGAGGATAAAATTACTATATCAGAAGGGCTGGATGATGACCTAGAGTTTTCATCATTTATCTTTTCATTCATTTAACAAGTATTTATTGAGAATCTGCTATGTACCCAGCACTAGTATAAAGGCTAGGTGTCCATCAGTGAACAAGAACTTGTGGCTGGCATTCTATTAAGAGACAATAAATAAAGTGGACACATAAAACTATAATTTTAGGTACAATACATTTTATGAAGAAAACTAGCATAGAATTAGAGGAAGATAGGTTTAACTACAGATCCCATGCCTTCCTGGTTTTAAACACTGAGTAATGTGGTTATCTGTCCCCCTCTGTCCTGTGCTGAAAATGGTACTGCTCTCCGAGATGAATCCAGTTGAAACAGTCATGTATTGAGTGACTATATTGTCTTGTCTTCCTTAAGATTTTTCTGCTGGTAAAATAAGGCTTACTTTTAAGGTATTTAAAAAACAGAGTTTGATGAAAGAAAGTCCCAGATTGATGGTCTGTGAATGTGCTCTGCATTTAATTTTAAAACTGTAGCAAATGTCTCACTGATACAATGGCAACTCTTTCTCGCCAAACACATCAATGCATTCAACATTGGTTAAAAGAGATAATTCTAAAAAAATTAATTTGAAGAGGTTCAGTTTCCATGTGATTTATACATTACTTACTTAATCCTCTCAGTATCAATTTCGGCCCATTTATTTTTCAGTTTGGGTTCATTTGTTATGGCAGGGATAGAAAATGGATACAGACTCCAAGTCAATATGATTGGCTTAGAAACATAAATGATTAATGACAATGTCACATCAGCAAAGAAATAATGATTTCTATGGTTGAAGCATTCAGACCCTTTCTGATACTACTGTATTAGTTTTCTATCACTATCTTCACAAATTAACACAAACTTACCAGCTTATAACATCACAACTTTATTATGTCAGTTTTAGTAGGTGAGAAGTCTAGGCATGCATGCATGGCTGATACTCTGTTCAGAGTCTCACAAGACCAAAACATGAAGGTATTGGCCAGCCTGAGCTTTTAGCTGGAAATTCTGGGTAAGAATTTGCTTCTAGGCTCATTCATGTTGGCAGAATTCACTTCCATTGGTTGTGGGACTGAGGTTCCCATTTCATTGCTGGCTGTCAACTGGGGATCATTTTCAACTTCTTAATGCATTTCTTGGCTCATGGACCCTTCTGTCTTCAGAACCAGCAACAATGAGTTCAACCCTCCTTTTGCTTCAGATCTCTGACTTCTTCTTTTCCTGCATCTCACCTACCTCCAAGTGGAGGAAGTTCTCTGTTTAATAGAGCTCACGTGATAAGGTTGGGCTCACCCAGATAATACAAGATAATCTTCCTATATAAGGTAAACTGATTAATAATCTTTTTTTAAAAGATTTTATTTATTTATTTATTTATTTATTTATTTAAGGGGGAGAGAAAGAGAGAAATAGAGAATGTGGGAGTAGGGGGAGGAACAGAGGGAGAGGAACAAGCAGACTCATGCTGAGTTCGGAGCCCGTGAGGGGCTCGATCCCACAACCCTGATACCATACTTGAGTCAGATGCTTAAGGGACTGAGTCACCCAGGCACCCCAAACTGATTAGTAATCTTAATTACATCTGCCAAGTCCCTTTTTTCAAACAGGGTAATGTATTTACTGGAATAACATCAGGGAGTGAAAGATATGGGGGCCAAAATTTTTCCTACCCCCGGGGCCTATGAAGTCTCCCTCTGGGAATGGACTTGTCAGCTGGGACAGACTAGATGATCCGACTGAATTAATTGGAAACCTGTAACTTTTGGTGAAGGGGCAAGTGGTGTTATTTTAGTCCATTCTGTAACAGAGCCTCTGCAGATTAAAAACACCCATAGTATTAAATGAAACAAAACGAAAATTGATTATTTAATTTTGGAAGACATGGTCTCCAAAGAGCAAGCTTAACTAAACAAGGAAACTTTTATTCCCTGGGGGAGAACATTCAGATGCCTTCGAGAGTCAGATGTCAGAAAGGGAGGAGGCAGCCAGGATGGGTAAAATAGTAGTGTGGACTAAGTCTGTGAAAGAAGGTAGCCCTAACTCAGCTCCAGGTACTCGTTTTGCTCTCCAGCAATTAAATGGTTTTCTTTCTTTCTTTCTTTCTTTCTTTCTTTCTTTCTTTCTTTCTTTCTTTCTTTCTTTCTTTCTTTCTTTCTTCCTTCCTTCCTTCCTTCCTTCCTTCCTTCCTTCCTTCCTTCCTTCCTTCCTTTCTTTCTTTCCTTCCTTCCTTCCTTCCTTCTTTCCTCCCTTCCTTCCTTCCTTCCTTCCTTCCTTCCTTCCTTCCTTCCTTCCTTCCTTCCTTCCTTCCTTCCTCCTTCTGTCCTTCCTTCCTTCCTTTTTCTTTCTTTCTTCTTTCTTTTTCTTCAAATATTCTATTTTTAAGTGATCTCTATACCGGACATGGGATTCAAACTCACAACCCCGTGATTGAGAGTCACAGGCTCAAGTGACAGAGCCAGCCAGGCGCCCCTCGAGCAATTTCTGCCTGGTAATAGCAAATATATGACGTGAATTGAGGGTTTAGAAACATGGAATTTTGTTTGAATCTGGAAATCTGTATGAAATATCCAGGTTTTTTTTTTTATGCTGACAAAGTCAAAATTAAAAATAATAGGAGAATGAAAACCTAATATATTTGAGATTAAATTTGCCTCGTGGGCTGCTAGTTGGCAATTTATGGTTTTATTCATACTAAGGAAAGTGCATGTTTGAGTCTGATAAAAAAATACAAAAAAGTATTGAACCTGACAAAAAATGCTCAATTTAGGAATTGTCATTGACAAAGATATTAAAATACTCCAATATAGTAACATGAGGAACTTTTTGACTACTGCTTCTGGATGTGACGGTATGAATTGTGTTCTATTTATTTTAACCTATAAGGAAAAAAAAAGAAAATAATGCAATAATATTGTTTCTGAAGTGTTTGACTTTACACAAGTGTTTAAATTCCACTTTTTCTTGGTTTATACTCTTCCAGTTTGTACAAGCAAAAGGAATCCAGAAAGGGTGTGATGAATTATCGACTGAATTTTAAAGAGCATGAAGGAACAGTTTGGATAATTCAAGCACAGATCTCAATCTGGACAAAATTGCATGTATCTTCATAAAAAGAAAAGTTGGTTATTTTACCGGTAAAAATTAGATTTACTTGGGAACAACAGATAATTGCAATTTGGAACATGCAAGCTGTGGCAAAACCATAAGCAAGTCCAACAACCAAGGCAGAGGAATTTTATTTTACAGAGAAGAAGGAGGCAGTTAGGAGGGGTTGTTTTGAAGAAAAGTCCGTTGGAGAAAAGCAGGAGTTCAGGGTGATGAGGGTTTCACACCGGCTGAGTTCCAGGGTAGTCGTTTTCTTGTAGGAGATGCAATGTACATCTTTACCTTTGGGGGCCCATAATTGATGATTCTTTCTGTTGAGCTTCTTCTGTTAGTGCCTGCAATTGACACTGTTTCCTGTGATTGACCTTTCGAGGCACACTCCCCCTTTTAGCCTTCTGATTCTACTTCAGGAGGTTTCCCTTTATTTTCACAAGAGACAAGGAGAGTACCCTTTAAAAAACTAACTTCAGAGGAGAATTTATTTTACAATGTATCAAAGTGCATGAAGAGGCCTAGAAAATGCATTCTACAGATTGAATTTGAGGCTCCACCGAGGTGGGAGCAGGGTGTGATAGGACTGGGGAAAGGTTGAGAACACAACTCCATCAGTCAAACTCAGTGGACTTTAAATTAGGGCTCCGATAGTCACCAAATGTGTGGCCCTGGGCGAGGGGTATTTCTCTTCTCGAACACTCAGTTTCTTCACCTGCAAAATGGGATCATTAGCACCTAACCCTGAGATGGTTGTGAAGATTAAATGGACAGATGCATATAAAGTCCTGGGGTTTTTATTACATGATCTAGATGGGGGCACCCAGCTTTTCATCATTGATCATCCATTCTCACACTGTGGATTTAAAAAGGACAGAATACATAACTGTCTAAATTGGAACAGTGTTTATCTGTCCCTTGTTGCAGGAAGTGGTGAAGTTGTAAAGGAATGCAATTGTTAGAATTTGAATCCTGGGTTAATGGTTCATCCCATCCTGGCTTCTCGCTGCCTCATTTGAGGTGGATGGAGGGTTTTCTGTTTCCTAGAAGTTCCCGGTCCTGTGGACCTGGATGCAAGAACTGCTTTTATGACTTTCCAGCCAAGCCATATGAATATGGGCAATATGCAATATGTTCTCTGAGCTTTAGAGTCCCTTTGTATGAAAGAGAAATCCAAGTTTCCTAACTCACATTGAGTTTCAGAGGATTGCTTGAGGGATGTATATAAATAGTTTTTATAATTTGGAATCTAAATAGTTAGTGACTATTCCTACTAGGCCCCTTTCTTCGATCTGGCATGAGTAAGAGGAAAGAAAAATGTGACAATGACACCCAGCACAGCTACTACTGAGTCATTTAATAAATATTTATTGAGCATCTATTCTGTTTCAGCTAATAAAAACAAAACGAAAAAATGCAAACCAATTACACAGTGCCTTTTGGAAGTCATGTTCTTTTTCTCTTTCTATTTTTAAAGATTTTATTTATTTATTTGACAGAGAGAGAGAGAAATCACAAGTAGGCAGAGAGGCAGGCAGAGAGAGAAAGAGAAGCAGGCGCCCTGCTGAGCATAGAGCCTGATGCGGGGCTTGATCCCAGGACCCTGAGATCATGACCTGAGCTGAAGGCAGAGGTTTTAACCCACTGAGCCACTCAGGTGCCCCTGGAAGTCATGTTCTAGCTAGGAAGATAAACATCATAATACACACTGATTGAGATTCTTGCCAAGTATTTTGGAGAGCAACAGGGCAGTAGTGTGGGGGAGGGAATCCAGGAAGACACCCTAAATGAAATATCATTAACGATATTTTTGGCCTGCAATAGGTATCCAGGAGATGTTCTTCTTCTTCTTTTTTTTTAAATTTATTTATTTACTTTAGAGAGAGAGAGAGCAGCAACAGCAGGGAGGGGCAGAAGAAGAGAGAATCTTAAGCAAACTCCATTCTGATCACAGAGCCCAACGAGGGGCTGGGTATCATGACCCTCATGAGATCACGACCTGAGCTGAAACCAAGAGTCTGACACTTAAAGGACTGTAGCATCCAGGTGCCCCTACAAGAGATGTTCTAAAGGATAAAAACAACCGAACTAAACCAAATGTTTCCCTATTTGCGTTCTCAAACTTCAGATACTGTATATTTAATAGAATGAATCTATGGATATAGTCTCAGTTTTTTCCACCTAAAGTCATATTTCTAAAAATATTTTGTAAGATTTAAAAATACAATGAGAGGTGCTCCTGGGTGGCTCAGTCGGTTAAGCATTTGCCTTCAACTCAGTTCATGATCCTGGGGTCCTGGGATCGAGCCCTGCATTGGGCTCCCTGCTCGGCCTGGAGTCTGCTTCTCCCTCTCTCTCCCCCTGCTTATGCTCTCTCTCTCTCTTTCTGTCTCCAATAAATAAATAAAATCTTTAAAAAATAAAATAAAAATACAATTAGGAAAAAAAGAGGAATTTACCTGTATTACTCTAGTGATAACATCAACATAGATTGTACATAAAATTGCATACATAAACCCTGTTCTTTAGTCTTAGCACATGGCCAAATGCTTGTAATTGGTCACAGCTGCTGTTTAGATGAGGGCTACTATAAATTTGGTAAGCTATCAGAAAGTCCTTACTTAATGTAGGATGTTCCAAAAGGTGTGTTGTAGTTTTGATGACTGTAAAGTCTCGTACAGGATGTTAATAAAGTGAAGCTCAGAACTTAAAGAAAAAAAAAATCAAACCAAGTTTATAGTAGCTCCTTATATCAAAACTGGATGCTATGCTCATATTTTAGATGAGCAGAAAAATTAGACCAACAAGAGGCAAGTTAATTATGTAATTCTAATCCTAATAGTCTCTTTTAATGTAGCAAATAACAATACAATGGCTTACTATTAATGAAATCATTAGCAAACATTTTGTAATTACAAATAGTTTTATACTGATTAATGATAATGGTTGTACAGCAGGGTTAGAAAGTATAGAAATTTTAGAAATTATTATTTTAGCTTATTAATGCATATATTTTGGGAATTTTATATCTCTTGTCTGTTACATTATTATGTGGAGCTAAGACATAAAATTATATATGAAAAATGCTATTAAAATATGGCACTTTTGGAGTTTTAATAATCAAAAGACAAAAATATATTCCAGAACCCTTGTTTTTAATTGATGCAGTCTGTTTTTGTGCTCCAAAGGCCTAATGATGCATTAACAATTGTCCATTTTTGTTGGATCGATTTTCTATTGAGCAACATTCCTGGGAGTAATAGAATGAAGTAGGGAGGGACAAGATTGAGGACTGCCCAAGACTGGCTACAGTTATGGAAATAAGCAAATGATGGGAAATAATTCAGGTTATTTTCATTTTTAGTTCTTATCAGAGATTCATTGTATTTAGATATAAAGCATGGAAACCATCCCATTATAAATTCAAAGCTATCATTAGATCACCATATTAAAAAGTAGTTCAGAATGAAATTATTTTATCATTTTGAGTTCTTTATTTTCCTTATAGAATAATAAATGCCAATTGGGCTGCAAATTACAGAGGATTATCTTCTCTCCTTTTAAGAGTTAGTAATATGAATATAATCTTGTGGGGGCATTCGATTTGGGGATTGAGGGAGTGACCTTATTAGCACCAGACTCCCTTGGCCAATAATCTCATGACTATGAGATATATATTAAATCTTTTTCTATTTATATTCTTTGGCAGGCCATTATTCATTGTTATTGTGGAAATTTTGTTAAGTAATAGTTCTCTTGAGAAATCATGGCTGCTTTTTCGAGGTCACAATTTCCTATGAGCTTGAAGAGTGGCCCATCCATCCTCTCTTCAGTTAGGAATCCACTCTGTACCCATTTTCTTTAACACGTGCTTTATTTGTAAGGTTTCTGACATTCCTTTCTTCCGAGAACTTGAGAGTGATATATCACACTCTTTATTTTGTGAGGTAAAATTGATTAGAGGAAACAATAAACATAACTCTTTAAGCATGAAAGTCAATATATTTTGAATACCCGGCTGGGCTGGATGGCAGTCTGTGCGGCCATTCTCCGGAGAATGCTGGGCTGTGCCCGAGGCCTCCCGGTAAACAGTCCTCGCAGGATTTCTTCTGATGGTGGAAAGAATTTCACCCTTGACCTTTACTATTATTGTTTTGCTCTGACATGACAAAAATCCATTAATTCTAGATATGGATACCTGCTCATTGCTGTCAAGTTATTGTCAGAAGGGGAAAACCAGCTAATTTGGGGGGGGTGTGGTGTGGTGGGTGTGTGTGTGTGTGTGTTTGTGTATGTGTGTGTGTTCAACATCTATCTAGAGGTTTTACTGGTAGCTGAGTTTTAAAAATTGGATTAATTGAGCAATGCTGCGGAGTGGAGAATCGCGTATTAGATTTTATTGAGTTTCAAGGGCCACGTGAAGGCAGCTCCCATTTCTAGATCTGTGACACCTCAACCAATCTGTTCCCACCCAGGAGTCAGTCCCAATGGATGAGGGGACAACAGAAGGCAGCAGGTAAAGCCTGTATTTTAGAAGATAGGGAGACTTCATTTCCAGTCTTATCTTTAGTCGTTCCAAGCTGTGGGATACAGACAGGTTGCTCACTGCTCTGAATTTAAGTTTGCTCACCAATAAAGAGATGCACTGGCACCTACCTGTGAGAATGTGTTGAATTTACATAGGCAAAGTACCTGGCACCTTACGCGCGCTTGATACTGTGAGCTACATACGCTCATTGTTTTCGGGGGCACCTGTCGGTTTGAGTCCGATATATACACCTCCTGCCTGCTCATCCAACCGCAAGCTGATAGATCACATCAGCCTGAAAATTGAGTATTTTATTTCTCTAAGTAGGGGCCCCACGTAAGCAGCATCACCTGGGAGCTTGTTAGAAATGGAGACCCTCTGGCCCCACTGCAGACGTGCCGAATCAGAACCCGCAAGCCCCCGGGGGATCGCGTGTGCAGCAAAGTTTGAGAAGCACGGACATCGATCATGACATTTCTCTCCTGGCAGAGTCGATCCGTTGCGCTATCTGCTGTTCATTTTATTATTATTTTTCCCCCACCATTCACCTGTTGTGTTGGTGATGTTAGGGAGGATAGGTATCCTCTCGGCACCGGTCCCCTTGGGGGCACATCCGTGCGCACGCACCTCCCTAAATGTCAGTGGGACGTCCCTCAGCAGAGGGCCTGGCACAAGTAGAACCTCAATAAATGTTTATTGAATGAAATAAAACAGCCCACAGTCAGACGGGCAGACTCTCCCATCTGTTCTGCAGACGCACAGCAGCCCTAGAAGGGCCTGGAGAGAGATGAATGTGCTTGAGGTCTTTGCCAGGAGGCATTACCCATACCCAGTGGGGAGGAGGGGTTTGCTCACTGCTGTTCTTGCCAGGAGATCTGCTGAGGTTCGGAAAGCCTGCAAATGTGTGCAGCCAGAACAAAGGACAGGGAGCTTCCTTTCTTTTTTATGTCCCTTGCCTGGCAAAGCCCATGCCGTGATGCTTTGGGAGCGGTTATGGTGCTAGGCTTTTGGTGCTAGTCTCTCTTGCTCACGAGGGACAAAGGAATAGGTACTGTGGCCATGCACCATGGTCATATTTTTCTACCCCTGTGACCAACTGGCCTAGGTCTCAGAACGTCTCTGTTGATTTCAAATCGTGAAGCTGCTGGTCGATGGGCCAGCATGGGGTACGGTTGCCATAGGGGAAGCTGGGAAGCTGATATTACCCAGAGAAAGATGGAATGCTAGGGAAGAGCTTGCTGTCTGGTGCGCTGTGAGACGCAGGAAGCTGTGGCCTCTTCAGAGTTTGCCAAATGAATTGTACTGCCATGGTCTTGGACAAATCAAACATGGCGCCTTCCTGGTCTATCAAATCGTGATAAGTATATTGAGATCAAGTTTTGTCGACCTGAACCCAGAGGATGGTTCCATGGCGTTCCCGTGAGATCTGGAACCTGCTTCCTCAGTGGTTAGTGCTCTACCACTCCTCTGTTCCTGTTCCCAAGGCCAGTGTCGGCAAAACTGTCAGGCAGAAGGGTGCTTTTTGGAGCTATCCCACCTCACTTTCTGTCTGCTCAGTTTTAGAAACCCGGTGACAGGTTCTAAAATGACACTCTTCCTCCATCCTCGATGCAAAATCTCTCTCCCTGTTCTTCTGTCCACCGAACTCCCATTTACCCAGTGACCGATCCCAGTGTGGAATTAGGAGGAAAACAATGACATTAACATACATTCAAGAGTAAAATCTCCCCTAATCCTTTTAAGGACATTTTTCCTTTTTAACCTGGATGGAATCTTTATTCATGGGCATTTTCAATGATCTGCGTGACATTTAAAGAAGCATATAGCAGATTTTTAGGCAAAGGGGAAATTGATTGGTGTCATCTTTTGGCTAATACCACCTACAAACAGACAAATGCACCTATTTCAGTTGCTTAATAAAATTAACTTTATGGGGGCGCCTGGGTGGCTCAGTTGGTTAAGCATCTGCTTTCGGCTCAGATAGAAGGGTCCTGGGATTGAACCCCGTATTGGGCTCCCTGCTCAGCAGGAGGCTTGCTTCTCCCTCTCCTACTCCCCCTGCTTGTGTTCCCTCTTTCACTGTATCTCTCTCTGTCAAATAAATAAATAAAATCTTTTAAAAAAAATTAACTTTATGGAATATGTAGGTAAAAGTGTAATGGTAGCATACCTGGACGGGAGAGGTAAAAGGATGGCGCAATGACTTCTTCAGGGACCCAGGCTGACAAAAAGGCTCTGCTGTCTTCTGTTCCTGGTTTGCTAGGCTGCCCTGGGTACTGGCATCCACTTGGCAGATGGGGCAAGAGAGAGAACCACACAACTGGGTGGGGGAATTCATGGGGTACAACAACAGGAGCCGTGCATAACTTCTGCTCACTTTCCACTGTCAAAAATTGAATCCCGTGGCCATGCTCATCTGCAAAGGAGGCCGGAAAGGCAGCCTCGCTGGGTGCCTGATTTGGTGATCATCCATTCATCCTTGATGCTGTACATGTAGGAAGTGCTCTGTTCCTTTTTTCTCTTTCTCCTGCAAGTCCTCAGAGAGGTTTGACATTCCCTCCCCCTCTTGAGAGGCAATTCTCTGCAGCAGAAAGCCCCCCTCCACCCACCTGAAGAACAGAAATAGAATCTTGGCATGCCACATTTTGATGGTTGCCAGCAGTTAATCCAGACTCAATTTCCTCTATTTCACAAGGATGTTGTGAGAATTAATGAATTATTTTAAGTGATTATCATCCTTTTGATCATTGCCTTTGTCCTGTGCTATTACAGTTTATACGATGCAGGCACAGACTTATACAATATTTCAGTTAAAGGCAGAGTGCTTTTTTATTATCCTACCTACCACAGGAGGAAGCAGAGATGCACATAGGTCAGAAGACATTTAAAAATATATATATTTTTAAGATTTATTTATTTATTTTAGGGGCATCTGGGTGGCTCAGTTGGTTAAGCAATTCACTCTTGATTTGGGCTCAGGTTGTGATCTCAGGGTTGTGAGATTGAACCCTGTGTGGGGCTCAGAGTCTTTTTGTCCCTCTCCCTCTACTCCTCCTCTGCTCACTTGAAATAAATTTGTTGAGAGAGAGAGAGCAGGGAAGAGGGGCAGAAGGAGAGAGCTTCTTAGAAGGAGAAAGTTTTTTTTTTTTAAGGTTTTATTTATTTATTTGACAGAGATCGCAAGTAGGCAGAGAGGCCAGCAGAGAAAGAGGAAGAAGCAGGCTCCCTGCAGAACAGAGAGCCCGATGCGGGGCTCCATCCCAGGACCCTGAGATCATGACCTGAGCCGAAGGCAGAGGCTTTAACCCACTGAAGCACCCAGGCGCCCCTTAGAAGGAAAAAGTCTTAAGTAGACTCTATGCTAAGCATAGAGCCCAACGTGGAGCTTGATCCCACAACCCTGAGATCACAAAACCTGAGCTGAAACTGAGAATCTAAGGCTTAACTGACTATACCACCCAGGCGCCCCCTAAAAGACATATTCTTTCCAATGCAATAAGGTTTCTCTTGCGTGCAACACCCTTTCCATTACTATAATTTTTAAAAAGCTAGATTTTTGTGAAAAGATAAGACAAAGATGATTATATGTCCTTTTTTTTATTTGTGTGCTGGCTTTGGAATCTGCCTACTGGGTGCCTTTGGGCAAGTTAATTAGCTACTCTGTGTCTCAAATTCCCTAATCTGTAAAATGGAACTAATCATAATAGCTACCTCTTGGGTTGTTTTGTGGAGTAAATAAGGTAATGGATGTTAAGTGTTTAAGATAATATCTTGAACCTAACATGTGCTTTGTAAATATTAACTATTACTATTTTTTAAAAGATCTATTTATTTGAGAGAGAGAGCATGAGCACTGTATGTATATATATTTTTTAATTCCAGGAGAATTGATATCTAGTGCAGGGAATCTAAAGAAGGAATTATAGGGTAGGTGGCCTTGTGTTCCTGGTAAAGGTGAAGTGGAGGTAGAAAATGTGACAGCAGCATTACCTATTTGCAGAAGGGAACATGCTGCTTTTTAGGAAGCTATTCAGATAGGAATCAAACCTTCCGATGAGCCACAGCCAGTAAATGCTGCCCTCGTTTGGGAGGTACACAAACTTTTGCAAAAAGCAGGGATTTCTAGGTCCACCTGTGGGCACAGACTGCGTCTAGATTTCCGCAGTGGGCTGTGGTGGCATCCCCTGAGCGGTGGCGTCCCTGGAGAGACCAGAAAACCTTCTGTTGCTTGAGTCAGTGTTTGTGCTCCTTCACGGTCAGCGACGGAGTCTTCTGTTCTTGGTGTTGAAGGTAAGCTGTTTTAGCCATTCCGACCAATAAATCTGTGTAGCTGTGGGAAAACAAACTTTCTTTTTCTATAGTTGAAATTAAAAAAAAAAAAAAAAGAAAAGAAAAGGAAGAGAAGGGCATAGAATCCAGGCTCAGAGGACCTTAAGCAGTTATATTTATATATGAGATGCAGATTGCACAACCTCCTAACAGTCCCTCTCTCAGTGCTTCTCCGGCTTTATCATGCAAACATATCACTAGGAGATCTTGGTAAAATATGCATCCTGACTCAGTGAATGAATCGGATGGGCCTGAGATTCTGCATTTGAGAATGAGGCTGAGATGAGAATCTCAGCCTCCTGAGATTCGGAGGCTGCTGGCCTGGGACCACACTTTGAGTAGCAGAATGCTACATTGCTTTGTTGTTGGGGTTTTGTTTTGTTTGGTGAACAGGGCATGGAGTAAAAGTAGCTGTTTCTCCCAGAATGGAGAAGCTTGGGACCCTTTAGAACAGTGGTTCACTAAGTGTGAGCCCCAATAGTCACCATGTGCATCACTGGGGAACATGTTAGGAAGGCAAAATGTTGGGCCCTTCCCCAGATTTCCTCAATCCGATGGCAAGAGGGTGGGGCCCAGCTCTCTGTTTACAAGCCCTGGGGGTGACATAAAGATTGAGAACCATTGTAGGAGAGTAGCAGACCCTGGCTTTGAAAGGTCTGGTGATGATGTCAGCAGTCCTATTGAATGGCTTTAGGCTCCTAGAGCACGTCTCCTGGTCTCTTTCTGCTCAGTTTCAAATTGGATTCCTTGGGTTATAACATCCGGGTTATTATATTCTTCAAAGTCTTAGCTTTTTATATGAATCCTTCCGTCCTTGTTCTGCATTCTTTATGTGGGGACCACACAAAAGCAAATGTGTCTCCAAAATAAAACCTGGGAAATTATTTCAGGGTGCAGTACTCTCCAAGTGGCTGTGATTCTCAAGTCTCTGCTGGGAACTCCCTTTGGTTGTGGTATTGGGCCTATTGTCCTGGTTGGCTTGAGACTGAGGTTTCCCACAGCATAGGGCTGTCAGTATATACACCAGGTCCCGGAAGACGGGTCCCCCTAATTGTGGGCTATGTTGTTCCAGCCATAAAGTGTGAATCCCCTGGAGATTCTGTTAAAATGCAGGGTCTGCAATTCAGTACTTCTAGGTTGGAGCTAGACAGTCCGCATTTCCAGCAAACCCCCCCAGGTGACCTCCTGCTGCCGATCTGTGGACCACACTTAGGCAGCAAGGCAGTATATCAGCCTTGGGGTACAGAGCTGGCCTATATGCAGAGAAATTAGGGTGTCCCACAGCCTTATACCACAGATGGACTCCTTCGCCCTGACAAAAATCGAAGAAAACTGCGAAGCCATCTACAAAGCTTCTGACTCTGGGTTTTGCCTTCAGATACATAGTACCAACTCATCTCTACCTTTTTGGACTGTGGTTCTTTAACCCATTAAATCCAACACCTTTTTTTTTAAAAAAAAGTTCTTTATGAGGGTAGATGACTGCTGTTGGCCCGTGAATAGAACATTGTCAAGCCTACTGTTTTCTCTGTTTGTGTTTGAGGACTACTTACTAATTTTCCTAGTTTGGGCTAAGCATCTGCGAATGACCTGAGTTTATCTGTCATTTTTGGTCTTGTCTCTGCCTCACAAATGGTTCATCTGCCCTTCAGTTTACAGCTGTGGTCGACCACAGGGTCTTTTGCTATTTGCAGGGTTTGTGCTTTTCAGCATAATGAGTTTTGCTTTATCCATATCCCCCTTTACTAATTGCAACACAGCAGCACATTCTATAGCCCATCTGTTTCCATGATTGATTGTCTTTTGCTTCAGAGTGTCCTAGAGAGTTATTAAAGAGAAAAAAAATCAGGCTTCAGTGTGACCTTTAAGATCATCATAAATTGTGTTTGTGTCCAAGTATACTAGTCTACACATTATGACCCCCCAAAGCACAAGAAATAATTTATTTGCTGTTGACTATGTGTTTTCTCCTTACTTTTCACTCAAGACAGGCACACACTGAGCCGTTTTGCTTTGCTGTGTCTTCTTCTTTCTGCTTATATCCCCCCCATAATTAGTGTTCTTGTCTACACACTTCATCTTTTCATTGGTGAGGACAGAGAGGTGGGGCCTATGGCAGAGCTTAGTAATGGCTCCTAAGCTGCTGGTCATGAGTTCCTGGCAATGTACAAAGTTGTTTGAATGTATAGTTAATTCTCATTAATGGTCTATAAAAACACCTCAAATCCCAAATTAGTGAATACTCAACAGTAGCTCCTAGGAGAAATATAGGATTAGGTTCCTGGTCTTATGGTCACAACATTTTCATCACTAATTAAATGCATAACCTTGTGTTACATGTGCTTCTGTTTAAAGATAGCTTCTTAAATATATAGTTGATTAATTAACACTGAACTCATGGCCAACAGCACTATAACTCATGCTCATCTATAACAAAGCTCATCTAATAGGTGTATTTTCTCTGTGAGACATTTCTTACCCTTTTTGTACTTAGGACCACTAGACAGTCAAGTGCATAGCGCTAGGCTTGGGAGCCATTTTAAACAGTGAAATCAACCAAAAGCATACAGAATGTGAAAAATCCCAGCACTAAAAAGACCATGAAAAGGATATTTGTTTACTGTATGGGAGGTGAAACAGGAAGACAGAGTGTTGCCTGTGTGACCTCACCTGATGTGTGCATATGGTGGGTCAAACTTAGGCCATAGTCACAAATGACCATGAAAGTGCCACAGGTATTGGTTTAGGGGTTACAGTTACAAGTAAATGTTAGCAAGTAAGCAAATTCACATGTATGGACTCTATGAATAATGAAGATTGGTGTACATTACCATACAACCATCATTTTCATAGTTATCTCTGTTTAGTCTATGAAAAGCCAAGAATTCATTGATTCTACTTTTCCTTAGAGGGGTAAGGGCATTTGCCTTCAAACATTAAACAACTGCTGGTAGCATGTTGGTAGAGGACTTCCTTTTATATAAATAAGGATACATTATCACCTTGGCAGTTACTTACCATATGCAGTATATATACACAGTCTATACAGGGCTGTCATTAATGAACAAAGATGGCATCAGCCTTTTTTCAGGTACCAGGTATGAGGCACTGAGGCCAGTGCATGGATCCTTGTGTTTTAAGGAGCTTGCAATGTCCATGAGAAAAGAGGCTCAAATACAACATGGGAAACACTAAGAGCCTAGTGGATATAGTACAGATGAAAGGTGTCAGAGCATTTCAAAACCACCAAGGGTTGGCTAGTGTTTGTTTCCTGTTAGAGCAAAGTTTTGGATCTGTCTTTTTACCATAGTTTTCCAGTGCCTCGCATATAGTAGGGGTTCAAAATTATTTATTGAATGAATATGAATATGAAAGTGTTTGAGCTGGTGTCTTAGAGCCTTACATAGATCCGTTTCCCAAACACTGCTTGATAAATTTCCATGGGATATTTATCAAGTAGAATTACATTTCACAAATCAATTGATTGTACTTAACACTTGTAGACTTTTAGCAGTCTAGCACAAAGGAATCACCTGGGGGAGATTATTACAATGCAGATTCTGATCAATAGGTGAGGGGTGAGGCTGGAAATTCTGTGTTTAGTTTGCCTCTCGTCAAACATTTTATTAAAAAGAAATTCAAATATACAAGAAAGGTTAAAAGAATTTTATGGTGAATATCCATATATCCACCATCCATATATTACAATGAACATTTTACTGTCTTTGCTTTTTCACATACCTAGCTATCCATACCTTTACTCATTGATTGTCTCATTCATTAATCTATCTTCTTTTTTTATGCTTTCCAAACTAAATTGAAGACATCAATGCATTTATCCCTCAATACTTCAGCCTGCATAACTTTAGCTAGAGTTCTGATTGTTTCTGGACATGACTTTTTAATTGGTGTGAGTAGCAATTTCTTTATGCATCAAGTTAAGAGTAGCCCTCACGTGTTGAACCTTGGTCCAGGAAGGTGTTATTCAAACACAGCCATGCTCATGCATTTGTAGTAGTTTCTTACTGTGCTTTCATGCTGCTGTGATGGTGGTGAGTAGTTGTGAAAGAGACCATATGGTTTATAAAGGCCAAAATGTTTGCTACCTAGACATTTGAATGCATTTGCTGATCCCCATTGTAAAGAAATTAAAATTATTATGCAGACTGGGAGGGATCTGGAAATTAGAAGAATGTAATTTAAAAAAAAATGGCAGAGTTGGCAGAGGAGAACAGGATAACCTGAGTTCTAGAGCATTCAGAAGTAAATGTACCTCTAGATAAGATTCCTCTCTGGGATCTGTTCCCCGCCCACATACATTTTTTCTTTAATTGAAAAAGGGAGAAACAATAGGTATATCAGTATATCAAGGTATATCAGTCAACTTATGCTAATGTGTGCTATAACAAATCGACCCCAAATCCCGGTGGCTTTCAACAGCAGCTCTGCTTGCCCTCTGTAGGTCACTTTTGCTTCTGCTCTATGTTTTCCTCTCTGGACTCAGGTGACAGAACCTCCACCATCTGGGCCAGTCTTGTGATAGTGGAGAAAGAGAGAGACAAGACATTGACTGACTCTTAAAGCTTCTGCTTAGAAAGGACATATATCACTTTTGCTTACATTTCATTGGCCAAAGTAAGTCATGTGGACATGTGGGTTCAATAGAATGGGGCTCACCAACACTCCTCCAGAGAGAGGACGCAGATGAATATGAACAGGAGCGTGCTCTTCCTCACAGGGTAACACAGTCAAGAGATTCTTGTTGTTATTTAAAGAGCTTAGCTTCACTATGCTTAGAACTATGCTTGGAGGCAGGGGAAGAAACACAGAAAGAAGGAATGTTTTCTGAATGATAAAGATCCCCTGCTGTCACTCATGGTAGAGGCAGATTTTTAGTTTTGTGAGGTTCTGGGTATGCAGGTTAGACATGGGAGTCCATAGTAGCCCAAGTTAATGATCCAGCACATAGGAATCATGGGGGGTTGGGGGCTTGGATTGTTACAATGCAGATTTTGATCTGTAGGTTAGGAATGAGGCTGGAAAACCTGCTATTCTTACAAGTTCCTGGGGGATGCTGATGCTACCAGTCTGTGGATCATACTTGGAGTAGTAAGAACAATTTTCATCACCAGATATTCTAAAACCAAACGGGGAAACAGGTATTCATTAACAAACCATTTGAATCAAACAGGTGAAATAATGAATCCGGGGGGAATAAAGGTATCCAGTCAGAAATGTCGAACATTTCTGGTGAAAGAAATGTTTCACCAAAGCAGAGAAGAACAAGGTATGGAGAGAGCAGGAAAACCTTTCGAATGCTGATGAGGGGATCCCTGGGAGTCATGACTGGTGGTAGGGGACTGGGTAGACCAAGAGGCGTGGCCAGAGAAGAGGAGTTAGAGATTTTGAGCTGGAGCAGTTCCACCCGGTGACTTTGGCCATCACCATTCTATCAACAGCGTTTTTGTAATGGAATGTGAGTCAGAGGAAACATCAATATTTTTTAGTCACAAATGGGACTTCAGGAAGTAGCAATAAATGTTTTCTGAGCACTTGAATATGAATAGCAGTTTTGTCAGCATCCATATCTTTAGATAGTGGCAGAGTCTTCAGTCGAGTTAATAAAAACTATTCCGCAATTTCATTGCTATGAAGTACATTTCATTTGAGTTTTGATTGTCGTAAATATATTGCTGGTTAAATCAGAAGCAGGACTATAACTTTGAGATTTGATGTTGGAAGAGAATATTTTGAGGTGAATTTGTTCACCAGAACTTCGGTATTGTTCCTTCAAAGGAACATCTGTAGTTATTAGGAACCATTGATTTTATTGATTCCTCTTTTTAATGACACTGACAGAAGTGTTTTGGCCATGATTAGCAAGATGAAGCCCATGCTTATATTTCAAATAAGTCTTGGCTTTTGTATGAATTGCTGTTATATTTAGGTTTTGTGTCACACACATCCTGTGTTGAATTCAGACTGCCACCTGCTTGCTAGGATCCCATGGACAATTATTTAAACTCTCTGAGCTTTATTTCTTTATTTGTAAATTGTAGGTGATATCTTATTGCATTAATGATGGGCCAACAGTAATTATTTTTATTTTTTTTTAAAGATTTTATTTTTTTTATTTGAGAGAGAGAGAGAATATGAGCAGTGAGAAGGGCAAAGGGACAAGCAGACTCCCCACTGAGCGAGGAGCCCCATATACAGGGCTCCATCCCAGGACCCTGAGATCATGACCTGAGCAGACGCTTAACCGACTGAGCCACCCAGGTGCTCCAAGGCTAATAGTAATATATTTAAAGGACATTACACAGGGTAGGCCCTCAATGAATGTCAGCTGTAATTTTATATTCATGGTCCAAATTTGAAATCATTCTTTTTTTTTTTAAGATTTTATTTATTTGACAGAGAGAAACACAGCAAGAGAGGGAACACAAGCAGAGGGAATGGAAGCGGGAGAAGCAGGCTTCCTGCCGAGCAGGGAGCCCGATGCGGGGCTCGATCCCAGGACCCTGGGATCATGACCTGAGCTGAAGGCAGACACTTAACAACTGAGCCACCCAGGCGCCCCTGAAATCATTCTTATTTCTTTTTTTTTTTTTTTAAAGATTTTATTTATTTGACAGCGAGAAACACAGCGAGAGAGGGAACACAAGCAGAGGGAATGGTAGCGGGAGAAGCAGGCTTCCTGCTGAGCAAGGAGCCCGATGCGGGGCTCGATCCCAGGACTCCGGGATCATGACCCAGGCCGAAGGCAGGCACTTAACGACTGCGCCACCCAGGCGCCCCTAAATCATTCTTATTTCAACATTTAGAGTGAATCGTGTATGTGGCTATAGTAAAAAAAAAAAAAAAAAAGGCAATAGCAAATATTGGTCAGGATACGGAAAAACTGGAACCCTCATACAGTGCTGGTATGATTTTAATATAGTACAGCCACTTTGGAAAACAGTCTGGCATTTAAAAAAAATGTTAAACATAGATTTACCATATGACCCAGAAATTCTACTTCTAGGAATCTACCCAAGTGAAATGAAAATATGTTTACAAAAAGCTTATGTGCCAATGTTCATAGCAGCATTATTCTTAATAGACAAAACAAAACAACTGTCCATCAACTGGTGAATGGATAAACAAATCGTAATGGATCCATGCAATGAACACTATCTGGCAATGAAAAAGAATGAAGTGCTGCTCTGTGCTACAACATGGATGAGCCTCCAACACAATATGCTAAATGCAAGAAGCTAGACACAAAAGATCACATTCTGTATGATTCCATTTATGTAGCATTCCCATAAAAGGCAAATCTGTAGAGACAGCGAGTAGATTAGGAGTTGACTGGCTCTGGCAGGGGGTGCCAGTGGGTAACTGCACATGGGCTCGAGGTTTCTCTTTGGAAATGGTCTAAAATTAGACAGTGATGATAAGTGCACAGCTCTGTACATTCACCCAAAATCATGGCATGGAATGCTGCATTCCATAGCATGTAAATTATAACTCATTGGTGCTGTTTTTTTAAATAAAGCGTGAACTCTGTTCATTTTTTAAGATTTGGATTATTTCTGGGTAGATTCTCATTGTTGTAAGATGAGGATGATTAGTGAAACAGACGTGAGGTGGATTCTGGAGCTCTCGTGAATGCTTCCGCTTTCTCAACTCAGTAGGGGACGCTTTGGTTTTTCAGGACAGCAAGCTGACCCTCCTGGAATAGCCTGCAGGCACCAGCTGAGGATAGTAACATTTGAAAACAATAGAAAGTCCAATCAGTAAATGCAAATCAATAATCCTGGCTGATGATTCCATGTAAGTAAAAAGAGATTTTTAAGATGGAGTGTCTTAGCTGCAGCCATTAAACTTCTCATTCACCAGTTCTTCATTAAATGCCTGTCTTAAGCGGGGCGATTGAGTCTAAGATATCAGACATTTTTGAGTTATGGAGATCACCTGCTTCATTTTTGGCCTTGGGCACAGTCTAGAAGGAGCCGAATTGACTATTCCCCCAGAAAGTGATGTAAGGAGAGGTAACTGACAGCACCTGGAAGATACCGTCTTGGAATGACTGTCATTGATATGGGTATGGAAACGCAAGCGCATTGGGGAAGACACACCAAGTCCCGTTGTGTTCAAATGCTAGGGACCTCATTCAGGCATCAGATTGAAGACCTAGATGTGTGTTTGTGTGTGTGTTCGTGTGTGTGAGACAGAATTCTCTGGCCTTATTTTTTGAAAATGGGAATTGCTTGACAGGTAGTTGTGGGACTGTATAGTTCCATCATAAATAAATAGAAAGTGCAGAGACTTGGGTGTGATCATTTGTTTGTTTTGTAGGGATCTCATTGTGGGGATGCAATCCTAACATTCTCCTGGCTGACAGACGAACACATGAACTTCATCAGACTTCTTTGGTTGGTAGTAAATGAGCTGAGGAGTCAAAGGAATAGAAGGCATCCCAAAGTTGCTGCCCAAACAGCAAGAAACAAAGAGAAACAACTCTGGTTTCTCAGTGTGCAATGCGAGGATCACTTTGTGGAAGAATCACCTTGTGGAGAGGGGGAGTGGGAAGTGTGGGTATCTTATTAAAAAATTAGACATGTGAGTGACTGTACTGTGCCATGAAACAGCAGTGAGTAAAAGAGACCAAGGTCCCTGCTTCATGGAGTCCTTGTTCTACTAAATTGTTCTTGAACAGTAGGTCCTGAACCAACAGCATCTCCTTTACTTGGGTACTTAGAAAAGTACAGTTTCTGGCCTTAAGCTTGACCTACCTAACAAATCAGAAACTTTGAGGGTGCAGCCTGACAATACAGGCCCTAACAAGCCCTCTAGGTGTTGACACGGGGTAAGTGTTTGAGAAGCACTCTTTGAGGGTAGGGTTTCTCAACCTCAGTGCTGTTGACATTTTGGACTGGAAAATTCTTTGTTGGGGGGTGTCCTGAGCAGTGTAGGATTTCTAGCACAAGACATGCCAAGTAGCTATCCACCCTAGTTCTGATAATAAAAACTATCTCCAGACAGTGTGACCTGTCCCCTGGGGTGGGGGGCAGAATCATCTCAGGTGAGAACCAATGCCTTATGGCAAGGCTGTTTAAGATGGCCTGCTGACTGGTACTGTTATCATCACTTCCATCAAATCTCTGGGGGTGAAGTGAGGAATCCACATTTTAAAAAGTCCTTCTGGTGGTTCTGAAGCTGCCAAGGTTGGAGAACCACCATCCTAGTGGAAGAGATAGACACATGTAAATCATTCTGAGTGAATAGTATGCTTCACTTTACCCATGAAACATCTTTCAGAAGGATGGGGAAGATAGGGAAGGAGGATGGGGTATTTCCAGGAAGAGGAGGGGTGTAATTTAAATAATATAGTCATGGAAGATCTCATTGAGAAGGTGATTGATCAAAGAGTAAAAGAAGTGATGAGCAAGTGAAGAGAGAATGGGGAAGAATGCTCCAGTCATTGATAAGGGAAAGAGCAAAGGCCCTGGGGCAGGCAGGTATATGTCTAGTAGGTTCAGAGGCCAGTAGGTAGCCCAGGGTGACCAAGTGGAGGAGTCTGGGAGGAAAGTAGTTAGAAAACAAGTAAGAGAAATAATGAATGAATGAATGAATGAATGAATGAATGAAGTTATCTGTTTGTGGCCTTGACTTCTGTATATACAAGCTATGTGGTTTTGAGTATATTTTGTGGTCTTTTTGGACCGCAGCTTTCTCTTTTATAAAGCAGAATGAGGGATATCTGGATGGCTCAGTCAGTTAGGTGTCTGCCTTTGGCTCAGGTCATGGTCCCAGGGTCCTCGGATAGAGTCCTGCATCGGGTTCCTTGCTCAGCAGGGAGCCTGCTTCTCCCTCTCCCTCTGCCTGCTGCTCCCCCTGCTTGTGCACTCTCTCTCTGACAAATAAATAAATAAAATCTTAAAAAAAAAAAGCAGAATGAATACTTATTCCTTAACAGTCTGCTCTGAAAAATAAAATGCTCAAATAATGGTAAACTTTTGAGAGATTTGGCAGATTACATTGCACATATCATGTGATCAATAAACTTTATATGTCTTATAAAAAACAAAACAAAGCCTAGAAAAATTTAAACCTATCATATCTGAATCTCTGTGATGGAGACCAGTGACGTGCACTCGTAGTAAGTCCTGCCAAGTGGTTCTTGAATATGTACACTATTTTGAGACTCTTTATTTTGCTCATATACAGTATTTGTATCCTGGTCCCCAGGGATTATTTCAGATGCCTTGGCAGTAGAATTTTCCAGGTGTGAATATTAACACATAAGTTTCCAAGGCCTTCCTAAGAAAAGACCAAATTGTAGAACAATATGGCATGCTCAGGGGATCACACTGAGAGGCTTTTAACTTCATGGTGAAGCTTCCTGGGGTGAACATTCAAAAGATGACTCTAGGGGAACTAATCCCTTTTTGGTTTGCTCCAGCCAATGAACAATATTAAGAAATAGAAATACTTCCTGATCTGCTATGCAATGAAAATAACTGTGAGGTTAAATAAGGTATTATGTCCACCATGATATCCCTGAGGTTGGTGTAGTTATCCAAGCAAGAGTCCTTGTATCCACTTATCTAAGTTTTTGTTTGCTTGCTTGCTTGTACTCAACTCACCTCTCCCTGATGAGTTGTCTATGTCGTTATGCTTTGGTAACTTAATATGATAACCCTGAACTTTTGTAACATCTTTCCTCTTAAGGGTTCAGTGTTTGGGGCCATTTTCAGTTTTTAAAGATAAGCTATTCTTCAATATGTTACTCTCTGGTTATTTTGCTCCACCTTATTTGCCTTAGGGAAGCTCAGAGATTAAATCTTACCAAATCTTGAAGCTGCTGCAATTTGAACTGCTAGGTTTTTCTGCCTTAATTTCCCCTCTGTGAGTTCAAGAGGTCAGACATAGTCTGAGGCAACACTTAAGGAGTCTGCATCTTCAAGAAGCAATTGGATTAGTTGGGTTGAATCTCTTTTCTTTTTTTTCCACATTGAAATGATGGGGTGGGAGAGTGTCAAGATGAGTTTTAAATTGATTTATTTCGTAGATAAAATGCACCAAAGCTGAAGAGGAAATACCTTCTCATTACGTAGTGGCTGAGCTGCCCCTGAGAGTTCATGATGATGCCATGAATGAAAGTGAAAGCACCCAGGTTTTGTTCACTTAATTCACACACACACGATAAGTATTATAAATTAGTTGTGATAGTAAGCTGTATACCAAGCAATTGAAGGATGGAAAAAAAAAATCAAGGATGTTGCAGTTTGTCTTCTATCTACTAGACTGTCATTACTTTCAATACGTTCTCATTGCAGACCCCTGCAGTATTTAACTTATCACACCTCCCATTTCACCTACTGGGGAACTGAGGATTAAGGATATTTTGGTCTGTTCCAATGCTTTTATGAACTTTCACCTTCTAAGATTAGGCACAACACAGTCACCAAACTTTTTCCCCACTACGTGTCCACCAAGAAACATTTTCAATTAAAATTACTCCCGAGGGGCACCTGGGTGGCTCAGTGGGTTAAAGCCTCTGCCTTCAGCTCGGGTCATGATCTCAGGGTCCTGGGATCGAGCCCTGCATCAGGCTCTCTGCTCAGCAGGGAGCCTGCTTCCCCCCCCACCCCCTCTCTGCCTGCCTCTCTGCCTACTTGTGATCTCTCTCTTCTCTGTCAAATAAATAAATAATAAACAAACCTTAAAAAAAAATTACTCCCGAGATTGTCATAAGTAAGCTGAGCAGGAAGGGAAGAATCAGGCTTCAAGAATCAGGCTTCCCGCTGAGCAGGGAGCCCGATTTCGAGGCTCCACCCAGGGATCATGACCTGAGCTGAAGGCAGCAGTTTAAGGGCAGAGGCGCCCAGGTGCACCTGCTTTCCCCTCTTGATATTTAAGGCTTCAGGCAAAGCAGTCAGGCTTGGTTTGAGATTCAGCAAGGGGGCTTGGTGGTTTCTTCTCATTATGACAAGGATAAACTTGTCACATCATGGAAATCATGGAAAAGGAGGTATTGTGGGGACGCAGGCAAAGACCTGGAATAATCAAATCTACTTTTTCCCTGCATTGTTGTTTAAGACTACTAATCAAGATTTTTGCTATTGCAGAATCCTGAATATTACCATGAAGTGACCGTCACCCGTCCTTTTCATCTAGTAGAACTGATCTCAGGATCTACAGAGGAGAGGTATGTTCAGATTTACTCCTTTTAAACTCCTTAATGCTCTTACTAGAAGCTGCGTTCTGTAATTGTCTTTGTAATCCGCCTTATCTGGCTTCTGGAGCATTTATTTTGATTAATCACTTTGCTCCATGGTAATAATTTCTTGTCAGGAGAAGCTCAGAGGAAAGAATTGATGTTGTGCTGTTTTATGTTGAAATATCTCCTGAAGGAACGCGGGTTAAACAGCTTCGAGTCTGTTGAAGGTGGTGAAGTGAGTTGCCATTGATAAAGGGAGGCTGGATACTGGGGGCAGGTGGGGAGGGGGAGGCATTTTGTGTTAGAGCTATGTGATAAAATATGGACTGAGTCTTTTTTACAACTCCCATGTAGTTACAATAAACAGTTTAACATTAAAATGACTGCAGGCATCCTGTTATTGTATTCACTTGGAAGTGAAACAAAACAGTTTTCTCACTTTAGAGGATTTTGGTTTCAAATTGTGGTATTTTAGCTGTTCTAAAGAGATTTAAAAATCTAAATTTTGGGGGGTTTACCAGGTCCTACAAAATCCTAAACTCAACTGATATCCGTCTGCTAAATCATAAAATTTTCCTAGGGTGAAATATGCAGATAGTAAAATCTGAAGCACGAGCTTTGTATATTAGGTGTTGGGAGTGAGAGGGTTCAAAATTAGATTCGATGATTGCGAACTTCTGTGAAGAGACCAGATAGTAAATAATTTAGGCTCTGTGGGCCTTAGGGTTTCCCTTACTCAATTCTGCCATCATCATAGAAGGAAAGCAGTTTTAGACCATGTATAAGTGAATGAGCGCAGACACGGAAATCTGATGTTGATATTCTCACGTGCCCTGAAATTTTATTTCGCTCTTTGAGTTTTGTTTCATGGTTTTGTTTTCATGCTCGGCTCAAAGGCTAGATTTGGCCTTAGGTAGTAGTTTGCGGGCCCCTGCTTTCCATCACTAAAACAAGGCAAGGTCTCCTGCCGATCTCTGCTTACTCTGTGCTCAATAACATTGTGGAAATCTTCTGCTATGCTCACATTCTAGTTAATGTTTCCCAAGAAGAACTGGGCCCAGGGTTGAGGGAATAGTGCCTCACGGGTTTGGGCAGGCTCTCTCCAGCTGTGCCTTGTGGGAGAAGGAGGGAGCGCCAACTATTGAAGGCACCTGGGGCGTCCTGGCCATTGACGGTGTGAGGTCTAGGGACAAACCTTGTGCGTCTGGGCAGTTCTGCCTTCCCAGCCAGTGGCCTTTCACCTGCTTTCACCTTGGTGGAGCCCTGTTTTAGCTCTTAACCCAGTTAGCAGAACTTTAGGGAGTTGTAAGCTTGACAGTTGCTTTTCAACATAGCAGAAGGTCATAAGGCAGAAGGTTTCTTTATATTCTGTTTTTATTGCTTCTCTGTGATTAAAGGGTTTGATTTCAAACACTTGGCAAGGATTGTATGAACATGGATCTGCCTCAATGTAGGCAAATTCACGTGTAAGAAACTAACCCAGCGACCTCCCCATCCTTCATTCTCTACACGTAATAGACAAATCTATTGGAGCGTGATAATTGAACAAAAAGAATTCCTGACAAAGGAAATAACTGTAAGCAGTCCTCAAATGTTTTCTTAAAATCGCAGAAGCTTTCTGTAAATAATACACTCCCCGAATATTAAAAATAAGACTATATTTAAAAATTAAAAGCATCGCTTCCTTGTGTGAACCAGTAATGTGCTGTGTGACCTTAGATAGGCTATTTCACCTCTCTGTACCCGAGTTTCGTAAAATGAGGTACTTGAGCCATGCAAATTCAAGGGACTTCCTGTGTACACTTAGAAAGATGAGATAGTAGAGTATAGGGTGTAAGCTTTTCATAGTCATCAAGTAGAAGAGCATTATTTTCTCACCATGGTGTTACAGGCTTAATTGTGTTCCTTCAAAACTAATATATTGAAGTCCTAACTTCTCAGGACCTCAAAATGGGACCATATTTGGAGATCAGGCTTTGAAGGAGGCAGTTAGGGTTAAGTGAGGTCACATGAGTGTTCCAAATGGAACATTTGGAGATAGGCCTTCAAAGAGGGGATTCAATGAGACCAGTAGGGTGGGGTCTTAATCCAGTAAAATTGGTGTTATTAGCTACTAGGAATGTTCTAGGACCAGGTGAAGGCTGTTTGAGGACACCCAAGAAAGCTACTTGCAAGCCAAGGGGTGTGGCCTCAGGGAGAAGCCAGAACAAGTAACACCTTGATATTCTAGCCTCTAGAACTGTGAGAAAGAAATCTCTTAAGTCACCCAGTCTGTGATATTTTGTTAGGACACCTTAGCATGCTAATATATGTGATGTTGCAAAGGATATATATAGGGGCATCATCCCTGAGCTGACCTCATGAAGAGGAGAAATAGTGTAAACTTTATTCCCTTCCTATTCCTTGCTTCCCCTCACTCATGGTCCGGAGCACAGAGTGGGGTTGGATTTGAAAGCTGAGGCGACTGGATTGTGTGGAACTTACCGGCATCCTTTGGGGAAAAAAAGGCTGAGTTCTGGATGTCAATAAAAGATAAAATCTTAATCTGTTTGTGAGCATATTTTTCATATGTCTTAGGGAGAATTCAGAGTTAAACTTATTTCTTCTATTTGCCAAATACTTATTTCATACCATTATTGATCTGGAGAAGCAGTTCCCAGATGTCTTAGTCTGACTCTTTCATACTCTTCAGTCATCGAGGACCTCCAAGCTCTTTTATATATGGCTTATGGCTATAGATATTTACCATATTAGAAATTAAAAATGAGAAATTTGCTCATTGCTTCATTTAGAATAAGCCTATTAAGTTAATGTAAAATTTTTTTATGGAAAAAGAATTTTCCCAAAGCAAACATAGTGAGAAGCCTAAACTTCACATTTTTGTAAAATTTTAGTGTCTGGCTTAGTAGAATGCAGATGAATTTGCTTGTCTGCTTCTGCCTTCAAGCTGTTGTGATGTCCCTTATACCAGGTTCCAGAAAACTGCAGGACACACAAGAGCATGAGAAGGGCAAGTCCCAATCTAGCATTAGGAGGAAAGTAGTTAAGATTTCACAGGTGTCCTGTGCCAGCACCATCTGGACTTGCTAGATCAGTTTGAGATCCTCTGATATGGTAGTGGAGCAGGAGGAAGGTGGTTTATGGTTTCTCTAGGAAAACTTGATTGCCGGGCATCTTCATGGCTCAGTCGGGTGAGCGTCTGCCTCTGGCTCAGGTCATGATCCCAGAGTCCCAGGATCGAGCCCTGTTTCTGGCTCCCTCAGCGGGGAGTCTGTTTCTCCCTCTGACCTTATTCCGTCTGGTGCTTATTCTTTCTCACATTCTCTCTCAAATAAATGAAATCTTTAGTAAAAAATAAATTAATTAATTAATAATACTTGATTATTTGCCCTAGTGACCAGGCACAGATTTCTCCCTGCAGTTAGTTGCCTTTTGAAAATTGTGACCTAAAAATGATCGTCAACTGCACACTTTTAAAAATGTAAGTGAACAACTCCAAATGAGCGTGACTACCTGTGTAGGACACAAATTAAGCACAGCTTAAAGGTATGGCTGAAAAGAAGAGAAATGAAGGCAAAGAAGATTGGGTGCTTGTGACCTACAGGGCCCGTAAGCCGTGCTGGGGTTTTTTTGTTTGTTTTGGTGTAGATGTTATAGATGATATGCATATACCTTGACCTATTCCTAGGGTCTGTCTCCACCAGTCACATGTTTGAGGGCTACCAAAGACTGCAGTGTTCTGTTTTTTTTGTTTTGTTTTTTAAATAGCTAAGGCAGAGAATTAAGAGTTCTATATGGCTTTTCATCTTACAAAGGAGAAAATGGATGTCCAGATAGGTTAGATGCGTTGCTCACGATTATCCAACTAAGAAATCTAGCACTTGAAATAGGAAAGACCTTGTTTTTACATGATACTGTTCCATACCTGTACTACTGTCCTCAGCCAGCTTAGCATCTCCTGCTGAAGGTAATTGCGAACTAAATCAGAATATAGAGTTCCAGGAGTGATCACTCAGTGATGTAGGGACTCATCAATCTGCAGTCAAGTGAGAAACATTCTAGGACTTTGGTGGATTGGGGCCAATTTTGAAGTGTTGGAGGGATTGGAGGAGAACAGATGAAATAACCATGGTGGAAGGAAGAATTTGGGAAAGGGCATGGGGGCAGGTGGCCTGAAAGAATAGCCTTGTGGGGCACCTGGGTGGCTTGGTTGGTTAAGTGTCTGCCTCTGGCTCAGGTCATGATCTCAGAGTCCTGGGATCGATCCCCACATGGGGCTCCCTGCTCAAGAGGGAGTCTGCTTCTCTGTCTCCCTCTTCCCCTCCCCTCCCCTCCATGTTCTCTCTCTCTCTCTCTCTAAATGTTTAAAAAAAAATCCTTGTGAACACATAGGGTGGTGTGGGGGGGCTGGTGCATGGCGGCAAGCGGGGAGGTTGTCAAGAAATAAGGAGCAAGGAGGCTGAGGGATGGGGTGGTGGCAGCTATACCGTCTCTGAATCCAAGCTTCCATTTGTGAGGTGCCTCATCTAACAGGGGTGACAGAAAAGGGGCTTGTACCCGGAGCTTGGCAAGGATTCTCCCCAAGATTTTGGTCCTTTAACTTCATCAATGAACCAGCTGAGCTCACCAGCCACAGATGTGTTGTTTATAACTGGAGGAATTCATGTGAGGTTGGGATGACATTTCCCTGTCTCTGAAATGCTGATAGTTAAACAGTGATACTGTGCGCCGCACTTGGAATCTCTATCCTGAGAGGCAGTTCTTAAGTGTAATGGTTTAATGGTCATTTAGCATGATGGGCCTTTGGAGTGTAATATCATTTGCCTGCCAGTTAAAATGAACGCTTCTCCGTGGGAAGTCAAAGATCATGTCAGCATAACTTGGGTTAGGTGAAGGAGTGCATCAAGATATGAATGCTAAAATAGAGAATAGGGAATAAAATCTCTTGTATGCCTAACCTGTTCATAAATCCAGTGCAATTAAAGAACAAAACTAATTCCTATTAAATGGGAAGTATGCTCTGAATTGGTGAAAAGTTTGACTTATTTTGAAAGAACCAATGCTTTATTATCTTGTCTACTCTTCTCCCATGCTCAACCTAATCCTTTTCCAACCTACCGTGTTAATAAGCTTGAGGTTACCTCGATAAAGAAGCTAAACTTCTTGCCCACCCTGAAGCTTCAGTGTCCCTCCTGTTCTGGTTGGAGTGGTCAGATGAGGTGTGTTTCCTGTTGTTTGGGGCCAGTCCCACCTCCTTAGTTTCTTGGTGGGACCTCTTCCCAGGTCAAGAACCTCATTCCTTCAGCTGACCCTTTTTTTTGGTCCTCTTCTTTTTGATCCATCTACCTATGGACTATGTTTTTATTTCTCACTTAGAAGGAAAAGTTCCCTCACTCTTTGGACATACTCGTTGTACCCCCTACATATAACTTTGAGGTACGCACACTGTCACAGATGCCCCGACTGGCACTGTGGTAGCTGCTGTTCCGTGCCCACGGTGCTGTGGGGGCTGGAAATGGTCACATCCACAGTCTCGGCTCTGTTGTCAGACTCACTGTATTTCCTGGTGTTTGCTCTTCCTTGCCTTTCCTTTAATCTCCAGAGCCAGATACTGAACTGAGAATTGTCCATGTCTACCTCAAACTCACCATCTCGAAGCCAGACTGCAACGCTGTCCTCCTTTGTTGCCAGTCACAGCTGCTGTCCTCAGCATCCTGGAGCAGGGGGCCGTGAGCTGGAGCCAGTTGGCCAAATCCAGCCTGTATATGGTTCTGTAAATGATTTATTGGAACATACACTTTTTTTTTTTTAATGTTTTCAAGGAGACCAAGTGGCCTGCAAAACATATTTATGTCTGACCCTTTACAGAAGGAGTCTGCCAACTCCTGTCTCAGAGTGGCAAAAATCATTTGAAGGGCTTGATGAAACCCTTAGGTGGGTCTTATCTCCAGAGTTGTTTATTCAGAGACGAGAATTTGCATTTCTAACAAGTTCCCAGGTTATGCTGGCCCAGAAGCCACCTTTAAACAGACTTCGGGAACAATGTTCTCAATTACATTGTCATTCACTTCGATCTCCCATATGAGTTTAAATTTCTCCTCTCCATCAAATATACTCACTGAAACGATTTTTCAGAAATACACATTTATCTATAACGTGACAAGTTCCCTGGGACTTCCTCTTACCTACGGGTGGGTTTCATCACCCTGAACAAGGTATGGGTCATGAAAGGAAAAAGGAGCCACAATAGTTAACAGCCTGAGCTGTCTTTATTTTCTGTCAAGGGGATGACAGCATTAATGAGCAGAATTCTCATGATGACCCGGTGTGGTAGGAAGTTTTATTAATTCCATTTTCAGAGCAGACTGAGATTCAGTGACAAGGTCTTGGGCCAAGCGGGCAGTAGGATCAGAATTTGAACTCAAGCAGTGTGAAGAGCCTATGCTGCACTGAATCTTTTTTATCACCCCTCACTCAACCCCCACCCTGACCTTGGTTTTGTTACTTTAATAGGCACGATGGGAAACCTAGATACATTCTCCTATGCTAATAGTTCCTGTACAACTATAAAACCAAAGTGAATACAAAGACACAATTCCAATAAAATCTAAGTTAACATTAAATTGATGTTCCACAGGATGCTGAATATTTTACTGAATATTAATTGTCTTTTGCGACATGAATTGGTATCTGTTTGCTACAGAGGGGCTCTTGAGTTCAACCTAACTGCAGCCTGAGGCATGTTCTGTTATTACATTTCTTTTTCAAACTCCTCTGAAACCATTTTTACACAATAATAAAATAATTTGCCTGAATGTGTCATACAAATATTACGCTGACCTCATTTCCCCTCATTAAACTTTCTAGATAGTGAGACTTGCCACCCACACCAGCATAAGGAAAGCATTGGCTCTGACTCCCAGGGGGATTCTGTGTTTTCAGGCGGTTAGCCACAGACCCTCATTTGAGGAACCCTGAAGCGCCGGTCCTAAGTCTGTTATCTGAAGCCCTTTTCACATGGGATCCCCAAACACCCGTCCTTACTTCCTCCCACTACTTTCTAGTTCTTTAAATTTCCTTAGTACTAAATTGCCTGTAAGTTGAGGCTGTCAGTGACTTGCTTGCTTCATTTATTCAAGCCTTGGTAGGAACTCTTCTCTGAAGGATCCCTCCAGCCCTCAAGCCCACCCCTCAAATCCACTCTATTCCTGAGCCCTCTTCATCCTTTAAAATTCTGCTTGTGCACAGACCTCTCATAAACCATCAAAATGATCTGTGTGCGGTGAAACCAACGACTCCATAATGCCCGGCAAGGTCCTTGTGAGGCACCTCCTGTCATACATACACCATGGGTCGAGGTGAGCTCCACAATGTCCGAGCTAGTTTTAGGAAATAGGCTTTGTGAGGAAAGGGAACACTTAAAAAGCCAGGAGCAACAAGAGAAGGGGTTTTGTGGGGCTACTAACTTCCCCTCACCCTCCAAGCTGTGCTGCTGGGCCACAGTACTAGCTGATCTCCCATTGGGGGTTTAGGTGCCAAATGGAGTCTTCCCCTGCTTCTCTCCCTTTTTCAGGGAAAGCTTGAGGGAGCATCTCTCTCAGTGAAGGAATAATCAGACATGCTTGGCAGCAGGCAGACTGGATTTTGGAGTAGCAGCTATTCGTAGGGTTTTCTTGGGAGGCCACCTGCCCAGCACTGGGATACCTTCAAACCCATGGGAAGTTGCTTATCCCTCCTGTGGGAGGAAGGGAGCATACTGAGGTTGGGTCATTGTCCCAGTGGAGGCTGACTTTGGGTACAGTCCCTTTAAATGGCTAAAGGGGGACCTGGCTCAACATCCAGGCAACTCAGAATTAGAACTCTGTGTCATTTTCAGATCTGCTTGCTTGCTTCTCTGCCCTTGTGTTCTGGTCCTGTCGGGTCTTCAGTGGCCCATTCAACTTTGGAAATTCTCCTGAGAAAGATGTACCAAGATGACAAGAGAATGTATAGAGGCTTGAGATTTCTCCGTTGACTACGACTGAAATCAGATTGAACACCAGGCAGATTTCCAAGTCAAGTGTCAAATAATGATTCCCCATTGAGAGCGAAGTAGTCAACGGTGAGATTATAGGAGCGTATTGAAGC
>CM053603.1:64040690-64055133 GCA_028646535.1 Procyon lotor | reverse complement strand
TGGCTTATAAATCTGATCCACTTTGTCATTTGTGTGCATTATTTTTATATACTGGAAAAATCTTGCATGAGGCACAGAGTACATGTATAGAGTTCAGAATATATGGTTCTTACATAAATATGAATCTAACTTAAACCAACTAAAATACTTTCCTTATAACGTTTAGTTTAACATTTCTTTTAATTAGATAATTATAACATGCTCAAAATGAAAATTTTGGAAAAGGGGGGAAAAATAAAGATGAATCATTCAAAAAAGATTCCAGCTTTCTAGAAGGTACCCATGCAGGTTAATGTCTTCTCTCTAAATCAGCATTGGATAAGTCAACAGCTCTCTAAGCAATAACCTGTTGGCTGTCATTAAATATCAGAAATTTTTTTCATGTCTAGATAATAATCTATTTTATGGATACATGGTAGTGTATCCTAACTACTCCTTTTGGTAGACCTAAAAATATTTTTAATTTTTGTATCTTAGGAAAAACGAAAAACATAGTGTGTGTTTGTCGCGATTATTCCTTTAGGATGGCTTCTTAGAATGGGAACTACAAGATCACTAAGTCAAAAGAGGAGCTTCATTCGTATTGATGAAGTTGTTTTTCAGAGAAGGTAGATGAATTTACACTGCTATCAGTGTATTAAATTATTCAGTTTACTACTTTGCCAGTATAAGATTTTATAATTTTTAAAAGTAACATTTGGTAAGCCATCTTTGCCTTCTGCTGTGAGATACTTTGTCATTCTGTCTATTTCTGGTTTCTGTATTTGATTCCATAGATGCATCTGTTGATTCCTCAATTATTATAATTTTATAACCTCTAATAATTGAGGGAGTCAATCCCTCCCATTCTTTTTTTTTTTTTTAAAGATTTGATTTATTTATTTGACAGAGAGATCACAAGTAGGCAGAGAGGCAGGCAGAGAGAGAAGGAAGCAGGCTCCCTGCTGCGCAGAGAGCCCAATGCGGGGTTCAGATCCAGGACCCTGAGATCCTGACCTGAGCTGAAGGCTCAGGTTAAAGCCCACTGAGCCACCCAGGAGCCCCTCATTATTCTTTTTGTTTTCAGAATTTTCATGGTTAATCAAACCTGCCTACTTTTTCTTATTTGAAGGTTTGTTTCAAGTTTGAATAGTTCAGGGAGACTTGTTATTGTGGTATTCAGTTTCTCTAATCCAGAGTGGATTGGCCTTTCTACTGACTTCTGTGGTTGTCCATATACACACACACACACATACACACACACACACGTATATATATACTTATTTTATTTTTTTCTATTTTTTTCATCTTGGAAACCTGGTGACTTTCCCCAAGATAGGCCTTCTTGTTGATCACTTATTCTTTATCTTCCCTCTTGCCTGCTAGGACATGGTATGAACCCTTTTCATTTGCTAGTTTGGACCTTCCTTTTTTTCAGAGAAAAATTTGTGACTATTTTTGTTACTCGTTTTATTAAGAAAGGGTTTATAATTTTAATAATCTATTAGAATATATTTGCATTTCTTGTATAACCTTGATTCGATTTAGAGATCAGTAATTTTTTCCCCATTTTAATTTGTAAATTTCATTTTGCTGTTTCTCTAGCCTCTTTTACATAGACACAGAATCTCATCATCTTCACTGCTGTTACTCTGGTCTGATCCACTGTCCTCTCTTGCTTCCTAGTGGGCCCCTGCTTTGTACTCTTGTCCTGCTATCGTTTTCAATGTGGCCATTGGTGTTCGAGTAATGTCGGTCCTGATAGACTTCAAAGTCCTGGAATGGTTCTCCATTTAACTTGGATGAAAGCCAGAATCTCTATAGTGGCCTATGAAGACCTATAGACTTCCAGTTGCCCTTTACCTTCCCATAACATACACATTACCTTTCTGACCTCCTCTGCTGGCAGTTCTTTGCCTTGCACTCTGTCCCTGAGTCCCATGACTATACCTTAATCATAGAAGGTACACTCCAGCCTTGTAGCCTTTTCCTTACCTCTTCCTTCTACCTGGAATGCTGGTGGAGCCAAGTATCCATGTAGCTAATGCCCACGTGCCCTTTAAGTCCTGGCTTAAATCTCACCTTCCCTGTAAAGACACTCTACTTGATGGAATGTTCTAAGCCACGAACACCCCTTCCCTCCCTGACCTCTTCCTCTCCTACACCCTACTCTGCCTTCTGCCATAGCTCTTACTTTCAAGCCTTCTGTTCTAGAAGCTTCTGTTCCAGAAGTTTCTTTGTGAAACTTAACAACAAACTTTCTCTAAGGGCCAGGTGTAAAATTTTCTGCTTTGTGGACTCTTATGGTCTCTAATAGCTATTCACCTTTTCCTTCTAGCATGAAAGCTGTCACAGCAGAGAAAACAGGTTTTATTATTTTTTTAAAAGTAGCTGTGTTCCAGTAAAACTTTATTTACAAAAACAGATACCAAGCCAAAATTGGCCCATGGGACATTTTTATTTAATATTTTTCATTGTATTGCATTTGTCTTTTTCTAGGTTAATAGTATCTTGCATGAATGATTAGCTTGTAAAACCATTTGGGCCTGGCATTTTCTTGATGGAAATATTTTTCTATTTCATTAATGATTTTAGGACCTTTCTGGTATTCCAATTCTTTTCGAGTCCCTATAATTTATATTTAAATTGTTAACAGTTTTCTTTTTAATTTCTCTACCTCTGGTCACGTCTTTTATTCTAAATATTAATATATTCCTTCTCTTGATTATTCATGTCAGATTTTACTATTTTTAGACTTTTCAAGGGATCAAAGGGATTTTATTACTTTCTATAGTATGGTTTTCTAATTTATCATTTTCTGTTCTTTTTAATACTTTATTCTTTGAGCTTACTATTTTTTTGAATAATTAGCTCATTAATTATCAGCTTCTTTCCCCCTCTAGAATTTATAGCTATCATCTAACCTCAAATAAGTTATTTTACTTCATCCTACATGTGGCATTAATATTTTTACTTAGCCTTTTTTTTTTTTGGACACTTGGGTAAGGTATGTTTCTAAGTGTTATTTAAAAAAAAATTAACATTTGTGTATTTCACTAGAGACTAGAGTGATAAGGAAATGCTGACTTTTTGAAATTAGTTGAGCCTTCACGGACTAGTATGCAGTGGAATGAATGCATGCATTCCATTCATGGAATGAGTCCATGAATACATGGACTAGTATTCAACTTTATAGTTTTTTTGTGTTTATGTAAATATGAAATATGTTTCATGCTGGAAATATTCACTGAATTAAGCCTACTAATTGTATCCCTCATTATTGATTGTTTTTACTTGCTACTCTGTTATTTACTAAGGTAGACTTGTTGGAATCCTCCAGGATGCCACCAGTGATCTTTACATTTTTTTTGTTGACACAAGTTGTATTAAAATGCCCTTGAAATACTTTAAAGTCATGTTAGTAGGAGCAGATACTTTTATAATTTGTGTTATCTGCCTTATACATTGACTCTTAACATTGATGTGATGCTCTTTATTGCTACCAGTACTTACTATGAAGCCTATTAACATGACCATGTAGATCACTTTGATTAAATTTTGATGCATTTTTCTGCCTTTATGCTTTTAATCTTGTTTTGCTCCTTTTATATTAGGTGATTTTAGGAGTAAATATCATAAAACTGGATTTGTTTTTTTATGACAGTCTTGCTTTTAAACTTTATTTCTATTAATGGCAATTACTATAAAATTTCTAACATGTTTATATTTGTCTTCATCTGTTTTTCACCTTTGTTAAAACTTTCTCATTACGCCTTTTTGCTGTACTCCACTAGAAGATCTCCTCATTGCCCTCCTCTTAATGATTGCTTTGGAAATGAATAATTATACTAATAAATCAAAATCTGATGGTAATGAAAATCTTTCCCTCTTCCCAAACAACATGCAAACCTTCAAATGCCTTAACAGGAATAAATGTCTTCCCAGTTGGTATTCTTTTGTTATATAGTATTCTAATGCTATCTTACTTATTCTAATCCCACAAACTTAACTAGCCTTTTTTTTTTTTCTTTAAGCATACATGTGAGTCTTTTCTTCCATTTTAGATTTCCTTCCAGAATCCTCTTCCTTCCTGATGTACATTGTTTCGCACAACTTTGGTAAACGCTGTGTTGGCTTCCCAAGCTGGTTTTAGATCTAGGCACCCTGGGTGGTGGGCAGGGTCAGATCCAGACACTGGCCATCCCCTCATGCACAGGCTTAGGCCATCTGTAAGTGATGGAGTGTGCAAAATGGGCGTGCTGGCCCTGGGCTCAGGTTTCCTAGGATCACATGGCAACTGTGCAGTCTTGAGCAGCTTCCCCCGGTGCCTGAAGCTTCAGTTACTTTGTCCTTATAGTAGGGATAATTAAGGTACTCATTCACAGGTTATCGTGAGGGTGGAGTGAGTTCATGCATTCAAAGTGCTCAGATCACTACTTTGGCTAATGTGAACACTGAGATGTAAACTACTATTATTTTTGTTAGAACTTTTAAGTGTTTTTATTGTGAAATAGTCATCTATTTATAGAAAGCTGCAAAGATATTTTGAGAGGTTCCCGTACATCTTACAGAGCTTGCCTGATGTTAAAATCTTACGTAACCATGGTACAATTAAAAAAAAGGGAAAATTACATTAGTACAATACTGTTAATTAAGTTACAGATTTTATTTAGCTTTCATCAGTGTTCTCACTAATGTCCTTTTCCTGTTGGAGAATACGATTCAAGATCCCATCTTATAGCTCAGCTGGCATGTTGTCTGTCTCTTCCCATCTGTGACTCTTCGTCAGTCGTCCCTTGTCCTTCTAAACTTTGACTCTTCTTAAGGTTGAATTTGGATCTATTTGATGACTTAAGGTTGGATTGAGGTTATGTATTTTGACTAGAATACCACAGCAGTGATGTGCCCTTCTCAGTGCATCCAGCTGGGGGCCATGATGTCAAATTGTCCGATTGTTTGTTGGTTTGTTTTTTAAGATTTTATTTATTTGACAGAAACACAGTGAGAGAGGGAACACAGGCAGAGGGAATGGTAGCGGGAGAAGCAGGCTTCCCGCAGAGCAAGGAGCCCGATGCGGGGCTCGATCCCAGGACCCTGGGAACGTGACCTGAGCCGAAGGCAGACGCTCAACGACTGAGCCACCCAGGCACCCCAAATTGTCCGATTGTTGATGTTAACTTTGGTCACTTGAGGCCTGGTGTCTGCTGGGTTTCTCCAATGTGAGGTGAAATTGTTTCCTTTGTGACTAATAAATACCTCGGTGGCATTTTTGGGACTATGGAAATACTTTGTTTCTCCTTCAAACTTTGAACCACAAATTTTAGTATCTGGTGATCTTGACTGAAACACTCATTACGAGAGGGTTTGCTCAATGGTGACTTTCTATTTCCCACACTTATTCTATGTTCAGTAATTCAATTTTTTCCCCAGAAGAAAGAGTTGTTCCTTTTTCCTCATTTATTTAATTGAATTATTAGGGGTTATAATCCAATAAAAATAAGTTAAAGTATTGGTGTGGGGGAGAGAACCGCAGACAGGTAGTTCAGAATTGTGGAGTATAATCAATGTTAATCAAATGAGAAATGTTTGAGTATGTGAACATGTTAGCAAGCATTTAACTCTTAATTTTTATTTTATTTTATTTTATTTTATTTATTAGAGAGAGAGAGAGATCACAAGTAGACAGAGAGGCAGGCAGAGAGAGTGGGGGAAGCAGGCTCCCCGCCGAGCAGAGAGCCCGATGCGGGGCTTGATCCCAGGACCCTGAGATCATGCCCTGAGCCGAAGGCAGAGGCTTTAACCCACTGAGCCACCCAGGTGCCCCTTTAACACTTAATTTTTAAATCTATAATACACTGGCATTTTAGGTATTATGAACTATACATTATTTTTCAAAGCCTATAGTATAAACCAAAAAGTCTTAATTATATTGCAATCTTCTTATGTTTCTAAACATGCACAATATTCATTGCTTTGGGAAACAAAACCTGCCATGCTATGTTACTCCAAAACATATATGAGAAAACAGCATTTTCTCATGTATAGAAACATGGTACCAATTAGAAAAATGGAATTTAGACAGTGGCATTTTACTTATCAAGTATCTTTTACTGTGGATTGATGTGAGATATATAATATCTCATTGCCAGGCTTAAGTATATTCAGAAGCAATAGTTACATAAATTTATCATAGAATAGCAGCAAGAGAAATATAATTTTATTAACCCTGGTGCTCTCCTGGAATATTAGTAAGAATAAGACTGAGAGCTAATAGTGTAAATTGGAATGATATGTCTCTACTAAATTCAAACACCTCTTGTTCTATCATGTGTTATTTCCTCTAATTTTTGTTAGCAGTGCCTGAATTGAAGAATAGTTAATTTAATGGTCAGATGTAGTATGTAGTAGATAAAGGTAATACCTATATAACTTTTTGAAAACAGTTTCAGTTTAAACTTTCAGTTTCAGTTTACTTAGGTGCACAGTGATTCTTAGAAGCTCTTTAGCCAGTTAAATGTCATTCTCAAAAAGTAGATTAAAACCAGAAGATTTGATACATTTCCTTGTGCATCTGAAATTGGTCATAATGAATTTTATTGACAGTGACTTTTTTTCAAAAACAGTAACTATATCCTTTTTTAAATACATAAATGTGCAATTCTTCTAAAACTCTAGAAAGGGTTAGTAATAGAAAGTTCCAAGAAGCTTTAAAAAGTGGAGTGTAGATGTGGCTTGATAGGGAATTTGTTGAGTCAGTGAAAAACAGTTGCAAGGCCTTCAACTTCCTTTGCAAAATGGTCCAGATTCCCTCGTGAAGATGTTGCTGAAATGTGGTCCCATGATCACAGCCAAGCCCCCCAGCACAGCAAGGACTGACCTACCAGGCTAAAGGCAGGCAGCTGCAGTGAAAATCTACTTGCCCAAGAAGGAGAGTTCTAGGTCTCTCTGAGAACAACAGCAGGTGGACGGAGACTTCCGAGGAGGGAGATTGCAGATCTCTGAGGGAAAACAAAAGGCCTGTAGGTAGTGATAAGTGAGTGCCTGTTAATGAAATGGGAAAACTCCCTGTCCACAGGTCTCTGGCAGGCATGTGGAATTGCTAATCAGCTTGCAAAGATATGAACACATTTTCCTTTGTACGTACCTTTCAAGATCTATCACTTACTAGGTACTTTTACAACACAGACATGCTTTCAGAATGAGGGGGCTAAAGGCCCTGCTTACCACCCACTTAGCCCCTTACATAAAGGAAATATGAAGGTGGTACATATGCAAAGTTCCACAATGAGAACAGTAAATGACACAAAATGAATGTTTTGAGGCTGGCTTTTTACTGTATATGTGTTTAGAAGGGTTATTTCTGTCCTGGTGAATGAACTGTTAGCAATTGCCTGATAACTGTCCTCTAGTTAAATACTTGTCTTAAAAAAATCTCTTTGGTTTATATTAATAACAAATTGGCTTACATGCAACCAATTTTCTTTTTGTTGGTAGTTTCCTAGTATGTCTTTCCTTGTCATTTGTTAACTGTTCTGTGCTTTTCTATAGGCCCCTCATAAATAGCATACAGTTGAATTTTGTTTGTGAAAATTTTTTTTTCCTGCCTGGTGTATTTCCTTCATGTTGCTTTTTAAAAATTATCTTTTGCTTTCTTCATCCTCCATTTTAAATTCCTCGATTGTCTCAACAAAGTCTTGGTTGACTGTTGAGGATATAGAATAGGGGAAAAGCTGGCTAGAGGCTCTGAGAGGTAGCTGGGGCATATCTGGGGTAAGAACCACAAAGCAGGAATTTTCAGTAGCAGCACTGCTGGCATTTGGGGCCAGATCTTTGTTGTCAGGAGCTGTCCTGTGTATTGGACGATGTTGAGTGGCATCCTTGGCTTTTACCCATTAATTGCCATTAGTACTCCCCGGCTGTGATAACCCAGAATACCTCCAGAGTTGGCCATTCCATCTCTAGAGTGACTGGTAGTGGGTAAAATCCACCTGGTTGAGAGTCGTTGCTGTAAGATGATCTACGTGTGCCATTTGTTGGGGCTCCCCCAGTGTCAGAATGTCTGAGGTTCCTCTTAGACTGACAGGATTTACCAGAGGGGACAAAAGACACTTATCTCCTGCCTGTAAAGACCTGGCTGAATTGGGGCGCCTGGGTGGCTCGGTGGGTTAAAGTCTCTGCCTTTGGCCCAGGTCATGGTCTCAGGGTCCTGGGATCGAGCCCCCCTAGGGCTCTCTGCTCAGTGAGAAGCCTGCTTCCCCCTCTCTCTCTGCCTACTTGTGATCTCTCTCTCTCTCTGTCAAATAAAGGAATAAATCTTTAAAAAAAAAAAAAAAAAAAGACCTGGTTGAAAATACTTTTTCCTCTGTGTCCTCTTTGGCATAAGGCCTACTTCTGCTGAGCGTTCTCCCCCACCTCCCCCTGAATGGGGCTTAGTCGACACTGGCAGTCCCATTCTCTGACCACTGACGGGTTGACAATGCACATATGACAGAAAACTAATTAGACCTAGAGTTTTCACTGGTGATAGCAGAGTGTCTGGAAGAGGCTTCCTTCTTATAAGAACCCACAGGATGGACAATTTTCTCATTGGGTGGAGGGTGTGGGGAGAGACACTGATCCCTAGAACTGGGTGTAGCACTGAAGGGGCTAAAGCTGAGGCTGCGGAGCAGAGAGAGAAATGAGGGGTCCTTATGACCATGCAGAACCACTAACTTAATCAGCTCTGGAAACTACAGATTTTTTTCCCCTAAAGTTAAATTTTATAACTCTCATTATTTAAGCCATTCACTTGAATCTAGATTTTTAAAAACTTGCAGCTGAAGTCCTTTTAACATTTTTTTCCCAGAGTTAGTTGCACTTTATAGTTGTTGATCTTGAGTATTTACATCCTTTTATATGCATCAGTCCATAGATACTCGGGGGTGAAAGATCCCCGTTTACATAGACATATTTGAGGCTAGACTTTGAACAGTCTTCATGTGGGATTTTTTAGTCCACTAAAAGAACATTTTTAAACCCAAAAGAATGGTGGGCTGAGAAGCAAATAAACTTTTAAATATTATAAAGTGCAAGAATCAAGGAACTGGGCAAAGCAGGAACACTATTGTTTTGACATTCTAATTATAAATACATTAGACTTGGTGCAAGAAATCATCAAACCATCAGTCTTGGCGATGGTTAAGTTAATTCACTTTTTGAAGTTCAATAACTCATCTGTGAAGTGTCAGCAGCTGGGTCTTGTTAATGGTAAGCCTTTCATTCCTGTTAAATCAATTGTAAATAATAGAACCCCTCAGAGAAAAATGATGAAATAAGCATTGATTTCCAAATTGGGTGTCAGATACAGCATTAATAAAACACATTGCAAGCAAACAAGTACCTAATATACTCTGATCACTGAAATAGTAATCAGGAGGAAAAAAATCAATAATTTTTGTGTAAGTTGCTAGTATTTTTACATTTCATTTGTATCTATGTATCATCTGATCAAGATTTCTCATTTTAGGCCCTGTATGGTTATTTAATTTTCATTATCCTCACCAGCAAAACCAGGTAGTTTTGTGTAATGTTAGATTTGTTTCTCCCTTCTAGATAGGTGATAAGCATCTGGTCACATAGTTTTTTTTGTTTTTAGTTGACTGACACCAGTGATTTTGTCATGTTTAATGCCATGCAATAATCATTTACAGCAAGTCACATAAAACCGCAGAAAAATGTAATCATTCTCATAAAACTTTTAAGGAAAATAAAGCTCCCTAACAGGTGTATGTAAAAGTGCTCTATGCCTATAGACTCCATTTAATGTTAATGCCAGGGTCTTTGAACACCACATATGGGGTCTGGCTGAAAGGAGAATGTGTCTGTGAACTTGATTATCCAGCAAACGGGGCTGGCAGGGCAATTCCATGTTATCTGTTGCACTGAAAGAGGAAAACCGTTAGGAGCTCTATTCATTGAGCGTTTTATGAAGGACTAGTTGGAGGGGAAAGTACATATAAATTTGTTCTAAAGCCATACATGGGACAGGGGTAGAAAGAGAAAGGGTGAAACTTTCAAAAGAGCATCCCAAGCTTCATGAAGTTAAATAACACAATTTTTTTCCAGGTTTGGTTCTAATGATAAAGTAGCAGGGATGTGGTGGTGGTCGATTTAGGCTTGGTTTTTCTGTTTGAGTGCTGTTTCCTCATGTCTTAGTACTAATTACATTTTGTCTTTTAGGCTATTGTGTTTTTCTCTTTATTTCTAGGTTTCTTTATAACACCTCTTTGAAGTTATTCAAATAATGTTTTAACTGTTCGCAATTCAATGGTATTTGACCACTTGCTATCTATTGTCGTCCTTGACTTCAATATTGGACCAGTGACTCTTGTAGGAACTCTGTTTTGATAGAGATGGAATCCAAGAGTGGATGACATTCAGATGGTCACTGCAAAAAATAGAAATGGAAGCTATTACCCACTAGAAAGAAAATATTACGAACTCAATACAAGATGTAAAGTGACAAATGTAAAGCACCCTATGTACAGAGAACAGGGAACTTGGGATCTGACAACCTTTTCCCAACCCAACTACTGTGTATTCCAAAGAGGAAAATGAAATGGTTACAGAACTTAAATTATGTCACATGAAGAATACTTGAAGGTCCTGGAAAATTGTAGCAGGGCATAAAGGAGACTCAGACTAGGTTGTCTACCAGCTGCTCAAGATCTGTTGTATTAGGATGATCATAAAATTTTCCAAGTAAGGGGAACCTTTGAGAATAAAAGGGAAATAGTAGTAATGCTTAGGTTGGGAGAATAATCACATACAGGAATTGCACTGATGGGTTGTGTGGTCATCCTAATTTTGAAGAATTTGCTAGCCTCAAAGGATTCAAGTAGGATCAATGGGAAGGGGAGAGGGAGGCATTGGATTGCTGTATAAGGTAGAGATTTGTGAGGTACAGCTGGGTGGCTGAAATGGGATGCCTGTCTCTGGGAATTCCAGGTAGTCAATGGAATTCCTCAGATATGATGGTGAGGCCATTTATTAATGACAGTTTAGTGGGGATTTGATCTAAGAATTGTGGTTGGACCAAATGAACTTGAATATTGTTGCAAACCTTGAGAATCTACGGTCCTCAATGTTAAAGTTCCGTGGAAAGCTATACTTTCTAAGGCAAGCTGTCTTAAGATCCGTTAGTAGAATTGTATTCTAGAATGAATGTAGTCCAGTATGGCTGGAGTGTAGCTCTGGGTCGCTCATGTCTGAATGAACTAAAGTTTTGGTCAGGAATGAGCTGGACAGAAACCTTTTAGGTAGTAGGATCCACTGATAAGACCAGTAAACCGAACTGGGTAAGACACAAAACTAGGGTACAGTTTGGAGACCTCGGGCCATGAAGTAAAACAGCCTCTTCTGAAGCAGGGTCTGTGATCCCTAGAATGCTCTCCCACTGGACTTGTGAGGAGCCAGGATGATATTTCAAATAGGGCCTCTGAAATTTTTTACAGGGAAGTTGCATTATATGCGCATTTATGCAACCTGAGCTCTGTAGATCTATATTAAATAGTACTAAAAAACTGTCCTCTGTATTCATAGGAATCACATGCCACCTATTTCTTTCTTTCTTTTTTTTTTTTTAAAGATTTTATTTATTCTACAGAGAGGGAGATCACAAGTAGGCAGAGAGGCAGGCAGAGAGAGAGGGGGAAGCAGGCTCCCCACTGAGCAGAGAGCCCAGAGCAGGGCTCAATCCCAGGACCCTGGGATCATGACCTGAGCCAAAGGCAGAGGCTTTAACCCACTGAGCCACCCAGGTGCCCCACATGCCACCTATTTCATGTATGGTACTTCATAGAATGATTTAGAGGATTTTGAAGAATGATCTTAGTGATTTTGGTCTCATTTGCCTATGTATCTCTGAACCCCCTCCCTAGGTTACATCTCTCCAACAACTCCTTTTTTCTAGGTCAGCTCTAGCTTCATGTTCTTTGGGAAACCTTCCCAGCGAGCCAGGGCTACACATAGGCAAAGCTCTCTTAGCCTTTGGTGGCATTTCTGGTCTGTAAGGCAAATTTTAGCCTTAAGATACACCTGTTCTATTCTCTGTTCATAGTTTGGCTACACCTGGCCTCTCCAACTAGACTCCGCACCTCTTACCCAAGGGACCGAGTCACTCATTTCTTTGGAATCCTCCAGAGTGTGGTGCACCCTGTGGATGGTTGTTCAGTTGAGCTGGGCTCCCCTCATCCTTAAGTGAGGAAACTGCTGCATGAGCCTCATGATGCCTGACCTTCCAGGTGGAAATATCTAGAGATATTGCTTGTTACTCTGGGAACCTGACCCACACAGAAAGACTAAAGGGCAATCATGGGAAGGAGACCTTATTTGTTAATTTAATCTTAAACTGCTCTTCTATGTTAGATTTCAGTGTCCATGGTGTATAGACCATGGGATCACAAAAAGTTTCTAATTATTTTAAAATGTGCTCTCTCCCTTTGGGAGTTTTGCATACAAACTGGCTGATTTCATAGTTAGGGATTCATATCCGAGATTCCTATTTTACATAAAATACATTATTAACAGTTTGAAAAGTATTCCTCACATAAGAACCATAACTTGATCTTCTCTAATTCCTGCTTTTTTGAATTACTGCCATGGAGGCATGAAAATTGGTATATTCTGAACACCTGCAGGTTCAGGTTTCCTAAGTAAGGACCATCAATTACAAAATACTCTGTGCATAATGGGATTGCAAAAGGATTTAAAGTCAGATTCTTCTGTTCACTGGTATGCATGAGAAAAAATGGTAACATGGAGAAGTTTTGGGGTAGGGAGAGACAAAAGGGTACTTCTATACAACGGAAAAATTTTTTTACAAACTATCTTAATGTATGATTTATATCTGGTATATGGGAAGGTAAATTTTGGCTGAGGTCAATTTATTATAGACCGACTACATCTCTATAGTGTATTAACTGTGAGCCAATGATTCATAAATGTGCATGTTGAACCTCACTTCAAGTTCCTTTGCTCCGTAGTGTTAGATTAGTAATTGCATCTTTGAGACTCAGCACTGTTTTATGGAAGAAGTCATGGTTTTGCTTATGTAGAATATGAAATGGTTGGTAAGTACTTAATTAAGAGACCTAGCAACAACTGAACAACAGATTGCTTCCACTTACTGTAATGAAAGGCTGTGATGTGCAGGCCAGCTTCTGGAATAATCTAACTGGCACAGCCACCACTTCTAGAAATTGTGCCCAGTGTTGTGGTTGACCATGCATCGTGACCTCTCAAGTCACTTTTTCCCTTTCCAGTCTTTGCTTTGTGATATAACCTTGCAGCTAGCCACTTGGGAGAAAGCACATTGTTGACCTGTAGCAACTCTGGCAGGTTTTGGTTTTGCCAGCACTGGTTTGCCTGTGACATAAGTACTCTTGGCCCTGGAGGAGAAGACTGATCACTTCCGAGGCCAGTGCAGTGAGGATTGAGGCAGTGCACCTCCAATGGCTATTATCTGGATCTTGGCCTATATGTGCTGGATCACTAGCTGGTCCATCAGCACTGCTGGAGTGCCCATGGCCTACAGGCACATGTCGGTTACTGTTCAGATTACATGACTGTGAATGCTGGAACTACCAGGAGTCATTTTTAAGGATAAGACAACTACTTTTTTTTAAAGGATTTATTTTTTTTTTTAAAGACTTTATTTATTTATTTGACAGAGATCACATGTAGGCAGAGAGGCAGGCAGGGAGAGAGGGAGAAGCAGGCTTCCCGCTGAGCAGAGAGCACGATGCAGGACTCGAACTCAGGACCCTGAGATCATGATCTGAGCCGAAGGCAGATGCCTAACCGAATGAGCCACCCAGGCGCCCCAAGAAAGTTTTGTTTCATGATAATACTAGAATAGCCATCTATAATCCTTTTCCCACATCCTGAAACCTCAGAGATAGGTTGTTTTACATAGGATAGGAAGTTTTTTCACAATGTAATAACAGTAATGAAGCTTAATTAGAATAGCAGATACTCGGGTAGTTCTTGGTACCTGCTAAGTAAATATTTCCTATATATCGATAAGCTGTCACCATAACCCTATGAGATTTGAAGCCAGAAAAGTAACTTACCCAGGTACCAATGGCAGAGCTGGAATATGAACCCGGGCAATCACAGTCTCGTTTCTTACCCATCATGCGTAGTGGCTAGAAGTTAAGGCCTTGTAATCAGTCTCGGTCGGATTTAAGTCCCGGCAACCTGAAACTTAGTCAAGTTTTCTGTTGCTCTTGTTTTTATGTAATCTGTAAAATGAAGATGGTGATAGAATTTAACTCCAGGGTTTTGGGAATTGTGAGATCGCTGGCATATAAAGTGCTCAATAAACACTGCCTTAGGATTTCTTTTTTTCTTTTTTTTTTTTTTTTAAGATTTTATTTATTTGACAGAAACACAGCGAGAGCGGGAACACAAGCAGAGGGAATGG
>CM053603.1:64013685-64040190 GCA_028646535.1 Procyon lotor | reverse complement strand
GGTAAAGGAGTAGGAGGATTGACAAAATGGGTGAAGGGAGGGAATGGGGGATACAAGCTTCCATTTATGAAATGAGTAAGGCACAGCAAGGGGTATATAGTCAGTGATATTGTAAGAGTGTTGCATGGTGGCAGAGGGTAGCTACACTGGTGGTGAGCATAACTTCACGTATAAAGTTGTTGAATCACTACATTGTATACCCGAAGCATCATGTGTCAACTAAAATAAAAAAAGAAAACTTAAACTCACAATACCATTTATATTAGCACCCCCCAAAGGGAAATCCTTCCATATAAACATAACCATATGTATAAGATCAATATGAGGAAAGCTGCAAAACTGAATAAATCCAGGACAAACTAAATGAATGGAGAGAGATCCTGTGTTCATGGCTAGAAAGACTCAATATTGTCAAGATGTCCATTCTTGCCAAGAGATTCAATGTATTTCCTAATCAATATCCCAGTAAGTTGTTTTGTGGATATTGACACAATGATGTTAAAGTGTATATGGAGAGGGAACCCTAAGGTAAATGATAGACTTAGGATGATTGTGGTGTGTCATTATAGGTCCATCATTTATAACCATTGTACCACTACAGTGCGGAACACTGATGGTGGGAGAGGCTATGCAGGTGTAATGTTAGGAGTTGTAGGAGAAATCCTCCATACATTGCTCTCAAGTTTTCTGTGAACTTAAAACTACTATTAAAAAAAAAAAAACTTATAAAAAGACAAACCGCTAATCATAAAAAGGGAGTCAGTGTTTGATTTCTTCTGGTTTAATCAAAGCCTATTATAAAAGGTCTTATAAGGGTGCCTAAGTGGCTCAGTGGTTAAGTGACTGCCTTAAGCTCAGGTCATGATACCAGGGTTCTGGGATTGAGCCCTATGTCGGGCTCCTCACTTAGTGGGAGCCTGCTTCTCCCTCTCCCTCTGCCTGCTACTCCCCCTGCTTATACTGTCTCTCTATCAAATAAACAAATAAAATATATTTGTTAAAGGCCTTATCTATTAATCTTAGGTAACGTAAAAAAAATAATGGGTATCAAACATGGATTTTGACTCTTATCTGCATTTTTCTAGTTGAGACCGCTCCTACTCCAGAGGCAGGCATTACACCATGGAATTGTGTATTATGTGTTGCTGTTTGATCTACTTAATGACTGATAAATTCACTAAATAGATCATTTCAGCAGAACCAAATATTTTATGTTGTAGAACTCCTTATATGGAAGATGAAGCCCACTGAGTTAATATCCTCCAATGTAATGCTTAGTAATAATTTATGGTATTTATATATATATATATATTTTATTTTTGTGTCTTCTGAATAAGGAGGAGGAACATGGTTATTGTAGGGAATCCTGAAAGGAACTGTGAATTTCAACCCTGCACTTGAACTCGAAACTTTTAACATCTACACAGCTCAAAAGGCAGAACGTAAATGCCGTGATACTTAAAGACATCTGCAGTAAAGCAAAAGATCACGGGACCTGAATCTTCTGATGACTACATGGAAGAAGGCAAAGGAAATTAAAACGTTTGCTCCTTTGCTCTTATCTATGTTCCTGGAAGTCAGTGAGGGGTACCTGCTGAATAAAGGATATGCCATTGTGAATGTGGGGTTCACTGCTACTTGCCAAAACCACACTGGTATTTTTCCGAAAGCAGTGCATGCATTTGTTGGAAAAGAAAAACATGAGGGAGAGAACTTTAAGAAGTTCTGGTTAAGTTCTGGTTTAGTAAGCCTTAAGTATCCACTGTCCCATAAATAGGATTCTAAAACATTATTTTCTCTTTGGTTTAGGACTTGAAGATGCTTAATCTACATTTCTGGTTCTAACACTTCAAGCTCTGTGATGCTCTCTACTCTGTGTTGTGAGTTTGTGGTACAGAATGGTCTGGAATTGAGGTTAGATGATTGCAGTTAAATCCCACGCCATGACATACACCCAGGTGTTATTTCTGGGCACATTTTAGAACCAGAGCAGTGATACCATGCTGACCATTCTGTGCCAAAGTCACAAGGTTTTCACGGCGCTGTTGAAATAAGAAAGAATATATATGTCCTTAACACAACTTTTGATATATAAACTCATACGTAGGAGCTTGTATTTGTAGCTCTTGTAATAGATAATGTATACAAGGATACTTTGGCCGCTGGGCTGAAATATATCTCATTAAAGGGTCGTCTGGCTAGTACGGGGTTTTTAAAAAGCGTGAATTTGCATGTCTTTCCTCCTACCCACTGACCACTACTAAAGAGTTGTCTTCCCATAGGTTGGTTTTGCTGCAGGGGCTCAGCCTCTCAGGTCCTGGTGTCTCAGCAGCTCTTAGCTCTGGTTCCATCTCGTGAGAATATGGTGAAAGTGGGTAGCTGTCTTCTCTCAGCGCCTCCAGGGCCCTGCTGAAGACTCTTGGGGGGCCTGGAAGGGAAAATTAGTGCTGAATACTGGGCTTGCCTCAGTGAGGTTGCTCCCTGGTTCCTCAAATCCTGGCTGCCTTGGTTTTCTCTAATGCCTTGAAAAATAGGGTGCCGGTGATCCTCATAATCACTATTTCATCCAACTTTTTGATGCCTTCTCAACAAAAGATTTCGTTTGTTCCGAACAAGTCCACCACCATTCCCAGAAGCAGCCAACTTTCTCTCTCTAATTTATGCACGCATTTAGTACCAGACTGATCCTCCAGGCATTTGATACGGACACTCCCATTTAAGGGAGCCAATTGTAAGTTGTTTGGTCGTGTGAACAATGCTCTTCCCCCTTCGTATGCTTTCAAAAATTCTTATCAATTCTCGGCTTTCGATCTACGGAAGTTTTACGTAAAAGATATTCTAGTCAAATCCTAATTGTAGCAAGTAGCATCCTCATTGGTTTTAACTTCTCAAAGTACAGCATTTCTAGTAATCTTGAACTGGCTTCAGATTTCCAAGAAATGAAGTGTAGTCCGCTTGACCAAAAAAGCAACAAGACCTGTCGGGAAGCCCTGATAAGTGGATCAGAAGACCAAATCTAGGCTTTGCCACAATCTGCTGATGTCCTTGAGAAGGTCACTTAGTTCTGGGTGTATTGGGCTAACTGTAAATATCTTTGCCTCTAAGAAGAAAAAGACCATGGATGTGAGGGCTGGAAAGACAGAAGGTCCTTGTCTACTTGGGTCCATAGTTTTGTGACTGAGTTAATGGAGCAGTTCTCTTTTAAAATAATCATTCATACATTTCATCTCTTCACATTGAAAATATGCTAGTTATTTACCACATCCAAAATCCTACTTAAAGTAATCGTAACCTTCAGTTTTTCTCTCTTACCCTGCAGTTTTCCTCACCCACAGAAATGGGTCATTGTTATCAGCATAAAGGTTCAAATATTGTGGCTCCAGTAAGCAGCTCAAACTTCAGAGTTAAGATGTCTGGTTTCAGGTCACCCCCTTAAGAATAGGGGTCCCCTGACTGGCAGGAGAAGTGTCTCTGTTCACACCATGGGCTCATGGCTGGCAATCCGCTGGAACTGTTATGTGTTCTACAGTTGGAGATCCCTTGGGACCCCAGTCCCACCATCGGGGACCTTTGTTCACCAGGCTTCTCTGGGCAGCTGCTGGGATTGTGAATTGGGATAAGCCTCCTTCCAGAAAGCTGGGAAGGGAAATAGGCTCATTGCCTTGTTCTGTCTGGAAAAGGTCAGAGTGGACTGGCTGTGGTGTCAGGGTTAGGGGAAGCAGTGCACTAAGACAGGCAGGAAGGAAGGGATAATTTAACTGAACCCAATTTGAACCTTTATGCAGTTCAGTTCAAGGACACCACTGACGTCAAAGCTGTTTCTTATTTTATAAAAGCCAGGCTGTCTGATTTAAGTGGCCCCTCTTACCTTCTGCCAGCCCGAAGTGCTGGGTCATGACCCTTTGGTGGATTGTTGTTTATAACCTTACCTCAGGTAAAGGTTTTTGTAGGGTTGCTTACCCCTTTCTTTCCCTTGTGCGATGGGGCTCCAGTCGGAGAGCCAAATGACAGAGGATCTAAAGAAAAACCAAGAATTGCATCTGATGAGTTTGACAACCTTATTCCGTCAGATTCCATATCTTAAACAACCGCCTCTCCTACAGGGATTCCCTGCCTTCTCCAAACTTAAACATTCCTTTCTCTGGCCTATTTACACTAACATCCATAATATGAGCTTTAAAAATTAGATTTTGAATAATTGCTGTGATAGTTTTACAGCTGTGTATACGCACGATTAAAAATACCTGTATCACATACGATGAACCTGACACATATGTACGTCAGGCTTGGAAAGGATGATCTTTTACTTTGCGTGCAGACTTGTCATATAGCATAATATTTCCCGTTTTAGATCCATGTCCATCACTGTATTTGACACCTTTATTTTCAGAGTAACAAATTATCATATAACCTTTAACCTATGACAAATTATCATAGGTTCATAGGTTCAACCCATATTGGGGAATCTTCCATCTGGTTGCAGTGAGGTGAGTGTTATCATCGAACTTTCCAGGATCTCTGCGAGGATGGTTTATTATATTCTGTTTCTCTAGAAGAACAAACTGATGCTTTGGAGTTGTGGTGATTTGCCCAGAGTCCTGATTCCCTTAGGGCTCTGACGCTCCTCACATACCTTTCCAGATCCTTCTCTGGTCAGGATTCAGTTACTCATTCCTTTAAACTCACAAAGAACACGGTGTGTGGCTCTGGTTGATATTTCTGCAATTCTGCCTTGTGTTGTCTTCCTGTAACTGTATCTGTCTCCCCCAGACTTGTCCTTTTCCCCAATGTGTGACCACCAAGAGCAAGGCTTTATATCCTTTCCATGTCCTCCTCCCCAGTTCCTGGCATGCATCCGAACTATTTAAAACAGGCACTCTGTTTCTTGAATCAAGTTAATCTATAGCTATTCCATTATTTTTTATTTATTGCTTCATTCAGCAAGTATCTATTGAATGCCTGTAATATGCCTGGCCAGGTGCCAGGGATATAGAAGTAAATACACCCTACAGAAATCCCTGTGTTCGTGGAGCATATATTCTCGTAAAGGGAAATAAGCGATAAGTAAGTAAATTGCACTGTATCTGAGGAAGAAAAGGTGGTAAAGGGAAAGTTAGAGCTTGCAGCTTTATATGGAGTGGTCTGGTAAGATCTCAGTGAGGAGGTAATAGTTGAACCAAATCTAAAGGAAATGAGGGAGTGGACCATGTATATGTACCACTGAGTTTTTCTTCTTAGTAACAGTGAGCGGGATACCTGGGTGGCTTAGTCGGTTAAGTGCCTGCCTTCAGCTCAGGTCACGATCCAGGGGTCCCAGGATCAAGTCCTGCCTCAGGGTTCCCTGCTCAGCGGGGAATCTGCTGCTCTTTCTGCCTGACACGCCCCCTGTTTGTGCGCGCTTGCTCACTCTCTCTCTGACAAATAAAATCTTAAATAAATAAATGAATAAACTCAACAATAAAGCCAAAGGCTGGGGGGTTTTTCTCCTTCCAGTTTTAGCTACATTTTGTTGGACAAAATTGGGAAAATTTCTGTCCAAAATTGGACAGAAAGGGACCCTAAGAATCATCCTGTCCTTCCTCCTCTTTCTTCATTTTGTAGGTGAGGAAGCTGAAGCACAGAGAGGTCAAGGGCATAACTTTCTCTCCTTGCCCTTAGGTTGACCAATGACATCTTAGCAACTTGCTGAAAATCCAGTTAAGCACTAACAGCCAGGTCATTCTTCTATCCATCCACTTTTTTACTCTTACCTTCCAATTAGTGCTTCAAGCTTGTAAACAATGTAAAAAGAAATCAGTGGAAATTAGTGCTTCAAGCTTGTAAACAATGTAAAAAGAAACTGGTATGTCTTTAGTGGACTTACGTCCTCATGGAGGACTTGCCCCATAATTAAGAATCAAGCCCAAGGCAAAATATAAACACTATGAATTCAAATTAAGATCCTATTCACTAAGATATGGAGTTGGTCAGAGCGCTGAGGTTTGATCTGGTGCCTAGAGAAAAGAGGCACCATTTTGGGGAGAGAAAATGTTGTTATTTCCAAGCAAAGGACATAGGAGATTACAATACTAGTAGGCTGGATTGGAAATCTCACACTGAGAAATAGTGGCAAATCCTTCAAATATAACACACAAACTTAATGTCAGTGGGGAAAGTAGTAATTAGGTTTCTTTTAGTTTCTGACTTGGACAGAGTAAAATGTCCACATGTCTCCACATCTCTGGATTAAATAGGTACTGCCTAAGCACTGAGCAGGAAATCAAAGCTATTTCAAAAGTGTCTGGACTCCTATGTTAAATATTTCAAGCTGATATTAACATCCTAGAATATTAATATGTGGGAAATCCACTTTGATTTTTAAAGCAGTGTGTTATTGATGAGAAAGGGGTTCACAAATCTAGCTGACAAGGTGAATCACCTGGAAAGTGTTTAAAAAGCTATTCCTTGGTCCCCCACCCAGATGTTTTGATTCAGAAGGTCTTGAATAGGGCAACTGAATGAGTATATTTAACAAGCTCCACATGAATTCACATAATCAGCCAGGTTCAGAAATGCCCTGTAACAGGGGACTCAGCATTACACAGGACTGTTAGCTGCTCACATCTACATGTTAGGAACTTGAATGATATACTGATTTCAATTTTAACTGTCTTATTACACTTTAGAAATGAAAAGGAAAATGTCCTGTATCATTACTTTCTCAGGTTGGCATATTTTGACTTTCTAATAAGTGAGCTTCTAAATGTTGTTTGAAGTGATTTAGATTTCTTTTCTTTTAGGTAGTGAGGAAAATGAGGCACTTCTTATTTCTAGGGGAAAAGTAATCTACACAAATAAAGTGATATACAAAGTCTGTGCTCATGAAATGGAAAAGCTTGATTTTTTTTGCCCTTAGCGTACATAAAGGATATGATAGGTACTCTTTAAAAAGAGAATAATGATGGGACCAATTCCATAGATCCAATAAGAGATTTATTGTAAGCCATCTGGCATAATTTCTGGTGTATAGTTAGAATTTCTAAATAATAATTATTGCTATTATTATTTAAGAATCTCCTTAGTGTTTTCCACAGACACGAAGACCAAACACATAAAATAATAGGTATATATGGGGGCCCCTGGGTGACTCAGTGGTTTAAGCCTCTGCCTTCGGCTCAGGTCATAATCTCAGGGTCCTGGGATCAAGCCCCACATCGGACTGTCTGCTCAGCGGGGAGCCTGCTTCCTGCTCTCTCTCTGCCTGCCTCTCTGCCTACTCGTGATCTCTCTGGCAAATACATAAATAAATAAAATCTTTAAAAAATTTTAAAATAGGTATATACGGAGGAAGGATAGATGGGCAAGTAGGGGGTTTCACTTGCCATAGACCATTTTACTGTGGCAAACCTGGTGGGTTCCACTCACATCCTAGTGTACTTGAATCAGCATAGACTTAGGCAGTGTGTTGCAAATAGTGTTGCCTTGAGGAAATGACCAAGTGGTTATATTAGATCTGGGGTCAGGTCAGAGTTTAAGACAAATTTTGGTATGAAAACCAGAGTTTAATTTTGCTGAAGAATCTCAGAACTACCTCAGATTCTTAGGTCAATGTACTTTTATGCACCTGAAATGGCCATATGAAAGATGCATTTGATCCTGCGTGGTGCCTCTCACCTAGCTGGTGCATGCTTAGGCCATTCTGCTGTCATCACATGGTCCTCCAGGATCTGCTTTTGATGTCACTGAATTCATGCTGAGCCATTATCCTAACGTGTTGTTTATGTTATTTCTGATCATCTCATCTTTGGACTTTGTGATTGGTTTTCCTGTTTCCATCTTTGCCCTGCCATGAAGACCTTCATGGTTGGTACTGATATGAGGGCCCTGACCTCAGACTTGGACTGACCCTTACCCACTTCTTCCTCTCATCTCATTGACTTAGTAGAGTCAGCTGTTCTAGGTAAACACACATCCAGTTCTTATTGAGGATATTCAAAAACAATACAGCCTACATCCTGAAAATAGACTTGCTAAATGTTAATTGCAAAATAAGGGCTGGAGAAGAGCAAATGCTGGTCAGACAGCTTTCTGTCTTAGGGCTTTGAGTTCAGGCAAAGGGAACCGAGGTGAGTCCTCCTCTCTGCTGACAGAGCCTGTCTGTGCCATTCAGGATTGTTTCAATTACAGGTAATAAGAACGCTATTAAAACTGACTTAAACACAAAAGGGAAGGTTTTCGAGTCAAAAAGACTGGGAAGTCCAGGATAGTACCAGATTCAGGAATGATTGTGTTCAGGTGCTTAAAGAATACTATGGGGACTTAAGCTTTCTTCCTCTTTGAGCTGTTGGTTGACTCCATTCTCAAATTCTCTACTCATGTGGCAAGATGGCAGCCAGCAACTCTAAACTTAGATTTTTATCCTCCTATCAATTTAAGCCTGAATAGAATACTCTTCTCCTGGTGGTTGTAGAGTTGAGGTCTTTGGTATAGCATATTTTTTCCCTCAAAGACGGACTTGGATTTCATGTGCCCTTTTTTACTAAAACATTGTCTCATCTCGCATCAAAAGATACAGCCTATTTCCCTACCCCTGGAGACTGGGCTGGTCTTTTTCTTTGTTTGGACCAATAGAATATTGCCAGAATTATACTATGCCAGTTCTGGACTCGAGTCTTAAGAGTCTTGGAAGCTTCTGCTTTCATTCTTTTTTCTCCCTTGAACCTCTACGGAAGAAAGTTAAGACTATCCGTGTGGAAAGAGAAGCCATCTAGAGGGAGAGGACCTGGAGGATGAGACAGTGTGATCAGAACCATCTTGGAGAAGAGAACTGAATCTCCCTGCTGACAGCCAGCACCATGGGCCTAGTTATAGGAGAGTCTATTTTTGATCTTCCAGTTGAGCCAAGACGCCAGCATGTAGCTGAATGAATAAACTCAGCGAATGCCACATGGAGTGGAGATGGTCCAATTTCACTGAGCCCTGCCTAAATTCCTGATTCACAGAATTGTGAGCAATAAAATAGTTATCATTTTATGCCACTAAGTTGTGGGATATTTATCCAGTAATAATATACTAGGAAATTCTTTTTATTTTTTAATTAAAAAAAACCTCTTAGGTAAAATTGACAAAATATTTCTGGTCTACATAGTGATTTGATATTTGTATACACACTGAAATGATCATCACAGTAAATCTGTCTCCATATGCAGTTATAAAATATTTTCATAGTAATGAGAGTTTTTAAGATTTACTCTTAATAACTTTCAAATATCCAGTACAATGCTATTGATAACATTTAGCCACTGTGCTATACATACATCCCCATGACTTTCTGTTTTGTAACAGAAGTTTGTGCTTTTTGACTCTGCTCGTTCATTTAGTGCATACACACACACACACACACACACACACACACACACACACACACACACCCTCTGGCAACTACCTGTCTGTTCTTTGTATTTATAAATTTGGCTTATTGATTGGGGGAGGGGGGTTGATTTGATTTTTGTTTGATTTTACATGTAAACAAAATCATACAGTATTTGTCATTTTTGGTGTGACTTGTTTCACTTAGCATAATACCCTCAAGGTTCATCCATGTTGTCACAAATGGCAAGATTCAGTTCATTTTTTGTGTACCAACCCCCCATGCTTTTGTGTGTGTTTATTGGTACACACACACACACACACACGCAAACATATACACCATTTTTATCCATTCACTCATCAAAGGGCATTTAGTTTTTTTTTTCATACCTTGACTCCAGTCAAATAGGGGTACATGTATCTTCTCAAATTAATGTTTTTGTTTTTTTTTGAGATAAATACCTGAATGTGGAATTGCTGGGTCATATGGTAGTTTCATTAATTTTTTTTTTGAAGAACCTCCATACTGTTTTCCATTGTGGCTGTAGCAATTTACATTCCCACGAACAGTATACAAGTATACTGTCAGTTCTTGTATACAGTATGTACAGTAGCCAAGAGTTCTCTTTTCTCCACATCCTTACCAACAATTTTATATCTTGTTTTTTGATGATAGCCATTCTAATAAGTGTTAAGTGATATCTCATTGTAGTTTTGATCTGCATTTCCCTGGTAATCAGTGACAGTATTTTTTCATGTGTCTGTTGGCTATCTATGTCTCCTTCAGAAAAATCTTTATTCAGGTCCTATGCCCATTTGTTAAATAGGATTATTTGGGGGTTTTGTTTGTCTCCTTCAGAAAAATCTTTATTCAGGTCCTATGCCCATTTGTTAAATAGGATTATTTGGGGGTTTTGTATTTTTTGCTTTCAGGTTTGTTTTTATTTTTATTTTGCTATTGAGTTATATGTATTCTCTGTATATTTTGCATATTAACCCCTTGTTAGGTATATGATTTGTAAATATTTTCTCCCACAAAGTCGGTTATTTCATTTCATTGATGATTTCATTGCTGTGCAGAATCTTTTTAGCTTGATGTAGCCCCACTTTTTAATTTTGCTAACCTTTGCTTTTGGAGTCAGATTCAAAACATCATCACCAAAGCCAGTGTCATGGGGCTCACTACCTATGTTTTCTATTAGTTTTGTGGCTTGAGGTCTTACATTCAAGTCTTTAATTCATTTCAAATTAATTTTTGTGTAAAACAGTAGTCTAGTTTCATTATTTGCATGTGGCTGTCCAGTTTTTTCCCCAGCACCATTGGATTGAAAAGGCTGTCCTTTCCCTACTGTATATTCTTGGCTCTTTAGCCATAAACTAATTAATCATATACACATGGGTTTATTTCTAGGCTCTTTATTCCATTGAACTAGATGTTTGTTTTTATGTCAATACCATACTGTTTTGATTACTGAAGCTTTGTGATATAGTTTGAAATCAGGGAGTGTGATGCTTTATCCTTCTTAAGATAGCTTTATTTATTTGGGGTTTTTTATGGTTTTATAAGAATTATAAGATTATTCTATTTCTGACAAGTTCCACTGTAATTTTGACAGAGGTTGCGTTGAATCTGTCGATTGTTGTGGGTAGTGTAGACATTTTAACAATAATCTTTCAATCTATAGGCACAGAATCTTTCAATATTTTGTGCCTTTTTAGATTTCTTTCATCAGTGTCTTAGTTTTTAGTATACAAGTCTTTCACTTCCTTGGTTAAATTTGTTCCCAGGTATTTTATTCTTATGCTATTGTAAATGGAATTTTAAAAAAACTTCTTTTATATTTTGGTTTTAGTGTATAGAACACAGCAGATTTTTGTTACTGATTTTGTGTCCTGTAACAATTCTTTTATTCTAATTGGTTCATTCTAAGTTTTTCAGTGGCGTCTTTAGGGTTTTCCATATGTAAATTTATGTCATCTGCAAGCGTAAGCGGTTTTATTCTTTTCTTTCCAATTTGGATCCCTTTTCTCTTTCCTGCCTAATTACTCTGGATAGGACTTCCAGTATTAACACTGAATAAAAGTGGTAAGAGTAGGCATCCTTGAGGGTAATGTTAGGTGTTAGCTGATGTTCAGGCCTTTATTACGTTGAGGTATGCCAACTTATTGAGAGCTTTTATGCTAAAAGGATGTTGAGGTTTGTCAAATGCTTTTTCTGCATCTATTGATTACATGATTTTAATCCTGCATTTTGTTAATGTGGCATATCATGATTGATTTGTGGATGTTGAAACATCCTTACCTCCCCTTGAATAAATCCCACTTGATAAAAATATTCTTGTAATATGTTGTTGAATTTGGTTTGCTAATATCTTGTTGAGGATTTTTGCATCTGTGTTCATTGGAGAAGCTGGCCTGTAATTTTTTTATGATCCTGTCCATTTTGATTATTAGAATAATGGTGGCAGGGTGCCTGGGTGGCTCAGTCATTAAGCATCTGCCTGCGGCTCAGGTCCTGGTTTCCGGGTCCTGGGATCGAGCCCCACATCGGGCTCTCTGCTTGGCAGGGAGCCTGCTTCCCCCTCTCTCTCTGCCTGCCTCTCTGTCTACTTGTGATCTGTCTCTCTGTCAAATAAATAAATAAAATCTAAAAAAAAAAAAAAAAAAAGAATAATGGGGGCCTCATTAAATGAGTTTAGAAGCATTTACTCCTCTTCAAGTTTTTGGAATAGTTCAAGAAGGGTTAGTTAGTATTGAATTCATCTTTGAATGTTGGTAAAATTCTCTGGTAAAGTCGTCTGGTCCTGGACATTTGTTGATAGGTTTTTGATTACTGATACACTATCCTTACTATTAAGCCATCTACTCAGATTTTCTGTTTCTTCATGGTTCAGTCTTGGAAAGCTGTCTGTTTCTGAGAATTCATTTCTTCTGTGCTTCTAATTGATTGCTATAAAATTGCTCATAGTAGTCTCCTGTGATTTTGTGTATTTTTGTGCTATATGTTATAACTTAGTGCATTTCTGATTTAATTTGAGCCCTCTATTTTTTTTCTTGCTAAGTCTAGCTAAAGGTATGTGTTTTGCTACTTTCCAGAAAACCAGCTCTTCATTTCATTAATCTTTGCTATTGTCTTTTAGTGTTTCTTTCATTTATTTCCATTCTGGCCTTTATATTCTTCCTTCTACTGATTTAGCTTCATTTGTTCTCCTTTTTCTAGTTCCTCAAGATGTAAAGTTAGATTGTTTTTGAGATTTTTTTTTATTTTTTGAGGTAGCTCTCTATCACAAAGACATTCCTTTTTAAAACTGCCTTTGTTGCATCCTATAACTTTTGATGTGTTTTCATCTTGGTTTGTTCAAAGGAATTTTTTTTATTTCTCCCTTGATTGCTTCATTAACTCACCAGATATTCAGTAGCTTGTTTTTTTAAATATCTACGTATTTGTGGTTTTTCCAGTTTTCTTCTTGTAATTGGTTTCTGATTTCATACCACTGTGGTGAGAAAAGATGTTTAATATGATTTCTGTCTTAAATTTATTGAGACTTGTTTTGTAGCCTAAAATATGATCTATTTTGGACCGTGTTCTTTGTGTTTTGAGATGAATGTGTATTCTGCTTTTGATTAGATTATTCTATATATATCAAGTTCATCTGGTCTAATGTGTTAAGGCTGCTGTTTCCTTATTGATTTTCCATTTAGATGATCTGTCCATTGATGTAAGGTATTAAAGTCCCTAACTATTATGTTGCTGTCATCTTTTCCCCTTAGGTCTGTCAATATTTGCTTTATGTATTTAGATGCTCCTGTATTGGATGCATAAGTATTTTAAAAATGTTATATCATCTTGTTGGATTGATCCCTTTATTATTATGCAATGCCCCTCTTTGTCTCTTACTACAGTCTTGATTTTAAAGTCTACTTCATCTGATACAGGAATAGCTACCATAGCTTTCTTTTAGTTTGCATTTGCCTGGAAGATCTTTCATCACCCATTCACTTTGTGTCCTTACATTTGAGCATATAGATTTTTTTAAATCAATCAACCCTGTATGTCTTTTGATTAGAGAATTTAGTTCATTTATATTTAAAGTAATTGTGTACTTCTTTTCATTTTTTAATTGCTTTCTGGATGTTTTGTGGTTCTCTGTTCCCTTCTTCTTCTTTGGCTCTCTTGTGGCTTTAGGAATTTTCTTAGAGTAATGCTTAGATTTATTTTTGATTTTTTGGGTGTCTATAGATTTTTGCTTTTGGTTACTGTGAGGCTTACTTCACTAACTGTATTGATAACGATCTATTTTATGTTGGTAACTTAAGTTTAAACACATTCTAAAACATGATACTTTTACTCTCCCCTCCCCACATTTTGTTTCTGGTGTCAGACTGGAATAGCTAACCCCATTCTTAGAGGTGTTGGGTGAGATCAACCCTGCTAGAAACATATGGACTGAGAATAAGGGCCATTTTGACCAGGGGAAACTAGGATATTGTTATAGAAATAATTATACAGACAAACCCTCAGATGCTCAACTCCCATTTACTTTGGTTATATTTCCCTAACTTCATCTATACTACTGTTCTAATGAATAAAACCATCTCTCCTTTTTTGCATTTTTCTGTGAGAATGACACATCAGGGAAGGAGCATTGTTTATATACAAACTGAATTGAAATGCTTATAATCAGGAACTTTCCACATTTTGTGTTCTCCTGTTTTGAAAAATCTGGCTTTCAGAGTGCATATAAGCAGATGGCTTCTTATGCATGCTGAAGAGTTGAAGTTCTGCAGCAGAAAACAAAACAGAAAAACACAATGAAGTGACTTCACCTCAAAAATACCAACTAATACTTACCACAGTAACTTACATTAAATCAAACAGCAACAGGAGGCAATGAAAAGTGCTTATAGGATGCGATCTGTTAAACACAAAGAATTTAACATTCGTGGTTTTTTTAAGTTCATTCTAATTTTCTTATTACAGTGTGTTTTATGAAAAGGTGTGAGAAATACTTTGTACTTTCCAGAAACTAAATCTTTCATGGTGAAAGAATATTATCTTTACAACTTGTTAAAGTGACTGTGAAATAAATGGACTATTTTTGTCTTAAGAGTGGAAGAGCTGGTTGACACCTTTCCATTTATGGAATTTATGTTTAAGAGATTTTTTTTTTCCTAAACTAAGCATAATGGGAAAATCCTTAACAGGATGTGTTGATAATTCCAAACTGATATAAAAAATTCATCTACTGTAGTGTTTAGATATTGCCAACAAAATGAGCCTGATTCCCATAGCCTCCCTTTTGATGCAGTCTAAAATTTCTGAAAGCCATTTATTCCTCTATACTCTAAATTAGTCCAAGAGTGGAGTTTTTTCTCTTTGTGGTCATAGATGAAATAGACTTAGTGCTTTTAGACTAAATGCACATGAATATGAACTGTAAGACATTTCAAGAAGTCAGTGGACCTGCACACAGAGTGCGAGCCAATAGCAGATTGTAAATATTATAAATATGGACCAGTCCAAGGCTATTTGACTCCTCATAAGTAAATTTAGCCATATCCTGTTGATTCCTCCCACCACAGTTTAAGTGACCCCAAAGGATTAACCTCAGATTTTCTTTGACTCTTTTTTACAGGAAAACCCTGTACAAAATCTTGACATGTATTAATTTCTTTAATGATCTTCTAATAAGACCTTCAGACCTTTGGTAGAAAAATTTGGTGCATGCTATTTGTTGGTTGAATAAGTGGACAAGTGTTAGGAGTTGAGGAGGGGCAAATTCAAACTAAGTAAGACAGAAGTCACCTACCTGTAGTTGGTAACAACTTTTGAAAGTGCTAGTATTGCTGAGTAATATGTAGAGTACATTGTACTTGCAGATTTTTATGTGAAAGAAATGAAGCAGAAATCTAGGATTAAGATATTCCCTGGGTATTTTTATTGGTACACGTAAGTCTCTATTCAGCTAAGGCATGTTCAAGGAAAGCTCTTGGAACATTAAAATATTAAGAGTGTTTCTCAACCTCAGTGGTATTGACATTTCAGTCTGGATATTTCTTTGTTATGGGAGGCTGCCCCATGGATTATAAGAAGTTGAGTAGCGCCTCTGACCTTTTATACACTAGCTGCCTGCAGCACTCTCTTCCCTAAGTTGTGATAACTAATAATGTCTTTTAGACATTGACCAATTCCTACTCGTGCAAAATGGGAGAGGAGGATCATCCCAGGCTGAGAACCACTGGTTGGAAATATTCACAGACACCACATGTGTAGTTTTTCAATGACCTGTCATGAAATACTCTAATTAGAACGTCAGTAAAATTCATCATTTTTCCTACAAGGGTGGGCTCAGAAGAAAGTTAGTGTGGTGGGTATAATCATCTGACCACACTCTTAAATATGCTGGAAATAAAACTTTCTGGAGGGGGGAATTTTAGTCAATTTTTATTATAATATGTCCTCCAGTCCTATTCCACTGGGGTGGCTAAAATTTAATTGTGGTCTTGTAAGTTTTGTTCTGCTCTCCCCCAGAGTATTCCTAGTGTCAGGGACACAGTACCTAGGAATTGGAGTCCAACATCATTTGCCTATATTGGTATCCTTTGAAATGCCCATCATTCCCTTTGGATCTCAAGCATTGGTCCTTGTTGGACACTACTAAATTGTTCCCATCCCCCATCCTCAAGTCTCCTTAGGATCCAGCTGTTCACTGTGTTACTCCTCTCTTCTGCTATTTTTAGACACAAGTCTTTCTACTGCTTTTATGCTATTGTGAGAGATGAGAAATTTCACAGGGTGTCTAAACAGTTGGGAAGGTTGAAATAAAGGGTAAATGTTATCTAAGATGGCTACAATTAGGGGCCATTTTTAGTTTCCAAGAAGCTTTTATTTAAAGATGGAATGGCACCATATTCTATATGATTTTCTTTTATTTTTTCTGTCAATACTGTCTTTTGGGTTGTTTTCACTTTTACTTTGTAATTGGTTTCCATAGCAAGTGCTTTCATGAAGTTACTATCCCTCTTCTCTCTTGAAGGGTACCTAGTTTACTTTTTCTTAAATCTTAAATGAATTCTCATGTCTCAAGTCTCTTCTTCTTTTCCGTCCCTTCCCTATTCATCTCTGCTTTCTGTCCTCCTCCTCCCCCTTCCTTTCTCCATCCCTCCAACCTATGCTCTTGACATTTTGTCTATATTCTAAGATATCTGTTAGAACTCCTATTCTCCAACCTCACCCTTCTGGATGGCTCTTACAAGTAATAAATACTGGTGATGGCTAGCCAGACACAAACATTTTATTTGTTATCTCAGTCCCCTAACTTCTCTGAGTTCTGAGGAAAACATCCATTTCAAAAGACCAAGACAGAAGTTGCAGGGTTTCTCTGATCTAGTCTCGGAAGCCACACAGCATCACTTTCACTGCATTTTATTGGTTACAAATGAGTCACTTCATAAGATGTGGGGAGTTAGGCTCCATGTCTTACTGAGATTGGCAGAGTCACACTACAAAGAGCATATGGGTTGAGAGATACTGTTACCACAATCATTAGATATCCATCATCCTCCACATCCATGTCTGGATACTGGCCCTGTTGTTTACTAGTTGACTATTTTTTTTCTTTCACTTTCAGACCTTAAGCACCCAAATCTCTAAAATGAGAGTTAACCCCCATTATAACTAATTTCTCTCCTGACTGTTAATAAAAAGTTCCTGTTTCCACAGAGACACCACATAACCCAGGCTATGCCTTCCTAAAGTTTAAACAAGTCATTCATCATGTTTAAAAAAAAAAAAAAAAGAAAAAGGAAAAGAAAAATTCTGCCATTTTGATGAATCTACTGTCAACAATTAATTCAAATATAAAATTTAAAAGGAATCTGAAGGTCAGGGTTCCCCTAGAGCATTGGCTTATCTGGAGCATTTTTCATATAATATTCTAAGAAAGCAATACACCTAACTATCTTGACTTCAGCTATTTGATTGATCAAATACCTTTGTGTTTAAAGATGAATATCTATATGACGGGAGATAGGATAGAAACAGGAAGACAGCTTGTTAATACTGTGTCAACTCTTAATTCTTTTTCTTTTAAGGTAAAATAAAAGGCACTTTTAATAACTACTAGTAAACCTAATGCCTCTGAATCAGGGCCAGTCATCTCCTTTTAAATGGAAGATGATAAAGAATGGTCTCGACCCTTAATATGTACGTAGATTTAAAGTTTTAGAAGGCATATTTTTCAATATTTAAGTGGATGGATGGCATAATTACTATAATAAGCACAGATGTGTTGGAGTGGAACAATATATTATGCACAGAGCATAACAAATACAGTTGGATAATATGTCCTGTAACTGTAGGCCATCATAAGTCAGTAAGTGCATTGTTATAAAAAAAAATAATAAGTATAATAATTCTTCCTATTCTGGACGCTTACCAATTGGAATACCAGTTGTTGAACTGGTCATCATAGGCTGGAATCAAATATGGCAGTGGATAGAAAGATAAGTCAGTTTATTTATTTTTTAAAGATCTTATTTATTTGAGAAAGAGTGAGCACAAGTAGGAGTTGGTGGGGCGTGCAGAGGAGGGAGGAGCAGGGAGCCCAACTCGGGTCTTGATCCCAGGATCCTGGGATCATGACCTGAGCTGAAGGCAGACGCTTAACTGACTGAGCCACTCAGGTGCCCCGACAAGTCAGTTTAGAAAGGTTATTTCAGAGAGTTGTCAAGAATATCAGTATCTTGACAATGTGTTTCAAAGTCTTAAAGGGTATCTCCTTTATCACAACTATTTTTCTCTTTGAATCCTGTCACCCATAATAGGCAGTTGTTAAGACATCGACTCCTTGATTTTGAAACCTATAACAGATAAGCACATAACATTTATTTAAAAAGTTAAGATGAGGGGCACTTGGGTCGCTCAATCAGTTAAGCATCTGCCTTCGGTTCAGGTCATGATCTCTGGGTCCTCAGATCCAGCTCCATATCAGGCTCCCTGCTTAGTGCGGAACCTGCTTCTCCCTCTACCTCTGCAGTCTGCAGCTCCCCCTGCTTGTGCGCTTGCGCTCTCTCTCTTTCTCTCTCTCTCTCTCTCTGTCAAATAAATAAAATCTTAAAAAAAAAAAAAAGTTAAGATGATATTCCATGTACAGTTGACCTGGAACAACACTGGTTTAACTGCATGGGTCCCCTTATATATGTAGATTCTCTCTCAGTAAATATATTACTATAAATGTATTTTCTCTTCCTTATGGTTTTCTTTTCTTTCCCTAGCTTGCTTTATTGTAAGAACATAGAACATTATATGTAAAACATGATATGTGTTGTTATCCATAAGACTTTCAGTCAACAATAGGCTATTAGCAGTTAAGTTTTGGGGGGGATCTAAATTAAACACTGATTTTCAGTTGCACAGGGCATCAGCGTTCCTAAACCCAGTGTTCTTCAAGGATCAACTGTAGTTTAAAAAACCACTGTACAAGAAGTCAGAAAATTTGGAGAGCCTGACTTGGAGTCTGCAACTCATTCACCTTGAGGAGGCACCTGTCCTCCCCAAGCTGTAGTTTGCTTATTCAAAACTCTGATTCCTTCTAGTTCTTAAGTTCTATCCCTATTAAATTGTCCTTAAATAGCAAGTTTTCTTGGTGACTAATGTTAAAAGAGACTTTCAGCAGCACTACCCCCTGGACTCACATATTTTTAAGCTCTCATTTCAGACATTTTCCCCCTTACCTTCCCAGCTTAAGACTTAATGCTGTACACTCATTTAAAAACTTGAAGGCTTCACATTTATGATTGGCTTAAAAGTACTGCCTGTTTAAACCATGAATAGAAGAAAAATAGAACTTGTTGGCATATTGAATCTCTTTTAAAGTTAACTGTCTTTTTGTGTGGTTTTTTTTGGGGGGGGGGGGGGGGGGAAGCAAGGCGAGAAGGGCACAAGTGGGGAGGGGCAGAGGGAACGGAAGAGAAAGAATCTCAAGCAGTCTCCAAACCCAGTGTGAGACCAACACAGGGATCCTGAGATCGCGACCTGAGTCAAAAACAACAGTCGGATGCCTCACCAACTGAGCCACCCAGGGGCCCCTCAAGTTCAGTGTCTTGGATGGAGAGATGACTGCTGGGAAAATACCTTTTCAGTGTAGCCATGGAATTCCTATGTCATATCTCATTTGAACACTTGGCTGTAGCATCCTCTGAGGTGTACTGGGTAGAGAGAATTTTATGCCCAGTATTATTGAACGATTATTTTTTTAAATACCCCGAAAATGTGGAATCAAATTTAGAACTATAGTTGAGTGTGATAGAAACTTAAGAAAGAAAAAAAATTAGGCAAAAACCCAGCATGATTATTAGAGAAGCCCCAAAGAGAAATAGGCTGACATAGCACGGGAAGGATTGCACAGAGGAAAGCCAGCCCTGCAGTTGCAGAAGGGGCCGGGCAGAGATTGGCATATGAAATCTAGCTGTGTTTGTGACAGTACCAGTGATGCCAGGTCCCTTTTACTTTTTTTCTTCATAGGTTTATAACCTTCTAAAAATAATTCTTTGTAGCTGGAGGTTCGGAAAGCTTAATTTGCATTAATACATAATGTGTGGTGAATGTGAATATCAGAGCTTTTTATCTGTACCTCTGAGAGGGGAGCAGAGACAATAACCAAACCTTGTAACTAACTCAAAAGACAGACAGGTAGGGAATTCATTTCCATTCCCTTTTGCTGCAGGAGGAGGCTGGAGGAGGCTTAGGCATAGCATGATTATTCCCTTGCTTCTTAGGAGGCTACCCAGCAAGAAAATGTGCAAGAAGAATTACAGGATGTTTCTGGAAAGCTCTGTTATCCACCTCAGGCTGACCCATGCTAAGTGGTTTGAGCTTCAGTTGGTTCCACGTCGTGAAGTCTCCTATGGGGAACCTGGCTTTGCAGCCAGCAGGGCAGCACTCAGAATTAGGAGTTGGAGATTAAAGAGATTCTAGGTGGCTGCCCCAGAGGAGCTGTCTTCCTACCCCTTCCCTCAACCCAAGCCTCACGCCCTAAACCCTGGGGAACAGGTCATATGGTGGTGATGGTGGTGGTAGCTGCGGCCCTTTGGGAACCTCTTCCAACCTCCACAAAGCATGCAGCTTTTCATACACGACTGGATATAAATTGGGGATTATGCCCACAACAAACCCTCGGAATAAAAGGTGTGAATTTATCCTGAGGTCTTTATAAGGTGTTTCACATGTGGTACAGTCTCGTGGTCACTTGATTTTGAACAACCAAGAACCCTGTTTGGGTAAAACACATTAGCCTGATACATCCTCCATGAGTGCTGGTTTTGAATACCTGTGGGGCCACGTGAGAAGAACAATTCTTTGAAAAAGAGAAAAACGTAACATGGTATTGGATTTCATTGGTTAGAAGGCTTTTGAAGTCGCTTTCAAAAACAACAAAGCAAGTACTTGTGTTGTGGAGATCACGAACACTTAAAGGATGAATAAATAAGTAATGAATCCTAAGGTTTTACAAATGGGTGCTTAAGGCTTGACTTAAATTTTCCAGTGGTATCATTTTACATGGACTCAAAAAGTCAGCATCTCAAATGGAAATAAAGTGACACTCTGGGAAATTCTTACTGATGAAAATATGGCTCTCTTGATGGTGAAGACAGATTTAAAAGATACATATGAACTTCAGTAATATTGTTTGAAACAATATTAGTATTATAGCTTACTGTAATACTAATCTAGTATTTTAATCTAGTATAAAACAAGATTAGTGGGGCACCTGGGTGGCTCAGTGGGTTAAAAACTCTGCCTTCGGCTCAGGTCATGATCTCAGGGTCCTGGGATCAAGCCCTGCATCGGGCTCTCTGCTCAGCAGGGAGCCTGCTTCCCCCCCTCTCTCTGCTTACCTCTCTGTCTACTTGTGATCTCTCTCTCTCTCTCTCTGTCAAATAAATTGAAAAAAATCTTAAAAACTAAAAAAAATAAAAAAAAACAAGATTAGTATTTCTGAAAGTTGTATATTAATGGTGTAAAAACAATTTTACATCTTAAAGTAAGAAATATCCTAAATCTGTTCTTAATCGTTTAATCCATCCCTAAAAAATCTTCATCCTTTCTGTGTTCAAGTCAGTCAAGAATTTTTTCTAGTATTACCTGACTGGAAAAGAAGATTGACTTACAGTCTCCTCCTTCGGAAGCCATAGTTTATTACCTATTTTTTCCAGTTGGGTCAGAGTTCTCTAAGGTGTCTCCTTCTAAGAGTTAACAACCTACCTCACAAGCTGTAAACTGACCAGAACAACAAGACGCTAATGGGATCTGGGCCCAAGAGGTGATGAGAAGTGGAAGTAGAGTCTGGCAGGGTGTGGTCTTAAGACGTAAGGAATGGACTTAACATACAGAGTTATTGCAACCAGGGTGGGAGAAGTTAGCATGGACCAATTCGTCTTGGTGTTATGGTTCACTTGAGTGTATTATACACTGAAAAAAATATTATGCCAATTTAATAGTCATTCAGTCTCCCATTCATTCAACGAAAAGAAGCACAAAAATCGAGGGCCCGTAATGTTCCAAATACTGTACTACTATTCGTAACAGTGGTCAGCCAGTGGTCAGCCAGAGACATAAGTCATTGCTTCCCTCGGCTAAACATGTGCTGGTCTTACAAAATGAGTTCTAGTATATAGGTAGGTCCTTGGCTTCCCAGTTTCACACATTGAATTACTGAAGCAGGATTATATAATCAGATAATCAGATTTACCACCAGGTGTGAAAATGGGCAATGGGAGTAGTTTCTAACTTTTGTCTCTTGTAAATAGTGCTCCTAGGAACAATCTACTCCATGTCTTTTCCTAAAAACATGTACGTGTTTTTGGTGGGTCTGGAGAATTAGCAGGTATGGAGGTACTCAATCAAAGTGTGTGTATGTCCATCACTAGTAGATGCTGGCAAACTGTTTTTCCAAAATGGCTGCACCGTTTTACATTTGTAGTAGCCCTATATGAGAGTTCCAGTTCCTTTACAACCTCACTAGCCCTGGTTAGTGCCAATCTCTTTCATTTTCACATTCTGTTGAGTGTAGTGTGGTATCACATTGTAGTTTTAATTGCATTTCCTCAGAGGGAGGGAGGGCAAGAAGAGCTTCTCTGAATTGATGATTGAGCAGAGGCTTGAGATAATGAGCTGTAGTTAACCGAGAGTGGAGGGGGACAAAGAGGACTCCCTGGAGAGGGAGCGGGGCTGGACAGAGATCTGATGGCAGTCTGGTAAGTCAGGAAAGGCTAATGAAGGGACCAGGTGACTGGAGCAGAAGGAAGAGGCAAGTGGACGAGAGGAGGGTGGATATATCAGGAGATGCCTGACAGAGCAAAACCTTGGAGGTTTATCTTTATTATACTCAGGTAACAAAGTCATAAGACTAAGCAGAGGAGATGATATTTGCTCAGAGGAGTCTAGCTGCTTCATGGAAGAGAAATGAGAGGGAGCAGATGGGTGGCGGGAGGGAGACGGATGAGCTCCAGAGGCAGCTACTATTGCCCCCTGAGACTTCTTTCTGAGGCAATGGAGCTTGCCTGGGCCCAAGAAGTCAGAAGGCCTTATTTTAGAGCCCCATGTCACCATAGCTTTTCGACTTTTGGAATATGTGATCTATTCCTCAAAATCACAAGGACTGGATTATACCCCACTGTACTTGTGAGAAAAATCCAGTCACAATTTTAGCGTGGGTCTGATTAATCAAGAAATCAATTTTATAATTTCTAGGCACTTGAGAAGGAGGTTATTAATTGGCTAATGCAGTTAAAGTGATGGGCTCCAGTGTCTTCTCTTCATTTACTGGAGCTGAGATGAAAGCCAGTTTTGCCTTTTTGTTAGTGAAATGAAAACCTGGGACTACTAGCTCAGTATGCATTTTGCACTCACAGGATATCCTGATGCAGCCAAAGTTTGCTCCAACGTAAAGGAAAGGGAGGTGACAGAGCTTTGTGACAGAGGGAACTTTCTCATATTCTAGTCAAAACTGCGATGTGGACTTAAAGGCCAAGGGTCATTATTATTAAGGATTTAGGATGAGTTTTTGCCACTGTGGTTCATCGTGAGTATGAAATAGATAAATATAATCCATTGACGTGTATATATAATATGGCGATGAAGGGATTGAATAGCAGTTCTCTAGGTGAGTTTTCCTAGGGAAACCTCAAGAGATTAGAATAGCGATCTAAACAGTCATTAAAATGACAACATAATCTAGAGAAATAAATTGGGAGGAAATTAAAAGGTAACATGCAGAAATCTCTCTGGATGTGGATGTCTTGGATATGGACGGAGGCTCTTTCAGAGTGTGATATGTACGTGTGCATGTATGTGTGTGTTGTTATCATGAGGTGAAGTTCATGATTTGGTCTTGTTGAGCAGTTCACTGCTTCTCATCAGACATTGGTTTCTGCATCTGTGAAATGAAGGAATTGGCCTTAGGTAATCCTTAAGGACTATCAAGCTCTAATGTCTGAGTCTTTCATTATTAATCAGCCATGGAAACATGCTCTCTAATGAGCCTTCTTTAATAGTCTAATCCCTTACTTTCAAGTTAGAAAATTAGGATGATTACAGCATGATATGCATGAGACTTTTGTAGATTTTTATTTTGTAGCCTGAGGAAACCTAGACAGTTCTTTTTTTTTTTTTCTTTCTTAGTTTTTGAAATGATTGTATGATTTAGTGGCTGTAGCCAAAATGCAATGATTGGGTTAATATTATTTATCGACTGTTAAGTCAATAAAACTATCAGAGAATAGTTAGGCCAATTCACACTCAGAAATATTTCCAAACTTTAAGCCCATAGAGTTACATTGTGTTGTGTTTTTCAATCCATATAAATTGACATGATTAAAAGTAATAACATTTGAGTGTGATTATGGAGACCATCATAAACATTAATTAAAGAACAAATTATGCCTTTGAGATCAATTTCTATTTATTTTCTTAGCAGATAACAAACTTCTTTTAGGCATCTTTTCTTATCAATAAAGCAACTTAGAATAGGCCTTAAATATTAGAAGCAACCCAAATTACAGGCCAGAGAGCCATTAGGCAGTGATTTCAGTTGCAGCAAGATAAATGAAATGAGATCTCGAAATTAAAAAAAATAGGTTAGAGAGAAGTGTATCTGCCAATAAAAGTTCTAAGCATTTATGTGAATAAAGATTTGATATTTTTCCTTTGAGGTTGTCCTTCTAAAATACAGTAATTATGACATTTTCATCTACTTAGCACTTCCAAGGAAAACTCTAAGTGTCATTTAATTGTATTCAGATGATACCAAATACTCATGGGAGTTGTCAGCAAATTATTTCATTAATAACTTTGGTACCCATTGGTTTGGGGCCTTAGAGCCTTTCTCTACTTGACTTGTGTGCAAATACAAATACGTTTGTATCATGTTAACCAGTCTAGCAGGATCGCACTGATTCCTGGGGAACCTACCTTTCTAGGCTTGTCATCTTGACTCTAGATGATTCATTATCTCACTTTGTATGTATCCTGCTGGCTGATGAGATGTGAGCCAGATAAAGAGGTAAAAAGAATGGAAAGGTTATGTTTCAATTACCCACACGGATACGCCTAGGACCAGGCAGGTATTACCAATGGGTGACATTGGTATATTATACATTATACAATGTGTATATATATATATATATATATATATATGTATGTATGTATGTATATAGACATTATACAATGGCTTGTATAACGGACAGGGACAATCTGGAGAGAGTGCTCCACGTTCAAGGACTGGTTGCCAGGAGTGACGTGGGCACAGTATTGCCTGACCATTCGTGTTTCAAGGAACCCAGAATCTTATTAAAGTTCTTGGGGCACTTGCTCCGTTTTTAAATGTCAGGAGCTAATGCAAATTGCACATAACACTGTCTGGGGATCATAGGAATCCCACTCATAATCTTCAGTTTGCTAAAGCCTTGTAAGAGTGAGACATCTGACAGAGGGTCCCAAGCAGCACCAATTCTATGAAATTGAACCACATGACATCGCCACTTTCATAATTCAAAAAAATAAAGGCTCAATACTAGCAATTTCCTGGTTCAGCTTAATAGTTGGCAGTTCCAAAATATTGAGATTAGTAGTTTGTGCAACATGCATTAAGGAATATGCAGTAAGGAGCAATATGCAAGTTAGATGAAATAGAAGAATAGGGGCGCCTGGGTGGCTCAGTGGGTTAAAGCCTCTGCTTTCGGCTCAGGTCCCGCATCGGACTCTCTGCTCAGCAGGGAGCCTGCTTCCGTCTCTCTCTGCCTGCCTCGGCCTACTTGTGATCTCTTTCTGTCAAATAAGTAAATAAAATCTAAAAAACAAAAAATTAAAAAAGAAATAGAAGAATAGCAGAAAGTGAGTTTTAAGTTCTTAAAGAGAACTATCCTCTTTCTTCAGGTGATGAATTTGTTAAAAGCTGTGGACCTTCATAGATACCTGAACTTTTGCATAATGTGAGATACATGGAAAAGGGAATCATAAAACCTAGAAGTCAAAGATTTCAGTTAGAACCTATGTGTGAGTAGGTCCAAGTACAGTTGTGTTAGCTTGCCCAGCCTACCATAACAAAGTTCTAGACTAAGTGGCTTAAACAACAGAAATTTATTTTCTCAGTGTGGGAGGCTACAAGTCCAAGATCAAGGTGTCGGCAGATTGGTTTTTTTCGGAGGCTTCTCAACTTGGCTTGCAATTGGCTACCTTCTTGCTGTGACCCCACATGGCCCTTTTCTGTGTGTGCATGTCTCTGGTGTCCTTTTATGTATCCAGATTTTCTCCTCCTAGAAGGGTACCAGTCAGATTGAATTAGGACCCATCAGTATGACTTCTTTTAATCTAAATTACCTACTTTAAAGGCCTAGCTCCAAATAAAGTCACATTTTCAGGGAGGCACAATTTAGCCCATAACAAGTGGTAGGCTGATAAATTTTTAACAAACATCTCTCTGGGAAGAAAAATCCCTTCTTGTGGCATATGCCGTTCCTGTGGTGTAAATACCTCCACTGTGGCTAATTTCAGGTTACCGATGTGACGTCACTGAACATGGACTTGGGACCAAATTTGTAATAGTAAGCCATTCCAGAGCAGTTCCACCATTCATATGCAATAGATGTAAATAACCT
>CM053603.1:63967177-63994936 GCA_028646535.1 Procyon lotor | reverse complement strand
TTATTTATTTATTTGACAGAGAGGTAGGCAGAGAGGCAGGCAGAGAGAGGGGGAAGCAGGCTCCCTGCTGAGCAGAGAGCCAGATGCGGGGCTCCATCCCAGGACCTTGAGATCATGACCTGAGCCGAAGGCAGAGGCTTTAACCCACTGAGCCACCCAAGTGCCCCTCTTTTTTTTTTTTTTTTTAATATTTTATTTATTTTTATGGCAGAGAGAGAGAGAGAGAGAGATCACAAGTAGGCAGAGAGACAGGCAGAGAGAGTGGGAAGCAGGCTCCCTGCTGAGCAGAGAGCCCGATGCAGGGCTCGATCCCAGGATCCTGAGATCGTGACCTGAGCTGAAGGCAGAGGCTTAACCCACTGAGCCACTCAGGCGCCCCCCTGCTGCTCTCTTAAGAAGAAAATAAGTTGGGGGTGGAGTTTTGAGGACTCTGAGAGATGGTACATTTTTATCCCAGGGAGCTGAACCCCGTCCCTGAGGACTAGTTACAGCTTAGTCCCATTGACAGTGTAAACTGGTCAATTATTTTTGTCCCATCAACCAGATGGAGGGGACTTAAGGAGGAGGCCTGTTTAATTTAGACTGAATAAAAGATACCTGCTTTTTCGACTTACACTGTAAATTAAACTTTGCAGTCTTGATAGGCCACATATGTGGCCTTTGTGAATTTTTCTGTGAGTCTTTTCCAGGGAGAATGACTAAAATATAATCATTTCCTTGTCAACGTTGTCAGTGACTCAAAATCCAGAGTTTTCTGATTTTGCCGAAGATGTACCAAGCAGATGCGATTGTTTTCTTACCGATAAAAAGCAAAGGCCGGTGGTTACTTCTATTTTTTTCCAGCATATATTCATATCCTATATGCCATTAAATTAATACAAAAGATGCATACTGAAAGCATAATGTTAAATTCAGCTGATCTGTTGTAATAAGGAGATGGATGTTAGAGATCTGAGGCTTACTCTGTGATAAAATGTCTTAAGTGATCTTGTGGCAGTTGCTTTTCATTTAGGATGGTATTCTCCGAATCTTCCTAGTGGTCACATTCAGAGTAGCTGATTGATAAAACTCTAGGTATTTTCTGTGCCAGACATGTAATACAAGGGTGGCGTTCAGTTATCAATGGCTAGGGTCCTTTACACATCTCCCTAAAAGAGGAAGATCCTTTGAATTCCAATAAGGACAATCCCTTAATGACAACTTCACAAAAGATTCTCACCATTCACATGGGATTAATTTGCACCTGAAATGTGTTGAAAGATGGTGTGAACCCATTTGTGGTCTTGATTTTGACAAACCGTGAGGTGGTCCCATTGGAAAAGACTGCTGTTTTTAAAGGACATTACTTATGTCTGGTTGCGCAGATGTGTTAAGTAAACAATGCCTCAAAGTAGAGGAATAAAATGAGCACTCAGAAGAGATGGTCTAATACTTTAAATGTTGAAGACATTATTCACAGCTTTAATTGTTTGAACACCCTCTCTGTACAAGGTACTGAGAGAGATGAATAAGATAGGATCTTTGACCCTAGAGATCTTACCCTAACAAAAATAAATGCATGTACACAATAGCTTTTATGTACATAGTCATGTGCATTTTCTAGGAGGAATGTTTGAACATACTTGCTTTTCAAACAAGCCAGTGACTCCAAAAGGTCAAGAACAAGTGTGGTTTTAGTCTACTTAATGTAAGCCTGTGCTTTTTGATGATAGAAAGTTTGGGCCTTAGTCTGCTTTGGGCCAGCAGTGGTAAGTTTATATCAATTAAAAAAATTAAACTATTTGGCCTCTTTGTAGAGTAGCCACAATATCACGTATGTGTTAGGTGCTGGAGAAACCTGTAAGGAGAATGTAGTACTTGCCCTTATGGAGGGAGTCCCAGGATCCAATGAGAACAAACCCTATGGCACAAGTTCTAGCAGAGGTTCGTGCTAAGTGAATGGATAAGAGCAGAGTCAGTGAGGCTTCTCAAAGAAGTATCCTTTCAATAAACTTGAGCATAGATGGAGAGGCTAGTTTTCCTCTTTCCTTCAGCCAGGAAGATGTACTTAATTTATCCACTTTAGTGAGTTAAGATAAAATGAATCATATAAGACTTAATCCCCTTTATAACACTTAGAAAAGTAAAGCTGACTATTGATTACCAGGTGATATGCTAAGTGCTTTCCTAAGAATTATTTGATTGACTCAACCATTTAAGATAAAGGAACCGAAGCTAATATCATGGGCTAATATCATGCAGCTAATTCATCAAATAGGTGGAGTAAATGTGGATATGGTCCCTCTACTTAGATTAAAGGCAGCTCCCAGTTAAATTGGGAATGCATTTTTCAAAAGTTGTTCTCACCCACCGCGAGTTCGGGATTGGTGGTTCTGAAACTTCTCTGTGCATCAGAATCCCCTGGAGGCCTCAAGAGAACAGACTGCTGGGTCCCACAGCCAGAGTTTCTGATTCAGTGGGTGTGGGGTGGAGCCCTAGAATTTGGATCTAAAGAACATGCTTTGAGAACCAGTGCTATAAAACAAAGGACTATTTTTCAATGTTTAATTCACTCATGGAAAGACACCTGGGTGGCACAGTTGGTTAAAGCATGGGACTCTTGGTTTGGCTCTGGTCTGATCTCAGGGTTGTGAGATCGAGCCCTATGTCTGGCTGTGCTCAGCTCGGAGTCTGCTTGAATTTCTCCCTCTCCCACTCCCTCTCCCCTGCCCCAATAAATAAATACAACTTAAAAACAAAATAAAACAAAAAACACTCGTGGATTAGTGACAGGCGCACCATTTTTCTTTTCTTGTATACAAATTTGATCTCTACATTTGGGTCCATCAAAGGACACTGAACCTTTAGGATGGATATTGAAAAATACACAGAGTAGTAAGTGCTGTTAAGGGTGTAGAGGAACTGGAATGCCTGCCCATTACTAATGGGAATGTAAAATGGTGCATCTGTAGTAGAAGACAGTATGGAGGCTTCTCCAAAAAAATTTAAGTATAGAATTAACACGTGATCCAGCCATTTGATTCCTAGGTATATTCCCCAAATAATTGGAAGCAGGGACTCAGATTATTTGTACACCCATGTTCCTAGAGCATTACTAAGAGTAGCCAAGAGGTAGTAGCAACTCAACAGTGTTTACCAGGGACTCAGGGGAGGGGAGAATGGGGAATAAAAATTTAATGGGTACAGTTCCAGTTTAGGATGAGGACATTCTGGAGATGGGTAGTGATGGTTGTACCACATTATGAATGTGCTTAATGTCCCTGAACTGCACACTTAAAAAATTACATTGGAAATTTAATGCCTGTTTTGCTATAATAAAAAGGGACTGTAAAGAGGATTGTACATCCCTTCTCTCGCTCATCTCCCAAAGCGTGTTTAAATAGTCTAGACCATCTCGTTTGAAAGACTGAGACCTAGAACGGAATAGACCTCTCGTTTAGATACATCTAATACTAAATTTTGAGCTGGTATGGCAACCTAACCTAGAAAAATAATGTGCACATCAAACTTGCCCAGAAGTTAACTCTTCACATCCAACCACGGGCAAGGTTTCCAGGAAAATGTCTCAATTTGTCCGAATGGGAAGCCATTGTCTGTAAGGTTAGCTCATAGAAAATGGCTGCAAGTCAGAGGCTGTCTGATTTGGCATCCCTGAATTCTGTCTCTGACACTTAAGGCTAAATTATATTGCTGCTAATTAAATAAACGTGTAAAGCTAGCATCATCCCCTGCGTCTCCTCCTTCATAAAACAGGGCATTGCCACTTTGAGTACTTGTCCGTATCCATCATTTCATAATTTCTAACCTTAGGCATAGCTGTTTAACTCAATTAAATGTGACTGAAGTAAACTTCGTTGAAAAACCTAAAATAAATATATGGAGTGAAATGCTCAGGGTGATTTCTGCAACTCAAGTTGAAGCTATTAATTTTGGGCCACATGTGTGGTTCTTGATCATGACATTTTTCCAAAGAAATCTCTTCTGTCTGAATTATCCTTTTGCAAAAGGGAAGCTTCCTCCTAAATTGAGCACCCTACTTCTCCTTTAATAAAAGTTTCATCAAAGTGACCAGGTTTCTTAATCCTTGCAAATGCCTTAACTATATATTGTAGAAGGGTATTAAAAATTTAACACTGTATTTTAAAATATAAGTTAGGTTCTTAGGTTAAATATTATTGGGCATGATATTAATACTTGATAATTTGATATAGTTGTCATTCTTTTTCTGGGTCTTCTTTGTTTCACTCAATAAAACCTTAAGACCAGGAAGGACTTTTATCTTGAAAGTACCTCAGTGTGTTCCATAGAATACAGTGTTCTGAGAGCTGTGGATTAGTTTTTTTCTCTTCAGGAAAGTTGTCTTTTGCTAAACAACTATGACAAATTTTGGATTAAATAAAACTTAAACCAAACCCCATGACTTTTAAGAACTTCTGCTTTCTAATTTCTGTGGTGAATTGCAGAGGAGAAATACGTAGAAATAGTCCTCCAAAACATACTCATGGAATTTTGCTTTCTGAGAGGCATCTCTTAGAAGTAGATGAAAATAAAGTGGGCTCTCAGAAAGACAAACTTTGTTCCTAGAGCAAATGGAGGAAGGAAAGTCTTCAGGCCTCATGGTTTATTTGGTATTCTGTGACCTTAAAAATAGATTCATTTTTCACTTTGGAGTAGAAAGGCATGGGCTGGGGGGCCAAGACCAGAGTTTGAGGCCCTCCTCTACTGGCTGGCTGGGTACCCTCAGACATCTCTGTAACTCGGATGTATCCATACTGGGTTGGGGAGTTGCTCCCTCCCATGCTTCACTCAAAGGATTGTTGAGATAATGCTTTTGAAATAGCCTTGCAAACTGCGAAGCGCGATTGCAGATCGTCATCATCATGAGAGTAAGTACAGTTTGACAACAGCCCTGGTATTGACTGTTTTGCTGATTACATCAAGATGCGTTTTATATGTAGTATGATTACAGCATTTGATCACAGTAATATCTATGAATGACCCTGTGTATGGAACAAATAATACCGGAAGCCATGATGCCCAGATGTTAACCATGTTTTGCTTTGGTAAGGGCTTTGGTTGGGTACTTCCACTTTTTAATTTTTTGTAAAGAAGTACAGATTTCTTCTGATGAGCTCTATTACCTAGGATTCTTCCTTCTCTTGTAGCAGAAATTTGTACCATGGTGGCCATTTTTAGCTTTCTACTGCACCTTGAGCATTTTGCTTTTGTCTTCCTTGTGGCAAGATGACAGCTATACCGTCAGGCCCTGCGACTGCATTCCAAGTGGGAAGAAGGGAGAAGCTACTTTTTGGAAGGGTTACATGGACTCAGGAAGGGCGGCGCTTCTCAGCAGAATTCTATTCATAATTTGTTGGCCACACTTGTTTTCTGACCACTTCTTGGTTGGGTGGCTTGGAAAATCAGGTGTTTGGCATCCTGACTTCCTATACATAGAACTTTAAGTGTGGTCCCCAAACCATCTGTGTCACCTGTGATCTTGTTAGACATGCAGATTCTTCTGCCTTACCCTGACCCTTTATCAGGACTAGCTACTTAATTTGTGTGGTCTAGTGCAAAATAAAAATGTAGGACCCCTAGTTCAGAAATGATTAAAAATTTCAAGACAGTAACAATGGAGCATTAAATCAAATGTGAGGTCCTGTGTAGTATCAAAGGTCACAGACCCATGAAGCCAGCCCTATCATCTGTAACAGAAAATGTAACAAGTTTTCTAGGTGATTCTGAGGCATGATCAGGTTTGAGAACCCTGCAAAAGGTACCTAGAATAGGTACTTAATTATTTCCCAGATCTTCCACCTTCTTGAAGAAACTGATGGGTTTTTTATAGAAAGACTCAGTCACTGATCAGTCATGTGAAAGGCAGAGGTCTTAAGATTTTCTTTGCCATTGGTAAAAAGCTTCTCTTGACATCTGGGGACAAAAGCCCAGCGGAGATTGAGTAGGACCTAGAGGAGTTTCTGCCAGCCAACAGCTATGGCCGAGGATCAATTTTAGACTAAAAAGCTGGGTAGTGTTGCTCTCCTGAAGAATGGTTGTTTCAAGGGGTTAAAAAAAATTGCAGATGAGCCTTCAATGAAAGTGAAATTAAAGTCATTTATCCCAGATCATTTGGAAATATCAACTCCCTTCTTAAAGAAGGAAAATATAATAAAGCTCCTTCATAAAGATATAAAATATTTAACATGTGACTTCTGCTCGGTACCAGCATCACCCCTTAATGGTCACGTTATTTTGTTACGTTTAACTTCAATGAAAAATTTAGGAGGAAGGATGGGCAAATGTTTCACCCAAATCAGGGTTTTTTTGCCTGAAATCTGTGATTACATCATTGGCACATTTATATTGTAAGACATTTTTACGATATAAGCATTTTTTCATTTGGACAGCAACCATAATAAATTGAAATAAAATTCAGTCTTGATTGATGTTGTAAGTGTCATGTACGGGGCAAGTGCCATCTATTAAGTGTGGTTTGCCAGGGCAGCAATAATAGTAGCATTTGAATGTTTTTCTTATTAAGGAGAAAAATGGTCAGTAACATTGGTTTGGTAGACTCCAAGGACGGTGGTAAATGGAAAACGCCTGCAGCATGTGTGACTGCTTCCCTGGCGGGAGGACAAAGGTGGTCAGAAGGCTGCAAGAATTGTTTTTTCCTTTTTTAAAAATTAGGATAAACTATTACAATTTGTGGAATGAAAGAGAGAGGCTGATTACAACATAATGGAGTGTACCATATTCATCTCTTTGAAATATGACCTCACCCGGCCTTTTCCATTTTACAATCGATTCTCTCATTCCCTTAATGAACCTTTGCATTCATGAGTCTTCCTTGGAAGTATGCACATGAAGTATTGCTGGAGCAAAGAATAATTGTCTGCCAAGTAAGTAAGAACAAAGTGCCTCTCTTGTCGTTCGGTTCAATAACATTAGAAACTGTTAATGCATCATGTTGGGCACCGTATTGTTTTGCTTAATAATTATCTAATTTGCCAAAGCTTGCTTTAAAAAATGTTTTTTGGAAACTGGCACAATAGAGTTGTTTGCCTATTTCTCTAAAGATGAGATGAGAGGCTGATGTAAATGCATTTAAGCACAATTTTTGTTCTTAAGAGTGTTTCTAAGCATGTCTAATTTGGGCAAAGTAGCACATTCATTTTGAACAGAAACTGTGACAGTGAGGATATAATAAAAACTATAGGGAATAGTTGGTTGCTTGTAACAGGAATATGAAACAATAAATGTAATTTCTGGGTTTTTGAATAATAACTCATTTACATAATTTGGAATATGTACATACAAGGTTCATCGATTCCATATTGGAAGACAATATGATAGATTTTATATAACCCAAGACCTAAAATATATTCTAGTCTCCTCTTTTGATTTCTTCCCTACTGGTGGAGGGAAGAAAGGTTAGTTGGCTCTGTTAAATGTTAGGTGTACAACTCTGTGTACATTGGGTAAAAAAGGTGCCGGGAATTGATGGCACGAGAAAGGAAACAACAGGATTGAACCATGACTGTACTTGTCAGTCGCTAAACTATTTCAAAGACTCATCCTTTCTGAGGGGAAGCAGGGGAATGGGATTGCCATTGTGTGTCTGGTCATTTAATTGAGCCCAGGAGAATTTATGGGTAGACACAAACCAGTGGAATTAGGAATTTCTTCAAAGAAAATAAAAGGGAGACAGAAGTAGTGGGCCTTACTACAGGGCCCCTATCCAAAAAGAAAACCATAAGAGAACAGATAGATGTCCAAGGCTATGAGGATAGTAAAAATAAAAAGGTAAACACAAGGTTACCGAAGCCTGTGACAACCAGTCCTTAAAAACATATATAAAACATCAACCCCCTGCTCCTATTTTATAATGGTGACTAAGGTTCCAAATACTGGTCCAGCATATCTTTAGTCTCCTGTCTCCATTTAAATCTCAGGATGCCTAGTTCGGCTTCCTACATGGAACCTTTTCTTACTGGCAGGGAGAGGGAGCAATTCCTCTTTGATCTCTCCCTTCCTTAGAAGCACTTTAAAACTATTCAGTCATTAGGTTTTTGTATAGCTGAGGGTTTATTGAGCATTTGCTACACCAGGTGCTAAGTGTTTCTACTTAAATTTTCATCCAACCTCCTACCCACCATGGGAGACAGGTACTATAATCTGTTTCAGCGAGATGCAGGAGATTTTAGCAGCTTGCCCAAGTTCCTACAGCTGGTGAGTAACAGATCTAGAATTGGAGCACCGATTCATCTGTCCCCAGAGAGTATGAGCACTGCTTCCCAAAACACATCTCCTTATGTTAGGGAGATTTTTTTTATGTACGTGGTGTGCCTCCTTCCGAACCTGTAAACCCTTCAGGAGAAGGTAAACAAATCGCTTTGAGTCTCACACCCACCCTCCATTGGAAGGAGTTCTTTCCCTTTTTTTTTTTTTTTGTCCACTTCCCCATGAAAGAAACACTTCTCACCCTCCTGAATCTTGCCAGGGCTCATTGGTAAAGCTTTGAGATTTAGACCTGTCCTGTTGGTGGCCATCTGAGATGATTGAATTGGGTGCTGTATTCAATTTCTGAATTTAAATACATTGTAGAGTCAACTGGGAATGTTGAAATGATTCAGTCCCCTCCCCTTTTTGTCTTCTGATAAAAAATATTTGCCTCCCTGTCTGTCTCTGATAGAAAATGACATGGCTGTCAAAGGAATGTGAGACATGTTTATTTGCAATGAAGAATGAAGTCCTACCTTGTGTAAATCTAATTTTGCTTCTTGGTTTGAAGCTGAAGATGGGCTAAGCTAATCGGGTTACATAGTGGATGTTGTTACAGAAATTGTATACACAAAATCTGTCGTTGAAAGATTTTAGTAAACACAAAGCACAGGATAAGATCAAAGTATTTTATCATCCTTACATTGGGAAAGGTGTTTTTAATTAACTCACAAATTTTTCAAAGTATATAGAGATACATAAGATGTCTTTAAGCAGAAGAGTAACAGGAATAATTATGTCATCATGTCAAGTATTAGAAAAAGCATTTGAGATGCTTCCAAAGTTTACTGAAAACCTTAGCTTCACATCACTAAAATGTTCTAATAAAACTTCTTTTGTTCAATGGCTATAAGAACTTTTAATATTTAATTTTAAAAACAGTGTAATTGTAATAATTCAATCAAAAATAATTCTTATTTTTCACAGTGGGACAGCCTTTGGACCATAGGAAATACAATTAAAATGAGCCATTGTGGTGAGAAGTAGGATGGGGCTATAAACGTACAAATACATTAAGACAAAATTCTGTGATGTAGGTCACAGTAGTGCAGTAACCACGGTCCAGGGATCGAGAACTTCTCTTGAGTACACTGTGTTCTGTGTGAATGGTACAGACCTCTACAAGTGTTCAAATGACTTGACATATATGCTTCATTTTTGTTCAAAATCCCTCGGATGCTCTGAGCAGGTGATGTTACCAGGTTTATATAGAAGGGGCTACAAAGGCCCAGGGATGCCCTGATTGACCATGGTGATCTGTTCTGTGACTGAGCCCAGCACTAGAAGCAAAGGTTCAGTCCCTTTCAGTCCTTCTCCAAACTAAAACAAGTGTTTTGTGTTGGTTGGTTGGTTTGTTTTTAAGTACGCTCCACACCCAGCATGGAGCCCAATGGGGGCTTGAACTTAACAACCCTGAGACCAAGACCTGAGCTGAAATCAAGAGTCGAAGGCTTAGCAGACTGAGCCACCCAGGTGCCCCAAAACAAGTTTTCTTTTAAAATGAAAGAATAGGAACACCTGGGTGGCCCAGTTGGTTGAGAGGCCAACTCTTGATTTCAGCCAGGTCATGATCTCAGGGCCCTGGGTTGAAGTCCTAGGGATCCTCTGGCTATAGGCACACAGGGAAGTCCACTTCCCTCTGCCCCACCCCCCAACTCATACATGCATGCATGAGCTCTCTAAAATAAATCTAAAAAAGAAAAGGGAAAAGTGGACATAAAGTTTATTTTTTAAATGGCATAAAGTAACCACGAAAATTACCAATAGGAACAGATCCTTTGATAAAAGTCAATATATTAATGATGCAACTCTTAATATGAGAGAATTTAATACTAAATCTGTTCAGGCCCTTGATACTCAAGTGGAATATATTCTGTTTTTGATAAATTTTCAGCTCATGGCCAGTAAAGGGAGCATATTTTAAGAAATAATATTTTGTGTTGGATAATATAAAATCTGAAATGTATTCACCATACTTTTAAAAGGAGCTTTGGATTTAAATGGGGGGGAGGAACCATTTTGCCACTATAATATCAATAGTTCCATAAGATCAATTATAAGACATGACTTAATCTAGCTACTGAAGTCACAGGTCTGAGAAGGAAGAAACACATTTCTGAAGGAATGCTACTACTCTGTAATTGGTTTTCCAGGTCATGTTTGAAGTTGAATTACAAAGTTAGCCTCAATTTCCAGGTGTCTAGTAGAATCAGTCTTTTTTCTTAAGGTGGGGGAAAGCTGGATGTTAATTCCAAAAAGCCAAAAATACTGGAATGCTTTACCCTGACCCTTGCTAACCGAATGGGGGGCCTATGGTTGAGCAATTTCTTGAATTGTCTTCACCCCTAAAATGGGAAAGATAGCCTTGTTGGGGGGATTAAATGATAGTGTGTGGGTTGGTCTGAGCCATCTGAGAGGCAGATGCTGAATGGGATTAAATATACAAGGATGTGAGGGGCGCCTGGGTGGCTCGATTAAGCCTCTGCCTTTGGCTGCGGTCACGATTCTGGGGTCCTGGGATTGAGCCCCACATCAGTCTCCCTGCTCAGTGGGGAGCCTTCCTCTCCCTCTTCTTCTGTCCCTTCCCCCGCTTGTGTGTGCGTGCTCTCTCTCTCTCTCTCTCTCTCTCTCTCAAATAATAAAGTCTTTAAAAATGTGCAAGGATGAGAATAGGGGACATGCCTGTGAAAGACAATGGGGAGGAGCTCGGGAACACCCGGAGAGCCAGAGTGCGCAGTGAGGCAAAGCTGTGACCCCCAGGTGGCCAGAGGGAGGAAAGCACTTAGACCTCAGTGTGGTCTAAGGAAAGCTCAGCATAGCAGCTGGAGCTCTGGGAGAGGAACTTCTGATAGTTGGAGGCCTGTGAGGTGCTTTCGGTGGCTCAGAATTTATGACACTGTCTGGCACGCGGCAGGTAACTGGTTTCAGTTTACTTTGCTGTTTATACTTTGAATCAGGGCTCATTCTCCCATGGCATCAGTTTAGTTTATTTTCTTTAAGCTATACTTCACCTTCCTCCTTTTTAAGAATTTAACCCAAGCCCCTCCCACAGTGCTGACTTAGAGGATGGTAGAGTGAAATGCCATCTCTGCCTTACATGGGACCCTTGGGGGTTCCCGATTTGGAAGTTTCAGATGCAATTGTATGGGTGGTAAAAATGAGTTTTCTAAAATACAAATCCAATTATATATATATTTTTCTTATTGCCTTAAAGCTAAATCCAACCTTGTAGCACACCATGAAAATCTCTCTGCTTACTTTGTGTCTATCCACGTCTGTTCTCACTTTGCTCATCTTCCTGCTCCATTAATAGGTGATGGGACTCAGTACTCACAGACTGACACACTCTTCTCTGCAGCTTCCTGCTCTCTGGGGATAGCCAACTGACCTCATTGTGGCCAGAGCAATGCAGGGGGATATGACTGGGGCGGGGCTAGGGACAAGTTATGTCTTTTCCAATTAAAAAAAAAAAAAAGACATTTTAAGCTGTTAGGCATTTTGTCCCTTGTCTTTCTTTCCTTCCTCCCTCTGGAAACCTAGAGAAGCAGCAGCAATCATTTTGAGAGCAGTAATAAGAATGAGAAACAATCCCATCTCATAAGGATGGTAAGCCACAGACATATTTCTAGAACCTGGATCCTTAAAAGTGTCATTGAACAGTTAGTTGACACCCTCTGTCAGATTGCTTACATGCGTTTGGTGAACATCAATCTATACTGGTCAGTGAGGTTTTTTGTTACAAAGATAATCTTGTCTATTTCACCGTAGTTGGATTTCATGTATCAAAACATCTAAAATGTGATGTTTTAATTGTTGGTTTCCTTGCCTAGACTAGGCAAGAAAGTGAACTTTTTTCTTCAGTTTACTATGTTCAAGACATTGCATTAATTTCTGAAATACAGAAATCCCCAGTGACTTAGAAAAATAGATACAAGGCAACAAAAAACTAGACGGAAAGAATGAATGTTGAAACTGCCTATAGAGCAAGGATCTCATCAAGGGAGAGAAGGTGTCCTGGATGTCTGAATGTGAAAGAGTCAGGTGGAGAGAGTGAGTGGATGTGGTGAAGGGTATGTGCAAAGTCTTGGAAGCCAGACTTTCAAGGAGCACACTGTATTCAGGAACTGGAAGAAGTTTAGGATAGTTGATAGAGCCAGAAGGAAACAGTGGTAAGTGATGAAGAGGAAGAGGAAAAAGGGGGCCTTACCACTCGTGAGAAGGAATTTGGGTTCTATCAGCAGTTAAGTGTTGAGGATTCAGCAGGGATTGGTTAAAGAGGGTTTTGTGGCTCTATCTGTATTGGGAAAAGCTTGCTGTGGTTAGTAACCGGGCAAGAGGATGCAGTCTAGTAGAGAGTATTTTGTCAGATTCCAGGGAGAGATATTGGAGTTTAGTGATGTAATTATGGCAGCAGGAGTGGATGAGTACTAGTGTTTGGGTTGACCAGGTGCAAATTATGGAGGCAGAATGAAAATGAAGAAGGAAAAAACCAGAATGTGTCAAGATTCTTGGCTTAGACAAAAATGGTATTACTACCACCCAATGAGATAATTCATGTGAGGCTCGGAGCATGGAATAACATTCAGTGTTAACCATTATTGTTGGATTGGGTTAAATAAAGGAAGAGAAGGAGATCATTTTATACAGGGTGAATTGGAGAGCTCAAAAGATGATCAAACATATAAAACCAGTTGGAGGATTTGGGGCTGAGCTAGAGATACTCAGAATTGCTCATGGAATCAGCTAGTATTGATGGAACACCCACCATGAGATGGGCGTATACTAGGCACTGGTGTATCCATGGCAGTTGAAGCCACGAGGAAAGGGCTGTGGGCAAGCCTCTGAGGAAACAGAATATTTAAGGGTGAGGGTGGGAGTTTTCAAACTTGAGCATCAGAATCACCTGGAGGGCTTATTAAAACAAGTTGTAGGTTCTACCCTAGAAATTGGATGCAGTACATTAGGGCTGAGACTCCGCACTTGAGCAGTTCCCCCTAAGTTATGATGCTGATTCTGCTGGTTTAGGGCCACACTCCAAGTAGATTAGGAAAGAGAGTTGGCTATAGAGAACTGAGAAGAAAGAGCTAAAGGGGGATATAGGGAGAAGTCAAGAAAATGGACATTTTGAAAAGGAAGTCTGTTAAACGTTAGAGATCTGTTAGGTTGAAAAGGAGGTCTGTTAAACATTGTTGACTGCACAAAAATAGTCCAACTAAATCAAAAACCATTCGTGCATGTGGTAAATCAGAGAAGAGAAGCAGGTTGATGAGTAGGAACTAGAGGAATGTGGGTAGTAAAGATGTAGGGGATGATGTGGTTAGTCAACTTAAGAAATTTGCCTCCCTTCTACATAAACAGACTTTGAAAACATTTATTCACCAAAGTGCTTGGGTGGGGTAAATGAACTGTATTTAAATGGGAAGATTCTATGGGAAATACCTGGTAGACACTGTCCATAGTAAAGCCAAGCAGATTAGAATTTAGCAACATTTCTTCATATTGTTAATATGCAAATGAGCATTGCACATTGCCATTGGAATCCACTAAGCAATGTTTCCTCAAATTATTTGACGATCAAGTAATTTTTTGTACAACTGCCTTTGGGACAGACAGTGCAAGAACACCCTTTGGAACTAGTCTCTACAATTTTAAAACCGACCGTGATTTATAGAAGTCACTGGGGAAGAAGATCTCCTATCTTTATCAACCTTCCAGGAAAGCTTGGATTTGAGTAGGATCCCTTTTCGGAAGCCGGGACTTTGCATGAGTCACAGCTATCAGTACATTCTAAGTCTTTGAATGGATGGTAGACAACTTGGAGAAAAACTGATTGTTGTCAAGGTATTTGGTCTCCTGGAGGCATATTTGGATTTTGATTATCAGAATGATTTAAAGCATTTCTCCCTTTAAATTCTTCTAAAAGGTAGCTAAAGTTAAAGATAACCTGTATGTAACGTATGGTAGCTATATATTTTAGTGTTAATTATTTATTGCGAACATCTCTTTTCTTTCAAAGATGTAGCAGGATCTGTACTAGAAGAGATTGCAGTTACCATATGCTCTGTACATTGAAAACCAATACACACACAGCTACCGTCAAGGAAAATCAATGAAGCAAGAACCTTAACAATTTGGATCTTCCCATTGATAAGACTAATACTTCTTGTGTGCAGCTTACTTCAACCTAATGAACAAAATTCAGCTGCTTTGGTTTGGAAATGGTTTTTAGAAGAGCAGAAATAAGGTCAAATCAAGGACCTTCATGAGAGGAGAATAAATTGGCTAGATACATGGAGGCCTTTATTAACAAAATTCTGTAATTCTTGACAAGCAATCAGATCTGTGTTTTTTCGGCTAACATAACAGTTAATTCACATTGTACTGAAGATTGAGGGGGAAAAATGAGAAAGGAAAGGCTTAGACCTTTACTGAGCCTTAATATACTAGCTCTATCTTAACTTTCTAGTTCTATAAACTGTCAACATTGACAGAACTAGTTGAGTCACTACTGTTTGAGTAAAATGTCTACCTGTGTCTACCTTGATCCACCCTGCTTTCCCATAACTTAGCCTGTCTGTGGGTTCCTCCATCCTGATATAGCTGAAACCTAATTTTTCCATCAACTGTTTCTTAGAGGGCTTATTAATATTGATATCTATCACTTGTATGATACTTTAAAAATGTCAAATCATTTTATAAATAGTATCTTTATTTTTCATGATAACCCCGAGAAGCAAATTACCACAATGGCTTGTTTATAGAGGAAGGGACCAAGTTTTCAATAGAGTAAAGACCAGCAAGTTATAGACTAGAATCAAGTCAGGATTTATGCTACCAATTTTATTCTCAAAGCTCTTCTTGTCCATGTCTGTCCCCGATGGGCTACAGGTACTTATTTATCCACGTATTCATTCAAAAAAATTATTGAGCCTTTACTTGATTCTACTATAATGCATGTTTCTATAGTAAGAACTAGCACATATACAATTGGCAAAGTAGAAGGGTGACACTAATGAAACATTGTGGTAATCTTGTTTTTTTCCCAGCACATTCATGTTTAAGATTTGCAAGTTGACCAACATGGCTGAATGCAATAAGCTATGAGCATGTGGGTTTTGCGTGTGGTGCCAATTTCCTATATTGTTCCTGACTTGGGGTGGCCATGTGTTCTGGCTTGGAAGCATTTATTCTAGTCTTCATCTTTCTGCATTTTTACTTTGTCTCCAGGGCTCAGTTGTTTGTTTTTCAGAGTGTGAGAGTGTTTGTGAGTAGGGAGGGGACAGAGGAAGAGAGAGAATCCTAAGCTGGCTCAATGCCCAGCACGGAGTCCAATGCAGGACTCCATCTTGTGACCCTGAGTTGATGACCTGAGCTGAAATCCAGAGTCAGACGCTTAACCTACCGAGTCACCCAGGCTCCCCCAAAGCTCAGATTTAATGTTCTCTTAAACCTACTTCCATCAAGCTACTACTTTTTTTTTACGTTTGTACGTTAGGGTCCTTTTATATACTACAGTTTTATTTACTAGGAATTCATCATGTCTTTTAACTGTGACAGTGTTTTTATTGGAATTGTTACTTTTGTGCTCTGGTTACAAGATACATACATATGGAGTGGTCTGTCCTGACCTATTTTATTCTACCCCCTCTGATTTTTAGTGTGTCATTTTGTAGGGCATAAGGATTTTAATAACGTATATATGGCATATTTGCTTAAATGGCTGTATTTGCTGAGTAAATAATGAATACGAATGTGTATAGTTGTATTTGTAGATGTATGTATTCTCCAGAGTAAAGTGTCTAACTTCCATAGCTTTCCCTGAAATGTTTCTAACAAAAGTGTAAAAAAGAAAATGTTGGCTTTCAACTCAATGTAGAAATTATGGAAAAGCTAGCAGGTGCTAGGTATTTCATCATTTAATTCTCACAGCAAATGTAAATCTGGGTCTTTCTGTTTCCATTTTTGGCAAAGGATTTGAACCTAAGGCAGTCTGACTCTATAACTCTTGATTTTTATAACCTATAACCTACCAGTTTACATTTTTAAAAAAGCTAAACATTGAATTTTAGAATATAAAAATTTTTCTACCTAAGCCTAGAAACTGGGGAGGAGATGTTGGCAAAGACTTCTTAGTAAGTTTTATGGTTTTCTCCCCGAGGTCCAGTCTCTTTAACACAAATGTTGAATTCTTTTTATCCCAAACTCTCTAATAATGACACTGCTTAGCAGAAACCCATTCAAAGATAAACACAAGAATAACCACATGACATAAAATGATAAATGTAAAGTACAGAGTAAATAAGCTTTGCAGTTTCTCGGGACTCATGGGCATCTGCTTATATAAATGGGAGCTGTGTTGGTTAAAATACTAAGAGCTGCTCTAACAGATAGCCCTCTGACCCATCAAATCGAAATTTCGGAGAAATGAAAGAAAGGTTTGTCACTCACCCAACAGTCCAACTTAGGTGCCCTTGGTCTGGCAGCTCTTCTCCAAGCTTGAATTAAGAGCCTCCATTTCCTTCCATTTTGTAACCCTACAATTATCAACATATGGGTCTCAGATGGGGATGGAGCTCGCTCACCTCCATTATAGCCAACCAGAGGCAGAAAAGACCATGGGGAGTTGGGAGGGTTTTATGGGGAGACCCCAAACGACAGACATGACTGCTGCCCCATGACTGTGGCTAAAACTCAGTCACGTGGCTCCTTCTAACCACAAGGAAAATAGCCTGTGTGCCCCCAAGGAGAAAGAACTGCCAGTCTGTGAACAGCTAGCCGGTTTCTGCCACAGGGTCGACATAAGTTCTTTAACAGCTCAAGTTTTACGTCTAAAGCTATTGCTTCCAGCAGAATAAATTTCTCCACGGCAAGCTGTGATAAATGTTATGACTTTATATTTTATTTTATAGCACCTCTGCTCCATTCCTGCTAAATTGCCTTACTGCGTTTCATTATGGGCACTAATGATGAATTAAGTTGGACTGCTTAATAATTAAAAGTATCTCTAGGATAAAACCATATTTTCTCTTGGAAGAAATCTATTTGGCTTTGTTCACAGCTACAGTAGTCAGTGTAAGAATTAGATTTCTTAAGAAATGAATGAACAGACCTCTCAATAAGTGACATTGACAGGGTTATTCAGCTTGTTTGCTGGTAAAATAATGTGTGTAAAATATAAAGGGGAGCTTTTTACTAAGATAAAATTTAAAAAAATGGGTGGTACTAACTTTTAAGAATAACTTGGGGAACACTAACCTTTGGATAAACTGACATGTCCAAAAGAGAACTCTAGAAGAAACCACTTTCTGTTGCATATTTGGAGAAAGATGGAGTAGGAATAGTCTCATGGGTTGGAATCAAGAATTGGTAATACCTAATGTCAAAGAGTTAACTATTTTTTGAATTTTTGTTTTTGCTGTAAAGTAGTATCATGTTAACATTGTAAAAATTTGAGGGATGCCTGAGTGGTGCAGTTGGTTGAGCACCCAACTGTTGGTTTCAGTTCATGAGATCAAGCCCTGCATCGGGTTCCTCACTCAGTGCAGAGTCTGCTTGATATTCCCTCTCCCTTTGCCCCTCCCCCCATGCTCGCTCTTGCTCTTTGTTTCTCTCAAATGAATAAATAAATTTTTTAGAAAAAATTGAATAAACTTTGATCCTGTGGTTACTCCATGGATGGCATCAGAGGATCTATGTATCAGATTGGGGTTAAAATGTGTCATTGGGGCACACTTTCCTAAAAAGAGTCCATGGCTTCTTTACATTGTCAGAGCATCTTGTGATACTCCCCTAAAGACTTAGAACCTGCTGAAGTAAGAAGACTTGAATCTTAAGATTGGCAAAAACATGGACCATATGGTTGCTTTAAAGAAGTTCAAGTCTGTAGGCCTAGAAGATATTCCAGAATGCTAAACAACATGAACATGGGACCTTAAAACCATTTTTAGTAACATTTACTTATGTACATATTCATCAAATATTGAGTGCCTTTTCCATGCCTCATGCTGTGCTTAGATATTCTAATGGATGAAGGGAGAGTTGCTAGAAATTTTAAAGTGAGGGAGAGTGGCCAGGAAACAGGGCTCTATATTAGTGTTTGAGAGCTTAAGTGTGAGCATCAGGCGCCCAAGTGTTCAAAGCCCATTATAATTTATTATATGTGTCATCTCGGATGGGTTGGGGGAACCTCTCCATACTTGCATTTGTTTTTTATAGAGGGAGGATTAATGTACCTATTTCTTTGTGTTGTTAATAAGAGTAAATTAATAATACACATAACCAACTTAATATGGTGGCCCATACACAGTAAAACCTCAACTTGTGGTAGTTGTATTTGTCCCTTTAAATATTGTATCTGTCAGGAATAAGATTGAATTAGGCTTACAATGGGTGGCACTGTGGGTAGGATGGAAGCAAAGTTATAGGAAGGCATAGTTCAGCTTAACATGGAGGATCTTTTAATAATTACAGAAATGGATAAAAAAGAACCAAGGCACAGGGTAATGAGCTCCATCACAGGGAGAATTTTAATAGAAGAAGCCACCACTTCTCAGGGGAAGAGAAAATCTTTATATGGTTAAACTAAGTTGCATCTGACATCTCTTCTAAAATTAGTATTCCATTAGTGTTTTCAGTAACTATCTTATCGATGATAGTTATAGAAGGAACTCGAATCTGGTTTAGGGGATGTCTCTCAACTTTTCTAAGAAAAACATGTTTTCAAAGAGTGTAACTCATTAAATGTTCCAACTTGAATAAGAGACTGGAAGATAGGAAAATTATCCCGTACAGATATGTCTTCTTTAAAGAATACTTAACTCATGAATATCTGAATTGACAGTACATACATAGGGTAGCTACTGGCTTAACAGAGATATTTTCCTGAACGGTATTAACTTCAATTTACAGACAACTCTATAGGGACATAGCAAATATACTAGGTTATTTTATTTTTTGAGTCAGAGATAATATATAGTAATGAATGTAGAAATTGAGTTAACACATGTCTCTTAACTCAAGAAAACACTGAAAATACACTTTGAGAAAGAATTTATGCATTAATTTCTTTCTAGAACAGCAAAGTTGAAATTAAATACTATATTAGAAAATATTTAGAGTAGCTTCTTACTTGTCTATCACAATTAGTAGAAAACAATAAGCCAAGAATTTCTTCATCAAAATGAAATCACATGTTTTAAAGTAAAATGATACAAATCTGTGTCTACTCTGTAGTAAAAAATAAAACAACTCCCCCCCCCCCCCCCCCCCCGCCCCTGGCAAAAACAAACCAACAAACAATAAAACTAAGCCTGTCATGGACATTAGTCTTCATCATCCCATATTTTTAACGTTTTTGAAGAAAGAAATTTCAAGATTAATGATCAGTCAATAATTATAAATTTGTAAATAAGCCTAAGAACTAACATCGAGAGTAGTAGATATCCAGTCCATAGCAGTACCTTGGCATTGCCTATTAACATTAGGGGTTTACTTATTATCTCTTAACAATAGAATAACGTATTTTGGAAATTGAATCTGCTTTGCAGAGTTCTTGGTAAAGCCAGCTTGTCTCTATCTATGCAGTGGAAGTAGGCACAAGTCCATCAGATGCAAAAGTAGTTATGACCACAGGGAGATAGATGGGTATGGTCAAGACAGCACCAACTGCATGTGAATGCTATAGTCCATGATATTCGTTACACAGTGTTAGGGAATCTGAGGTGCCATCATCCCAAATCCTATGCCACTCTACCTTCTGTAGACCCCCAGCTCAGGGATCTGAGGTATAGAATGCTTAATTGCTTTAAAGTTCCTTAGAGCACTGAAAGTTCCCATATATGCTCAGCTCTCTTGCCCAGTGACCTTTTCTCGGGCTTTCCCATGACTTGTCGGTGATGAGAGGGCCCTTGCATTGCTAGAATATTGACATTTACAGAATTGTCGAAGTTTGCGAGGTCTGTGATGATGGCACAGTTATATTGAAGGCAGGACAGGATAGGTATGGTGCCTTCTCAGACGGGCCTCATCCTGCTCACGGAAAGAGGCAAATCCCCTGGATCTGGCACCTACAACACCTTATGCCGATGACATTTATGACAGTGGCCAGAATGATGTGGGAATCTCAGTACTAACAGAGGCACAACTAGCCTGTTTTGACCACGTGTATGTCACAAATACGCCTCTCTGTGATCTGTTTCTGACATCGTACAGGGTTGTCTGAGTGACTAAGCTGGGTATAATACCTTTACTTGCCATGAGAGACCCAGTTACTGTGTATGTAGCTCTATGGAGATCCATATTGTTTGGCCTTAAAAAGCTGACTTGAAAGACAGAAGGGGCCCTTTAAAAATCTGTGTCCTTAGTGAAGGGAAAGAAAGAAAGATTTTCTATAAAAGAGGTATTTCTTTTTCTTTTTCTTTTTTTTTTTTAAAGATTTTATTTATTTGACAGAGAGAGGGAGAGAGATCACAAGTAGGCAGAGAGGCAGGCAGAGAGAGGGGGAAGCAGGCTCCCTGCCAAGCAGAGAGCCCGATGTGGGGCTCCATCCCAGGATCCTGAGATCATGACCTGAGCCAAAGGCAGAGGCTTTAACCCACTGAGCCACCCTGGTGCCCCTAAAAGAGGTATTTCTGAGATGCTTATTCTTTTGGCTTCAGAGGCGAGATGCTGAGGTTGAAGTGAACAAGGATAAACTGTTTGGAAAGAAAGTCTTCTTTTAAAATGCCCTAGACTCATGCCATCTAATAGAAATGTGATGCAATTCAAATAGGTAATTTTAATTTTTCTAACAGTCACAATGAGAAAAGACAAGACACAGGTGAGGTTAATTTTAATTTTACTTTAGATGTTGAAATATTTTGGGTATACGTTCAATATTTTTAACAATAGGTAAATTTTACCCTTTTTTGTGCTGTCTTTAAAATTGGGGCACACTTCACACCTGCAGCACATCTGAGTTCTGAGAAGGCATGTTTCTACTGGTCGCTCGCCACATGTGGCTAATGGCTGTGATAACCTACAGGGCAGCCCTAGACCAAAGAAAGAGTTCCTGAATCGCTAGAAAATCATGGCTGATCCATGGGAGCAATTTTGTACTGGAGAGTAAATGCCCAAGTTGTTTTTTTGAAAAAGCGTAAGCCCCTCAGAAAGGGGAAAACATTTGCAGGCTTTCTGTATGTGCTAGCCAAGCAGCGTTGTCTGTGATATGTGACTTTGGATCTGCTCCAGCTGACAGGTGAGATTCTGTGACTTTCTCAGCCATGGTGACCTTGCCGCACAGTATGCTTCTGGAAATGTAATCGGTTCAACCGTGGTCTATACAAACACAGGTGGGGAGGTAGAGCATTAAACAGAATGACCAACCTGTAGAGATGGCTTCAAAATCCCATTCCTTCTATGAGATGCTAAGAAACAGAGGCAAAGGAAGTCCTTGTGCCTGAAGGGAGAGGCTGGACAGAAGCAAGCTCAGAGGATTAGGGGAGAAACGCAGCTACATGCAAGGCCAGAGCAGAGCGTTAGTGCATATCAGAGGTGGAAGGCATTCAGAAGCTCCAAGGAGGTTTGTTGACTCTGGTTGACAAGGAGAATTAATAAAAAAACCAGGCTTGTCAATATCAGTTTACTTCTGTGTAATGAGAGTACAAGCAGAGATGTCTGTGTTTACGTCTGAGTTAAGAGCAAAGAAAAAAGTACTCCCAGAAAGCAACGGTAGACCACAGTAGAGAGAGAGCTGGCTTTGCAAAGGTAGCATAGCATTCTCTCCCACCCCAGTCACAGTGAAGAAAAGAGACCGTTGGAAATTCCAGAACTGTAGGGACAAGCAACCTTTTTGCTCTTGTACCCCTATTTTCCTAGAGCTCCACAGAAAGGCAGTAGGAGAGCAAGACTAATATAATCTCATGTCACTTCGTGATGTTTTATTCCAGGGCTTGTGCTAAACCTTAGTGTCCCTTCAAGCACCCGGGGAGAAGGTTCTGGTCTCGCATTTGTAAAATGGAAGGCTAATCTAGTTAAATTACCGATTTTCTCTGAACATACTATAGAACTATTCTTTTCCTCTGTGTGACACTGATGATATCTGATGTTCTAGTGAGTAATATATGCTCTCTGAGAGTAGGGTTTTCCTCACTCAAAGTATGATGGTGGCAATGAGTAATAATTAGAAATCTCCTATGCTACTGGTAGGAGTATGAGATGGTACCACCACTTAGGAAAAAGTCTTATACTTGCTCATAAAACACATCTATTTTATGACCCACCAATCTTATTCCTAAGTGTTAATTATCCAAAAAATTGTATAAGAGGGTACATAGTGGGTTTTTCCATATTCAAGATGGGAAGCAGCCTGGGTGTCCAATGGGGGAATGTGTAAGCAAACCATAATATACCCATACAGTGAAATGCTGTTCAGCAGCCGAGTGCATGAATGTCGGTAAGACTTTGCTGAGCCAAAGAAGCATTGTAAAAGATATATACTAGATCATTACATTTGTGTGAAGGTTTTATGGAGATGAAGAGGAGGTAGAACTAATTTATGGGTAAAAACAGAACGGTGGTTTGAGTTGGGAATTGAGTGGGTAGGGATGTAAGGAAAACTTGAGGGGGGGTGATCTGTATCTTTCCTATCTTGATAAGATTTGAGGCTAAAACAATTTTTTCAAAATATGAGAAACTGTGTGCATTTTTTTTCAATTGTCATTTTTTCAATGTATATCTAAGATGTGTGCATTTCAATGTATGTGAATTTCACCTTATAAATAGAATGGAAAACAGTTTCAAACTCAGATATATTATTGTGTTAAAGTTTAATTAAATAATTTATTTGGAAATGCATCAGAAAGATGAACTAACATATGGCTGGATGGATGAATTTTAAAGTGACTACATCTAATATTAACAATTACGGAGTCTAAGTGATTTATGGGTGTACACATTTTTTCAGCTTTTCTGTATTTTGACAACTTTCATAATTCTTGGGAGGAGGAGAGGGAAACAAGATTATTTGTAAACTCTGGCATTTCAGTGGGAACAAATCATTCCTACTTTTACCATAGACAAAATTATTTCAAAATGGAACACGACCCTAAATATAAGAGAGAACATTATAAAACTTAGAGACAAATTTTCGTGTTCCTTGGGTTAGGTAGAGGTTTTAGGTAGGACACCAAAATTATTCACAGAAAAAAAACTGATGAATTTATCAACTTAATGATTTATCAATTTAAGACTTAAAATTTTATTAAATTGATAAATCATTAAGTTGATAAGTGAATACCAGTCAGAGAAAATGCTTCCAAATCATATATATGGAAAAGTACTTGTATCCAGAATATATAAAGCCTCATATAACTGAACAATAGAACAACCCAATTAAATATGGGTACAAGATTTGAATAGACACTTTACTGAAGTACACAAAGATGTTCATGGTCCTTTGTCTTTAGGGAAAACCACATCTACTTCCCAGCCACTAGAATGGTTATACTCAAGGATGCGAAGCAAATACTGGTCAAGATATGGAGAATCCAGAAACCTCATACGTTGCTAGTGGTAATGTAAAGGAGTAGAGCTACTTGGGAAAACAGGCCATTTTCTAGAAGGCTAAATGTTCTAACTTTAGTATATATGCTGCCGAAGCAAACAGTCTAAAAGACTAACTAAATTTACCATGCAATCGAGAAGTCTGTCCATGAAATTTTATGCAAGAAAAATAAAATCACAAGTCCAAGTAAAGACTTGAAAAGGAATGTTGAGGGTAGCATCATTAATAGTAGCAAAAACTGAAAATCATCCAAACATCAAGCTGGTGAAGGGCTGAACAAAATGTGGTATATCCATAAAATAGAATATTCAGTAATAAAAAGGAAGAAACTACTAATGTGTGTTCTCAGCTGCTTGAACCTAAAAACATTCTTCTAAGTGAAGGTGGGGCCAGATACCAAAAGACTTCAGACTGTAAGTTTTCATTTATATGGAATGTCTCGAAAAGGCAAACTTGGAAAACAGGTAAATGACTGCCTAAGAGGAAACAGGGATTGACTGAAAATGAGCACGGGGTATCTTTTCGAAGTGAGGGAAAGGTTTAAAGCTGGATTGTGGCGATGGTTGCACATTTATGTAAATTCACTAAAAAAAAATCACTGAATTGTACCCTTAAAACAGATGAATTGCATGTTAATTTGTCAGCCAGGAATAGCATATGAAACTTGAAGACTGATGGCGCTCAAAAAATAGATTCTCTTTCGGTGATGGCTGAGTTCTGTGGCTAGGAGAATGAATCTGATACCGGATTTCCTTCATCCTTCCTGGGTGACTTGGGGAAGTTATCCTCTCTGATTTATTTTACTCCTCTGTAAAATAAGAATAACAATAGTATCTACTTCATATTAATGTAAGGAAATTAAATTAGGTAAACAGTACTTTAGCACAGCATTAAGCACATGAAGAGCTTAATAAATGTCAACTCTTATGACTATGATAATGGTGATCTAGGAGGATTGGCCATAATTTCCCTGTTTCTTTTTGGCTCCAAGACCATAAATATATTTACTCCCAAGATTTGGGAAAGCCTAGAATGGTATGCTTTTCTAGTTCCTGGTCTGTCTTTTAATTTTACTCTCTCCCTCTTGGCCATGGTGCCTTTAATTTCTTCTCATCAGATTTTTTCAGAGTGCTAACTCCAGCAGCTTATCTTCCTCCTCATTTGTGGCTTCCTATGGTGCTGCTTAACTGTGATCAACCTTGATAGCACTTTGTATAAAAAGAAAAGTCCAGAATTGCTGTAGGAGGACCTAAGGTCTTCACCTACAAAATACAGTACATGGGTTTTAATACCCATTTTGTGATGACTTTGTGTAGACACGAAAAACAGTTTTGGTTTTTTTTGTTTATTTTTATTTTTGTAATGCGATTTTCGGTTTACTTCTTTAGAGAGAGGGCCTCAGCTAAGAAAACTGGCCTGGGTATTGTTAAACCTGGTTGGGAGCCTGTGGGTAATGGGGAGAGGGTAAGAGTTAAATTTCTGTTTACAGAATTGGGAGAATGCCAGTCATACAAACTGAAGGCTGAATTTAAGATTATTTGAAAATAAAAAGCAATTTTATTACTTCTCGAGAACACTAACAATGTGAACTAGCTGTTAACCAAGTGTTTTCCCGAAGAGGTCCTGCTGGGACTTCTTTTAATTTGGTAATTAGCAGCAGCATTTACATACAAACAAAGAATGCAAAGTCCTTAAACAGTCCATCCCCATCCCCAATTAAGGTAATATCCAAAAGAAGTCTTCCTCCATTTGTGGAACAGATTATTTCCTAAATCTAAAAGAGAGCCATAGCCTTAGAACCAGTTTAGGAAGGAGGATCAAAGATTTAAAGTGGGGGAACTTAGAATCAACAAATCTAAATATCGTATCAAAAATGGTCCTCTTCTCCCCATACCCATTGTCACCTCCCCCTTTCCACGTCTCTGTCAGGCATTACAACTTGAGCATTTAGTTTCCGTGGCCTTATCAGGTAAACTTAAAACTGGAGGTTAAAATCTATTCCATTCTCTCATTTTCCAGATGAAGACCTCCAGCAAGGTCACAGTACTTGATGGCAGCTGCCGTGGACAGGAACTCTTTCTTCCTGACACCCAGTTCTGTTTTCCGTCCCACACGTTGTGTGGTGTTCCATCCGTGACTGTGCCACAGCCTGTGGCCTTGTTTTCAGATCCATGGGTCATGAACTCACACCAGAGCCAACTGCTGCCCATGACTCAAGCTTTCATCTGTCCTCATTAGCTGTGCTCACCTTTGTCAATCATCTTTCAGTTGGGTGCTGCCTTTATAGCACATCCCCAGCAGAAGCACAGTGAGACCGTCCTGCTTAGGTGACATGATTTCAGGGCAAATCAAAGCCCCTTTCACTCCTAATTAGCTTTCTGAAGCCTTCTATGGAATCACGCTCCCTCCTATGGTCTATTATTCCTACTATTAGAGCCCTGCATTTAGGTCAAGGGTAGCTAGTGCAGATGCCTCCACAAAGCCAAGAGGGCAGAAAGGTCAAGGTGGCCTCTGCCAGTGTCATTAGATGGCTGTTTTTGGAAGATGTGTTAAGTCCAGGTTGCAATGGAAAGTCTCCCAATTAGAAAATGCTGGGAAGTAATTCCTAATTTTTTAAACCTCAAGTAGTCCCAGCAATTGGTGAGTATAACCTATAAGCCAATCAGTTGATGACTTAGACGGTTCATGGTTTCATTCCAAATACATATATTGAGATCCTGTATGTGTCCAGTGCTGTGCTACATACTTTCATTCTATAGCCATTGGGGGTTTGAATTGGGCTTCCCCAGCGTGGGGCCCACGGGGCCTACTGCTTCCTCCCATATAATGAATTTCTCTGCCTCTCTCTGCTCCTTGAAGCTAGCAGTTCCTGGAAGTCTGTGCTACCCTTACCCCCTCTTTTCTTCCATCTTCTCATAAGTTCAGCCCTGACTCAGACGCCAGAGCACATTTTGGTTTGGGTTAGATGAAAGTGAAGTCTTCCTGTGACCTTTGCATCAACACAGCTGTTTCTGGTCTTGCTGACCATGTGTGCATATTGAACCAAGGAGTTCTCTACCTTGCTCTTCAGCTACATGTCGATTCTTCCCCCTTATCTCAGCACCCAATCAGTGAGGAGGGTCCCTGCAGCTGTCCTTCAAATCTCTGAAGCTCCTTATTCCCTCACCACCTGCCCCCCATGCTTTACAGTCTAGTGTAGACTATATCACCTGTCCCCAAAAAACTACCTTAATTTTCTTTAGTGATGCCAAATGCTACCCTTCCCCCAATTCATCCTCACTCTGGCACTCTAATCCCACTAAGACACATGGCCACAGATCCTATTGAAAAGAATTTGAGTGAGTTTTTATGGTTTGAGTTTTCTATCAACTCACCTCCCCTTTTCCTGATGCTGGGACTCACTGAAATACTTCTGAACCAAGACCAAGAAACAAAAATAGCAGGAAAAGAATTTGTGTGGAATAATTTGTGTAAAATGATTGCAATTAATGACCCAATGCAGCAATTCTTTTTTTCCCCAAATATATTTATTTTATTTTTTTCAGTGTTACGAGATTGATTGTTCATGCACCACACCCAGTGCTCCATGCAATACGTGCCTTCCTCAATACCCATCACCAGCCTCGCCCAACCTCCCACCCCCAACCCTCCAAAACCCTCAGTTTGTTGCTCAGAGTCCACAGTCTCTCATGGTTCATCTCCTCCTCTGATTTTCCCCCCATTCACCTTTCCCTTCCTTCTCACAATGCCCTCCATGTTTTTCCTTATGTTCCACACGTAAGTGAGACCATAAGATAATTGGCTCTCTCTGCTTGACTTATTTCACTCCGCATAATCTCTTCCAGTCCCATCCATGTTGATAGAAAAGTTGGGTGTTCATCCTTTCTGATGGAGGCATAATATTCCATTGTATATATGGACCATATCTTTATCCA
>CM053603.1:63922182-63967077 GCA_028646535.1 Procyon lotor | reverse complement strand
TCATAGACCTCAGCTCAGTCCTGTCCTGTATCCCTAGGGTCAGAAGCTGCCTTGTAATCCCTACTTCTATCTGCTATGATCCTATGGGCTGAGGCAAGTTAATTTCGCTAAGGTGCCATTTCCTCATGTAAAATGAGGATACCACCGCCTTCCTCCTTAAAGGAAAGTATCTGTGAAGGAAATCCTGAGTCAGAGTTGAATAACACAGGCTCTAGAGTACAATAACCTGGGTTCAGATCTGGCTCTGCTGTGGCCAGTCTGACTGGGGCAGCCTGGAAAATGAAGATACATATGGTGAAAAAAATATACAGCTTGCCAAGTTTTTGGCACAAAACCTGATACACAGAACTCTGTGTTAGGCGAGTGATGCTCATGATTTCAGCAGCATTTTTAAGTTACCTTCATAGCAGTCCTATGCTGTATGCATTTATAGGAGGTGCTTGTGCCCATTTCACAGATGAAGACACTAAGTTGAGTAGAAGTTAAATATTTTGTCCAAACTCCTACATACCTTAGGAGAGCCTGGATATACAAGGAGTCTACCTCTAAATCTATTCTCCTAACCACTACATTAGACTGCCTCATGGACGGTGGGAAAAAAAAAAACATGGGTCTAGTCTGAGTCCAAAATACAAAGCCTTGCCTTCAGAAGGGAAAGATTAAATGCTTCTTGCTTCAGCTGGCAGTTTCCAGTTCTGCTGAGAATCTCTTGCTGAAACGGGGTGGGAAGGAGGGGGTTTTAGAGTATAAACCCTTAGGGTCTCCACGGTCAACTTGGCTAGGGAAAATCAAATCTTGGGACAACAGGAGAAGGCTAAATGTTTCAGAAAAATCACTGGGTAATTATAAATTAAAAAATTGACAAAGAGACTATATTTTCTTTGTTCTTGGCTTCTTTATTTATATCCTGCTGACTTAGAAAATGATGACTTGCGGCAGGTTACAACAAAAGACACACAAACAATAGAAATGTTCAGACAAGGGTAAAAGGTCAAGAGACTGGGTATTTGAGCTATTCATTTAGTACATTATTTTCCCAGCTGGGAAATCTACTGCACAACTGAACTAAGATCAGAAGGGTGCTTCATAAATATATAGGTTAATTCTAGCAATATATTTGAAGTGCTTAGATAGCAAACCTCTCCCTATTTCACTATAATGGCCCAGCTTAATTTGTCATCCTTTTTTTCCCCTCCTTTTAAAGCATTGCTGAGACTTTAAGATACTCATTGTGAATTAATTTGGGATTTGGCATAATAACATTAATCATGCTAAAAGAATTCATTTGACAGTAATGCAGTATAATTAGTGATGTACTAAATCCATTGAGATCTACCAATAATTATAGAATCGCTATTTAAAACCTTATATAGGCATTCGTTTTTTCTTGTTCCCCCCCATTCTGAATGTGCAGCATGTAGAGGCAAAGTCTCAGCTCTGACAATTTGCTTTTTGGAATGCTGGGCATGGGTATCCAGAATAAACCCCAGTAGACTTAGCTCTAACCTTAGAGGCCCCTTGCCTAGAGCAAGGTGTAAGGATTGCCTACAAGAAGACTCTTTAATCCTGAAGACAGCTGGCCAGATCGCATGGAATTACTAAGGAGCCTCGAAAAAATTACTAAGGAGCCTCGAAAAAATAAATGGGTCTGGATAGACTTATAGTTGAAGAACTTAAAAGGCTTAAAGATCAGTGGAGTAGGAGAGAATCCTTGTGATTCTTATCCCTAGATCGAGGCGAAGGTTTTATCTTTCTTAAAAGTACTACCAATTCAGAGTGAGAAGATGTGAGGAAGATGGTTTGTATGGTTGTAACTGTTGAAAAATTTCAACAGAAAGAGATTTTAGAAATCAACAGGCCAAATTGTACTACAGCTGAGGCCCATTGAAGCGTATGGCTTGTTCAAGTATGAAGTCTGGTGACTTGGCCAGGTCTAGACGCCAACGGTGTGCACTACAGTAATCAGGGTCACCTAGCCATGAGCTCTGCAGTTTTTGTAGCCATTCAGAAACAGCTCTTTTCAATGGGAGTTGGCAGAGAGAAGCCAACCCCGGTGTCCTAAGGCATTTCTTGCATCTGGAATGGGAGTAAACATGTGCGGTCTTTGAGAAAATTGTGACAAGGTTCATCTAAATGAACTTTTACCTTCTGGGACTTGCTGCGGAACCACAGTTGAGAAAGCCTTAACCTGGAGCAGGATAGTCCAATAGACCTTTCTGTGATGAAGGAAATACTCTCTAGCTGCTGTGTCTGGTACGTTAGCCACTGGCCACAGGTGCTGCTGCACACAAGCCATGGGGCTAGTGTGATGGAAGAAGGGACTTTTTAATTGAAATTTGAGGCACAAGTGGTTGGTGGATGCCTTACTGGGCAGCATAGCTCCATGTGTTTTTGCTCACTCACCACCTAAAGCCACATAACAGCCCTAACGCCAAGGGCATGTGACTCTGTGTTCTAGTCCTAGTCCTGTGTTTGGGGAGGAGCACAGCATTGTGCTTTAAAAGACATGATCTTCAGGGCTTAGCAGCTGAGTGTGATTTAGGCCAGGATCCGAACCTCTTACAGGGTGGTATCCTTACCTGACAGCAACAATGTGCAGTGTAAGGGAGTTACTAGTGCCAAGGACTGTTCCAGTGCCTGGTGTGTGCAGAGTGCTGCTGCTGCTGCTGCTGAACCCTGCCCATGAAAATCCTCAGTGGTGAGCAATGCACCTTGACTGCTGTGACTCAGTTACAGCTTTCTAAGTATTTAAAGAGAAGTGGCCTTTAACTGCAGACTACTGACATCCCAAAGAGGTAGGGACTATGGTGGCAGTTGGCTCCAGTAGCAAGGAGTGTTTTATCCCTGAAGTTGGGTAGAATTGCAGAAGCACGATGGTAATAAATTGCAGGCTTCTATCCAGTATTTATTTAAAAACTTTCTACAGATAAAGCAACCCCATAACACCTGTTCCTGGACCGAACACTCCCACTGTCCTTATACTCCTGCCCCAGTATCCTCTTGGCACCGATGAGTGGGTAGTAACAAAGATCTAATTCACCTCCCTCAGTCCTCAGATGAGCATTTATCACTGAAACAAAAGTTATATCCCTGTAACCTCATGCTCTGCCTGACATACCCAAGACATTCAAATACTCACTAAAGATAAGAATATATTGTTCTCAGGGTGCCTTCGTGGCTCGGAGGGTTAAAGCCTTTGCCTTGGGCTCAGGTCATGATCTCAGGGTCCTAGGATCGAGCCCCACATCGGGCTCTCTGTTCAGTGGGGAGCCTGCTTCCCCCTCTCTCTCTGCCTGCTTCTCTGCCTACTTGTGATCTCTCTCTCTCTGTGTCAAATAAATAAAATCTTAAAAAATATATATTCTCATTTATTTTTAATTGTATAATTTCAGTAAAAAGATAAAGCCACAGAAAATGGGTGTTTGGGTGGCTCAGTCGGTTAAGTGTTTGACTCTTGATTTTCAGCACAGGTCATGATCCTCAGGCTCACTAAAGCTCTATGCCTACTGGGAAGTCTGCTTGAGATTCACTCTCTCCCTCTGCCTCTCCCCATGGCATGCGCGTGCAAGCACTCTCTCTCTCTCTAAAAGAAATTTTAAAAAAAGAAAATCACAGAAAACATGACAGATTCCATTTACTCATAACTAGGTTTGTAGACAGTTAATAATTTGCTGTATTTGTTTTTAATATCTCCTTTTTTAAAAGAAATCTCTTCATGGTTGTATAGTTATGAAAGCCCCCTCCACTCTTCTGGGGATGGAGCAGGTTATCAATAAAAAGATACATTGGGCATTTTCATGTCCTGTGGGATCCCAATGCTATCTTTCAACAAGGAGAATGAAGCAAAAGCAGTAGGATATTAGTATATTAGAAGATAGGAAGAAAGGACGATAATAAGGTTAGGCCAGATTCCAGTGAAGAACATAAAATTGAAACTATTTTTGGAGTATAGTTCACCTTAAGTGGTGGGAATCAAAGCACGGTTTCACAGCAATGAATTAATTCTCTATAACTTGTTAAATTCTGTGGTGCTTTGAATACAGATAATTCAGTCCTTGCCCTCAAATACAGATTTAACTGAAGAAATACTGACCCACAAAAAAGTAGATACACATTGAGAAATGGAACAATTACTTGTGAATGGTGCCAAGATATCACTGGAAATGTGAGCAAGTCACCAGGACTTGGTGACTTAGGGTACAACGACTAGGTAAGAAGGAGGACTTAGTGTCTGAGCCTGATTGAGAAAATGGGGTTGCCAAGGAAAGTGGGGGGATCAAGGCTATTTTTGTGACAAGGATAAGGAATTTGGTTTTGGGTTTATCAGAGCAGAAGACAACAGGGAAAGCGTAAGTAAATATATCGCATGCTTTTGAAAACCAGAGCCCCCGAGTGCTCTATCCTGGGCAGCTGTAAGAATAAATTATATGATTGAGATAGTTGTATTGTTAGATGAAGGATAAATTACCCCAGTGAATCTTAATATGATACTCCCATCATTAACTTCTCCAACTGAATGTGCCTGGCTTGAGAAATTAAGCGAAGAGGCCAGTCTTAATGTTTTCTTGCCATAACTCAGCTGATCTTCCAAACAAGAGCCATGGGGGGTTGATTGCATTAATTTGCAGAGTACATACAAGGCTCTTCAAGATAAGAAGAATGGGCTTCTGTCCATTACTACACCAGCAGGGTAGATTGGCCCAGTAATGCTCTTACCCTAACTGCCCCCATCTTGAAGTTATACTTTTCTTGCAGAACCATGTTTGTTCTTATGGCATCAAGTCAAATATTTCATAGTGCCTGTGATATTTAACTAGACTCTTGGCTCTTCCCAGGTTGGGGGGGCGGGGTGGAGAAGAAACCTGGAAATTTCCATGTAGGAGCTTGATTTTCATTAAACCTATTTAGCAGTATATAGTAATACCTCACCTTGTTCTGAATTCCTCAGTTCTGAATCCTCAAGCAAGTATGTACTTCATTGTCCTAAAAGAGTAATTTAAAAAGGCATATAATGGATTGGTTTTTATAAGGAAGTCCCGCAGGCCCTGTGGCTACTGCACAGCAATGGGATGCAGTGACCATGATCTTCGTTTTTGGTTGCGGGATGTATTGGGTGGAAAGCTCTGTGTAACATCTGCTTACTTACCAGGTCTGAAACACTTGAGTGTCTGCGGCTGTTCTGATATAAGCTGGAGATACATGGTCAGAGCCCAGATACTTGCAAAGGAACCTGTGGCTTTGAAAGTTTCTGTAGTCAAGGACAGTGTATTCCTGAACACATACCAAGAAATACTGTTAGCCACCACTGATCTGTGTATTCTGATAGAGACTCTCCAATCTATGTTTTGCCTCAATATTCTAATCTTGTTAAACTTTATTTCTTAAAAGTATACCCTGCAAGCTGATTTTGATACGCATGCAAATGAGTTGGTGTGAGGAGGTGCTAGAGATTTTGCATGTTTTCAATACACACTAAATACAGGCCTAAAGAGGAAAAGGTAAAATTTACTGTGTTCTGCTGCAAAAGTGACAAACACGTCTGAGGGATTACTTTGTTTCTTGTAGTGTAGATGCGTTCGCAAAACAGATCCTCACCAACTTTGTACAAAATGATAGCTTTCTTGCTGGGCTTAATAGGGACAGGAGAGACTCTGAGGGGTTATAAATATTTTTGCACAGAGCATGTTAAGTCAGTTTAACTTTACTGAGAAGAGAAGCAACTTGGAAAAGCAAAACTCACCTGACTGTAGAATTTTGAGGTGCAAGTGGATTTACCCCACTGGAAGTCTGAGTTGATGTAGATTGTCCGTATTACCATTGCTTATACGTTGTTACCAGTGAAGAAGTTAATCGACCCCTTACAAAAGTAACCCTGATCTTAGTGGACAGGATTTGAATGATCACATGCTTTTCATAGCAAGAGTACAATCCATCTGCTATACATACTCCAAGTTCAATCTGCAGTTGTACCAAAGCATAACCCATCTATTAAGTAACTTGAACAACTTCCTGTGCATCATCAAATATAAAGACAAAAAGACCTAAGGGCAACAGATAGTTCTTAATTCTGGAAATGCTTTTCCACTTAAAAGAATCCTTTTCAATATTTAAGGATTTTTCTTTCAGCTAAGCAACTGTTCTTTGTCTTCTCACAGTCTTAATCATTTTTAATCTAGACTCAACTTCTGAAAGTTCTCTTCTTGTGGTTCTGGTTTTTCCGTGTGAGGTGTTTTCCTCAGCAGCTGTATTGTCTCACTGTCTCTTTGTGCTTTTCAGTTCTCTTAGACTGCCACCAACTCCCGTCTGTCCCTCCACAGGTGGATGCTGATGGCTTAGCACACACCTTCAGTCCCTAAATTCTCAGAGTCCCTCCAATTATACAAGCATTTTTCTTCCATATAGAGATGATCTCTTGTTTCTTAGGGCTCATGTTGTGACTCTGAACAATCTAGTAAAACAGATTATCCTTGTTGGGCACTAATAATGCCTAGAAATTGGGTCGGTTTTAAGAGCCCAGCTAGGTAATGGTCATGGGAAACCTCAAAATGGGGGTGGGGGGGAAATCTTACCATCAGAAATGATCACTGTTAGTATCTGGATCATGTTTTCTCCTACTCTTTATTGTATACACTGAAATGCCTATTTGTTTTAAAAAAGAGCTTTAGAAAATAGGTGATCTAAAAGCAATGATAAGAATATTCTCTTAACTATCTTGCCAAATTTAAAATATCCCTTGAAAATGATACTTAATTAGCATGTTCATTTATGAAAGAGGAAATATTTTCAAGTATTTTGAAAGAAAACTGAGCGAGGACAATAGGTCACTAATGTAATCCCTTAAGAGATGAATGTGGGTCCTAGCCTTACTTCATATTTTAGTAAATGATTTGGAAGTTAGAGTGCATAGTGAAATCTCTGCGTTTGCACATTATGGTAGCTTTTCTTATGGATAAATTATAGGAAGATCTCACCATGCTCTGAGAGTAAGCAGAAAAGTGACCGATGATCTTCAATAAAAATGCATTTTAAGGGGAAAAATGTCCAGAGCTATAGTTTATAATATGATGCTTTAGAGCTATCACCTATGAAAGAGCAAAGAAGAGCAATTTTATTCTGCTGTTTGAAAATATAATTTTAGGCCAAAAAAAAAGCCAATAAAACACTGTTCATTATTCATTCATTACACAAATAATTTTTGAGTCCTTAACATAATTATAAACATTGTGTTAGATTCTGAAGACATTAAATTTAAAAAAAAAAACAAAACGGTAATTTATGGCTCATTTTTAGCAGCCAGATTTTTAAACCCTTACTGTTGGCTCTCTCTTTTTTACCCCATCTCTAAGAGCTGTTCCTTGGGACTTTGAAAGGAAACAGAACTTCCAAACTCGACCTGATGCCAAAATTTGATGTCGATACGGCTCACCTGTCATGAGTGATAATGCTGCTACATTAGTATATTAGATATACTGCTACAGGAGCCAACCAAGCCCTCTTCTTGGAAATTGATTCCTCAAACATAGTCTTAATGATTACAGAGAACAAGTAGCACCTGGCTGGCTCAGGGCACAGAGTACGCAACCCTTGATGTTGAGGTGGTGAGTTTGAGCCTCGTGTTGGGTGTAGAGATTACTTAAAATTGAAATCCTTAAAAAAATTGTTATGGAAAGCATTAATCTACAATGAAGTAAATATGAATAATGATGAGGAATAATGTATATCATTCTGCTTATTTTAATATGCCATTTTCCTGTCTTTTCAGCCCTCATTGTTAATGATAATCTAACATGGCGTATGATAGCTTAGTAAATTACAAATTTAGTTACTTTTAAGCGAGTGACAGTGTTCTGGAGTCTATTCAGTAGGCTCTGTCAAGTAAAATTTGCAACACCACAGCTGTCTGATTTTAGGCAGAGTGCAAAGAGCTCTCTTCTGAGGGCCATATGCTCGGGGTCTTCCCCTTTATGATTCTGAATAAAAGGGAAGTGGGTAGGAGGTGGAATGCGTCTAGAGACTGAAGCTTTATTACCATTAACTTTGTATCTATGTGTCCTATTGGAATTGAAGAATATGGTTTGTACTTATGGTCTTAAAATTATCAACAAAATTCCCCAAGCCAAAATAATCTTAACTCAGTCATTAAAGAAAACCAATGAAAGCCACTTGATAGGGTCTTAAATGCTGCTTTTTATAAATTATGTCAGAGCAGGTGGTTTCTTGTCTGTGTTCTTCATATTTACATTCCTGAGGCCTGGAGCATGATAGGAGTTCATGATAGGAGTTCAGTTCACTCGTTTACTATCCAACACTTAATATAATGCTTACTGTGTACCAGACACCATTCTAAATGTTTTCCAATAGGAACTATTTAATTCTTAGAGTGACACAATGAGCTGTGTATCCCCATAAAGATAAGGAAACTTAAATACATACCAAAATGTTAAGCGATTTGTTCAATATCACCCAACTTGTAATTAGTGGAGTTGGGACTCAAACACAGGCAGTCTCGCTCCACAGTCCGTGCTTGTAACTACCCAGGTATCCCTCATCTAATGGAATATAATTGGAGAAGAGCCACTGACTTATATGATTAATGCCTTCATTTTCATGTTAATGCATGTACCCAATTATTTCTCTCTTAAAATTCTACCCTCCAAAAACATAAGAAAAGCTCATATTTCTTGGCATGTCATTTATGACTTTTCTTAATTTGACCTTGTTTATTTTTATTTTTTTCTCAATATTTTATTTATTTATTGGAGAGAGAACAAATAGAGCACAAGCAGGGTGAAGGGCAGAGGTAGAAGCAGACTCCCCGCTGAGCAGGGAGCCAGATGTGGAACTCGATCCCAGAACTCCGGGATCATGACCTGAGCCTAAGGCAAATGCTTAACCCAACTGAGCCACCCAGGCACCCAATCTTGTTTATTTTTCACCTTATTTCTCTTCTTTTCTCTATGGACAAGTAGTAAAATAGCCCAATGGCCTGTATAGGCTGTTTGTTTCTATACCTCAGTGTTAATGCCTTCCTTTTGCCCAACCACAGTTCTACAGATCTGTCAGGACCAGATGAATTATCATCTGTTCTGTGAAATTTGCAGGGAGCTAATTTGCATATATGCACTCAGTCTAGTGCCGTGTCTGGTACAAAGGAGTGATGGGTATAGACACTAAAGTATGCACTAAACAACTCCTGTAGACTTCATTTATGTGCTTATAGGCATCTTCATATATGCCTTCACTCACATTGTCTACAATATGAATGGTAACTCCTGGACTTGGACGGTGCATGCTGGTACAACCGTACAGGGCTGCCCTGCTCATAAAGAGTAGGGGCTCATTAAGGTTTTATAGAATGAACTAGGCACTTACTTTCTATTCCAAGATCAGAGAATGTCCTAGTAGTTTGGGGAGTAGTGACCATTCTCGCCATATCTGGACTTGTTTCTAAATTCATCCCTTCTTCTATAAAATTTTATCTGGTAGAAAACTTTAAAATCTTAAAAAAAAAATGTTGAATCCCTATATTGTACACCTGAAACTAGTAATACACTAGTATTACACTGTGTTAACTAACTGGAATTTTAATAAAAGCTTGAAAAACGAGCACCCCAGCACCAGAAGGAAGGATGTGAAAAGATCTGACCTTGGTAGGTGCGGTAGCTCTTGTTTGTATAGTATCTTGTACCAGCTACAATTGGTGAAGTTGTTGATAGATTTATTTTCTTCTATCATTTCAATCAACATTAAATTCATGTTGAATAGCAATTCAGAAGAGCTCATTAAACATGTACTTTAATGTGTTGTATAAATGTGCACATGTGATTACATGTGCACAGAGAAGTGTAGATAAGGAATCCTTCTGTTGTATTTTTTCAGGGACCTCAAAATCTTCCATGTTGATCATGGGCTACATTTATTAGATTTAGCTACTGTGACAGGCTTAATAATTACAAATATAATATAGAAACAAATGGTATTATATTCAACAAGTTATTCAGAGAAAGACTGTTAGAGGCTTTGATGTGTGGCCAGGAAAATATTTATTAGTCAAGAAACATCCAGTGGGATTAAAGCATAATTAATTGCTACTTTGTTTGAGAAAACTACCAATGACTGACAGAATTCATGGAGGTGCTAATCTCTCTTCAATTTTTATTTCTCTTGTTGCTTAGAGAAAGTAATTAACCATAATGGAAGAGAGGAAGCCTATATAATTTGTTTACCAATAAAATATCCTTAAATGAGAGAAATAGCAGATTCATTTAAATAGACCTGAAGAATCTATCTTCTTTCAAAAAACTCAAATAAAATATAATTCAGATTTGTGACATTTCAGTGTGTGGCCATGATCTCATACAAGAGAAAAATAATTTTCTTGGAGGAATGAAGATGCATAATTAAACAAAAAAAAAAAATCAAGGGTAAAATATGTAAATCCTGCACAGTATTCTTCCAGATCATTCTGTGCATCTTTTCAGTCTCTTTAAGAAGTCCTGTTGACTTTTCACTTGAGGAAAAAGACAAAAATATTTCACTTTAAATTTTCTTCACAACGCTTCATGAGAATGTTTAAAATCTGAATGTATCAGGAAAGAATATTTTACGTCTTTTTTTCCCCACGCCTATTTTTAAAAAGTCCTTAAATATGTACTATCGAAACACTGAGAAGGAATTTTTCGAGAAGCTAACTCAAATAAAATTGAGTATGGACCCTTGGTAGCTTTCTTAGGCCAGCTAATGGCTCACCTTTCACCGTTTGTCACTGAGCGGGGTTGTACGTGTTCAGAGCGTGACCTCTTCCAGCCAGGAGGGGTAGAACGGTCTGATGGTCAGAGGGAGCTGGGACTTGAGGTCTGTGCACGTGCAGCCACAACTGAGCTCATCAGGAGCGGAAATGGTTAGAACACTGAGTGACAAATGCTTGACAAGGTCAGAAACCTTATTCTTGGGAAAGAGGCCCTTTGAAGACTTGCAAAAGTAATTTACTTGAGAAGTAAAATATCGATAACTAGGTTTTTCATGATCACGTTTTCCAGCCTCGCTTTAGATTTCTATTGTAGTGAATAAGATGTAGTAAGGAAACGTCAGACAGAATATTAACCGACTGGCCTTATAAACTCAAGTACACAAAAGTATATATGCCTTTACATTTCTTTGTGCTTTCCAATAAGATAATAAATGACATTCTAATAAGAGAATAGAAACCTTTCTTAATATCCTTGGAACCTTTAGAGAAGGACGTTTTTGTTTTCTTAAGCTGACTCCCCAGCTTCTCAATGAAGTTCCCTTTGAAGGACATAATGATAAATAATGGAGCGATTTCAATTGTTATTTTGCCAAAAGGTATTGTCTGAGTTTTTGTGTTCATCATGACTTGTGAAATTCAGCTGTGTCTTTCGTCCTCCTAACTAGCCAGAGGAGGGAAAAGGCAAAGCCATTCCATTGTGGCTCTCTCTAGAGTGAAAAATCAAATGCCATGCTTTAATGGTCGTTAGTCGGATAACTGCTTGCCTACCATTCTGGCTGAGGGGTGGAAAAGTTACCAGCACATCTCAGTCTGAATCATTGTTACCCAGAGATAATCTGGCAGATCCTTCTGGTAAGAACAGCTCTTTTTAATGCATTGTTTGGATGACTTTGAAGATTTAAATTGCTTTTGTCTTTCTTACTTACACATTTGCCAAGGGATCATAGCATACGCTATGAATTTCTTACTTTTATTAAGTTGGATTTGGTCTAGGTCTATAAATTATATATGAATAAGCCTGAAGTCTCCATTGATAGAAACCTCTGTCCTTCTGCAGTCTAATGCGTGAAACTAATAATTTCATACCTCTTCTGCTATAGCTATACTTATCTTTAGTAAGTGTTTGGTTGCTTTCTTAATCAAAATACGAACTTTTCCTGTCACGAACATATCAATTTTAATATCAAGGAAGAAAATGCCTGGCTATATTCCTTATATTGTTAAGACCAAATATCATTTTATTTCCAACTTTCTTATCGAGGAATTTGCTACACTGGAAAAAGTTTTCGAGTGAGCTATCATAAAGCATAAAATGAATTTAGAGCCTATGAATGACGAATAAGATTTATCAAGCAGCAAAAAGCAAATTGGTACACTTAAAAGTTAATGGTATTTTGGAGTACCAAATTACAATGGGGAGATGACAGAAATATTTTGCAATTCCGAAAAGCACCCTAAAGACTTGAAGTGTTTAACGAACCATATCATGTGGTATTATAATATTGGTTTACATTCCTTTTGGACCATGATTGCATTAACTTATGTTTTCCAGAGGTGGGTATTTTTGAAAGGCGGCTGTTTATTAATGTTTTGTCATTTTCCTCATAAAGCTCAGTAATGGGTTGTAGCTGGCTAATTTAATCCATAAGGCACTTTCATACTCTGTTGCAGGTTTTAAACAGAAGTCCAATGGCTTTGTTAAATTTAGGAATAGAACAAAGGCATTATGTCATTCTAGATGTATACATCCCACTGAGCTCCCATAGTTAAAGGAAAGAGGTCGTAATTCCTTTCTCTCTCTAGTAATGATAGGCATGCGACCTCCAAAGCAAACTGCCCCAAACTATCATGCCTTTTAAAAAAAACACAACAGAAAACTAAAAAGCTCTGGCAATATAGGTGAGCCTGGTAGCCTGTCCTCTTTGAACTGTGTTCCTCTCTCTTTCTCTCTTCCCCACCTTCAGCCCTTGCTCATACTGTAGTCTGTTCTGATTTCACAGAAATGAGTTTAATTTTAAAAATCTGGTAATGTTCTGAAATGTTCACACTTCTGATTCTATAGGCAGATACTGGAAAACTAGGTTTGTGCTGATTTTTCACAACCCTTGGGTTGTGGAATATGCTGCCATATGTCAGGGTAAGGCTTTCGGATGGGAAATCAGTAGAGTGCTTTTGAGCAGGCCTGGCAGGATGAGGGAATCTTGTTTAGATTCAAGAATTGGATTGTTTGTTTTCGCTTTCTTACGTGATTACTCTAATATGGCATAATTATAACAGAAGCGTGGCAACATGGCAGTCTGCTGGCTTGTTTTCATTGCAGGTTCGTTGGCAGCGAGCTCTGATTGTTCATTGTTGCCACTCATTTTTAATCTTCTCTTGGTTTCACCACCGATGAATTGGCACAGAGTAGGTGAATTTCGTTTCGTGATATTTTAGGAGAATATATAAATGGAAAAATTGACTTGAGGATCCGGATGGCTTTTGGAACTTAACTGTGGGAAACAGTGTAGTAGCTGAGGAACCAAATGTGCCTTTAAAAGAAAAACACCCCAAAACTTACGAGGGCCCCAAAGTCAACATCTTCGAGGAGTGTCTCCAGACTTGTTTTCATGTTGGAACCTGTGCCACTCTGTCCGTGTGCGTGCGGAATACAGCACAGGTGCAAATGCTTTGTAGATAGCTTCCTACTTTGGCGACATGGGATGGGGGGATGGGGGGGCACAGAATTACTGCTGAAATTCTGTGTTACACATTGATACACTGAATAAAGTTTTCTGAATTGTAGGTGCTGGCACCTCGGGTCACACAATAACATAAAAACATCCCGAGGCTATAATCCACAGCATACTAGTAAATCTCAGGATGCCCAGCTTCAGAAAATCTTTGTTAGAAGTCCTGGAGTAGTGGAGAGGCTCAAAACCCAGAAAGGCGTTTTTTACACCAGCTTAACCAAGAGTCTTATCTGAGGCAGCAAACAATCAGCCCAAATGACTAATTTGATTTTCTACTTCTCTTCCTTTCCTTAATCAGAATTCTGATAGAGGGATTAATTAGCAATAAAGCAACATGAGGAAGAAGGAAAGAAAATGAGGGCATAGATAATCCACAAACTATATATAATCATCCCTTCGTAATCAAAAGTTAACTGTCATTAACATGACATTTGCTTTTAAAGCCAGGCAGAAAATTATGATTTTTGGCACTAACCTAATCTTTAATTATAGCACAATACCATTCTTTCCTTGTGTGAGTTCAGATAGCTATAAATTATATTAGTCTAGGGCTTTTGTGTCATTTCCTTTCCTTTTCCATGATTTATATAGTCAGAAAACTGACCTATAATTAAGTGTACTTGAGAATGGTCTCTGGTTAATTAAATGCTGTGGAGTGTGTAGGGTGTGTTTTGCTAAAATTCCAAGGGAAAAGGCCATCCCTGGGTTAAATATTTATGAGGAGTCCGGGTAAGTCTTCTCTGCTAAGGTTCTATGACATGAGAGGTAAAAATGAATTTTTCTTGACTATTGGCTATAAAGCAATGTAAGATTTGTCTTTTTGTATAATTAAAGGATATCATTTCAAAAAGTAATTGTGTCATTTGAGGCATGCCCTGATTTTTAATAACTGGCAAAACAGATAAATCCTATGGAAACAAAAATTAAACTCTTGTCTTCCTCTTTATTTTTACCCTTTTATCTTTCTCTGTAATAATTCTCCATTCTCAGCCGCAAGGAACTAGTTTGATTGGCTAAGTTTGAAAACTCACTAATCTGTGTGCCTCAGTACGCTGGAGAGGGGCAATCTTGAGGCTGGCAACTCTTAGCCAGAGTGCCTACGTGGGCACTAGACGTTGTCCTAACTCCAGGGCTAGGCTGAGTAGGGTAGACCCTACTTTATGCTATCTTCTATCCCTACCACCCACTTTCAGCAATACCTCCCCATCCAGATGCACACATGTACCAGAGGATAGGGAATTTGTTTCCATTCCAGAATCCCCCAAGCAAATCCTAGGACCGAGACCAACTAAAGAGAGGGATTGGGGAGAGGTGAGGGAAGAGGATGTGGAAGATGGGAAAGATTCTCATTCCTCTGTGGGTTGATGTAGAAAGGAAACTCTAGAACCATCCAGGGGCTTCATCAAAACATTTATTCAGGCAGTGACTCCGTGTAGTTGGGTCTTTTGTATACAGGAGAGTAAGAGACACACTGGCAGCTGGGTGGAGGGAATTGAGCCTACAGATGTTTTCTTTGGCATGCATAGTGTTTTAAAGAATTGAGCCAACATTTTAAAAATTAATATTTCAATCCCAATCCAGAGTTTTGGCTGCTTTGGAAAAATTAGAAGATTGGCAATGTTGCATCTGTGTTCTCGAAGCCTGAGCTGACTAGAGGTCACAAGGGTGACTGTATTCACTGAGGATCAACCTGATCAGTGAAATTGCTACTTGGCCCCTGTATGGATTGGAGTTCACAATTTCTCCCCTCCCTTTTCTCTTCACACCTGCATAACCTAGTTAATGACCTGTAAGTTAGCAGTGATGTTTTAGATGGAGAGGTGGAGAACTTGGCAGGGGATCAGGTTAGGCTGGGCCAATATTAAGTTGAAGATAGGGAGAGTCGCAAAGTAGCCTTCAAGTGTTAAGTTGAACCAAATGAAATTGACCTCCTCATAGTTAAAAAACAATCAAATATTGGCAGTTTCATATCTTCAAGCCACCTTCTCTTCGTTTTAAGAAATGTTCGCCACACCCCTGGAGTTCTCATTGCTCTGTGGGATTTGTTACAGAATGGTATGTTTTCCTTTTAGACCTCCTATGATTTCAGTGTTAGATGCTTTCGTTTTAGGGAGTAGCTGACCCCTTCATCCCCCATAGGTTTATTTTTTTGATATTCAGTACAGTGGGTGTTTCTAATTAAAAAAAAAAAAAAGTAATTTACAGAAAGACTCAACTTTAATAACTTCAAACCCAGAAGTACCATTACATGCATTTGTGGTAAAAGGCACATAACAAAACTTACCCTTTTAAACATTTAGGTTTATAATTCAATAGCAGTAAGTATACTCACAATATTGTGTAACCAATGACAGGATCCATTTCCACAACTCTTCTATCCTCTCCAATAGAAATTCTGTACCAATTAAGTAATTCCCCATTGATCCCCTTCCCCGGCCCCTGGTAAACCCCCATTCTACTTCATAGTTCTATGAACTTGCCTGTTTCAGGTTCCTCATTCAAATGGAATCATACAATATTTTTCCTTCGGTGTCTGGCTAATTTCAACTTGCCTAATGTTTCAGAGCTGACCCATGTTGTGCCATGTATCAGAATTCCATTCTTTTTTAAGGGTGAATAATTCATTGTATGCATATATCCCAATTTATCTATTTTCCTGTTGGTGGACACTTGGTTTATTTCCACCTTTTGGCTATTGTAAGTAGTGCTGCATTGAACACTGATCTACAAGCATCTGTTCTGAGTCTGCTTTCAATTCTTCTGGATATATGTCTAGAAAGGGAATTACTGGATCATATGTTAATTCTCTGTGTAACTTTCTTTTTTTTTTATTTTACTTTTTTTATTTGATGGAGAGAGAGAGAGAGATCACAAATAGACAGAGAGGCAGGCAGAGAGAGAGGGGGAAGCAGGCTCCCGGCTGAGCAGAGAGCCCGATGCGGGGCTCGATCCCAGGACGCTGAGATCATGTCCTGAGCTGAAGGCAGAGGCTTTAACCCACTGAGCCACCCAGGTGCCCCTCTGTGTAACTTTCTGAAGAGCTGCCACACTGTTAAATAGTTTTCCGGAGGTGACAAATGAAAACTGCCTTAACAGTCTTTTTTTTTTTTTTAATGGTCTTCTTAAATCCAGGTACTTATACCCTTTTAAATGAAAATAAAACCGGGGTCTTTCTTTTTTTCCTCTTGCCATAGAAAATATTGGTCAGAGAAAAGGCAGATTTTTCCTAGATACTCGAATCAGAATTTCATGGGGATCAAATGTTGCTCCACACTGTTGCCATTTTTCAAGCCCTTCAGCAGTACTTTTTGTTTCACGTTAACTATTTGGATAATGATTTCCTGAATTTCCTCACCATCACAGCTGATGAGACTGTTCTTTGCACAACTAACGAAGTTTACTCTCTGATATTGGAAGTTGATTGGTTAGCACTTATAACACATTCCACACAGATGCCTCCCTGGGATCATATGAACACATATGTTTTGCTCCTGTTACTAATACACGTGCACACACACACTCTGAGGAAGAAGTTACACACAAAGCTGTCTGTACACATAAATGACAGTCTGTGCCATGTTCTTCCTTGCAACAAATGCCATTCATTTTAGATAGATATCAGGATTCTCAGCAAAGGATTTTCTCATTCATTTAAATGCATTTAAATTTTATTATGTAAATGGGTTCTGGGAATGGCTATGTAGATTCACAGTGAGCTCTGAAACCCCTCACTGTTGACTTGAGCAGCAAAGGCCTGTCACTGCCGGCAGTGGGCAGTGACCTCAACACGTCTCCTTTAGATGGTGGCGGTGGTCTCTGTCTTCTCTCAGAGGTGTAGCGCAGCATTTCATCTTTCCATAGTACACACAGAGTTCCACTGGACAATATCATACCAAACAGCCCTTCTATTCAGCCTTGGAAATAATGGGAGCAGCTCAGTGGGTGGCAATTTTTTCACTGGTTCCAAAAGGTCTGAGGACTAAGATACGGTTCTGGAATGTGGACCATGTGGAGGGGAGATTCAACGTGGAAAGGAGGAGCTATGTGTTTTGCTAAAGATCTAAATTCCATTTCCTCTAACTTTTTACAATAGGATAAGAGAATAAGAAGGACTTGATACCATTTTAGTTTTCAAAATAATCATTCGAGTGAACTGCCTGACAATGCAACAACTCACATTGCTTGGCCATCTAATGCCTTTGCTGGGTTTTCTGTTGGTTTTTTCTTTCTTGCCTGACTTCTCTATGGCAGTATCCCCTAGAGTGCCCTCCTTTAGCTGGACCAGAATGATTGTATATCCATGCAGGTTCCCAGGAACCAGTCAGTCTGACTCAGCACATCCTGGGGAAGGCATGGACCATAGGATTGCATCCTGCTACTTGGACAGTGATGAAAGGTAGGGAAGCCGAGGACTCCAGGTTTGAGGCCTCATTCTGGTCCTGACTGACTTTAACAAGTCAGTTCTTAGAGCATTAAAAATACTCTGATACATCGTTCTTCATGAGAAATGTAGGAACTTAGGAAGAAAATGTAGATCGGGAACCAGGGAGAGAAGGAGGTTCTGAAGTGGAGTTGCTCAAGGAACTTTGAAGAGCAAATTCGGGCACATTAAATTTTAAGTTACTATTCCATGCTGTACTGGAACCTCTCTTCCATTACTAACATTTTATTTAAAAAAATTATGGCTGATACTTTAGGATGGGAATGAGTTAACAGCAGTTCCGCTTCTGAACTAACAGAGCCTGCAGAGAGAAAATTCCAGCCATAGGTGAAGGATATAGGGTGGATAGGGAAGTCTTCATAACAGAAAACTAAGTGACTTTTACGGGAAATGGACCATTCCTGAGCATTCTTGGAGATACTGGACTAACAGTAGATTGCTATTTTTTCTTAACATGTCCAAGAACATTAAAAAACAAAACAAAACAAAAAAAATCCTATTACTCTTAAACGATATTTTAACACACAAAAGAGAAGAGCACAGGACAGGGTGCTTTAAACTGAATAAATACAGCTTTGTGAAAATTTCACTCTATTGTCATCTTTGACTCATTTTTCTGTGGACTATTCAATCCTTAATTTGTAAGCCAGCATTTGAGGATCTTGAGTCTAGATTCCAACTCCTTTTAAAACTCAGGAGCCTGATATTTACATAAAGTAGCTTGCCCAACTTGCGTGGTTGAGAGGCCCAAAACTTAGGAGTAATTCCAGGTTCTGGATTTGTGGGGGTTTTTGTCTTACCAGACTTTCCCATGACAGTAAAGTGTGGCAAATCAAAATCTCAGACTGAGGGATATAAATTTCTTTCCCCCCAAAGGGAAGTCAAAAATGCCATCGTCTGGGAATGATCTGGTTGTATTGATGTGGAAGTTTATTTAGATATTTTTGGTCCTACATCCTCATTTTACTGATGTTTTCACCTAAGTTGGGAAATGCAAAGTGATTTGTTCAAGGTCAGATAGCTATTTGGTGGTAAAAGTGGTATTGAACCCGGTCTCATGGTTCCCAGTTCATCTAGACATTGATCCATTTAAATACCTCCTGGATACTGTCTTAGCACGAGGTTCAATGAAATGATAATCAACCAAATATTTTGTAGCTGTTTTCAGAATTGTTGGGAGTGGGAAGATGTTGTCTAGAAAGCGGTAATTATAAATGTATCAAATATTAAATTTGACGTGGACCTTTGGGTTTATTTATTCTAATTCATATTTGAGGTAATGAGGCCCTAATCTAATGAGGTAGCATGGGATGAAAAGACAGATGAATAATTTTGGTGGTAAACATCAACAAGAGGATGGCTAATTAACCATAGAGGCTGAAAGAGAAATCAAAAACATACATGGAATTAAGAACTTGGGAGCAGAATAATGTGGTAATTAAAAACAGGGACTATGGTCTGCTCTGCCTTCACGTGACTTGAATTTACTCATTTGTGAATTAATGATTTCTGCTTAGGGGTTTTCAGAGCATGAGTGATACTGATTAATGAAAAGAATGAGGTGTGTTGGTTTAGTGGGATTGTTTCTCTACTAAAGATGCAAGTTTTTACTTGTAAAGCCTCTAGAAACTGGCTCGATCACTTAGCCATTGTTTTTCTTGAATCCTCCCATCTAAAAGGTTTTTAATTATGAAAATAATCTTAAGGCACTAAGTAGATTTAGGCCACCAAATGTTGGCCTTACTGAAACTTGGAAAAAGATTCACTGAAAAAAGAGCAGGAAGGCCATCTAGGGCAGTCTAGGGGAAGAGTGATCTCTGCACTTGCCACAGTGTTGACAATGAACTCTTAAGTGAATGACACCAAGAGGGTTTCTAGGCTTACATACCTAAATCAGACCACAAGGGAAAATTCTGTTGGGGTAATCTTAGTTGTTAGTGCTAGTTTGTGAAAGAGTTCTGAGTTGAGGGGGAGTCTTAGTAACCAAAAGCATCACATAAAACAAACTTCTATTTCCTTTTATTGCAGTTGGTGAAAGTTATTAAGAATGTAATTCTTTCTGCTTGCTATGTGATTAGCAGCTGAACCTTTTGGGGGTAAATTTCCATTGCTACGCTCTTGTTATCGCAAATGGAATTTGCATGCCTAATTCTCTTCCCTCCATATTGAATCCATACCCCTTTAGGTCTAACGGCATGCTAAAAATGATTCCAAATCTCCAATGTTGATTGTGGGCCATATGTTAGCACTAATTATATAAATGAGACTTGGTAGAAATGTGACATGCTAAGCATTCTGAGCTTAAGGAATTATCTAAATGAATTCTAGCTTGAGTTAGTGCTAGCAGAGGCAAGGAAGTGCCGGCACAGGTTTTGAGCAGATGTTAACAGGTCTGCGTGGCTCTTCATTGTCATTATTTGTCTAACTACAAGGACTGCTGATGGAACATTGTGTCAGAATATTTTAAGGTGCCATTTTCCTGAAGATTGCATTTTGCACCTACAGATGGATTCATTTTCTGAATAAGCAGAATGGGATGACAGCATATCAAAGATTGGAATCTGCAGGCTTACTGTGAATTTGAAAACTTGGCATTCATTGGGGTCACTAGCTATGGTCATTACGGTCTGGAAGTTGGAGACTTCTGGAAAGGCATTTCATTTCAGTATCAGACATTCCTGAATTTTGGTTCTCCCAATGATAGTGAGGGGGAGAAAAAGGCATTCCAATTCCAAGCAAAAGTGGGTAACAGTATGGTGAATATTTAAAACTCTATGTCTAACAATTAAGGAAGATAGTGCCACGATACATGTTGATTGAAGTGGTCAGGGGAACTTTGGGACTCTAAGTCATATCAAGAAGGAACTCCAACTCACCCCCTTTACCTGGAAATCATGAAGTCTTGAATGTGTCAATGATTGCTTATTTCAGAGCCCTTCATAAACCTAACTAATATCCGTGTTGATCTCACTCAGGCTCTCCCCCCCCCCACCCCCCCACTCACAGACTTCTTAAGATCAGAACGGATTGTTGCTTAAAAGAGGCAAGAAACCAGCTGATTAATTCCACCTTTTCTTGCTGGATCCCCAGTACAAAGTCCAGTGCTTGATCCACAACAAATACTTGCTGGATGAATGCTGGTGAACTCATAGAAAGAGCTAACATTTGCTGAAGACTTACTATATATTAATATTTGACTACCATTATCTCATTTAATCCATACTGCTGGGCTCTTAGATGGGTGCTACTCTTGTGGTTTTGCAGATGAGGAAACTGTATCTAAGGGAGATGGAACGGCTTGCTTTAAAATCACAAGTAAGTGGGCGAGATGAAGTTGGAACCGAGGAACATCTGACACTGTCTACCGCTCAATCCTAGAGGGTGTGGATTCTTTTAGAGGCTTCCTGGCTGAGTTGATTGTCCTCAAATCTGGGTCTCTAGGTATATGTTAGAGGGTTGCTGAGTTTCCTTGTGTGAGTTGTTTGTTCTGTATTTGGTTTTTTTTTGCAGTGGTAATCTAAGCAGAATGGATTTGAATGTATTCTTGATCATCTGGATGACCATATTGTGATGGTGTTTACTATCCCGTTAGAGCCAACTAGTATTACTTTAATTGTAGAACATTATTCAGGGAGGGAGGAGCAGAGGCAGACTAAATCTGGAGATGATAATGTGTTTGTGCCAATGAAGGTTCAGTAACATTAAGGATTTGGAGTGGTTTAAACAGAGAACTGGAGTGCAAAAAAATACTAATTTCCACCAAGCAGAAAGCAATAGTGATGTGGTAGTACCATAGATACTGCCATTCCAGTCTAGCAACATTCCCATGGGGCATAGTGAGACAGTTTCAGTAAACTAATACTCTCCATTTATATTGAGGATAGGCCATCATTTTAATTTCTTTTATAATCTTATAAATTTTTCTTCATAAAATTTTGGTTTCATGATTGTAGAGCACCTCAGACATAAGGAGTTTACACTTTTTTATACAATAATAAAGTGTATCTGTCAAGATTACAAGGGGAACCATAAATTTTTCCTTCATTTCAAAGGGATCTGCATACTCTTTGAGGTATGAGTGTTTATGTCCACCTTTTGGTACTATGTGATCCCCAGGGATTGCGATGAAACTCAATCAGGGTAACTGGTGTGTGTATGTGTGTGTGTGTGTCTGTGCGCGCACGCGCGTGCGCACGGGCACACATGCACACACGCACATATGCATGTATATACCTGGTAATCTCCATGAAACAAATGGTGGCCCTAGAAGTTGGAGGGGGTGGTGGTTGGTTGATTAGCATCTCCTGGGACCCAGCTCTTTAGACCTTGATATAAACAGCAATCCTGAAGCACCTTTCCTCTCCCATGAAGTTCCTGTTCAGGGTGTCTTGTTTTTTTTTCAATTTCTAATGTATCAAAGAAAGATAGGTTCTTTGGGCCAGTATATGGCCAAGTCTTATTCTTAGTGATCGTCCTTTGCCAAGAATTAAAAGGAAATTCTCTTGGCACACTTAGTCACTGCAATATCTTTATATTCTGGCCTCCAACCAGACCACAACCCTGAACAAAGACATATTTCTTGTTCTTACTGATACCTCAAACAATTCCCGATGGTGTTACTTATCTCTAAAGTCAGTGAGGCATCCAAGGGGCTTAGGGATGGTGAGTAATGAGACCAGTTCATAGTAGTTAATATTCTGCTTTCTAATGGACACTATTTCATCCTTGGAAGTTTATTTGCCACTGTTCTCTTTGAAACTCAGTCTCTAATGTCGCAAGCCATCTTGAGAACCCTGTAAGGTATTCCTTAAGCATGGTTGTAATTAAAGTGGTTCTATTGTTAGAGGACAATATTTTTTTCTAGAATGTTTTTACTAGAAGTTGGCCAGTTCAGAGTGATAATTACATAACCAATCTCTTGAGTTTAAAGATTAAGGAGGAGTGGAAAGTTGGGGACAGTCAGCGTATAGTGCAGAGAGTACTATGGGCTCTCTTGGCAGAATGTTGGAAATAGGGTCTCCAAGCTAAAACTAATATAGATGTTTCTACTATAAGACAATATATACAAGCTTAAAAAAACCTGGAGTTCTGGAAAATGACACATAAATAATGGCAAGGCTCATGGGAAAATAGTGCTAGAACAGACCACTCTAAAGATATGCAACTTTGTAATCCCAGCGTAAATAAACCTAATTAAAAATTACTAGTGCTATTGAAAAGACTTACTTCACTCCTCTTCTTTAAGGAGTGAATTGTTTATGGAGTGTTACCTAGAAAACAGTGAATGTAACTTCATGGTAGGGCTGAGACTGCTGAATTAAGGAGCTCAGATTTAATGGGGCGAACCATATGATTAGCCTTTCCAAGACAAGGCATGTGGCCAAATTGAGCCAAGAAGGAGGAACATGGGTGAATTGGGTATAGTGCAAGATTCATCAACAATTTCTATTCTGGGATACCTTGTGTTCAACTGCTGTTATGTGCTAAAAGATATTAACATACTGAGAGAAGTCCTATGTGACCCTATGTAACTTCCCCTTTAAGATGACATCACCCCTCTATTTACCAATCCCATCATGCTAATTTGTTTTACAGATGCACATTTGTAGCAAAACAGACGGTGAGCTTATCAGGATATTTGAAAGATAATCCATCTGATTGAATCTCAAGCATTTTATGTTTGAAGAGGAGTGTTGCTTCATGTTGAGAAAGAGGACAGGTATATATCACGAAGTCAGATTAAGGGAGCCTCAGGCTATAAACTGATACCATCTCTACTCCATGAAAACATGTACATCTTTATTGTATTTTTATGGCTACAAGGAAGGGTCACACATACACATCAGTATATGTGAACCATCAGTACTATTGGTTTGTGACACCAATTCTCCACTGAGTCTGGTGGGGCTAGGTTAGCTGGCCTGGAGAGTTGTGCTCAGTGGTCAAAGATGGCCAAAAGGATTTTTGAGAAGGAAGCACTGGCTCCCTCTTAGGACTTAAAGTCTCAATGTGTCACTGGAAGAACACAATTTACGGAAGCAGACCTCTCTGCCTGTGGTGTTGGAAAGCTAAGCAGGGGAAAGTCAGGGAGATAAGAAAGAAAAACATAGATATGATCAAAAGTTTGGGTTCAAATCTCAGCTTCTCTGTTTCTAGCTGGGTGACCTTGCTTTCTTCATCTGTTAGGTATAGAAAGTTGACCACATGGAGTGTAGATGAAAACATGTTTTCATTGGATCCCTTTATCTTAGGCTAGGAATCCTCTAGGGCTTCTTTTCTATTTGCTTAATCAAGGCTGACAGAAAATTTAAGGGGGAAAAATACTCTAATTCTGTGACCCAGTGTTATTTAATATCCTATCCATATAATCCCTATAATCATCTCTCCTATCTATTCCTGTAGGGAAAATACCATCTTAGTTGTCATCAGTTTGGAGAACAAGTTCAAAGGGCTAGGCCCTGATTCCACTGAAAGATGGCATCCTTCCCAGCCCCAGGGCCACACTTGGCCCCTTGTACGTGTTCTCAGCTGCTCCCAACCTGGGAAACCTCACTGTACTTCCTTCACCTTGTCGCTTACCTTCATAGCTTTCCAGTTTGCAGGCAACAGAATAACTCACGCTACAGGAGGGGAATAGAGCAATTTCCCACTGGTGACCTTAGGTGGCAGAGGTTAGCTCCCTGAGAGGGGCAGCCATGTTGCAGATGGCACCACAGAAGGGACAAGTGTCCCAGAATACACCTAAAGAATTTGAAAGAAGGTGCACGTGAAATTGATGGTCTGATTGGATGAAAGGCAAATTGCCCAAATAACATTCTGGCAATTAAAAGATTGTAAACCGATTTTATATATTTCTATATTCCAAAAAGACACCTAATAATTAGAAGATGAAAAATAAATGATTAGTATTAAATGTAGGCATGAGGACATACTCTCTTGTCTCTTATTCCAAATTTTATTTAGCCCTTTTTAAGCATGCCTGGGATTTTCCTCTGTACAGGACATTACACTAGAGCCTCTGAGATACAATAAAGTCCTCATCCATTCCGAAAACTAGTTTATAAATTGGATGCCTCTGAATGGACACATGATGCATTTGATTTGTTCCTTTAATTTTTCCTCCAATATCCAGCAACTGGGTAGAAAATAGTAGCCTGGGTTGGCACAGGTGTAGGAAATTGATGCAAGAGTCACCAGCCAGCCATATTATCGTACCTTTGGAATGCACCCAAGATCCAAGGGAAGAGCGAAGGGGCAGATTGAAGCAGTTGCAACAGTGTGTAACAAAAATATTGTGCCATTGAGATGCTAATGTGGGTGAGCATCACATTGTAAAATTCACATTGTTAGAAGGCAAGCCTAACCACTTGAATCACATAGACTGATTTTTATGGGAGACCTCTTATTTTATTCTTTGGGTATTTCATTTTCATCCTGTGTTTTCTTTGGAATTAATAGAGCCTCTTAAAAACGGTGGTCTATAAATTTTCTCTCCTACATATGTCTCGAAACAGTTTCATTTCTTCATTTAAAACATTACAGCCATTTCAAAATGCCCTATTTTGTATTTAATTTCACCATCTCATATAAAATACATGTTCTTCACATAATTATGTAAAAATGGGTTTGCAAATGCCCTAGAGATCCATATGATGGGCACATTATAGGATTCTAAGTAATAATAATCTCCTGTTTACATGAGACCTGATTTTCGTGCCAGTTTTTACACTTTAATATATCCAGAACACGGCTATGCTCAAATATGCTAGTTTATTCTGGTCCATGAAATGCATTTGAAATATCCCAGATTAGTTTGCCTGGCAGAATGTGCAGCTATATCTGGTAATGTTAGAGGTGAACGTAATGGAGTCAGAGACGGAAGCCATTGTTGTCCTGTTTGCTGTGAGGATGGCTAAACAAAGCCCAGCTGGGTGATGGGAAGGCGTAGGCCTGGGCTTCTTCCTCAAGAAGCCGGAAAAAGAAAAGTGGATAATTAGGGCAAAAGGGAAGAAAATGAAAAGGGATTATATTACATAGATAAGAGCTTGAGTATGCCACAGGCGGTGACTACAGAGAAAGCATAGTGTAGTGCAGTGGTTTTCACTGTGATCCTTGAACAAGGGGCATCAGCATCACCATCACTGGGAAACTTTTTAGAAATGCACATGCTCAGGCCCTACCCCCAGCCCCATACTGAATCAGAAACAATGGGGCTGGGGTCCAGGAATTTGGCCTAATGAGCCCTCAATCCATTCTGATGCCCATTTAAGATTGAGAACTACCAGTTCCCTGGAGGGTTCCAACAGCTTCAATTCGGTGTGCTGCTTGAGGGGCTAGGGCCATGTGTAGGAGGGACACCCAGCCCAGCTACAGGAGGAGGGGGTCTGAGACCTGAAGAACATGTAGTTGAAGAGCAGAACACAGCTAGTAGAGATATATGGGAGTAGTTACTCCTTCTGGAGCAAATGCCTTTCCGTGACTTAGGAAGTAATAGATGTTGAGGTGAAGTTAAAAAGTTGAAGGAACCATGTGAAAGGCAATCTTGGCCTGGGCAGGGGGTGGTTATATGCTCACTCTTACCACTCAGTAATGGTTTAATCGCTTAATGCTCATTGCCTAGGCTCAAGTTCATGGTATAAGCAATCCTGTAGGAGGGGTGGAAGAAAGGACCACCCAGGTAGAAGACACACAGCTCATGCAGAGGGGGATGGTCATGGTGCTGGTATGGGGGGGAATGAAGTGGGAATCAGGGCATCCAGAGAGTAAAAGTGTGAGGGGGCTGTGGCCAGAGTCAAGGCTAAAGAGTCCTTAGACACCCAAGGAAGAAAATTAGGTTATTTGGGACTTTTGAGAATTACATGAGTGAAATAAAATGTTTGTGGAAGCTTTGTGAGCTTAGTGTTCCCAAGGACAAAAATTTTGGATCCCACAGAAAGAGAATCAGTAGTTGCTTACAACCCTCTACTAGGTACCAATTGTAGAGCTCCGAGGTCCATCTCTGGAACATCTGACTTTGATCTGATCCAAGGGGACTTGTCTACAGATAGTTGAGAGAATGACAATCATCGAATCAATAGAAAACCAGTGCCAACTTCTGAAAGAAGAAGATGCAAGAATAGAGATGCTTCCCCGTAGGACATTCAGTTCTCTTGTTCACATTCGTGAAAGTATTCAGGATAAACAATTTAGCAATGAACCTTAGGGAAGAAGAGAAAAGGGGTTTAATTCATGTTTGCTTTCTTATAGAGAATAATTTCTGAGACCTTGGAATATGGGAAACATGGCAAAATTCATTTGCTATTTGTGGTGCATTGCAATTCTGTATTCAGGGGCAGTTATCAAAATATTTTACCGTCTGTTTAGGCAGAAACAACTAATTCAGCCTTGTCCATAACTTCCCATTTTAAAAAGTAGCATGTGCTTCCCTCAGTGTTTAAATTTAAACAATGATTACGGAAATGTAAATAGTATTTTGACTATATGTTAACTGGATGTTTTTTCCCCCAACTTTACAGAATCAAATGTACACAGACTTCCTGAGATTTTAAACATGTCTTTAACTCTTTCTAGAAATACTTGCTAGGTTTCCTTTTCTAAAATTAATTCTAGGGGTGCCTGGGTGGCTCAATGGGTTAAAGCCTCTGCCTTCGGCTCAGGTCATGATCTCAGGGTCTTGGGATTGAGCCCTGCATTGGGCTCTCTGCTCAGCAGGGAGCCTGCTTCCTCCTCTCTCTCTCTACCTGACTCTGCCTACTTGTGATCTCTCTCTCTGTCAAATAAATAAATAAAATCTTAAAATAAATAAACAATCAAATAAATAAAATTCATTCTAATCGCCACCCAGTCCTAGCCACTTAATATAAGCACTTCACCCTTGGAATTTAAATGGACTCCCTTCTCCTTTCTGTAAGGGCAAGATTGTATATAGGCTTGGCTGACCTCAGCCTCTAGCACAGTGCCTGGCCAAGTAGATGCTCAATAAATGTTCATCTAAACCAATTGCCTTCAAAGATTGCTCTGCCTACCTGCTTTTTGAAGCTGTTCTTTCTCCCGTTGTCTTCTCTTGCCCTCTTTCCTCCCCCTCTCCCTGATGGATTCATTACAAAGGCATTAAACTCAGTCCTCAATTTCTCTAAATTGTTCATGCAACTCATTGAATTATATTAAAAGATAACAAAGCCCCACAGTAAAACTAATTCCTTTTTGCATCAGAAGCTGTATAATTTAGGGACACGGGGTAGTTCACCATGCACGTTAATAATGAAAAAATGTACAGCACACCCTCTAGAAACTAAACATTGGAAAAAAAAAAAACATTTTTGATTGTTCAATGTCAAATGGACTCCATTGAGCTGTAGCCTCTTCCAGGGAGAGGCTAACAGAAAGCATGAGCTGGGGGTCGGGGGCCATATAGATGCATGTAGATAAATGAGTTCACCAGCAGGGTTTCATGAAATTTGAAGGAGAAGAGGTATTATGCATCTCTTTTATTTAAATAACCTAAAATGAGTAATTCACTCCCTAGAACATTTGATAAAAATCCTTGGAAGTTTGCCAGCAGGCACAGTGGGAGGAAGAAATGCATATTCAAAAGGAGATGAAAAAAAAAAAGGGAAAAATCAGGAAGCAAAAACCTGAAAAAGCAATCTATACCTGATACAGTTTCTAAAATAAATTGGAACATCTTGGTTACAATTACTTTAAAGGGCCAGGTCCTTGCTTTCCACTGCTAAGCAATGTCGTCTTCTGAAAACCCTACCTTTGAAACACCAGTGTGCTTCAGGAAGGACCCAAGAACACTTGCTTTGCATTGTGTTCACCTTAGGCGACAGATCCCATGAACTGGAAGCTTAGTTCTGGGGTGTCAAAACACCTACGTGTGATGGTGATTGTTGCCATAGAGATAACTGGATGATAGATAGCTAGATGATAGATAGACACTGAATAGATAGTAGATAAATGATCTCATATGTCAGAAGAGGCCTTTGTGCCTAGGAAATTACAGATTTTTTTTTTTTTTTCGAAAACAATTCTTCTGTCAAAATCAAAAATAGAACTCTTCTTTGCAATACTCCCACTCTGTATGCATTCTTACTCTTCCAGGCTTTTTTCTTATCACATTTATGATGTGTTCCGCCCATTCGATTTCCTACCTGACTTCTTGTCTGGGAGATTAACTTTCTTCAGAGGGTTGGATGTACTACCAGTGCTAGGGGGCAAGAGGGTAGACAGCTGACTGCTAAGGTTTCTTTATTATGCAATAAATAAGGGTTTCATTTGTCCTTCTTCTGTCCTTTTTTTGTTCTTTTTTTGTACTTAGACCAGTTTTGCCCCCTTTGTGTTCTCTGTTTCTTTTTACTATTTACTGTTCTCTGTTTCTTCCTTTCTTTTTATCTTTACTTTTTGGTCTTCTCCGACCCCTATCTCTTGTTTCCATCTCTATGTCCCCCTGTCTTTGCTGCCTCACTGTTTTCCATCCCTGCTCTTGTAATGGATCCTTCTATGTATTTTCTAATTATAGTTATTCAAACACATGGTGAACCCACTTGATTCTTAAAATGACAATGGGCAATTTCAGCAGATCTAAACATTTTGTAAAATGATAGGACCTTGACAAACTCATCTGAAGATTGGGCACGTGCCCACTGGTCTGGATCCTGGAAAGGACTTTATAGAATAAACAGATAAGACTGTGGGTACAATCCTATTCCTCTGCCTGAAAAGCCAGACAGGAATTCTTGACAGCCTGAAAATTCAGACCGCATTTTATAGGCCGTTAAACAATGACTGAATCCTGGAATTTGCTAGAAGCCCTGGCAAATCATAAAGAAATCGGAAGTCAAGATGTGTTCCTTGGGGCAGGTTTAGAAAATCATGGAAAAAATTCAGTTCCTTCATTTTACAGGTTAAAAAAATTGGGGTGGGGGTGAAGAGAGCTTGTGGTTTACTTAAAGTTTTATAACTGGCAGTTCTAAGAATTTAGAACCTGGAGATTTTGACATGTGGGAAGTGATTTTTTCAGCGCACCCTGTTACAGGGCAGGTGCAAGAAAGAACAGAAAGGAAGGTAGAATTGTTATTGCTAAGGTGGTAGAATTTGAGGCTCTTCTCCAAGCTGGGGACAAGTGAAGAAAATCAATATTTTTAAGGTAAGAGAGACATTGTTTATTCTGAGGCAGATCAAGGAAGAGTGGGGACAAAGAAGATAATTAGAAATCTCTCTGCATCTCTGTTTTTCTCATTTGTCAAATGCAGATAATACTTCCATAAGCGGGTTATCATGTTTACATGAGAAATTTAGAGGGTTAATATATGGAAGGCAGTCAACAAATAGTAAATATTGCTGCTTAGGATTTGAGAGTAAACTTTGTTTTTAATGACCCTCCTCCAAAGAATAGAAGTCTTAACAGTTCTGGAGTTGCTGAGGCTGCTTTTAAGCCCCTTGAAGGTTATCGGAAGTGCAAACTAATTTTACCCAGCTCTGAAACTAGAATTTGAAACTTGGCCCCAAGCTCTTTGCCTCTTGGCATTGTAATCGCAGCCACAGTTTGTGGTTTACAACTGTACCCAGGGAAGTTAATATCAGACAAAAGTTAAAATCAGACTGTCAAAGAGGATGAACTGATGCCCTGTGCATGAAAATATCTTTAACTTGGTCTTGAATTGATGGAGGCTGACAGAGTGGATCTTCTTAACATGGTAGTGACAGAGCAGGGTCATAGGTCACACAAAGGTTTAGGTAGTGGTCTTCATCTAATTCCCCAGGAAACAGACTGTCAGATGTATACTCACCAGAAGATTGTTGGACAGTGGTCTAAGGATCCATATCCGTGAAGGAAGGGGGAAAACTGGATTAGGTGGAAGGAAGAATTCAATAAAGTTGTAATAATGTGGTTGTCAGCCAATCCCTTGAGAACTTATGGAGTTGGTATTGTTCTTTTGAATGGTCCAAAATTGAGGCCTAGGGCTTGGGTCTTTGTACTTCACACCAACCAGCCATTTGATGCTGCCTGCCTCTGTATAGGAGGAGTGACCTTGAACAAGGTGTCTGTCTTCTGAGACAAATTGTCAGAGAGGTCCTGCGCTGAAAGCCAAGAGCAACCAACGTTGCAGGCAGCAGGGGTCATACTTCCTTCTGAAGTAGGATCTGGACAGACAGAGCACCACAGAAGCCAAAATAGAAACACAAGCTATCCTCTAAGTAAACAGGAGCAGCTTAGAGAATGGTAGTTTGCTATTCTCAAGGTATCGTGAGTCCCGAGAAAGGGACTAAGGGCTCCTGAAATCCAGAGGAATGTGTTTGTCCTTCCTTAGGAAGTCTAAAACCAGAGCTCCTTGAAGTTTTAACAAACATTGAAAAAATATCCCTAATTGGACACTAACTGGAGCCTTTCGTTGAAAATAGGCTCCGTGAGGGGAGTCAGTCTGTGGAACTGGAGAGAACACCTTGACTGTTTTCCCAGTTTGCTTCAGCATTCTGTTGGGAGAAATGAAATGGCAGAGGAGAGAGTCCAGAGTACCATCAGAATTATGAAGAGGAAGCCGAGGGACTGGTTCTGAGTACAGCTATGATTACTCATGGAACAAAATTATTATTCAAATAATAGGAGATTTAAGGCTAATCTCTTACCTTGATTATTTGGAGATTCCAAAGAAAATTGTGTGCTAGTTGTGAGAATTTTGGCCTCATTTTGCTCACACAGATTTAAGAGCATTGCTGTTGTAACATAGCTTTAAACTAAGCCATATTCTTCTTGCATATTCATCAAGAGCTGATAATCTCCTAAGAGTTCTTTGTGTTAAGTCTAGTCTCAATTTCTTTGTGCAGCAATTTCCACATCAATTTTATGGTGTTAGTCCAACTCATTCATCCATTGCATGAGCAAAGGGAGATTAAGGTAAAGCTTTTGGTGTGGATGAGTTAAAGCCTGTATGAACTAATGTGTTGATCTCCAAAGACAATTTGGATAATTCAACCTTAACCCCGCTCTTGAGACCAAAATAGCTTTACCAGAAATATTATTAATAATCAACATTTTTTTTTCCCACGGATGATTGACTTGCCTAATAGCCACTCTTTTGGAAAACTAAACTGAACGTAACTGAAGCAGAGTTAACCTCCACCTCCCCCCTCTTCTGATCCCGTTGCTGCCTGGGCCCAGCTGGAAACACTTGCTGAAACTGTTAATTCCACTGATGAGAATATAGCACAGCCTTGGACTTAGTTGCCAAAGACAGAATGTGGAACTTAAACTTATTTTTTTCGTACTTTGTCTATTTACTGTGTCACCAAATACTGCCAATTCTCTTTTCTAAATACCTCCTCTGTATTGTCTTCATATTTGCTACTTCTACCTTATTCTGATCCAGTTGACCTAGTTACACTAATGGGGAAATCTCTGTAGCTGGTTTGGTCCACCACCTTCCATTCCATCAATGTAATAATGATCTCAAATCTTTCATTGTTGCCCTTTTAACACCCTAGGGTAAGTGTTAGATCCCCTGAATGTTAGACAGTTCTTCATGATCTGGCCTCTATCTGCTTCATTAGATTTTTTTTTTTTTTAAGGTCTTACTTATTTGAGAGAGAAAGCCAGAGAAGAGAGAGGATAAGCAGAGGGAATGGCAGAGAGAAAGAGGGAGAAGCAGGCTTCCTGCTGAGCAGGGAGCCTGATGTGGGGTTCGATCCCAGGACCCTGAGATCATGACCTGAGCCAAAGGCAGATACTTAACCCAGATGCCCTGCTTCATTAGATTTTTCTCATTCATGATCTCCTGCTCCATCCACCCCAGACTATTTTCCTTATTATCCCATGACATTTTCCACAGCTAGACATGTCCTTCATCCCCAGGCCAACAACTCTTCATTGCCCAAGACTCTACTTAAGCATTGTCTCCTTCATAAAGTGTCCCTTTGATGTCCCCCAACCTACATCCCTTTCCTTTATACTTCTTGTCAAGAACAGGGTTTGATATTTAATACATGTTCAGAAACTGTTACCCTTTTCTCATTTTAGTGCATGAGAATGTTGTACAAAACACTTTTAGCTCCTTAAAGACAGAGAAATAAGACTTTTAATTATAACACAATATTAATTCCTCAGTCAAATGAAACCTAAGATACAAATTATTTTCTGGTCAGATTAATTAAGTGCTTGGAATTCTCAGAGCTATGGGTGTATGTTAATTTTGCCTTCCCTTCCCTGCAGAAAGAATAATTTATCAAAATAATTTTTTATTAGGTTCATTTTAGAATTTAATATAATTTAAAAACTTACGCTCTAGATGACTATGTTAGGTCTATTTTCTCCCAAAATCTATATAGTTACTGCTTTAATTTGTATCTGATTGTATGAAAAGGGAGGACATTTAGGGTATCACAGATAAAGGCATTTAATCATAGGAGTATGTGTGGGGAGGTGTTGGGGAGACAGGGCCCCCAGAAAAGAGCCACTGTGCACTGCAGACTCAGAGTATGAAGCAAAGGATAGTTCTGGACCAAGACAACTCTGCCAACCTCATACTATGCTATTAGCATAACCCAAGTCAGTGGCTAGCAGTGGATTGGCTGCTGTTGGATCAGGTGCCCACCAGAAGTCGAGTCCTCTGTCTGTGGGAGAGTCCAGTCACAGACAAAATATGGCTGCCAAGCTGACCTATGATGTGAACAGAGTAGAAGCCCTTGGCAAAGAATGGGTAGGTGGGGCAAAAAAATGACTCCGGTCTCTAGTATAATCCCCAGAGTCTTTATTCCATCATATACGCTCATACCTTACAGATAAAAATAGATGTAAATAAACCCAAGATAACAGTAAAATATAAAATAAATATATAATAAAGTAAAATACAAAAATAGCAAATGATGACCTTTGAGAATTGTTTACTTTGGTCTCAATATAATTTAAGTTTACATACTACAACGTCTGTTGGTGCTATGTTTAACAATTGGCTCACCAAATTTTCAATGAAAATTCAACATCCAGCTGTTGGAAGCTTCAGCACACCCATGCAGGATCCTGGTAGCTCTCACTCTATAGCTTCTGATAGTCAGATTTTTTGACTTGAACGTTTGCAGTGAAGGGTATCGGGTGTTGGACTTGTTTAAAAATGCCAAAGAAGGGGCACCTGGGTGGCTCAGTGGGTTGGGGCCTCTGCCTTTGGCTCGGGTCATGATCTCAGGGTCCTGCGATCGAGCCCCACGTCGGGCTCTCTGCTCAGCGGGTAGCCTGCTTCCCCCTCTCTCTCTGCCTGCCTCTCTGCCTGTTTGTGATCTCTCTCTGTGTCAAATAAATAAATAAAATCTTAAAGAAAAAAAAATGCCAAAGAAAGTGAAGACTTGTCTCTTCATCAGCCAATTTCAGGATTTCTTCAGTCATCAGGAAGCACCCAGTCAACTTGAGAATTAATAGTTTACTCAAAACTCATTCTCCTCATATGCCCTCTAATAAAGGCAAAGAGAAAACGGCTTTCTGTTCTTAATTAGCCATTTGGTTCCCAGACGTCTGCCAAAGCGACCATAAAGGCAATTTAATTAAACAAAAAAAAAACAAAGAATCATTAAAATTCTCTCACACCCTGATTTTTAGAAATGTGTGCTGCTCTTTTGGGCTTTTTTTTTTTTTTTTTTTTTATTGGTTGAAAGTTTCCCTCTCATTTCTTCTAGAATGGCTGTTGGCAGGGGTAGTTTGTGTTACACAATGAGGGGTTAACCGTATCCAGACTGCCACTAGGATAAGCAAGGACACCAAGTATGTCTTTAAGAGAATTTATGGAGTCCTGGAGTCGATAAAATTGATATTTGCTAAGAAGATGTTGCTTGAAGCCTGGTGGGATAAGACCGTTTGGCCATAAACCCTGGATAGTTACTCTCTTGGACTTAGACCAGAGTTTGCACTTGGGATTTTTCATGTCTTTTCTAGCAATATTTTAAATTTGAAAGGTGGCTGGAATAATAAAATAAGTTTGAAAGTGATGGTTTTTTTTGTTTTGTTTTTTAACGCTCATCAAAAAAGGCTAGAAACAAGGAACAAGGGGAATAAGTAGAAGAGAATGTACCTACTATGTTCCTGCCCTTTATTTATATTCATCTTTTTCATCCCTATAAGAACCCTGTAAGGTCAACAGTATCACATTACACTTTTACAGTAGAAAAAAAAAAATGGGTGTTCAGAGAAGTTAGACTAAATCACAATCTGGCAGTTGATAATTGGGCTTAAGATTTGGGTCCAAGTCTATCCAAAGATGTCAAGAAAGTGGCTAATCTTTGAAAGAAATGGCACACAGACTGAAAGATCAATAAATCACAGCAAAAGAAAGGATGATGCTGAACGCGTGGAGACCATTTTATTTATCAACCATGTGGTTTTTTTCCCCCAAGTTCTAAACCCGGATATCTCCTATTAGTTTTAATGGCCTTATGGCCTATTTTTGGGGGGTGGGGATGGGGGGCAGGTGGGATTCATGTCAGTTACATTGGAGTTTTTAGTGAGCAGATCCTTGAGTAGTGGAAGATTACTTTCAAAATGTTATTTAGATAAATGTTATTTAGATACATGTTATGAAATTGACATATTGTAGGAATATGAGTAAGTTACATTGGCTTTTACAAATGTTGATGTGTCCCAAGGAAAAAAATAACACTGAAAATGTTTTCATCCAGTTTATGATGAACTCCATTCTTTTCAGTTGACCAGACATCCACGTGTGTGGACCGCTGGCCTCGGGGGCAGAGCAAGTCAGGGGGATATTGGCAGAAGACAATACAAGTAATAGAAAATTGTGACAGCCCTTCTGGGTATGCTATATTGGAATGTGCAACCTATTGCTTCTGATTAAAATCAAAAATAAAATGCTATGGCTGAAATAATTTAATTTCTGACAATGTAGCTGCAACCATAGGGTATGTAAAAGAATAGAAGATTGCCAGGGTGCCTGGTGGCTCAGTTGGTTCAGGGGCTGCCTTTGGCTCAGGTCATGGTCTCAGGGCACTGGGATCGAGCCCCACATGAAGCTCCATGTAGGACTCCATGCTCAATCCCCTCCTCCCAACTTGTTTGTGTGCGTGCACATGCTCTCCCTCTCTCTCTCTCTCTCAAATCATAAAAAAATAGAAAATTGCACTTTCCAGTTGAGAATTAGGCCTTTGGATTTTTTTCCCCACTTTGTGTCATATAGCACTTCTCATTTCTACCTATTTGGGGGTTAATGATATAAACTTTAACAATCTATCTTCCTCTTTTGAAGAAAACTTAGAATCAAACTGATGATAGTAGGCAGACCATCTCTTGATGTAAACATAAGATATGTTAGGAAATGGAAACTTTGAAGGGAAAGAGTGCAGATTAGGGAATCTCGGACCATAGCAAGTGCTGGGAAGCCTGTGGAAAAGGAGGAGGACTTATCTTAAGTCTGTTTTTTTTTTGTCAAATTTAGTTAATACAATCTGTCTTGTCGAACGTATTAAATGAGAAGAACTGGGAAAGCATTTGTGAGAACTGCAAAGCACTGTTCTGTCTTTGTGAGCTACTTTGCTCTTACAAATATTGATGATAAATAGGGACCTCGGGTCTGTTGTTCAATAAATATTTATTGAGCATCTACTGTGCTAGGCACCCTGCTAGGGTAGTCCCACAACAGCTCTAATTTTCCCCTCCTTTTCCAGACCAAAAATAAATATTGTGCAAATATTGTGCAATGAATAACTGAAAATAACATATTCACGTTCTCACTGAACTCGTCTTAACAGACTAATGGCTTCATTGCTCAGCTTTGTGGGTATTAACTGATGATGAAATTGATAAATCACACTACAATTGGCCATTTTCTATATCTGAGTTTGTAAAAGCGGAATTAATTTTTTTAGATCAAGCAGTCTTCTACTAATAAAGGTAATAACTCATGATTTCTGTGCAACGGGTCATCTGAGACTCTTCAGGTCTTTTGGAAGGATGAATTCAGTTAAGCTTGTGAGGAGCTTCTGTGAGGAGGAGGGTGGGATATGGAGTTCCCATAATAATTGAGGTGTCTCCTAGTGTTGGAAAGGAAGGACCAACTCAAAACTGGATGACCTGGGTGGTCAGGAAACAGGATCCCGGAGGCCATTTGACCACCAACAAAGCACATGACTGACACACTGGGTTAATCAGAGTTACCTAATCTAGACTTGAGAATACCATGGACTTAATGGCTAGAAAAACAAAGCATTTTGGTTTTCTAAAAGGGTGAGTGCGTGTGAGAGAGAGAGAGAGAGAGAGAGAGAGCGCGAGAGAGCTGTAGCATACACTGTTCCATTTAGAGTGTCTTTGAAAGTCTGTTCTTAAATCAGGGTTTTTAGGCCTTGGCATTATTAACAATTGGGGCCAGATAATTGTTGGGGGCTATCCTGGGCATTGTAGGATAGGTAACAACATTCCTGGACTCTACCCATTAGATGCCAGTGGCAAACCCCAGTCATATGACTATCAAAAATGTCTCTAGACATTGCCAAATGTCACCTCTGGACAAAATCACCTCTGGTTAAAAACCACTCCCTTGGGTGATACACTAAATGATGTAGATGACTCTCATCATGTGTCAGACACCCTTCTAACCCCTTGCTATGTGTTCACTAGTTAATTATCATGGCTACTTGATAAATAGATTCTATTATTCCCATTTACAAATGAGGAGCTGATACACAGAAAAGTTAATGACTACCTTACAGAGGTCGCCCAACTATAATTTTTTCAAAATCCTGAAAAGCATTATTTAAAAAGTTAGTTTTTTAAGTGTTGTTGCTACATTTTTTTTTTTTTAAACAGAGAGGTTGGCACTTACTCTAGGAACAAGGCAGATCTCTCCTTGACCCCTTAGCTATTTGAAGTAGTGGTAACCTCTAGGCAAGTTCCTTTGCAACAGCAAACAAAGGAGTGCATGAATGTAATTGCCGTAGAATTAAAGAGGCTCTCACAGGGGGTGAGAAACACTGGGAACTCATCTCTTTTCCTCCTTGGTCAGCTGTGCTACATCCAAAGCATTAGGGCTTAATGGCTTCCCCTTCATGTTGTCACACTCCTGGCTTCTTGATGTAGTTTGCCTTCTCATGCTTGCTTTGGCCTTACTGTACCCTCCTCAGAGAATGAAATTATTTTCTATTGCATCATGGCGGTTATTTGGTTAATGAACCAAATTCAAGAAACAGAGTAAGTTTTCAAAACAAAATCCTCCAAATCCTGAAAAACCGTGGTGGCCTCGAAGAGTTCAAGAAAACGGCCTAAATCTCACCACACAGATGAGAAACATTTCCAAGCATCAAGTGAAGAGAAACCCAGTCACCATGAGCAGAGTCCCCACCAGAGCACCCTATTCACGTTCTCTGTCTTAGAGATGCCCCTGTGAGAAATGTCTAACAAAATTAGGAACCCAGGGGAGAAGGACTCCTCTTCAGAAGACAACTTTCTTAGGTTCAATCAATATTAATTAATCTTCAGAAGAAAATTCAGGGGCCAATCCACTCCAGTTTGGGGGGAAAAAATCTTTAAAAAAAAAAAAAAATCAATTCCAGAATTCTAGTAAATTGCCTTGTATATAGTCTTGACCAGCAGAGGGCTTCCATACCTGACAAATGATGTCTGAACAGAACAAAAGGGACCTGGAAAATTCCTTAATATTTTAACATGTTTTTGTTTTGTTTGTTTTTTTGCTGTTATTACCAAAGGCCTTTAAAGTTGAGTTTTTACTACACTATAAAGCATTGACTATTTTCCCCTCCATCTATTGTATAGGGTACAATCAGTCCTCTTTTGTAAAAACTAAGGTTAGAATTGCAGGAGTTGTTTTCTGCGTATTTGGTTAGATAAAAAGGCTGTGCTTAGAGTGATGGAGATTTTACAGGAATCTGCAAACAAATACATTCAAAGTATCTGTTCATTGCTAACCTTATTAAGAGATATACCTTGTTTTTCCTGCATATATCACATGAAGCATGAGCTTTGGAATATAGTCAGTGTGTACCTCTGGCAACCGTCCTCCAATCTATGCTTTGGTACCTGGCTGCCAAAGAGAACTTACTTTATCCGACCACGGCTTTCTATTCCCCATTTTATATTCCGATCTTTCTTCCTTTTCTTTTCTTTCTTTTTTTTTTTTTAAAAACATTCAGAGAACTTGAGATTTCTGAAAGTGCACCCAAGCCTGGTAAGAGCTGGTACACGATTGTTCTGGACATGTGTAGGGGGTAGACTGAGAGGGAATTCGAGGATGTTGATGCCCCCTCCCCCCGCCCTGTACATCAGCTGGTGAAGTCCAAAGTGACCACTGACTAAGCTGACAAATTTTTCAGTGCCAACAATAGAGACAGGTTGAAGAGGCACCATAGCAATCGGCTCTTCACCACCTCCTGCACACCTTCACTGAAGTCCTGTGACAGTCATGCTCATCCTTGGTGTTTTGCCTCAGGAGAGTTCTCTGAGGGCAGGCACTGTGGGCACCCTTAGCCTGGTGGTGAAGTTGAGGGCCGGCTCTTTGCTCAACATCGTAGTTGGATGCGCATGCGTACTAATCTCACTTAGGCGTTGTTCATGGTGATAGGAAATCCTGCCAACAAAAGATCATGTGAAGGGGAAGCGCTTTGTTCCAAAAAATAGAACTGGAGTTCAATTCTGGATTTATGGAAATTATGTCTCACCTAAGAATTCTTCTTTCCATGTTGGTGGTTGGAAATTTCACAGCCACATTTACTAGACTCTGCCCCGTAGAGAATACAGAATCTTAGGACAACAAGTGTGCTCTCCTCATTTTTCCACACATTCTCTTGTATTGAATGTATTTTTTTTTTTTTTTTTTTTTTTTTAGGTATTTGGATCCTGTTGAGTGCCCAGGAGAATATAAAGATATAGAAATTGCAAATCCTGGGGTAGAACGGTCATACTAAAGTAGAACAAAATGTTGAAATACTAAAAAACGGGGAATACTTAAGCTGGAGTCATTTTGGGGAAGGCTAATGAATCATCCTTTCCTTATCTATGGAAAAAGTGGTAGACTTTCAGGTTTATGAGTAAAACAATTGGGGCAGAATTGAAAGAAGAGTAGATTTGGAAGCAGGAAACCAGTTTGCATTGTGAAGAGAATATTTTATAGCCATAGTTTCGTCATCTATGAAACACAGGAAAATTGAATACCTGCCTCATTGGGTTGTGAGGATTAATTGAAGTAATACATGTAAAACACTTTAGACATTATCTGTTGCGTAGTAAAACATCAGTAAGAGTGACCTGGTTCTCTCACGTAATTAGAATGATAACTATAGGTGAGAGTCCTAATTTCCTCCTCCTTTTCCTCCAGTAGTAATAGCACCCTATAATCTACTTGTGAGGATTAAGGAAAATAATTGTGAAAGAATTTGTAGGTGCAGAGCACTGAGGAAGGGTAATGTGGTGTTAGTACTGCTTTTTTAAGAAAAGATTAAATAATCTTTTCTTTGAGCAAGCAGGAGTGGGGGGAGAAACAGAGGGAGAATCAGACTCCCTTCTGAGCTGGGAGCCTGACGCAGGGCTCGATCTCAAGACCTTGAGACCATGATCTGAGTTAAAGGCAGACACTTAAAAGACTGAGCCACCCAGGCGCCCCAGGACTGCCTTTTTTGTGCATGTCTGAGTTTGGTATTAGAAAAGAATATGTAGCTAACACTGACAGGTGGTGAGGCCTGGTTAACTTCATTACAGCAAAGGAATTGGGGTAAATTATGCAGGAAAGTTAAAAGACAGCCGAAGTGACACCTTTATTGTTGAAAACTTTCTTTGTTATTTTAGATGGTCATTAAATTATTTTTCTTTGGCATTGACCTTTGGCAGTTTTTAATACATAATTAAAAGGCGTTCCAAAGCAGAGAGTCGACATATCTCTATGATTGAATTTGGGGGAATCAGAGGGAGGGAGGAAGACAGAGACTGTTAGGTCAGCCAAGAGTAAGATTGAAGATGGTGGAGGTTGGGGAGTTTGGGGGGAGCCGTACGTAATCACTTAAGAGAAACAGTTTGGGAAATGAAAAGGAGGAGATTGGGTGTTGCTTTAAAACTGGGGATTTCTCTGCACATTTGTCTCTTACTATCACTTGTGCAATATCAGCAGGTGGCTTGCATTTATAACCAACCCTGCTTTCTCATTTCCCTAGTGATATTTTATGGTTTCCACACCTCAGTGTGTGTTTTTCTTAGCACACTCCTTGGTCTGATTAAGTACAGGAATGTCAAGGGTCACTTTACCATCATCTGTGTCTGGCCTCGGTTTACTCTCGTCTCTGTCTATCTCTCTGAAGTCCCTAACAAGAAGCAGAGCAGTGAAGATACTGGGCAGATGCTTAACAGACCAGGAACGTCTAACGTAATGGCTAACTCACTTTAAATAACAACAACCACAAAATTCAGACTCCATTTTTACCTTAAGGCTTAAAATATTCCATAGATAACCTTAATATGGTTCAGATGGCCATTACATACATTACTAACACCCTGCACCTTCCAACTGTATGGACACACACTCTCGCCTGAAATTACCATACATTTAAATTCCTCCATACTTTGTTCATCCCGGAATGCTTTCTGTCATGGATATCTCAAATCAGCTCTCTGTATTCAAAAGTAAATTCTTCGATAAGGTTCTTTTGCTCTTGCAATTTTTTTTTTAATATTTTATTTGTAAGCTCTACACCCTGTATGAGGTTTGAACTTACAACCCTGAGATCAAGAGTCACGTGAACTACTGACTGAGCCAGCCAGGCACTCCTGCTTTGTGTAGTTTAAAATACACACACACACACACACACACACACACACTTAGATGCAAAAGATGTAAGTGATTTTACATACTGGTTTTCCATATTACCTGAAAAAAGTCAAATCTGGCAACTTTGGGCCCATGATCCTCTATAGCAGTGGCCAGAGCTGTGTAGCATGTGTTAACTTTGACAGGATATAAGCTCTCTCGTTGGTCACAGTTGCCCCCAATTCCACTTACTTTACTTTCCCTTGGCTAGACAGAGACCCTAAAGTATCTGTGTGTCTCCTATTGGGTTTAGGCTTATGACTGTGAAGTGGAAGCTGGATCCTTCCTCAGTGCTTCCTGGGTTTGCTCCAGCTTCTGTGTTTCTTTTAGCAGGTTGGAAGAATAGCATTGATTTCTTGCTTAGATGTGGACGTTGTTGCTTTGTAAATTTGTCTCATCAACTCAAATGGTCACCTTTTAAGGGCGAATCCAGTGTTTTTCCACTTTATGGTCCTATAACACCAAGTATAGTGTTTTGCCAACATACATGTGTCTTTCAGCACATTTTCCTAGATGTAGAATGAACTGGTTGAATGACAGTAAGAGCCTAGGAATGAGTTATTACTCTATCATGGATTTTATGAGCTCCTCTGCAGTCATGTAATTAAGAAGGCATTCAGAGTTTGCTTTATAGCACTATCAAAGTTTCCAAAATGAATAAAATAGCTTCATCATTAATAATTTGGATTCGTCATCTTTGACCCAAAGTCATCCCACACTGGAGACTGCAAATATTATTTTAAGCAGTTTAATGGATTACTGGGAGAGTAACTAATGGATTAACAGGTCAAATAAATTAATGGATAAATTGATGTGAACATGTGGTTGAACGACTTTTGAATTGTAATTGTAACTGTAAAAGGCAGACACCCTGAGGGGGAATTAAGCAGTAGCAACAAACACTATTATCATTAGAGTTTCCGGAAGCGAGCATAACAGACAGGATGTTTTCTAATGAAACTGTAAAACAATTATAATAGCTCTTTGGAGCTTTGGTGGCTCTTTTTGTTTGTTTGGTTGGTTGGTTTAGTTTTTTGGTGTTTTTTTTTTTCCTAGTGTATCCAAAGGAAGAAACTGTGTTTGAGTGTCAGCCAGCTAAAGTATTACCATTATTATAAATAACCATCTACTAGAGGAGCAAAAGATGGACAGCAAAGTAGACAATTAAACATGTGCTGCATAAATACGCATAAATCCAATACCATCTGCCACATTGTCCAATTTGACTAGTTGTCTTTATATACCTACCACATAAATCAGTTTTTAAAGGGTTCCCCGAAGCAGTGTTCCCCGTAATGACTGGGTAAAAGATCTTCATTCTTTTAAGACTATGGTTTTCATGTTTCCCCTGATAAAAATAACATACTTTTCTTCTGGGAATAGAGGATCCGTTAACTTCGCCAACTTTGAACTTTAATGACTTAAAATACCAACCTATTATTTAACTCGGAACCCTGCTAGACAGTTCTGGGTTGAATCTGCCTGATTTTAACTGGCTTGCCTCCTGCTTCTGTGGTCAACTGACAGGTCAGCTGGGGGCTGGCTAGTCCTCCATGACTATGCTCCTACATTTGACAGTTGGCTGGCTGTTGGCTGGGTCACGTTATCTTTCCTTCCCCTGCAGGCTAGCCTGAGCTTGTTCACATGGTGTTCACGGGGTTCTAAGAGCAGTGAGAGAGGGCTAGCCCATGTGTGTAAGCACACAGTAAGTTCTCCCTCACAGTTGCTATTAAACCATTGGCTAAGCAAGTCATGTGGTTAAGCCCAGAGTCCATGTGGAAGTGGTCTACCCCATGACAGAGATGTAGGGAGCCATGAATAAATGAAACACCATTACTCTGACTAGCTATCATAAGTGACTTTTCAGATTCAAGTCAATTCACGTTTATTGAATATGCATCACCTCTAAGTGCCAAGCACATTTCTGGTGAATCTTAAATATATTTGGCCTTCTTTTCTTTTCCCTTCCCTTTTTTTCTTTTTTAAATTTAATAAGGGGCACCTGGGTGGCTCAGTCGTTAAGCGTCTGCCTTCAGCCCAGGTCATGATCCCAGGGTCCTGGGATCGAGCCCCGCATCGGGCTCCCTGCTCTGTGGGAAGCCTGCTTCTCCCACTACGATTCCCTCTGCTTGTGTTCCCTCTCTCGCTGTGTTTCTGTCAAATAAATAAAATCTTTAAAAATAAATAAATAAATAAATTTAATAAGACTTTATATAATGAAGGAATTACCTGGTGAGACAGAGGGAGGGAAAAACTGATTTGTGATACTGATGCAATATTTGTTTTGAATGATTTACAGAATGCATGAATGATAAGTCTTCTGGAGTACAAATGTATGTGACGATTACACAAATACAAAAATACTTGTCATTTTTATGCACGTTAATTTCCGTCATCCTCCATTCTCTCATCTTTAAAAATAGTATGGCAGGAGGACCCTCCCCACAGAGCTGTTGTGAAATTAAAAGCTTAACGTAATGCCCGACACATAGTAGGCACCCTCTTGATGTTATCTGTGAGGGGCAGTACGGAGCAGCAGTGATGCCGTGCTGCTGTTGTTACTGTTAAATAGCAGTAATAAAGTCAGTCACAGCGGCTTTCCAAGAAGGGAGATTCTGATCCTATAAAAGCCACATATCACACCTTTCAGATGTGAGACTCAATCTTTGCATAATTGTGTGTAAGTTTTCCCTGGCTCTCCTTTATTTATGTGCCATTTCATTTCACCATACCAGAGCTCGGATACTCATTATGTCTTTCTCAATACATCAAATTTCCAACTAATTTTGTTTTAAGAAGAAAGAGAGCACTAGAAAGTGGGTTGAATTTCAATTACTGTTTCCTCACTAAGCCCTCGGTGTAATTCCCAATGACTGTGATGAGACACGAAGTTCTGCTTCAGAGCTTTGGATAATAGGGGATGTGGAGAAGATGTTTCCTCAGAGAGTGGTGTGTCCATTCAGAGCATTACAGTTTCATTGTTAAATATAGTTTTAGGTATGCATTTCTTTCCCAGCCAAACCTTACAGATAGCCGAAGAGCTCTGTCTACCACACAATGCTTAAAGCTGTCCATAAATATTATATTGGACAGGATATAATATACCATGACCTAATTTTAAAGGAGAAAAATAAAACCATCACTCAAAGTCAGAGTCAGAAAACTTTTTGGGGC
>CM053603.1:63815329-63921682 GCA_028646535.1 Procyon lotor | reverse complement strand
GAAAATTTCTGAAAGTTTAACAAAGGGTTCTCGAGAGCCAACACAGACTAGCTCCAGCACCCACTGAGTCCCATCATTATTAAGCAAAATTCTTTCATGAGGGATGGAAAAGTAGAACAGCTTCTTCTGAAATTATGAAGGGAGCATCTATTGGACATGAATGATAAGATATGGGCAGAAGTAAGCAGGAAGAATCCAGGACGAATGAGAGGAGACATGGGGTCTGGAAGAGTTGTTTAGATAAGGCAGTGATTTTGCAGAGCATCATGGGAAGAGGGAGCCCTAGGGTTAGTTGACCTGAATCTTCATCCTGCCCAAACAAAGCTTGTGATTTGAAACTCTCTGAGTCTCGGTTTCTGCTCTCTAAAATATATCCTCTCAACTCTAAAATTCTGGGGTCCTATCACTTATTACATAACTGACAAGTCCTTTTCATTTCTTTTTTTTTTTAAAGGGGTGAGGGGCAGAGGGAGAATGAGACTCCTAAGCAGGCTCCACACCCAGTGGGGAGCCTTATGCAAGGCTCTACGATCTCACTACCCTGAGACCATGAGCTGAGCTGAAATCAGGAGTCAGATGCTTAACCGACTGTGCCACTCAGTCCCCTCAATTCCTTTTCATTTCTATGTCTATACAAGTCAGAGACGGGTAGGCTTGTATCTCTCTTACATATGGCACAGTCACCCAGAAGGTAAATTTAATATAAAGAAAAAACAATTCTATTGTCTCTCATAGTTAGCAAGATTTTTAGCAAAAGGATTTCTTTCAAAACATTTTTTTTCCCTTATGACCCTCAGAGGCAAATATGAGTAACCCATTTAAGTGTGCATTGGGCTTCAAAGCACCAGTATGCGAACTATAGCCAAAATGCAGACAATCCCAGAGAGATTCTACTTTTAGTTCCATAGTTAAGCCTCAGTATATGGTTTATGTTTTGACTACATCACAGCAGGCTGTCTTATTGCTGTACTCTTGAAAAGTTTTTTTTTTTTTTTTTTTTTAAAGGATTTTTGTGCATTTAAGACCCTCTGGGGGAAGGAAATGGGTCTTCTTTGGCTCATGGATTTTTCTAACTCTTCTGCAAATATGCTATTGTCATTTCAAAACTGTTGTGTAAGTGTATTGACTCAAAATGAAAACAAGCAGTTTTACCTTATGTTGGTCACCCTACCTCGCTCATTTGATGATGTGATCATTACGTTGGTGCTTCTGAAAACATGTTCCTGGACAGCCCCAGCATCACCTGGAAACTTGTTCCAATTGCAAACTCCCAGGCGCTCACACTTGATGGATGAGAATCTCCAAGTGCAGACCTCAGCATTTGTGTTTTAATAAACTCTTAGGCTGACTCCAATGCAGACCAATTGAGGGGAGGTTCTGCTATAGAAAAGTGCAGGGAGTCAGGCTTTCTCTCATTTGTGCCTCACATTTTTTCATCTCTTGGGGGTCAGTGGTTTCTTAAAGTGAGGCTCCTTAACTAGTAGTATCGTATCGGCATTCACTTGGGAACCTGCTAGAATTGCAGCTTCCTGGACCTCACTTAGACTTCTTCCCCTGAGAAACTGGGGAGATGGCACTCAGCAAGAGGGAGAGTTACCGCCCGAGTGTAACTTAAAATGGTGGACATGGTTTGCTCCACTGGCATTGGGGAGAGGAAGCCATGAGCCTGGTAAAAACACATCTGTTGTGGAGATAGAGTGAATGGAGAAGGAGAAGAAGAGAGAAGTGCTTCTGTGGTTTCAAGTATGTGAGAATAAAGGGGACTTGGGAGAGGGGAAAGCTGGTCTAAGAGGAGAGCCTTTCATGGGGAAATGGAAGGTTTGGCTGTCTCCTGCCCCCTTCCTAACGTTACTGTCCCCCTTCCACCATAGTCCCACCCCTTTACTCTTTCAGTTCTGAAAGAGTCACTGGCTCTTTCAGTCACTGGCCAGGTGAACCAAGACGTATTGTCCGCACCATCCTGGGGATGGTACTTCTCATTCCCCACAGTAAAGCCCAGGAAGGCACATCTGGGATGGGGTTCCTGGCAAAATCCTGACTGCTGGGTATAGTAGTCACACCTTACCTTTCCTTTTGCACCTGTTTTAGTGAGATGGAGCTGGTTTGGTGCTCAGGGTCTCTACTTAGAAAGAGGGCATCTTGCAGAAGAGGAAAGTATTTTGGAGAAGACGCACTCACAGTCTGAAAGCTGAGTCTAAAGTGCAACCCTCTGTCCCCCAGGATTTTTCTCACTAATATCCTTCCAACTCTCATAAAACCATAGGTCACTGTTGAGGAACCCAAGAGGCAAATGACTGATAACATTTCCTCCTCTTGTAAAACAGAAATCCCCACTGCTGTCCCCCTACCCCTGACAAAAAGAAATAAATAAATAAGTTACAAGGATGAGAAATAAATTGAAAGAATTGGTCTTGAGTTTGGCCCAACTCTGATTTGCATAACTGCTTCAAAACTAGTGACCTGGGAATAAATTCCAAGTGGAAAGTATTTCCAAGTTCTGTTTAGAGATAAATGGCCCACGGGAGCCTTTTTCTTGGTCTTCACTGATGAGCCTTCTTAGCTTTTTAAAATGTGTGGCCAGTGGGGAGTTTCCTTTTCTCCATGTGATTCTGACCCATTTCTCAACCACCCTGAAGCACCATTTAGCACTCCAGGATACCTTGTGTATTAAAGATAATCCTCCGAGAGATCTGGGTCCATAAACCAGTGAATAAGTCACGTGTGACCCAGCAGTGCTGCTTTTCATCTCAGGAATGGGCAATAAGGGTCATGCTACTATTTCATCCAAATGGGAAAAGGAAATTAACATGGTACAGACTAGAAGGCAGAAATCCTTTCGTTGTATTTAGCTGCCATAGAACACTAGGTCTGAGAAATCTTACCAGGTTGAAAATATCCGCTTGATGATGTATGAGGCAGGGCTACTGAATTTGGGGATGCATGGAATATGGTGTCAGGCAAGACAGATAACATCCTTCAGTTGCAGTGTGGTTGGAAAGCCCTTTATTCCTCTGAGAGACAGATATCTCATGCCATTGAATTGAGCTTTCAGTACTAAGAATGGAGTCATGCAGGGTGATCAAGTAGATTGTATTGCTGGTCAATACCTTTTCTATTATTATGTTACTGGAAAATAATTATCTTCTGCTCGAGCCTGTGTGAGATTGAGAAAGATCAAGGAGAGGAAAAATATTGCATTAACTTTTTTTTTTTTTAATTCAGCCATCAATGTGAGGTGAAGATTACTCTGTATTTTTAAAATCATTGCCCTGGAGTAATTTCTTGTGCCTTTCTCTGTGGTCACTAAGCTAGGATGGGAATGTGATGCGGAATTTTATCATTAAGCACAAGGTATTGGACTTACCAGTATTTAATTCCATATTCTTCCATAGATTTGTTTTTGGTTAAAAACTTGATATAATCACAATAATGTCAAAGGCATTTGACAAAACTGAGTGAGAAAAAAATGTTTGTAATATTATTACATTATCTCATGCCTCCTCATGATAACTATTAAATAAATTTGGTCTAGAGAAGTTTAGCTGTTTTCAGTTGGAGGACCTGAGGGAACATTCAATATTTTGTCACATAACTTTGAGGAAGTCCTGCGGCTTTCTGGAAAAGCTATGGAGAACATCAGGCCCTGTTGAGGACTTGGTTTTTACTTGTATCATGTTCTGGAGCCCTCTTGAAATGATTAAATGTGTCTGCCTGCTTCTTAGAATCCTAAACGTGTGTTCTTGAAGAGTCAGGGGCCCTGGCCTATTTTCTTCTCATTTGTCTTAAGTGCATTTTAGATATTCCAAAGTTGGTTAATTTTAAACAAAAACAGAAAGACTCACCCCCCTTCCCCCTTTCAATAGGAATATGCAACAGAAAATCAGTCTGAATACTCTCATCCCAAGATCTTTATCCCGGAGGCTTTTTCCCAGTCACTTTCTGTGCTAGGAATATAGAACTTTTGTTCTGACCAGCTCTAATAGGGTTCTTGATTTAGCACTACTAACATTCTGGGCATAGTCATCTTTGCTGTGAAGGGCTGTTTTGGTGCCTTGTACCGTCGGCAACAATACAGGCCTGTACTCATGGACGGCGGGCAGCACTTATTCCCACCAAGTCAGGACAACCAAAATATGCCCAGACATTGTCAGATGTGCACTGGGAGGACCATGGCTTCCCGCTCTCTCACTTCGCATTGAGAACCGCAGACTAGTGTGGTGCCATTTCCCTTGCATGCGTGCACACACACACACACACACACACACGTGTGTATCAGTTCTCCCACTGTAAAGCTGTTAGCAGCAAAAACATATGGGGCAGGCCACGAGCAAGTTGAGTTGTCCTCTTCCTGACCCATGAACTTTTCCTATAGATTCCCAGGGAAGAGGGCTAATTGTTTTAAGGAAAAGATGGCTTACAAATTTCACCATCCCCCTGGAAATTGCAGATGTTTTGCTGATACCCAGAATGGGGAATTGGGGGAGAGGCTAAGAGAGTAGGGAGAAGAAAACATTGCAGAGAGAATGCAGTGAAAACAGGTTAAGTTCATTGGTATTCCCCTATTCTGTTGATCTCTAACTTCCTCTTAACTGATGCTCTCCCACCTCCTGCTCCTGTGTAGAAGCACATGAGGGTAGTGATCGGGAAGAGAACTTTCCCTGGACAGACTTGTTTCCATTAGCCACACCTGAGAATATCAAACCTCTTGTCTTACCATGCATGATCTGAAGAACAACTAAAAAGGGTAGTTGTAAATAATTCCATGTCTTTATATGCTTTTCTAAACTCTTAATACATTTTTAGGGGATTGTTAATGCTCAAAAAGTAAATACAACAACCACAAAGCCTAAGTATGGCCTGAATAGAATCAGCATTAGGAAAAATACAATAAGAAAATTAATAAATTTGACCTTCCTGAACATGCTGCTGTTATGTTTAGTACCTTATTGGGAGGTCTTGTCCAGATTAAAGCCATTAGAAGAACTTTTTTTACCCCTAAATAGCCACACCCATGTATTAACTCTGTAATCAAGACAGTGTCAATTAAGTTAAAAATATTTTCTTTCTCCCAAAAAACTATGAATAGGGCCATTCTTCACAAATGTACTAATTGTTCTCTCGCTGCTAACGCCAGCCTGTGTTGGCAACAATAGCATTGAGATTGCATTGTAAAAGCCATCCGCAAACAGGGAACTGTCTTATTTATCTTAATTAACCTACAGTCAGCATAATGGAGCCTGCCTTTCCACACCTTCCACTTACCTAAGGCAAGAATGGTAAAACAAAGACAGTAAAAGCTAATGTCCCTATGGGCTATGATAATTAGCAACAACACTTTTTTTCTCAAAGCCAGTTCCAGTCATTAGTTGAAGTGCTACATAAATGCTAAGTATTCCTCGTTGGTTTGTAAAGTTAATCCCATCCCAGGATGAGGCTGGTTTATTGATTACGCAGATCTGAAGAAGAGAAGCAGAGGTGAGAACTTAAGGCACGATTGCATATTCAAAAGCAAGGTTAACTTTAAACAACATTGGGAGGCCATTATTCCTCTATCAGATGGGCAGAGATAGAAAAGTTTGATTCTATATAACTTTGGTCAGGGTATGTGGGACACAGACACTTGTATACTCCAATAGTGGAAGTATAAATTGATAGGACATAGATGGAAGGTGTTTCAGCAGGGAACAGGAATTACCGCTGAACTACGCACTACCCCCTGCTTTGTTCTAGCAACTTGACTTCTGAGAATTTATCCAACAGATCTCACTGAAGTTCACAAAGACGTAATTCAAGGTTATGTTGTGGTGGTTTTTTGTTTTGTTTTTGTTTTTTACAGTGCTAGAAAAGAAAACAACTCAGTTTTCAATCATAAAAGAATATATTACCTCGTGCAATGGATTTCATATTTTGTAACCCACAAGCACTCAATGAACCTGTTAAGTTGAATTGAAAAGTCACTGATCACACATCAGCTTTTCATTCATTCTACTCATTTACTCAATTATTATTTTCCTTTTGTTTATTTTTTAGAGTGTGTGCATGCATAGGCGAAGGGCAGAGGGGAGGGAGAGAATCTTAAGCAGACACCATGCTCAATGTGGAGCCTGACATGAGGCTCAATCTCACAACTGTAAGATCATGACCTGAGCTGAAATCAGGAGTTGGACCCTTGGCTGACTGAGCCACCCAGGCGCCCCTCATGTACTCACTTAGTGAATGTGTTGGTGGCAGGCATTCACTTGGGTTTTGCTATTAATAAAATTTGTCCTATTGTTTTCGAAACCGTGGGAGAGTTTGATGATACAGATCAATTAATGCTTCTCTTTTTTTGATATTTATTGAGCAGATACTATTAGGAGGCTCTGGAGCTTTAAGGGGTGAGAGTCTTGGCCCCCTCAGAATTCACAGGCATTGGGAGGGAGACAACACAGCCGTGATTTCACTGTTGTAAAGAGAGCTGCGTTCATCAGCATTAAGTCAGGAAAGCAGAGCCCACAGTGAGTCTGGGGTAAGGGATTTATCCTGGGAATTAGATCTTCATTGTAGGAGGAGCTGGGAAGCAAATGCCTGAAGGGGTGAAAGGTGGTCAATCAGAGAAAGCAGGTCCAGTTTTCAAAATGGAACTGCCAAAGGAAGTGCATAGGAGGACTTACGGAAGCCTTCTCTCTGTAGCTGCTAGTCTGTGGATCCACTACTAAGCATCAGTGAGGAGTCTTGGAACTCTGCCAGCCCCCGAGCTGAACAGTCCAGAAGAGCTAGAGGTGGGCCTGGAGGAAAGCAAGGATGAGCCAAGACTGTAGCTAAATACAACGCTTCAGCATCTAACAGCCACTGTTTCATTTCTGCCTTCCAACTCTCAGGCACTTTACTCTTTTCCAACTCTAACTTGAACCCATGCAGAGAAGAAGGTTCTGGGAAACAAATCTCAGTCTAGCTCATCTGGCTCAATGCAAAAGGCTACAATAAATATTTGTTAGTTTAAGTTTTCTATCTCATGTTACTGAAAAGCTTAGATTCAAGAAAAGTATATGGATGTTCTCCCAGACCTCACCTTCCAAGGAGGTTAAGAGCAGACCATTGAAATGTTGGTGAAATTTGTGTTTCCAGGATACTGATGGTTAAGATCATCAAGTTGTACTAAGGCTGAGAGATGTAGGACTCTGGAAGAACTTAGGTTGCCCTGGAGGTGTTTTTGAGCCTCTGCAATTTCTTCACAATGAGGACAAAGGATGGATGCATCTGAGGTGCTTGGCAGGAGGACCGGAATAGTATAGTTCAGAGGGTATTATGCAGCATGGCTTAAAAATACAGTGCTGGACTTAGTAGCAAAATAAATGCTGGAATGGTTGTGGGTAGATGAAAAAGTGTATGGACCGTGATTTTTTGAGACTGAGGAAGATGGTTGCAAGTTTTTGTTTAATGTCACAAAATTAGAAGCACAAATAACAAAGCCTCACCAAAAAAGTTTTAGTGTTTTGTTTGAATGGTTGAAGGAAGATATTCTACCTCAACTCCGGTGCGAATATCTGCCGTCTTCCATGTCGGATAGAAAAAAGTCCTTCGTTTTGCTTCTTCCACTCGGTTTTCCCCACCCAAACTAAAGTCATAAAAACAAAAACAGGACTCCATACTTTGTTGTTGGCTCACAGGGAGATTTCGTTTGTAAACGTTTGTAATAAGTTGCTAGCACTTAAAAATGGGAGATTGTGCAGAAGTATCTTAATCTCCAGTGTCTTTTGAAAATGGGGACCCCTGGAAATACTAGTCTGGCATTCCCATATGACATGGGTGACTGGAGCTCAGAGGCTCCTGCTCCCTGCAGGTAGAGTGCCCTCCTGATTGCCATGGCCGCCACTGGTTTGAATTGTCCCATAATGCAAACCCTTTTCCATTTATCATTTCATATGTCCTATGCTGGTTTTTAGTAAAGAAATCTTGATAGGTGACGATGATGAAGCTGCTTCAACTAATGTAGTTCTTACCGTGTACCAGGCACTGGGCTAAGTGACTTCACATTTCATTTTTTCTGATTTTTCTCACCCTTTCAGCCTAGCTGTTACTTGTAGCTTACAGATGAAAAACTAAAATTAAGGGCCTTCCTTGAGTTAAAGGAAGACTATAGCCAGCATTTAGGGCACAGGAAAATGGTCTGACTCCAGAACCCAAGTTCGTGAGCAGGGTCAGCAGATTTTTTTTCTTCTGTAAAGGGCAAGACAGGATATCATTCAGCTTTAGCTTTGTGGGCCCCGTAGTCTCTGTTGGAACCTCTCAGCTCCGCCTTTGTAATGTGACAATAGGTGCAGACAATAGGTATGAGAAAGGGAGCAGCTTCTTGACAGAATCAGGGAAGGGGATGGGTGAGCCTTGGAGACCAGCTCGTGTGCATCCAGGACATGTGAATGAACACAACTAGCCAGGGTGGTTCTACACGGAGGGCAGTGGATGTTGCAGCGTGGTCCTGCACATGACCCTCTATAGTAGGTGTGACCGTATGAAATTACTGCTGGCAGATACTGGAGATTTCATGTAGCGCCAGTGCCATGCCAATCTGCGGATGAAACTGACTAATGTTTGCTTTGAACTCTTTGTTACACACGGTTCCAAATTTGAGTTGTTTCTGGCCCCCTTTGTTTTTCAAACACGTGAAATCCTAACCACAGGGGCCAAAGGAAAGGCATGAATACCAAAGCCTACTGAGAAACCAGGACAGCCTCCTGAGCTGCCTCTACTGCGCGGAGGGCTGAGGCCCAGCGGCATTAGGGGGTGTGTACAAACTCATGCCACTCTTCCGCAAGGTGGGATTTGCAGCTGTGTGGGCCCCATCCCCTCCTTTAACCCCGGCTCAAGCTGGCTTTATTTTACTGTGTCAGTATCTGCTGTGCCTTTTCTGAATTCACCATTATGAAGCATATCCCTGGAAAAGATAGACACACAGTTCATCTTTTCTTTAAAATATGAGATCCTTCAACATTATTTATTGGGGGCCTACTGCATGCCGTGCACTGGGAATGTGATGCTGAATAAGGTAGAAACACAGGCCTGGAGAGAACATCTCAGTGGAGAGAGAGAGAGAGAGAGATAGCAAACGTCTTTAAATGACAGAAGTCCCAGGTAGCCATCCCGACCTCCCGCTCTGTGCTCACACCGGTCCCCAAGTATGGTGTCAACAGCATGAACTGCCTTTGTGGGCAGAGCTGCTCTGGAGAGCAGTAGGATTGCTACAATGTCAAAAAGGTATCACTACAAGCCATGCAGCCAACTGACTCCCTAGAGCATGCTTGTTTGTGTTCCGGGTGGGGTATGGGGATCTGGCCAGATTTTTTGGTGTCTTGTCCAAGAGCTACATTCTTCTGTCTTATAAACTGAGTATTGTCTTCTAACCTCTGGTACTTTTCAGGTCATATATGAGAGGTGTCAGGTAAGCGCTGCGAGGATGGGGATTTACGAAAGTGTGTGTGTGTCGTGGTTTTATTTCCCTCCTTTTAAGATTACCGCTGGCTTTAAAAGAGTCAAGAACTCAAACTTGCATGAACTCTTCCACACCTCTCCAAATTCAACAAAACTGACATTTATAGCTTCGTTGAAGCGGAGACATGGCATTTGGCTTCAGATTGTTTGGACTGTAGAGTGTCAGTATAAATAGCTTTGATTGACTTTTGTATCGTGCACATCTGGAAGCAATCTATGGCATTCCAGCTAGATTAAAGAGCGTTTTAAAGGAATTTCTTTTTTTTTTCTTTTTTTTTCTTTTCTTTCCTTCTTTTCTTTTTTTTTTTTTTTTTTTTTTTTCCTGTTGGCCATGGTGAATAAAGTTTCAAAGAAGGTTTAGCTGCTGTTCTTAACGCAGACTCTGGTGAAGTCAAATTCGGGGCAAATGCTGGGTGGGGGGAAAAGGAGGAGGGAGGTTTGTTTTGCCAAAAGAGCTAAACACAGAAGTGACTTTTCCTCGATTGTTTTGTTCACACTGAAATGAGAGATAAAACATCAGACACCAGGAAGCTGCTATCACTAAACAGAAACCATGAACTAAGTCATTTTTAAAAAGAAGAATGGATTGACCTAAGAGAGGTGAAAATAGCTAAGTATGTGTCACTTGGCTCAACTGCCGGAAGGGCTGGGAAGAAGCATGAACATAGACTTTCATTTATGGAAAATGTACTGGGTGTTCATTTAGCAAGGTCTTACGAGACACCATCTCCTAGCACCCACTGTGCTCTAGGTGACGGGGTAGGAACGAGCGGAGATGAAGACAAACTTGCTTCGCTCGTGGAACTTCTGCTCTGACAAAGCAGACAGACCTGACTGACATAGCACTTTGCCCACACATTATTTAATTACCTTCGTGATGAAATGATGAAGAAATACAGGTGTCCTGAGTGCCCGTGGATGTAACTTAGAGGGCTTGAGAAGTCTTCCTGGAAAGACTTGAAATTGAACACAAGACAGGAAAGGGTAGTACTCAACTGGAAAAGCAAGTCAAAGGAGAGAAAAGGAATTGCTTTCCGGGGGTGGTTGGATTTTGATTTTTAAACCCCGAGGAATGGCAAGGAGCAACCTGGTGAAGTATTTTCCTCCTTTAGACGTGGGAAATAGGAGGCTCAAATTGATTCTCTCCACTTAGTAACTGTCATTCTCACTGGACACCATAACCTACCTTAGCAGCCATTTAATCCCTTAACCCTGGTGGTCCACATACATGAAGGCAAGTCATGTTACATCTCTGCCCTCATTTTCTCCATTTTGGTGATGAGGGGATTTGACAGATGCTCTGGGAGTTGAACCTCCAGGGAAGGCAAGGCATCTACATAAAAAATGAAGTAGCATGTAACATTGATAATGGATGCAGATGGAAACAGTGCTGTTCACAGCATTTAAAGATGGAAATGCTTGGATAAAGACACTGGGAGGAACGGTAAAATTCTTGGAGGAATGAGAATGTACCCTCAAGTTTCTCTTAGATAAGAAAATGAAATATCCATTATTAAATCTGATTCCTAAGCTTGGAGAGCCCAACCCCCATGCATTGTTAGAGCTGTAATATATAGGTCATTGTGGTCCTTCTTTTTCTTTTCGTTGCTGAAGGAAAGTGATGAAGTGGTGCCAAGAAAGTGGCAAATTGCCCTAAAAATCACATAAAAGTGCAATTTAGCACACACAGTTCTGCTGAAGAAAACCACCTTTGTTTCATTATTAGCTTCCCAGGGATTTCTTTCCTTGGTTGGCATTTAAGTGTGGAAACTTGTCCTTTTTTTCTTAACATAATGAGACAGTTCTTATGTTTTAAGAACAATAGAAAAAAGCATGAGGAGTGATCGATACATTACCTGAGATTTATTAACTACCAACTGGAGCCTTATTGCCAACCTTTGGGTATGATTTGGAAAGACAGGGAGGCATAAACCTCTGTTGTTTTAAGTAAAAATAGAAAGAAATCTAATCTGTGAGACCATAGGATGAAAAATGTTCTATTAGGGATTAGCTTTGCCTTTTTCCCCCCTAATTCAAGTTCAGGCTTTGACCTATAGACAAAGGAGCAGCTACTTTGCTTAAAAGGTTTCAAACTAACAGGAAGGTAAATGCTGAAGTTATTTGTTGACCTCATTTCTGGCAGTATTTTTCCTAGCTTCTGTTTCGGTCCTCTTTCCACTTGTCTGTACAGGCTTGACAAAAATACATCAAAATCTGCACTAATGTGATCCCGTATCCTATTTCGTGCACTCTGCATTTGATTAGAGGCATGCATGAGACAAAGCTGGGGGTGAGTCAGGGGGTGGTGGGGGGTGAGGGACTGGGAGTGTGGAGTCCCACTGCAGTAGCAGGAGGTGGTGGAAGTTTAGACCAGACCTCAATGGCAAGTGGGCTATGAATTACGACAGTGGTGCAGCGGATTAGTAAAGGCTTTCTATTCTGTTGATGAAAACTAGGTGGTTCTGTGTAAGCCTAGGTGGTTCTTGAACTATAAGTCTATAGTTCAAATGACATATTCCTAATCTATTAATGTTTTAGTTCAACAAATACGAAGTGCCTCCACTGTGGCCAGAATTCGATCAGGTGATGGAGACACCGTAGTGTGGAGTCAGGATCTGGAGCTCATGTTCTAGGTGGACGTGAATGTTCAATCACTAAGCACACAGTGGATTACCTTGGTATAATTGGTTTATGCATTGCAGAGAGTTAAGGAAACCATTGGGGATGAAAGGTAGCACCTAGAGAGGTTAATGAGCTGTTTTCTTTGTTTTCTTCATAACAGATGGTTCATCTGAAGGTGGAACTTGAGTACTATTTATGATTTTTGGCTTCTAGAGTCTTGCCTCTATTCATAAATTTCCCAATCTAAAGAAGCATTAAGTATGGATGTTGGGATGTCCTTGGAGAGAGGTGGGGAAGGGAGCATCCCTGCTGACTTTTTGTAAAAAGGTAGATGTGGCTGCTGGGTAACGTGATTATATGCCATTTTTAGCTGGATGGAAGATAAAACAGTTTTGCAGATTAGGATAGAAAATGGAGAAGCAACCGCTCACAGAATGGTTTTACTTGCCTTAGAAATGAGAAAGAGATGTTAACTGGAGAAAGTATGCTAGATGGTGACATTCTCCTGATGTCCTGAAGGTGAGCCCTGCTGGCCAGACTAGGGGCATTTATGGTAATATGGGTGGTGTACACATTTTTATTTTCTGGTCTGAAATGTGGAGAAAGTGGAAAAAAAAAAAACCTGAGACAAATTGAAGGGGAGAAAAAAGTGGAGTTCTTTGTGTAGCAAATTACTCAGTTTGGATGTTTCTGTGGTGATAGAATTGAGATAGGATATTCAGTTCTTTGCATGGCCTTTTTCATATGGTCAGTGGAGTTACCATTCTTTCAAGATACTTGCATCAGATTTGGGTTATGGTGAAACCAATGGAAATATTTTGTGGTTTGTAGAATGGAATCCATTACTGTGGTTTCTTTTACATCGTGACTGGCCATATGAGCTCAGTGGGTCATTGGTATGTTAGAATTTGCAACAAAAGTTTGTAGAGCCCTTTGATGTTACAAAGCATTTTTCCTGGCCATTGTCTCCCTAAATGGTTACAACAGTCTTAGAAGTTAAACAAGCTGTGGGTCTAAAGTCTGTGAAGTGTCCTGTAAGCCTGGATTGGCTTCAAAGACCGCTCATCCACTGGAAGGTGAGCTCCTTGAGGAGGAAACTTTGGCTGTTTGGTTCATGCTATATCATCAGCACCCAGAACAGTGTCTGGCATAGAATAAGAACTCAACAAGTATCTGTTGAATTTACTGAATAATTCAAATTTTAATATGAATTTTAATTGCTCCTTAGAAGTTAAAAAAAAAAAAAGGATGGGTTGGTGGGGAGTGAGATTATCAGATGATTTGTATTGTTCACTGTTTAATAACAAAAAAGATCTGGGGATATTCAAATTTGAGATTGATTTCTGGCTATTATTAATTGTTGCCAAGGCCTGAGTGATGTCACTTACCCAGTGCTAAATTCCCTACCTGTAAAATGAAATGTCTCTTCCAGCTCTAACATTCTATGCTAGATTAATTTTGCTACATTTCAGTATATTTTCTCCGTAAGTTTTTTCCGAGATTGCCATTGAGCTTTTAGATAGTAAAATCTTTCGACACCGTTGTAAAGAGGTTGCATTTGAAAAAAGTTTCCAGAGCAAGGTCCATGGATCTGGCTCTCAAATACATATTCTGTTCTCTGTCCCCCACCCAAAATAACATGCCTGATATCCTTAAAGGCAATGAGGAGGGTGGTGAGGGTGGTAAAGACAGAGAACTTAGTTGAGAGGGAGGACAGATGACAAAATTAAAGGTCTTGACCTTGTCCTCCTACAAAATGTAGAAAATCAAAATTTATGGTCTGACACATGGCTCTTTGGCTACAGATTTTTTTTTTTTAATCCCTGCTATTCTCCTCCACTCTAATGTCCTCTCTTAGATTGTGGAGTTCTTTAGGTCAGAGGTTGTGCCTTATACATCTATTTGTCCATCCCCAATCTCCAGTTAGTGTGAAATAATAGGTGAATATCTATTAAATAAATGTGTAAGTAGTTGAGGGTGGAATTAGAATTGCTGCAGAAATGCAAGAATTCATCAATAATGGTGTCAAGTGGAGGTGAAAATAGAGCATTCAAGGGACAGAGTAAAGCAAAATAGTGAAAAGCCTAGGTTGTTTGAATTGATTGTGCAGTTAAAGATTGAAATTTACAAAGCAGCTGCCCCCAAGTGCAGGGCATATGAAGTCAGGGACCAAAGCCCACCTTGTCAACTTTCCCTACACCTAGTGTAATAACATCAGCAGCAAAAAAGGTTGTCATAGAGTGGAGAGCACATTACCATTTCAGAGGAAGCTGAGTACCCCTGTGATCCTGTTGATTGATGCTAATATGGAAATATTGCTAGAGTTACCCACTCTTCAAAAACAAAACAGAACAGAAAACCCAACTAGATAATGTGGCTGGTTATGCAAACTTTCACATTTAAGTTTTGCCAGTGATTTCTAATCATTGAAAGACATTGCGTGACTCTCACAACCATCCTCATTGACCAACAGATCTACTAACAGAGAAGATGGTACAATATTTAATGAAGACATCGGAATATAGATTTAAGTTTTCAGATTGTGTCCAGACCAAAATGAAGTGATTCCTGTCTCATTCATATGTTCTAGAATAGTATCTGTGTTTTAACACCAGTAGTTTTTGGCCCTATAGCCCATTGGTTTGCAGAATGATTTACTGTCTGCCCTTGGCTCTCCCCATGGCTGGCCAATCTAGTCCTTCCGAACTGAGCTGCTGCTCCGTGCATAGACTTGAGAAATGACATTAAATTAACATCCAGACTTCTTATAGGATGGGACAGCTTGATATGGAAATGACACTCTGGTTTGTGCCACTTGACAGACACCAAATAACACCTTTGCAACACTGTACTATCCTGCATGATCGGTTGCCTAAATGTCCATCACCCCCAGAATATGAGCTCCAGGATCATACCTGTCTCCTTCACTACCATGTCCCCATTATCTATCTGATCCCTTTTTCTCAGTCCTAACTTGAAGTGTTGTGGCTGTGGATAGGCACAGCTTCGGATGTCCCTCCTCTGATACCTGTCTTCACAGATGAGTGTTCAAAGCATAAGACCAGTGTTGTGATTTGGATATGCCTGCATCATATAATGAATGAAGATAGAAAAGTGGACTTCAGAGGCCACTGTGGTAAGCTGAAGCTTCCACATTCTCTTCCTAGAAAATCCTGAACATTTTCTTTTGTCCTTTTTTTATGTCCTCAACTCACCAAAACCCTGTTTTGACAAATACTCGAACATTATTTGAATCCATTTCTTTCTTTAATGTTGAATTCACTAGCTGTAATTCTATGACATAATTATTTAGCAGTCACGTAAAATGTGTATCTGGTCATTCCTAACAGGCTCATTTATACATGGGCCACATAAAATTTGCATTCTTACACCAGCGACTCATTTATTAATGGTAATAAATACACCCGGCAACAGGCCAAGCACACTTCAGAGGCTTGTAATCTGAGAATGGTCAGGGTAGATGTAAAATGTAATGTGTTTTTTTTTTTTTAAATTACATTAAAAAAAAAAAAAACCACTTTCAACAGGACTTGGAAGTGAATCAAAATAAAAAAAGAAGAAATTTGGAGTGATGTATTAATAGATTCCAAAGAGGGTCTTTCTCCAGAAAGAAAGCTTATTCCTAATAGGGAATTTAGGGTGAGAGAAGGGAAAGTAAGCATTACAGGCCTTTTCTTTCTTTAAAAAAAAAAAAAAAAACCTACTTATAATTACATCAATATGATTCCCATCTGAATAGCCTATTAAACCTTGTAACTAAAGGCAGCCTTGACCATTTTATGACCACTTGGTATGCTCCCTGAGATGCAAAAAGGTTCGCCCATGGGTCAGAAAAGTATGGGGAATCTCAAGACCAAGGTAGGAGGTTAGACATGTGCAATAAAAGACCATCATTTCATGAATATTGGTGAGAATTAATAGCACTTTTTTTGTGTGTGTGTGGCTCACTGAGGAAACATGTGGTAGACGCTGCTCAGGAGGACTCCTCAGTGATTTTAATGGAAACCATGTGTGTATGTGAGGACGTGGAGCGCAAGCCCTCCCCACTGGGGAGCTGATGTTCTGCAGGCCTCTCAGGCTCTCCTATTTCTTTCTTGCCCCCCTTTTTTTTTTTAAATTAGAGTTTCAGTCCAGTGCAACTTTTTCAACTACATGAAAAGATCAACAAAAGATAAACAAGCTCAGGGAAGAAATTCAAACAACAAAACTTTCTCAGTCAATCCTTAAGAGACTCTTCTGTCGTCTTTGACCAAACTTCTATTTAAAGCCTCATAGTCCTCCCTACACACTCAAGGACTAATGACATTTATGTTCTCACTCATAAGTGACATTTAAAAAAATTGAGCTCGAAGAACCACTACAGAACAGGGCTTGCCAGAGGGTGGGGTGTGACACAAACAGGGTGATGTTGGTCAAAGGGTCTGGACTTCCAGTTACAAGATGAGTAAGTTCTGGGGGTCTAATGTACAGTATGATGATTATAGTAAATACTATGTTGTATACTTGAATTTTCTAAAAAGTAGGTCTTGAGACTTGGCACACACCACACACACAAATGGTAACTTTGTGAAGTGATGGAGTAGGTTGTTGTAATCATTTTACAATATATACATATATTAAATCATTAGGTTATACATCTTTTAAAAAATCACATTGTGTACAACCTAAACATTTGTAAATTTTGTCAGTCCTACCTCAATAAAGTTAGAGGGGACAAGGTACACCAAGGATGAACGACAGTTGAAATTTTAGATGTTGGTGTAATTCTCACTTTAATATCTTATTCTCAAATTGGGCAGAACTTGAGAACTTGAACTTGTGTCAAGTTTTGTAAATAGAAGGCAGGAACTGTACCTCGGTCTGCCCACCATTGTATCCTCAGTGTCCAGCACTCTACCCTTCATTAATGCATAGTAGACTAAAGGATGGAAGGGTGGGTTGGAGGCAGGAAGGCAATTTTTATAGATTCTAAAGTTCCAAATAATCCTGGAGTGCTTCCTTATCAGGCCTTACTCTAGTAATCAGAGCCTCGAACTGATGCATCAAGGTTCCCTGTGCTAGGACTCATGGCATGTGTGGCCAGCCAGCATGTCCCTGGCTTGTAGTGAACACTCAAATGGGGGAAGTGAATGAACTGTGTCTCCAGTTGCTTATAAATAATGTCTAGAAAATAGGAGGTGCTCAGCTTTTTGTAGATTAAACGAACAGTAAATTGAACAGAGTGTCTTTCTAATGTTCCTGAAATAGTCTACAACTTTCAAACTTCTTTCTAATAACAGTGGGATCTGCAGGAAGCAATCGTCAACCAACTGTATAAGGGCAGTCCTGGAATCTTTTAACGATTCTTGCCCCTAGGCAGCAGTCCTATCGCTCTTGGTCTCCATTATTTTCAGTGAATGCCCCATTTGCCTCCAGCAGTCTGCAGCTTGATGTGGAGTCAGAACATTTCTTCTAATTGGAGGACTGGACTATAGCCAATGACTTCTGAAAGACAAAGTCCCCAAATTTGTATGATCTATTTTGGTGCTACCAAGAGGTCTGAGAAGAGGAAGGATGCCAGGTGTTTCTAGGAAATCAGTGGTCTAAAAGCTTGGGTTAGCATGGGTTGACTGCATCCCTGCAAAAGCAACTTTCCTTGCTCGTTGATGGTAAAAGAAGAGTCTTAAATTTCTAAGCTGGAAAGAGAGAGATTTTGTCATTTACAGATGTGTCCCTCAGTTTCCTGGCTTCGTGCTCCAGTACTTCTCTGCCCAAATTCACAAAGTCAAGAAAGATTAGGGGGTCCAAGATGGGGGATGGGGATGTTGATCAGGAGGCCCTTCCAGGAGAGAAGGTGAGGTAACTATTGTTTTCTGAGAGATTTAACAGGCAGCCTGTTGGCTCCCTTCCAAACATTGAAAGCCAGAGCCACCTCCCTTTGGGGGAGGGTACTCTTTCTGTGTGTTCATTGTTTGGGACCGTTTGTGTTTAACTAACAAAATGACTTTGGTGTTGCTACTCCTACAGTGCATGCTCTGGTGTATATACCAAAGAATCAGAATGATCAGACTTGACTGAGGGGTTTTTCAGATTTATTTATTTGTTTCCTAACACCTATGAAACTTTTATAAAATGTGTGCTGTGGATATTTGGAATATAAAATTCATTGTCATGGACCTGAATCAATAATTCAGTAAATGACAAGTACATTACTCGGCTCAACTGCACTTAGTGAAGCTTCAGTTCTTTAGGTTCAATATTACTCTAAATAGAATTTAATGTGGCTTTTTTCTTAAAATGTTTTAATGAACTGGAACTATAAAGGACAGTTCTAAATACAGTTGAATTATGAACATGACTTAGCATTTTATTATACATTGGAAAATGGCATGATCAGATTTAATATCGATTAGACTGAGCTGGTCAATAGCTTGGATAAATATGCATTTCTTTTTATTAGAAATCTATCATATCCAGGGCATGAGCCAACATGTTGGCTTTGTAAATCATGTAGTCTGCCCAACCTGTTAGACTGTAGACCAGAAAGAGGCTTTCATAAATCTACCATTTCAGGGACCAGATGAGAAATTAGGGGAAGCAGAGGGTCAGGAAAGGTATGGAGAGAGGATTATTGTGTCTGTTGGTTCTGAGCATCCCCTGGAAAAATATCCCAGGCTTGTGCAACTTTCCTCTGTATTCCTTTTAAAAAGGGAGGAAAGAATCAATATAGGCAGTCTCCTAATCTATTCCCTAAGTTAATAGAGACTGAACAACTACAAGTTAATTATAGAGCAATTCTAGAACATAGTGGAGACTTTGATATTCCAGAAGTCAGCATTCTCCAAAACAGTATATGCTAGGCTTCCACTTGGATATGGGAAAATATCATCTCTCTGGGAACTGAGGTTTTATCAAGATAGTAATCAAGTTTTGCTAACAGTTAATATATGGGTCCACTATAGCAGATGTGTATAATGTATAAATAAATACGCATATATTGGGAATGCTTGCTAATTTCTCAACTGACGAGATGTGCGCTCAGCCACTGCTATTCTGGCTCGGGAAACCCAGCTTTTCTAAGACCCAGCAGGGAGAATCTGCCTCATTAACTTATCCCGTGCCCAAATTTCTCTCTAAATTTATTTGTGGCATGTCATTGGACCACCGTTGTCACCAACAACTTCAGTGTCTCCTGTGGTATGTGAAAACATTATTCTAAGTTCTCCTCAATTTTCAAAGACTTCTGGAAGCATTTCAGCCTTGAGCTTTCCAGATTACTTACTGAAAAGATCCTGGGAGTTATTGCTATCCATTGGGTAATTAGGTAGTTCCAAGGAAAATAATAAAACTATTTTGTGCCTGGGAGATTAGAATGGCACACGGTGACTCATATTAGTCAGCTGAGTAATTATGTAATTACAAAAGAAGGGGAAGAAAACCCTTCAGATTGTTTTTCCTAAGAGGCCCTTTTGGAAGTGTTCCAGCCCATCAGGTACTTATGTAATTAGGTCGGGGGTGCAATCCATAAGGAAAGGCTGGTTGGGGGGATTCATTAAAAAAAATGTTTATGTAAAAGAACCTGAAAGAATAAGAGAAAGGAGTTTGTAAAAAAAAAAAAAAAAAAATTCACCCAGTTTCCACACTGTATGTAAGATGGCATAGCAAAACATCAAAGAACATGGAGTTTCATATTTGAGATCAAGTGTATGTGGGTAAAATACAAGAAAAGGCTATGGTTTATTTTGGAGTAATCATCAGTCTTTATGAAGCCTATGCTAGGTGATATTTAATCACTCAATATAATAGCTCTTGTGTTTGCCTTATTTCTGTAGATAAGTAAACAGAGGCTCAAAAAATTTAAACCTAGGTCCTTTGGGTTCCGATACCTGTTCCTCCCACTGCACCATGCTGCCTACCAGCATGTCTGGACTGATTTACGCAAGTTGTTCTGCTAATATAGATTAGCAGGATCATTGTTCATTTCATCCCTTTACTTTATATTATATATTTATATAATATACTTAAATATATAGTATATATTATACATATAAAATATTTATATATGTTATATATAATATAAATGTATGTAACATTTATGTTAGATATAAATATATCATCTACACAGTGAAAAACACAGGACTGAAAAATAGTTATGTTGGTGATTTGGGCCATCCAAATTACCATTCTGGATTTCCTACATGGTTTATCTGAATAGCTCTACCTTGTAGAATACTTCGTACAAAGTAGCTCCACCCTACCCTGCAATATATAATATCCCAATTCAGTGCATCCAACTTTCCCATGTTAATGCATGTCAGTAAAAGCAGAATGTTGATATTTTGAAGGAATGTATTGTTATGATGTCAAAGGGCTTACTTCATTGTACAAGTTTTGCTTATACACATTCACTCAAGATGTTAAAAAATGTTTATAATAGTGTCTACATTTCTGAAACATTGTGTATGTGCTGATTAATCTTGATGGTGGCAGAGAACTAGTGGATTCTCCCACCAGACACTTGCTCTCAAATTTCTTCATACTTCCTCTGATTCTTTTGCTTCATGTAGCCATGCTTTCATAGTTTTACAGGATAAAAAAGATCTGCAAAGGAACTTAAGGCTGCTGCTCTCTAGTTCAATAATGATGTAATTATCCCTGCTACAGAAATACAACCAGGCATATTTTTCAGCTGATTTGGAGAAGTCTTGTGAATCAGGCTAGATTGGAGTAGCTCAGAATAAGCAATGGGGCTCTTCAGGAAGGTCTGTGGTATCACTGAGATCCCGGGAACTGAGAGAAAGGAACTCGGTTTGGAAGGGCAGAATGAGGCTCATCAAAAGACATGTCCTTCTGCCAATTCTAGATAAATTTGTCATCTTCCACTACAGACTCTAGCATTCATGTGATTTGATTGAGAATTGTCAAAGGTCTGCCAAATACTGACGTAGAGTTTCAAGAATTTGAGTATTAACATTGGAATATGTACAATTCCCACCAGCAGTTTTTCCTTGCTTATTTCCATCACTCTGACCCTTCTTTTTCCAATTTAGATGCTTGTCATGAGAAAGCTAGGAGACTTTCTGGGACAGGCTGTGAGATTCATGAATACATGAGTGCATACTTGGAACATTTTAGCTCCGTAGGCATATTTGTGTAACATGCCTCTTGTGTAGTGTTAAGAATTAAAGTATGTTATCTTAGCTCAACATCTTCATATTGGTTGGACTTTCAGATAGAAGCAGATGGGGGGCTATGGGTGATTTCCCAGAAAATTAATGAAAATTTCAGATATTTAATAGCCATCTAATTTTCTGAATCTATTTATTTGATAATTTTTTTGGCACTGTCAATTTAAAAAAAAATGAAGTTCCTTTCTCAAATACTTCAAAGTCTAGTAAGAGGGAAAGGCACATAGAGAGGCAATTGGCTGTGCGTGATGTGGTGAATAATCAAACAAACAGGAAGGGGGCACCATTAATTATTAGAGGAGGAAAGCTTTATAGAAGATGGAGCATTTACTCTGGATTTTTAAAGCCATTTAAGAGTTTTCTAGGTAGTGAGGAAGGACTTTTCCAAGAGATGGAAAAGCATACACCAAGCTTCTGTAAGTGTGGGTGGGCTCTAGAATCAAAATTTCATGTGCCAGCCCTTAGATGGCAGCTTGAAGTGACTGTGAAAGAATCAAGCTGGGAAGCTCTGCTCCCACCCAGTCCTGAACAGTGGCTCTGCAAAAGGGTCTTGCAGGTGGCATGGTCACCATCATGGGATGAGTTTCCTTTGAATACATGAGACACATTTCATTACTTAACAACCAAAGTCATCATGAAATGGTCAATATTTTACGCAAGAAATAATCTTGCTAATGGGACCCTTGATCTAATACTTTTTAAACAAATCATGATTTCAGAAATATTAAAGTTATATCCTGTTATGCTTGAGTTAAGTGATGTCATTTTAGAGGAAAAGTATCACATGTCTTGAGTTCAAGAATTCAGGTAGTTTTAGAAGACCTAACAAAACACAGCGATCATACGATCTACCACTTTTCAGCAGTGATTCCTGCTCTCTTGAGGCAACCATTTTCAACTTTTCATCAATTTTCTTTTATTCTTCTCTAGTATTTCTAATTTAACTATTCACACTTTGTGTTTTGATTCTTCAGACGTAGTGATCCTTTTCTGACACACAACTATAGAAGATAAAGATTTAACTCTTCGTCATTACTTCATGGGCCCATTTTCAAATACAGTTACATCATGCTTTTGATCAGTGTTCAATATTGTGCATATGATTGTGCAAAGGTTGCTTGTAGATGTCTTACACTATGACTGCATTTTCTTCTGTCATAGAAATTGACTTGGTTCTTGAGGACCGCCCACTCCTCTTTGACTCAGTCGACAGTTTAATGTTGTAATTCTCCCTGGTTTGCTAAGTTTCCCCTCTGCTTTCCAGCAACTAAACATTTTTTTTTAATGTGTTTCACCTGCATTGTCCCCACTCCCATTCTCTTTAACCTTATGGATTGATGCCATTGAGGAGGAGGTAGAGATAAATGTATCTTTGATATGCCATGTTAAAAAAAAGTAGAGTAGAGCTCTCTCTTTGTGGGGCCACAGAAAAGGAAGGAATAGAATTTTATGTAAAAATGTTGGAGGAAAAGCAGATGTTGAGATAGGGTAGCGGTTAAACAATTTATCAGAGACATTAAGAAACAGATAAAGTATCTGCATACATGCATGGAGGATGAATAGAAAGGTGTAATTGTCATGAACATTTTGTTTGTAAATGTGGGAGACAGGGAGTGTTTGCAGCAATAAGACTGAGGGTTGTTAGGAAAGAAAGCCTGCAAATACTTTCAAAGAACTATCTGAATATGCCTTAGGCCTAAAAACCAAAGTGAAGTCCAGCTTTTTTGAATTTTAAGTGCACAGAAATATGAGCAGCACAAGAGGAAGATAAGGGTATTTGCGAAAATGAAGTCAAATAAATCCTTGAATTAGTAAATGAAAAAGTTTTATTGTTAATAGAGCTTTGGTCACTTACCTGTTTAAAAATAATCATATATTCAATCAGTGTCTTCAAGGATATAAATATTAGTGAGTGTGAGCTATCAGATAACAGATAGCTTGAGTAAGTTATAGCTCAGGAAGATGAGGCAAGTGTATAAATAAAATAGTGTAAGATAAACAGACCTAAGTAGAAATGGAAAGGGAGAGAGTGGAAAGGAATAAGATTGAGCTAAGAATTTATGATGAGAAACTATTTTTATGCTTGAAGGACGTAACATCATAAGGGCTTTGAAATAGACAATTTTCAGCCTCCCCCCCAACCCCTAAAATGGCAGGAAATGGATTCTGTGTGAAGAACTAGAATGCATAATGATGTAAGGGCATGGGAGGGCTTGTTGCACTTGGAGGATAACTGGTAGTGAACTTGGTCAAGAACTTTCAGGTTGATGTTTCAAAAGAGTTGGTTAAGAGATTCATGAGACATATTGATGCCAAATTACAAAGGGATTTTCTCAGGGCTTGGGGGGCCATCGTCCACCTTCCTTCACCTATGGAATCTTAACATTTTGACATAAAGAAATAAAAATCATACAGATTAGACACCAGCAGAAGTATCAATGAAGCTGGCATGAGGGGACGTAGTTTGGGACAAGAGCTAAGTTAGACTTTGTAGATTTTGCCCATTTGGTCCCAACAGAGCATCTAGATAACTCCAAGCCTCTGGACTCAAGGGTGGAGTTAGTAGAAGAGGGGAAATTAGGGACATGTCATAACCAACTACTACCAAAGAAATCAGCCAAGCTCAACTGCCTCACAGCCACAACGATCTTCATCCCAGTCTTACCTGGCTTAACAGAAAGGAATAGTCTCTCTAATGCTGCTCTCTCCTGAAATAGGGACTAGAAGTGAGATTCTTTCTTTAGAAATGTGATGCAGAGGGGCACCTGGGTGGCTCAGAGGGTTGGGCCTCTGCCTTGGGCTCAGGTCATGATCTCAGGGTTCTGGGATCGAGCCCCACATTGGGCTCTCTGCTCAGTGGGGAGCCCACTTCCTCCTCTCTCTCTGCCTGCCTCTCTGCCTACTTGTGATCTCTCTCTGTCAAATAAATAAATAAAATCTTTAAAAAAAAAAAAATGTGATGCAGAGAATTAAGTGTGTCCACCTGTTAAACATCACCAGCACTGATGTCCAGGCTGGAGAATTTGTGTGGAGTTAGTTGTGCATGGTGAGCCACTGTAAACTTTGGAGTAGGATACAAAGGTAGAGCTATGCTTTAGGAAGAAAAACTAGGCAACTGGAGGTAAAATATTTTAGGATGGGAAAGAGAGGCAGGATGAGAAGATGCGATGCTGGGATAACAGCAATAGAAATAAGAGGAAGGGAAAATGTAAAACAGCACACGGACAGGGGCTGTGGAAAGGTGGGCCCAAAGTTGAAGAAGGGGATAGAAAATCACACTGTAGGACATTTGGAAGTGGGGGGCAGAGAGACTTAAATTTGTGTAACTAGATGATTCCACTTCTAGAAATAGAGAGGTTATTAGAAGCAGAAACTGCAGAGGAAATGCATTGTTTGTAGACGTAACTTTGATTAATCAATTGGCTAACCATAGGAAATTGTCCAAGGGGATGTTGGAAATGTGGATTTAACTTCAGAAAGAATGTGACAGCTAAAGGAGTCTGCAGCGAAAGTAAGGAACATCGGTAGATCATTCAGCCTACTGTGTGTAATTCCGCTGTCTCCTTCCAACCCACCTCCCTCAAATTCAGAACTTTCATCAATGAACGAAGTGTTGTGCTGATTTTCATTTTGGCTGATGCACCTTTTCTCATCGTGTGCTATCCCTTTTAATAGCTCTGATCCCATAGCCAAATTTTTAAGTTAACTAAGGTAGGCCACTTAATTTCCCTGTGCCTGTCTCGTGGATAAGATGGGGATAGTGACAGCACCTCTCCCAAAGGATGTTTGTGAGAATCAGATGAGTTCATATTTGTAAAGTACTTAGAACAGTTTCTGGTGTGTGGTTCGTCCAATAAGGGTACTATGGATCCTTATTCTGATTTTGTTTTGCTTTTGTTGATGATGAAGTCATTGTATTTGACTGATCATTGTAGGCCTCACAGAGTTATTTGGCACACAGTGAACACACAATAAATGTTCACTATAGTGAATCTTAGATCGACAGAGAACCATCAACTCTACTTTTCTGATGCTTGGACTTGTAGAGCAATTTGCCACACATCACAGAGAAAATAAGTAAAATGTTATTAAGATTCAAGTATAAATCTTGGGACTTCAAATTGATGCCTTTTGCCACAAAAAGCTACGTTATCTTACAAATCTTGCTAATTCAGCTCCTCAAAAGGTATTCGTCCCCCATGCTACATGCCCATTGTAAGATACCCTCCTTATTGTAAGTATTCAGGAACCCAAGCCAATGTAGGCTCTACTTCACTATATGCCTCCGTGATCATTCAGGAAGGGAAGCAGGAAGGTGTTTCCACTCTCATTTCTTTCTTTCTTTTTTTTTTTTTTTTTTTTATTTTTCTTTATTTATTTGAGAGAGTGAGAGCAAGAGAGAGCATGAGAGGGGAGAAGGTCTGAGGAAGAAGCAGACTCCCCATGGAGCTAGGAGTCTGATGTGGGACTCGATCCTGGGACTCCGGGATCATGACCTGAGCTGAAGGCAGTCACCTAACCAACTGAGCCACCCAGGCGCCCTCCACTCTCATTTCATTAGCCGAAGCTAACTGGCCACATCTAGCTCACACTAGACAGAGGAAGTGGAATTGTACCTGATATCCCGAGGAGATGAGCATCAGAGTATTTGTAAAAGTCATTATCACAATATGTGACACACGTAGATTGCAAACTATTTTGTCTGATTCTAGAAGCTTTACTCCTTTTTTAAAAGATTTATTTATTTATTTACTTATTTTAGGGGATAGAGAGAGAGAGTACACACAAGCAGGGGAGGGGCAGAGAAAGTAGGAGAGAGAGAATCCCAAGCAGACTCCCCGCTGAGCATGGAGCCCAACAAGGGGCTCAACCTCACAACCCTGAGCAGATATCAAGAGTTGGACACTTAACTGACTGAACCACCCAGGGGCCCCTAGAAGCTTTACTCTTGACCAGTATACTAAACTGTCTCTCAAATCCTCCTGTGGGCCCATTGAAACTCAATTTTGAGATACAGAGAAGTACAGTTGCCTGATACAGCAAATAAAAATATATTGCACTGAGGTAAATTGGAATTTCAGACACTTTAGTGTAAGTATATCCCATGCAATATTTGAGACATACCTATTTATACTCAGTTATTTGTTAATTTATCTGGAATTCGGATTTTAAAAAAATTTTTGTTATGGCTTTTTCTTTTTTAAATTGAATTATAACCAACATAGTGTTACATTAGCTTAAGGTTTACAGTATAATGATTCAACAATTCTATACATTACTCAGTGCTCATGACAATAATGTAGTCACATGTGTCATCAAACAATGTCACTACCATCTTATTGACTATGTTCCCTATGCTATACTTTCATCTCTGTGGCTTACTTATTTTGTAACTGGAAGTTTGTACCTCTTAATTCCCTTTATCTGTTTTACCCATGCCCTGGTCAGCACTTTGAACACGTGCCTCCTCTCCCTAGAAAACCACTCACCCTTCCCTAAAGCACTTGGGCTCTCTAAGCCCTGATAGCCCAACCCAAAGTTTCAACTAAGATCCTCCTCTACATTTCAGCAGTTACACCTAGTAAATTGGGAGGTGGGTTCCCTAAACTCTTCCAATCTACATCTATGCACTTATTTCCACAACTGGATATGGGCAGACAGGCCTTTTAGTCATCTTACCAGATCTTAAGATTAATTAAAAACTACATAAAGTGCTTTTAGGTCCTTAAGAGATAAACAGGACATAAATAAATGGTTCATGATCAAGAACGATAAATACATAGGTAAAAATAGCTCTAGGTAGATGACCTTATGGCTCGATGATCGGCAGGCAGGGCAATCCTTCCCTATTACATTCTTAGTCATTTTATTCATGCCTATTTTCATCTGGAGTCCACAGACTAAAGGTCATATTCTATGGATGAAGCTTTCAAATGACCCTAGGTCTACTACAGAAGCTTTCTTCAGTTTTACCATGCCCTCATTCACCTCCCTTCTGGCAACCAACAGTCCTCTGTATTTAGGAGTCTAGGTTTTTGTTTCTCTTTTTTCTTTATTTCTTTTTTACTTAAGTTCCACATATAGGCAAAATCATATGCTATTTGCCTTCCTGTCTGATTTATTTTACTTCTCATAATACCATTTAGGTCCAATCATGTTGTTGCAAATGGCAAAAATCTCATTCTTTTTTATGGCCTAATAATCCATTGTATTTATATAGCACAGCTTTGTCCATTAAACTATTGATGGACATTTGGATTGCTTCCATGTCTCGGCTACTATAAATAATGCTGCAATAAACATACAGGTGCAAATAATCTTTTCAAATTAGCATTTTGGGGATTTGGGGGAGGGTGGGTAAAAACCCAGTAGTAGAATTACTGGATCATATGGAACTTTATTTTTAAGTTTTTGAAGAATCTCCATACTGTTTTTCATAGTGGCTGCACCAGTTTGCATTCCCACCAACAGTGCAATAGGGTACCTTTTTCTTCACATTCTTGCCAACACTTGTGATTTCTTTTTGATTTTAGCCAATCTGAGATGTAAGGTGATACTTCATAGTAGTTCTTATTAGAATTCAAATTTCCCTGAATGTTCTGCCTTGTTATGTGGCATCCCTAGAGAAGAGCCTTAATCTAAAGATCTAAAATAGGGTGGGGAGTATCTAAACTCTTTTAGATGGACAACAGTATGACAGTATATAGAAGTTGGTTATGTTATAATTACAAGTATTTTCCTGAAAATAGTAAAAATGATAGCAAAGTCACAATCTTATCTCTTACTTCTATCCTAAAGCAACTTTTCCTCAGAAGTAGTTTCATGCTTTTCATCTAGAAAAAAATATATATATAAACCAGTGGCTTCTTGGGCATGACAAGAAAAGAGAAGCCAGGAGTAGTGAGGAGGGGGCCACAATTAAGATGGGAAACAGCCAGATATTTGTAAAGAAAAAAAAATTGTAGATCTTGGAGTTGTGGAGGGAGCGGACTGGGCAAAAGCAAGGAGAGTGTCCTGCGTCTGTGTTGCCTGAGTCAATTTTTATTAGCTTGTTTATAATTTGGGGGCATTTCTATTTAATTGGGCTATGAGTGTAGACCAGAACATCAAAAGTAATTAAAACTGGAAAGTATCTGGGGCGCCTGGGTGGCTCAGTCGGTTGGGTGTCTGATTTGATTTTGCGTCCCGTCGTGACCTGGGGATTGTGGGGTCAAGCTGCAAGTGGGGTTCTGTGCTCAGCACAGAGTCTGCTTGAAATTCTCACCCTCCTTCTGCTCCTCCTCCTGCTCCTCCTCGCCAAGTATAATCTAGTCAACAGGGCCACTTGGGAGTGTTGGTCATGACAGGGTTTCGTGGTGACAAGCCTTGGACAAACATGACAAAAGCACCTCTCCCCAATTCTCCCCCCTACATTTAAGACCTTAAGGTGAGGGTCAGATGACATACTTGGGCCTGGTTCCTGAACATCCCACTGATGGTAGGGAAAGAGACCAGATATGTATCCAAAACTCAGCCTTTTAAATATATGAGTTATGAAATGAAAATGAATTGCTTTACACTGTCACAGTAGGTGTCTTGTTCTTCCGAGCTCCCACAACTTCGCCCCTTTGCCTTATTTCAAATGTAATTACTTAAACCTGTCTTTCCCTCCTCAATGATGGTAAGCTTTCCAGCAGTAAGGAGGTGGTTTCCATCCTTATAAATATCTACCTTTATCCACATAGATTTATACTTGCCTTAATCCATATCCTTATCCATCTTCATTCTTAATCCAAATGCAGTTTCCTTTTCTTTAGCGGGCCCACGGCAAGCACTTCCTGAACGGAACTGAGCTGGCATTGCAGCTCAGAGCCCAGTTAGGAAAAGTCAGATGTCTTTTCCTCTAGGAATCTGTGATCTCTGGAGGGAAGCAGCTACAGCATCCTTGAGATGACTTGCAAGCTGATAACAAGAAATCCTATACCAATAGTCAAAGCCCACGTGTCCCCTAAATGTTGATGGAGTACTGATAGGTTAGTGGGTTTGGAAGTCACTTTGATTCGGGCGTTAGGTAAAAACTTTTCAAAGCTTCTGCAGAGGACCTCTGTCAACTAGGGCACTGGGGTAAGTTTAGGGTTTGTGGGTGAGGCTCCTCTCTCTCTCCCTCACTGACTGACCTTACAGCATAACCTCTCTAACACAGTGGTCCATGAAGTGCCTGCTTATAATCATCTTTTGAAATGTAAACTGTCTGAAGGAAAACTGATGAAATCCTAGGGTGCTGTGAGCCCTGTGCATTGCCCAGAAATGAACTGGAGCTCCTACTGGGGGTTTTGTGTGTCATTGTCTTTGCCCTTGAGGAATTCCTGGTTTCGTGGGGGCTGGATGAGTCCCACCTGGACACAACACCAGGACAGCTTGATCAGGGCTGGAATCTGTGGAGAGACCAAGGCTCAGAAGCGAGCGGGTCAAGCTTCTCTTGGAGGGTGTCTGGGTGGCTCAGTCAGTTAAGTGTCTGCCTTCAGTTCAGGTCATGATCCCAGGGTGCTTCTATCGAGCCCTGCATTGGCTCTCTGCTCAGTGGGGAGTCTGCTTATCCCTCCCCCTTTACCCCTCCCCCTCTACTTGTGTTCCAACTCTCGCTTTCTCTCTCTCAGATAAATAAATAAAATCTTTTTTTTAAAAAAAAGTGAAAAAAATAGAAAAAAAAATCAACAAAACAAAACTTCTACTGGAGGAACTAATGTGGATTCATGTGGCTAAAATATAGACAAGCCTCTCCTACTCCAAGTACTCATTAATTTCCCCCATTATTTATTTACTCATTCAGACATTTTTGACAAGGGACGCAGCTAAGTACTACCTGAGATAGATGAATGGCTTGACACTTGTCATCTTGAGGAGCTGATGGTTTGGTGGAGGAGAGAGATGTGTGAACACCTCTAAATCAGTGAGAGGAGACGGAGCCTAGAAGAGGTACCAGGTGATCCAGCAGGGAGCTGCCTGCTCTCTCCTCCCTGGGGAGGTCACCGGGGGCTCTGTGCCTCTGGTGGCCTGCCACGGGACCCCCGAGCTCACTTCCTGGTGTATTTGGAAGTGTAGGCAGAAGGACCCTTTAGGCAGAGGGCACAAGATAAACAAAGACAGGGGCGTTAGAAATCTCAGGTGGTGTGAGGGATTTTCTTCTATCACTTGCCCCTGGGGTGGAGTGGGAGAGAACAGGGAAGGTATGATAATAGCAGCAGAGACCTTGAGAAGTAGGAGGGGCTGTACATGCTCCAGAGGCTGGGGCAAACAGGCTGGCGGGGTAGAGAGCAAACTGGGTCTGCTTAGCTATTTTGCCAAAGGGCAGTTCTGCTTAGGAACCTAAAAAGAAAACTGAGATTATTTATGTGCTACGACCAGCAATACATCGGAGGCCAAGAGGAGCTGAGAGTTATTGAGCTAGTTCAAAGCAATCTCGATTATTGAAAATGAATGAAATTGAATTCCACTTCCTACAGAGTCATTTATTGAGAGACAAAAGCAATTAATATTGAAAATAAAATAATTGTGAACTTCTGAACTAAATTACCATGCAGATATAATGTACTGTCCCATCAGTCTTTAAATACTTCATGTATTAGAAAACTAACACCAGTCCCTGAACCAGGGTCCTCAACATCATTAGCTTTTATTCACTCTGCTTTTGCCAGAGAGCGATTCTCAGGAGTCACGAACTGAAAGCCAAAGTTTCAAAAGTGCGATTCCTAATGTAAGACTCACAGCTGTGGTGAGGTTTGGGATTTCAGTTTGTAAATTAATCCTGGCTTTTGGTAAATTAAAAACAAAACCTGTACAACCCTGAACTTGTAAGGCGTCCCACAGTTTGGTGATGTTAACGGTAATTTCTGCCTCTTGTTGCAAATTTGACATTGTCACGTGGTACCCGAGTGTCATGGATGCGTTGGCTGAATGATTCTTTGGTTGACCTCAAGCTTCCTCATGTACCTGACTTAAACATTGAGGGCCCTTAAGAATTAAAAGTACAATATATGTACAGAGATGTTACATGTACTGTAAGTCCCAACTTGAGTTGTTTTGTGAGAACAAGACAGCGTCTCCCTAAGAGTTGGTTACCCATCATCCTTATTCCTCCCTACTCACAGAAATGAGCTGTCTTAAGAAGACTTCTGCAGCAGAGCAGGTAAGGATTGGGGGGAAAGTATTTAGGACTACCTGGAGCAGGGTGGGACTGGCAGCTAACAGAGGGGCAGTATCAGAAAAAGTGTCCGGAGAGTAACTTAGGTCCTATCTTGCTGGGCAGCTCGGGAACAAGTTTAAGAACTACCCCAGTCTACCTCTGTCTACCCCAGAGTCTTTGTAACCAATGGCAATAGTTGGTTGGCATAGTGATACCTCAGTCTGATAATCAGCCCACAGAATCTTAGGTGCTGGCTACTGGCATGAAAACACAGGAGGAACTGGTCTGAACAGAGATGGGAAAGAGTCTGAGGGGGTGTGGACAGTGCCCTGAAAGAGCCTACCTTCCTGGCCATGGATATATAACCAAATATCCCTGGTTACCACTAACTACTCTGAGAAGAGAGCTTAATGTTAATCTCAGACTGTGGCGAGAGTATAGAACTCACTGTCATCCTGGGACACAGGCCCAAATCTTGGCAGTCCTCTTTGATTCAGAGCCTGACGTGCAGGGAGAGGTTTCACAGGGGCCAGGAGATTGATTTCCTGCCGGTAGCAGGCTGGTGGCAGAAGACTGACACATGCTGGGCCCTCTCACTTAGGAAAACAAACCAGGAGAGGAGAGGTAGATACTAGGATTGTGAGAACGCTTCCACAAAGCTGGGGGTGAAGTGGTAGCGAAGCGGAGCATCTCTAAAAAGCCAGAGATACGCCCATCTGAAAAAGCATTGAATACTAGCTCAAAAATACATTTGAGTGCACACGCTGACCTGTAGCCCACCCATTTGCAAATTCAGCGTCTAAAATAAATGACCTTAATAGGAGCATTAACTATGGTTTGGACACTGATAGAAAACTTTCCAGAATAGAGAAACCAGGAATAAAGGGAGAAGAATATTGAACCCACTAGAGTCTTACCACCTGTTTAAAAGTTGGGACTCTGTCTCAGAGTAGTAGATACTCTTAATATCCATTGTTATGGAATCTTTAGTATGTATCTAACAACTGTTAGATGTATCTCAGGGAAGATAAACCTTTATTTTGATTGGGAGTTTTGCCATCAGCATTTTGGGAGGATAGAATTCTTTTAACTCTTCCACAAAGTATGGTGTTGTCTTTTAAAGACAAAATACTGTCTCAGTGCAGTCCTTTCTCTGTTCCTCCTCAGAATTTCCTTAATGACCAATAACCCACTAAAGTCCATGTACATTAATCGAATGTAGCACTAATGACTAGTCCTGGAGGTCAACCACACTGTCACTAGATGAGCCTTTGTTGTTAGATCTTCACAAAGTTGTATTTCATAGTGGCATTCTCCAGTGTTTATCCCATATACCAGGACTTTTTTGGGTTTCCACAGTGATTTACCCACAATGACCAGGCAGTTCACTAAAATGTTAGCTTCTAACCTTAAAGCTCATAGGCTAGTCTGAGTGGTTCCACTGTTTATTTAAGCTTTATAAGTGTTTCTGCCAGAAACTTCTGTGCTTATTATTGCATTCAACATGCAAACCAGGTCCTATTGGCAGTTATAAACCATTTGGGGATAGATGTTTAAGGAATCCTTTGCAGTAAGCACTCTTGAAGGACTTGAAGTAAGATATTCCATTGTTAAGGAACTTATGGTTACCACCATAATCTTTCCAACTGTATTTGAGAATAGGACCTGGCTTTTGATAGCCTAGTTACTTTTCCCACTTAAAATCTAAAACAAAAATATTTATCCTAGAGACTGAATTTTAAATCTTGACTCTCTTAGACAAATCATAAGCAAAAATAGGTACTAAAATAAAGCCTCAATCTAGGTTGGCTTGCCTCACTGACTGAATTTGCCAGAGAATTGAGTAGTTTTCCACTTGAGTTTTTGCTTTGAAGACTTGGCGTAGGAAAGGCTTACTCATTCATGGACCCTATGGGATGAGAGCAGCTTCAAAGGAAAAATGAGAAGGACTTCTTTTGTTTCAGCTTCTTCATTTTGGAATTATATTTCTGTGTGCTTTATATTTTAAGAAGATGATGAACTTTTTTTCAGACTCACGGGAGGAAGACTGGTCTAAATGATGGAGAATGCTAAACTATCAATTATTATAAAAGAAACAGAGTATTTTTACTATGGGCAATACTTTTATTGTGGAGCTGGACTGATAAAATTCTTTCAGAAGAGCTCTGAAATTGAATCTCTACTTAGATAAGAATGATGGCTATAGAATTGTTTAAAAAACATGTTTCTTATGCTACGAACTTGGTTTGGAAACCTATCTTTATAGGTGATAAGAAGATACACTTCTGAACAGTCAGCATATATATAGTTTTTCTGAATCAAACTATTTCTCTCTTGATCTCTCCCAAGCTAATGTTTTCATCATGCACTTCCACTTTACTCAGGTTGTAAAAAATGGCTTTCAGCATGAACTTCTGCCCATTAACTTTCACCTAAATGGCACTAGGGTGCCATTTGGTTAATTATATTTGGAGTTCAAAGTTTTGATTATGGCTGATTTATCAGATGTAATCTTTTAAAGGCATAATATTAAATAATGGGAAGTACATGTAAGGAAGATTAACCTTCCCTAAATCATCAAGATTGATGGTCTTGTTTTTCACAAATATACTAGATGTTGATACAGTACTCTTTGCTTATGTGTGTTAGGTTGCATGAGCTCCAGATGGTTAAATTCGGGAAATATTGTGCCAACCCATGGGTCACAGGAACAAACTGAACCAACCCAAGGACTTCTGATTTTAAGGTGTTATAAAGCTTAAGTAGTTTTCTTCTTTTATCTAGTCCCATTGGATATTTAATGAGGTCTGTGCTAAATGAAGCCAAAAGATAAAACTCCTGTACTCATGGAGCTTGAATGGGTGCATCAAAATCAAATAAAAGGCAAATAAGCACAATTTTTATCATTTGTTTAAAAAAAAAAAAAAAGCAGGCAAAAAACTTAGAAATCAAAGATCCAGCATCTTAAGACAGAGAATGAGATGTGAAGGGGTTGATGATCTTACTGCTCATCATCACTAATTTTACTTTTCTTCAATAAAAAGAAAAAATTCAGTTGATTATGCCACAGATCAGAATTACTAGATTCAGTAAAAAGAAAATATAAACAATCACTGAAGTGACTAATTCCTTAAGGATTTGATTATATGGCTAGGCATAATCCAGACCCTTGTTATTTTTATAGCTGATTTACTGCTCCTAAATAATTCTTACAGTAAATATAACATGTGATCTATACAGTAATCTTGAAAATTACTGAAACATCCACCTATAAATCTTTTACCAAGAGGTAACCTGAATTCACATTCTGAGAGGTATCCTCCCCATCACTTTCTAACATATGTGTAAATATTTATGCAGATGTAAATTTTATAAGAAATAGAATGCTTCTGTGAACATTATTTTACAGCCATTTTCTGCTTTTTAGATTGAATAATTCCCCTTGATCTTTTTGTCACCTTTAGATTATAGTATTAATATCCACGTGGTACTTCATTACATTGCTGCATCTCAGTTGCATTCACCAAGCTACTATTTACTTACATTTAAATTTCCAGGTTTTCACTTCTCTAAATAAGGGGATGTCTGTCCTTTACCTTACTTTTAATTATTTCTTCAGGGCACCCTCTTAAAAGTGGGATTTCGTGGTTATACTCTTAAGGCTTTGGATATATGGTTAATAATATCCCCTCAAAAGATCATAGTGATCCATATACTTTCATGAGCTGGAAACATGTCCCCTCTCTCCATGTGTCACTTTAGCTAGGTTCTTGTTTTGATTTTTAACTTTTTGTCATTGCAGCAGTCATAAAATGACTACAAAAACGACTACTTTTATATGAAGTTTAAATATATGTTTAATGATTTAGGATTTGTAGCGTTTTAAAATTATAAACAAAATCTAATTTAAAGGAAATGGGAACTTCTGGGATTCGAGCATTCTGAGGACAAAGTTCATGGTGATGCTCTTTACAGAAGCAAGTCAACAAATTACAAATAAGAACATAAATAGAAGGGAAAGAAAAAGAAGTCCTGCTTAGAGAAAACAAGTTTGAAATCAGGGTAGAGAATCTTTATTCTCAAGAATCGTAATTTGTTGTAATCTGATGAGAAATTTGCTTTTAAATGGAGTTATGAAAATATGATTGTACCTTAGAAATCCTGTGGCTATTCTCTTTAAAGAGATGATAGTGAAACTATCTGAGAAGTGTAAATGGTATGTGAAGACTGTTCTAGTAGAAATCGTAACCCATAGGCTCTCCGGCAAGTATCTTTTCTTAGGACTGGTAATTATCAAAATTAAATGATACTAAGAAAATCGAGTTGCCCTGTTAAATACACTGACAGAATGTTAGAATTAGAAGGAATTTGAAAGATTGTCTAACCCAGTTCCTTATTTTACAGGTGAAATAGAGTACTGCAGAGACGATGTGATATCCCCTACAAGCCATACCTGGTGAGTAAGGAAAGAAGAAATAAATAAATTTCATCAGTAAACATGATAAATATCCCAGGTACAGAGAGAAGAGAACAAGGTTTGGGTTTCCATTACTAGCTGTGGAGATAAAAGCAGAAATTTTGTACGGGCATAGACGAAGCATTAGAGCAAGGAAGAATTAACCAAATTTATTGTTACCTCAACGAGTCAAAGACTTGTATCACAAAGATCCTCTTATAATTCATGTTTTCAAATGTTTAGGAAAGCTTGGTTAGGCATGACTGTGCTAGAATGGTCCTGAGATTTCTCAAGAAAAGATTAACCTCCTTGGCATGAAACTTTGCAATAAAGGAAACACTATAGTTTAATTCATAGTGATTTAAGAAGATGGAAGATTCTGGAGAGGGGAAATCTAATTACAGTGAAAATAAAATTTCATTTACCCATCATTTCCTCCATTATTCATTATTTTTTTTATTGGGAAGATAAGTATATACAAGGAATTGCAAAGAGAAACATGAAAGTGTACTGGGAAAAAGTAAGGAATTGATGTAATGCTATTTAACTATAAGCTTCTCATATTATCATATTTAACTTAATTTTCAAGTGAACCTATTGGGTAAATTCAATTGGTTATTTTAAAACAGAATTCCTATAGCAGTTCCAAATAACTTCATTGCTTTTTCTAATCCATTTGGAATTTAATGCATTTTTTTAATGACCTAATAACTTTGTTTTCTTCTCTACTTGGTGGAGTTACACGTTCTTGTTGAAAACTTTAAGATTTGAATACAGTTTCCTTCTGCTTTATTTTGTTGTTGCTTTTTCTTATAAGGAGCCAGCTTCTTTCACCCAAATTTAAATGTAAACTGGAATAATTCTAATGCTGCAGTTTCATACCAATATATTGATCTCTTTCATTTTATATTCCAGACAGTAAAGCGTTTTATACTAATTAAAGATTATTACTAATGATTATGGCATACAATTTAGAGAAAAAGTTAAATGACTCAAGCTGATACAATGTTCATTTGTGAGAATAAGTATGTGAATATAGTCAAAACATTTTAGAAAATGAACTTCTCTAAGTTGATAATCGCAGTATATATTAAGATGAAGCTTAAGCAATTAAAACGTTTTCGCACTGACTTAAGAATAAAGGAGATGTGACACAGAGCAGAGTCTAGAATGAAATCGAAATATAGGAATTTAATGAAGGATACAAGTGACATTTCAACTTAGTAGGAGAAATGATGGCAGAATCAAGAAGAAAGTGATGAGAAAAACAGACAACATAAAAGTATAATATATCTTTATGGCAAAAGACAAGGCTAAAGCCTTTTTGTCAACAAATAGGGAACATATACATGTAGACACATCCATAAGAATAGGATAAGCAATTCAGTGGAAAAATAGACAAATAGTATGATTTAGATATCATCCAAAGAAATATCATGGCCAGTAAACAAGATGAAAAAAGGAGGCAAAGTTACTAATACCTCAGTACATATAAAAAGTGTATTTTGTGTTTTAGTTTGGCAAAATGTATGCTTGATACCTTCAAAACGTCAAGCAATGGGGAGACCAGAGGGACATTTCCACTGCTTTTCATTGTAGGTGGAAATATGAAGTGAAGTAACTTTTCTGGGAGTGAAATTGGCCACTATCTATAAAAATTCCAGTAATAGGTATCCTATGACCCAACTGTCTAATTTCTTAGGAGATTACTCATAGAGTTCCTAAGATATATGTTCAAGGCTTTCATTGTGCTTTGTTTGAAATAGAAAAAAAAAACACAGACTGGTTAAATAAATCATGGTGCCTCAATATGATGAAATAATCTATAGTTTTTATTAAAATGTAGTATATCTATGTCAGATGACATGGTAATACGTTGATGATAAGTGAGAAATACAAGTTTTATACATCACATAATCTTGTTTTGTTAAAAATAACACCCTGTAGTTTAATAAAAAACTTGTCCCTGGGTATGGAATTGGAGAAGTTACTCATTCATTCATTCATTCATGTATAGTTCACACACAATGTTGTATTAATTTCAAGTGTACAACTTAGTGATTTGACAAGTTTATGCATTACGTTCATCAGAAGTATAGTTATACCTGTCACATTATATCGCTATTATAGCATTATTGACTGTATCCTTCATGCTGTGCTTTTTAGTCTCATGACTTACTCAGTCCATAACAGAGGCCTGTATCTCCCTCTTTCCTTCGCCTGTTTTGCCCAACTTCCCCTCCCCTCTGGCAACCATCATTTTGCTCTCTGTATTTGTAGTTCTGATTCTGCCTTTTGGTTCACTTTTTTTTTTAGATTCCATTTATGAGTGGAATCATATGGTATTTGTCTTCCCCAGTCTGACTTGTTTCACTTATAACCTCTGGTCCATTCATGTTGTTTCAGATGGTGGGATCTCATCCTTTTTATGGCTGTGTAATATTCCACTGTGTATATATACTACCTTTTTTTTATTCATCTGTGTTGGTAAAGAAAAAGTTAAACTGTCACTACTTGCAGACCACATGACACTATACATAGAAAATCCTAAAGATTCCGCCAGAAGCTATTAGAAGTAATAAATTCAGTAAAGTGGCAGGATACAAAATTAATATCCAGAAACTAGTAGCATTTCTATATACTCACTGAGAAGTTGCAGAAAGATAGATTTTTAAAAATACTATTTACAGTTGAACCAAAAAGAATAAAATACCTAGGAATAAACTTAACCAAAGAGGGGAAAGACCTGTACTTTGAAAACTATAAAACACTAATGAAACAAATTGAGGATGATAGAAATGCAAAGATACCTCACATTCATGGGTTGGAAGAATTAACACTTGACAAAATGTCCATATTACCCAAAGCAATCTACAGATTTAGTGCAATCCCTCTGAAAATGCCAAGAGCATTTTTTGCAAAACTAGAACAAATAACACTAAAATTTGTAAGGAACTACAGAAGATCCCAAACAGCCAAAGGAATCCTGAGAAAGAAGAACAAAGATGGAGATATCATAGTCCCAGGTTTCAAGATCCACTGCAGAGTTGTATTAATCAGAACAGTATGGTACTGGCATAAAATAGACACACAGATCAATGCAACCAGACAGAGACCCCAGAAATAAATTCACATATGGTGAATCTATGGCAAAGGAGACAAGAATATACAATGGGGAAAAGGTGAAACTGAACTATTTTCTAACACCACACACAAAAATAAACTCCAAATGTTTTAAAGGCTTAAACGTGAGACTTGAAACCATAAAATTCCTAGAAGAGAACTTAGGCAGTAATTTCTCTGACATCAGCCGTAGCACCATCTTTCTAGATACATCTCCAAAGGCAAGAAGAAACAAAAGAAAAAATAAACTATCAGGGCTATATCAAAGTAGAAAGCTTTTGCACAGCAAAGGAAGCCATCAACAAAACAAAAAGACAACCTACTGACTGGGAGAATGTATTTGCAAATGATATATCCTGTAAGGGCTTAATATCAAAAATATATAAACGTCTCACACAACTCAACACCAAAAAAGCCAAAAACCTGATTAAAAGATGGGCGGAGGACCTGAATAAACATTTTTCCAAAGAAGACATACAGATAGCCAACAGACACATGAAGAGATGCTCAACATCACTTATCTGGGAAACACAAGTCAAAACCACAATGAGACATCTGCTCGTGCCTGTTAGAATGGAGAAAATCAAGAAGACAAGAAACAACAAGTGTTGGTGGGGATGTGGAGAAAAAGGAACCGTGTTCACTATTGACAGAAATGTAAATTGGTGCAGTCACTGTGGAAAACAGTATGGAGATTCTTCAAAAATTTTTTAAGAAGTTAATAATAGAAATACCATCTGATCCAATAATTCCACTATTGAGCATTTACCCAGGGAAAATGAAAACGCTAATATAAAAAGATAAATGCATCTCCCTATAAACGCAGTTGTTTATTGCAGCGTTATTCACAATAGTTAAGACCTGGAAGCAGCCTAAATGTCCATCAATAGGTTATTTTACCATGTCATCTGTTTTTAATATGTATTCTGATTAAAGGTGCTTTTAAATTTTTTACATTTTTCCAATGAAATATATGATTAGCAGATAAGCATGGAAAATAACAAGAGTGAAAATAGAACAATAAAAATAAGAGGTACAGAATCTATTTTAATCCTGTAACTCATTGTAAAATTATGATTTTTGTTTTTTTAGGATTTTTATTTATTTGAGAGAGAAAGCTCACAAGCCGGGTAGGGGGGAAGGAGAGGGACAGGGAGAGTCCCCACTGAGCAGGGAGCTCTATACAGCACCCTACAATCATGACCCAAGCCAAAGGCAGACACTTAACTGACCGAACCACCCAGGCAACCCCAAAATTATGTTTTGATGTATGACTTAAAATGAGTTGTCTTTATTGAAATGCATATCTTCCAGAAATTCCACCCTTAGGTATATACCCAAGAAAAAGGAAAATAGGTCTGCACAAAACTTCTATACACATGTTTATGAACATTGTTCATAATTAGTGAAAATATGGAGACAACTCGGGTTTTCAGCAATGAAAATGGATAAATGTGGTACATCCATACAATGAAATATTACGGTAATAAGTGAAGTACCAACCTGAGTAAACCTTGAAAATACTATGTTAAATGAAAGAAGCCAGTGACAAAAGAAAACATAAATGATTTCATTTCTGGGAAATGTCAGGAATATGGAAATAGAGAGACAGAAAGTAGATTATTTGTTGCCTGGTGCTGAGGCTGGAAGAAGGAAACTAAGGAGTTGCTGCTAATGTGTGTGGGGTGAGAGAAAATTGTTTTAAAAGTAGGTCACGGTAAATGGCAGCACAGCTCTGAATGTAATGGAAACACTGAATTGTATACTTGAAATAGGTGAACTTTATGGTCTATGAATTATCCTAATAACGATTTTTTAAAAATACGTAACTTTCCTTGGGCATTTTAGACAATTTCTGAGATCACTACTTAGAGAGTAATAAAGATTAAGAATAATGGAGTGTTTCAGTACTCTGTAGTTGAGTCTGAAAGGTAACCTCACCTTTTAATAGCCACAGAAGATTTCCTGGCAGCTGGGATCTACACTAGCCGTGGTACCAGCGATGACTTAAATCCGATAGCCAGGAAAGTATTTTATGCCCCTTTCATTCTTCCCCAAAACTTCTGATTCTCTTGATGGGAGAGGCTATTTGATGGCATTTCATCTGTTGTACCCTTTTTTTAACTAAGACCAATCCTGAGTCTCAGAAATATCCTCAGGCTACGCCATCTAACCAGGACGCAATTAAAGTATTTCCATACTTTTTATAGTTGATCTGCTACTTGAGGTCAGTGAAGCTGACTTAGGACTTTTGGAGGATTATAACTTCGCCATCTTAAACACATTTATTCAAGTGAAAAACAAGTGCGCTAACCCAAATAGAAAAAAATGAAGGTCGGTGACTAAAAACATAATCAAAATTCATGCTCGTGGAACCTGCTTACCTAAAGTCTAAGGAACGATTTAAAGACTAAAGCAGTCATAAAATCTTGGGGCCTAAAGGGGGTCTGTAGATGATGTAGTTCCAGACATTTGTTTTACAAGTGAGGGAACATAGACCCTGGGAGGTTGAGGCCTTATACAGCCTCCCATTTTCAGAGACAGGCTCAAGATAAAAGATGGACTGGTAACGAAGAAGAGGTCTCAGAAGGTATATAGTTTGGGTGAGCTGTACCACTATTAACAACTCCTCCGTGCTTTAGCGATGTTTAGTTAGCGAACACTGGACTAGGATTCCCAAATTCCAGATGACATCCGTCTCCGCATTTCTGGCTGCGGTTGGGTGTCTGTGAACTTTTGTTGTCAGGGACAGCCACAGAGCTATGGGGAGGGAAGGGGCTGTTAGGAAAGCCACGGGTGGAGGAAGGGCATGCCTCTCTTGCCTTTTTGTAAATGCCAAAGCTAATTTCAATGATTGCTTTAGTGATATAATGATAACCAAGATTAAAGCAAGCAGGAATCCACTTTAGGGTATGAGAGCAGGAATTTTAGATTTCATTATAAGATTGGCATTTCAACAAAATAGTAATATAATGGCAATGGATTTCCATTTTTTCTCCATTTCTGTTGAAATATTATCTCATAAATATACTTTGATACAAAAGAGATCTCTCAATTTCATGAGAGCTTGAGAGCCCTATTTTATTCTTATGCTGACTTATCCCTAAAATATCTTTTTGATGTACAGCTGCAATATTCTTCCCAATGTCCATGACATCAGCAAGCCAAAATGGCATTAGTTTTAGTGTTTTTTCACATGGAGTTGTAGGTTATCCAAAAAGAAGGTGGGGGGTTGGGGTGGGGGGCGTGCGGCTCCTGCTTAGTTCTCACTGAAACATCCTTAAAGTATCATCAAGAGATGCTTATGGTTCATGGAGCTAATTGTTCCAAGAGGAGGAAAAACAAATGCCGTCCATGAAAGGAGGTAGCTTTACCCCCAGCTATTCTAAGATGTATGTAAAGCACACAGGGAGGGAACTGATACTTTTAAAAATATATATTAGTGTTTCTTCTGTTAGAGGTTAGATAGTGTTTTCCCAGATTCTGTTTAGGAGGTAAAAGTTGTGAGACTACACAACTGGAAAGTGGCAGAGTTCTGAACCTCTCTCCCCTGCTGTGCTTACAGGTCTACAAAGTTAACTACAGACCACATGCCTAAGAACCAGCCTTCCCAGACCCCAGAAATGAAATCCTTTCACCCACCAAGGTTGTTAGCTACAAGGGTACTGATCAATGAGGATCATTTAGTTGGAGAGCATAATAAATTGGTGAAGTACCCTTGATTTTAAGTACCATTCTAGAACTTAATTTTATTTTTAATTTTTTCCCCTTCCTGGAGTTACTCTGGCATTCTTATGAAGCTTTTGTTAGTTATGTTTGCTTACAAAAACCCCTTGCAAATGATCTAACATTCACCTGGTTTGCATATAATTCCTATCTACATCAAATACTACTTTAGGGAAACTTTAGCTTTCTGAAATACGAGCATTAAAAAACTAATTATTGGGTTAATGACCATGCTTTTCCTCTTGATGGTCCATTTAAAAAGAAAGCTGAATGCTTTTTTTACTCAAGGAATATGTTAAATAACAGCAGTAACATAAATGAACCCTTGAAGTATATGAAGAGCACTAGCTAGTGTTGATAGTGTTCCACTGATTCTGGCATTATACAGGTATTTTCCCTAGATGTGCCACATATTCTGATTGATACCTGTTACTGTACCCATGCTCACTCAACAACCATGACCAAGATATGGACATGAATGTGATTGTTTCAGCCAACGCATGATCAGAATTCTTGGCTGCTTTCCTTATCATGGAGGGTGAAAACTAAAAGTCCCTTAAATAAACGTGTAGTTAGGTAACATTTGGTGTACCATATCTGAGGCTCTAGGATGTGAACATCCGGCATAACTCAGTCACACATGTGAAAAATAATGCCAGAAGGCTGCTTCGTGGATGAGAGTCATTGGTGGCCTGACCTTGGAGGAGGAGGAAACCACTGTTAGTACAGCTCATGGTTTGAACACTTTGGGCTTTGAGATTGCTCTGTAGAATCCTTCTCTTTGAACAATAAAGGAAATTATTTCTTAAAGGAATAATATTTAAAAGGAAGACATTGGTACAACTTTCCTCTATGATCGTTTAACTAGTGCAGCCATGCGACCTACTGCCCACCCCACCGGAACACAAGGATGAAAAAGTTGGACAGTGCCTGCTATACAATGAACATTTTTTTTCCCTGAGTGACCCAAGGCTCCCTCATTAGTGTGATGTCTAAAGAAGCTGCTGCCTTTTCATTTTAATGTGAGAGACATAATTTTCTTGTTGTTTGCCAAGGCTGTCAGATAATAGACAAATTGCCTTTGATAAAACATGCTTTCAATTTCTCCAGTGTAATAATTCAATTTTCATTTTCATAAGGGATTGTTTATTTTGATGACTTGAATTGGTTGACTAGGATGTCAGTGTCTAGTACTCATTGGTAAAGATTGTAGTCTGAGTGATAATTCAGGAGAGCATATGCTCCTATCACATTTATTATGTAAAAATGCTTTTCTGTGTTTAACTCTTGAAAATCAAGAGTGACATCTCATTTGAGTAAATAATTTCTCTTGGCCTATTTCTCCCTAAAAGTCACTTAGAAACGAAGACAATTTGTGCAACTATTTATTGAGGGATTTGAGCAGTGCTGTTTATTGAAGGAAAATGGATTCTAACTCCTGGATTTTCAACTCCTATAATTCTTGCTAGTGGTTCATATTCCTCTTCTTTATTTCCCTACCTGATTGTGGGTGTGTGCACACATACCTTTCTCTCTTGCCCTATTAATAGACAAACTAGACCTCAAAAGAACTTTAATTTTAAAAAAAATTAATAAAAGTACTCTATATACATTGTAGAAAATTCTAATGAAAAAAGGTAAAAATCCTTTAAGTTCCTGTTTACTTCTTTGTCCTTAGCTTATTTAAATCTCTCAAAATTAAGAGATTAACATCTGAAAAGTTCTTCTGTTAATTATCTTAGCTTTCCTGTCCAGTCATGTATTCACTGGAAGAGCAGCCCTGGGGTATGATGCTGTGCTATCCTTCTCGTAAGCCCTGCCTTGATTCTAGTCAACAGCTGAGCAAGCTGTGAACCCCTACCACACACCAGACACGATGTTAAGCACTGAAGACACACAGGCAAATAATATGTAGGTCCTAACTGGCAGATATAGACAGACATGGTTGTCTGGTTGAGGACTGGTTGAGGAAGTGCCCTAGCAAGGGTGCGGCTGACCTTGAACAGGAATCTGGGAGAGGCAAGCATTTCACATAGCTTCTCGAGGAAAAGTCTGCCTGGAGAGACCATTTGAGTGTTCTTGGTATATTAAAGGTAACTAAAGCCACACATTGAGTTATATTACCTAGGAGAGAATAGAGAGGAGAAGTAAACACAGGTCCAAAACTTAAAAACATTTAATGGTAGGCAGGAGGAGGTGAGCTTGAGAAGTTGAAAAGAAACAGAAGTAACTGGAAAACCAGCAAATGTGGTATCCAGTGGGCACAAGCAAAGAATGATTCAAGATGGAGGAAGTAGTCCATAGGGTCTGAAAGATAATCATTAGGTTTAGCAACATAAATGTTATTGGTGACACTGACGAGCTGTTTTATGATATGTTAGCAAGAAACCAGAGAGGAGTAAATGCAGAGGTGTTAGCAGCATCACTAAATGCCTTTTACCACTTTTTAACATGTTAATGTAATTATTTGGTATATGGTTCTGATGTTTCCATTATTTAAAATGTGGGTTCCTTATGTGCATTGACTAGTCTTAGTACTATACCTACTCCATGGAAAGTATCGAGTAAATACTTGATGAGTAAATCTTCCTTCCCACAACTGCTTCTCCTATGTTGTCACTGCCATTTCCCTCTGGTCTTTGATTGTTCTTTCTCCTTGCTTTTCCTGCATTTGATAGGCTTCCAGGTTTTATGCGTTCTTCTGCAACCTCTCCATATCAGTTTTTGGCTAGTTAACTCCCTTTATCCAAGAAATTAAATCTTCAGTTAAGAATTAAATTATAGGGGCACCAGGGTGGCTCAGTGAGTAAAACCCTCTGCCTTCAGCTCAGGTCATGATTTCAGGGTCCTGGGATCGAGCCCCACATCAGGCTCTCTGATCAGCCTGCTTCCCCAACTTTCCCTCTGCCTGCCTCTCTGCCTACTTATGATCTCTCTCTCTTTGTGTCAAATAAGTAAATAAAGACTCTTAAAAAAAAAAAAAAGAAATTATAACCGAAGTTAAATTAGAACATACATAAAATCCCTCCCCTTCCACTCTGTGTTCCCTTCCTCCCCACTGTGTGAGTTCATGTATCTCCTCCCTCCCTCTCAACTCCTTTTCCTCCCTCTCCATCCTTTCCCCCATCTTTGCTTTTCTGTTTTTTTTTTTTTTTAATAAAAACTTAAATGCCATTTTGTCCAGAACATACAAGTTGTAGAAGTAGGGAAGAATCACTAATTACCACAGTTGTTTCATGGAGACATATTTGAAAGCTAGTTCAAGGACCACAATAGATTGACACAAAAACTGAAAGAATAAATATTAAAGGGGTAAAATTTGAGGAATACTTAAAGTCTCAAATTATTGAATGATGAAGATTCTGTGAGTCTGACAACTTGCCCTTGGGTTAATGACACCAAGAGAAAACAGAAGTTAGGAAATGGGATATTAGCTATTGTTTTCTTTGTCCCATCAATGATGATGTTTTAATCCTTAGACACCCATTAACTAAAAGGATTTGACTGAGCTCCGAGTCCTGTGGTGCAGTCCCCCAGCGCAGAGCCCTGCCTGGGCCGCTGAAGGATGAATCTGATTGAGGCAGGAAGCGCCATCTATAATGGTGGCCTCATCTATAATGGTGCCCGCCTTTACCTCCTGTAATGCTCAGGGGAGGAGCAGCTTATCTTCAGGATGGCCAATTCTTTATGGTTAGTATCAGAAATGAGTCTATCAATCAGCCACATGAGACTTTTAAAGGGGCACCGGGGCCATAAACTTTATGAAAAAGGCTAGAGATTGCATTCAGCCCTCAAGCAGATACACAATTACCCTAAACCCAGTTCAGGGCAGGGAGACTAAATCTTCTTTTTAAAAAACAAAACAAAACCTGACAAAGTCAAGACCCCCACACTCATCATGGCTCTTAGAAGTAAAGAGATAAGAGATAGCAGTTGTCAGACAAATCTTCTCCCCTATAGCTGCTCAGAGAAAAGAAGAGGAAGGGCAAGGGAGGAAATGGTAGAGAGAAGGGAAAACAATTAGGCTGGGAGGGGAAGAAAACGAAGGGAGAGTAGAGAGAGATGTTTCTGGAGTCTGTAAATACTTGCCTGCTTAGGTGATGAACTCATTGATATTGAGGGGACTTGAAAAATCTCATTGATTTATTCACTGTAGGCAGAAGTTAGAGAAAATCTCATTTTCATGAGCTTCCCTTCCTATCACTCAGTTCCCTGGTGACACAGAAAGTAAACCTTTTCTAAGGGTTTTCCCAGACAGTTTGACATTTTGTTGAATTAACTGGCATATATTGTACCAAATTTATATGCTGCATCTTTCCACCCAAGCAATGAGTGATTTTATATTGAATAGAGTTTGGGGGCCACCAAGAGAACTCTGGAAACTTTCTAGGGTGATCTTGCTTCTGAAGCCTGCCTGTCGGCCTCAAAAATCTCCCCCCTGTCTCACTGCCTACCCACCTGGATATAAATGGTGAGGGCATTCTAAATCTCAGCAGGATTCTTCTCTGACACCCGAGATCAGTCCCCTGAGGTTCCCTGTGTATGTGCTGTCATAATGTTTTATCTGGTAGATATCGAGAACATCTGAAATATTTGGAAAAAGTTATGAGGAAGGAAGATTAGATGAATGAAGCATTATATTGCTGGTACAGCTGGGTCTGTTTTGATCCCAGTGGCAAATATTCCATATATAAATGTTGAGCCAAAAAGGAACAGTCTGTATTTTGGTGTGTCCCCCATTTAGGAAGCACATGCTATCCAACTACCACTGTGAATGACTCTGAAAGACAGAGTTATGTCCATGGTTTCCTAAGGCTGCTGGAATGAAGTTTCACGAAGTGGGTGGCTTAAAACAGCAAATTTATCATCTTTCCGTTCTGGATGCTAGAGGTCTAAATTCAAAATGTCTGCAGGGCCATGCTGAAACCTGTAGGGGACAAGTCTCCACCTTTCCCTTCACCCCGTATTTTCCCTGTCTTTCTGTCTTCTCATGACCACCATCTTATAAGACACCATGTCCTATTTGGATTAGGGGCCCTTCTTATTCCACTATGATTTTTAACCCAGTTATATCTACAAGAATTCTATTTCAAAATAAGATCACATTCAGGGATTAACACTTCATCTTTTTTTTTTTTTAAGGAGGGACAGGTACATAATTTAACCTGTAATAGTGACAATAAGAAATGTTCATTTGAAGTCTTAACCAAATAGACCTAGACATATTTCTAATTGAATATAGTACACACTTAAGTAGAAATCACTGATATCAAAGATTGTGCTAGGTGCTATTTGAATTATATGAGATGATCAATATTAAACCCCACCAAAACCTCCAGGTACCTGAATACAGCTGTATTATATTATTGAACGTCTTTCAGACAGAGATAACAGATTATATGAAAATTTTCATACTTATACAGGACATAAAGAATACAGTAGTGATTTATGATAGTTGCTACTATTTATAGCGTACAAAAATATTTGCCAGGCACAATTCTAAGTGCTTTACATTCAGTTTACTCCTCATGGCAGTCCTGTATGGTATGTACAAATCAGGTCAAGCTCTTTTCTTATGGAACTTATATATTCGTGGTTTGTTTCCTAGTCCCTGTGGGTCTGAGTAATTTCATCTTTACAATGAGATAAAATGAACCTCCCGATCCTTTCCTGCATTGGTACTATTGTCTCCATTACTCTGTTGCTATAGTTTTGGGAAGATGTGGGCACTGGAAGGTTTTAGCATTTAAAACATACCTGGAATGGATTTCACTCTTGATCTTTCTTTGCCTTATATTGCTGAGTTGACACTTACCAGACTGAGCCCGCTACATTGGGTTGAGGTCTCAAGTGCTGCTGACAGAAATGAGTGCAAAATGGAGTCACTTCAATAGAAAATGGCTATTTGAAAGTAAGCTCCATGAGCACTAGAATTTCTGTCTGTTAACTGCTATTTCTGTAGCATCCAAGAGAGTAACCGGCCCATTAGAAGATGTTCAGTAAATATTTGTAGAATGAATGGATGATATTAATTAGCAGGCATTTCACACCCAAAGCTTGAATCATGCCATGGAAAACAGGGTATCACTGGCTTTTGGTACACAAACAAAATGGCCACTCTAAAATTGAAATTATATATTATGCTACTTAGGATAACTGGTTTGAGACTTTGCTGAAACAAAACCACACTAGAAAGCCCAGCAATATTTCTTTCCCAGACACCTAAACCAGAACTTAGTAGTCTATTACTGTGACCTGAGTGGGTGGTTGGTTTATGTGGCATCCCTTCTTTAAATTGCTTCACACCGAATCAGGAAAACAAACAGGAAGCTCCTTTGCAACCTTAGTTCTTTCACTTCCCCTCCAGATCTCCTTTAGGGTGGCAGGTTACCTCCTTTTGGGTGGCAGGTTACCTCCTTTTGGGTGGCAAAATAATCGGTTGACTTAAAGGGCTGGTGAGGAATTACGTGATGCTGACATCTGACATGATTAAGCTGGTCAAAGGTACAAACTGGAAAATATTTAGAGAAGAACTAATCTTAAAGTACAAGAGGAGACCTTGCTGAAAATCACTTTTCAGTCTAAGGTGGTGAATAAAGTAGAGGGACGTTTGGGTAAAAAGCAAAAACAAAAAAATTCTCAGATATGCTTGAGAGCCATCAATATGATGTCTCAAAAGCTTTTGGAATCTACTGTCTGCAAGATAAATCATGCCATGAGTAACATACACTATGTGAAGAACATAAGTGGAGCATGGGCAGAACAAGTTATCTCTCACCTTGCCCTGTAAATGATCTCCTTTGAAACATTCTTGCTTCTGTGTTTACCTTTCCTGCTAGAAGTCTGCATGATGGTTGGTTATGTGCCAGATGACCCTTGTCGTTTTTTTGATCTTTCCCAGGGCCCTGCATAGCACAGTTTGCATACTAAAATATGTTTAATTTTAAACTCTAGGAAAAAAATTTTTTTCAGTGATAAAATTTTTTAAAAAGATTTATTTATTTTAGAAAGAACTAGGGTGGGGGAGTGGGATGAGGGATGGGCAGAGAGAGAGAGAGTCTCAAGCAGACTCCACCCTGAGCATGGAGCCCAGCATGGGGCTCCATCTCATGACCCTGAGATCATGACCTGAGCTGAAACCAAGAGTCAGACACTTACCCAACTGTACCATCCAGGTGCCCCTTTCACGGACACATTTTCAATCTTACAATTGAACATTTTATCATATTACCTCAGAACAACTAGTTGCTGGAGTTTGAGCCTGGAAAGATCTGAAATAAGGAAAGATCCCATTCAGAAGCAAGGAGCCTTTCTGGGGAGCATGGGTGAACTACCTCATAGTATTAATATTTTATGACATCCCAAGATTCCTATATTAAGAGGATTATGGATTTGCAGGTCCAAAAAAGGGGGAACCAAATACCATTTTGAAACCACGATACTGATATAGGCACCTTCTTATTTTTTCCTAGAAGTTTATCAGGCATAGAAATTACTTCTAGTAGCTAAGAAGGGGGTTTCCGATTATACTGACCTATTTTTTTCCCTGCTATTTAAATACTGGCATTCTTTTCTCCCAAAAAAGTAGTAGTGACAACTGAGTGATTAAGCTACCTGAGGATAGGAGGTCCGAAGTCAAGTATCAGCAGGAACCAAAGTGATATACATGTGAGAAATGATTCGGGAATAATAGGAGAATGCCAGAGTCCTAAGGAGGCACAGAATGTATGTTCCTTATACAGGAGTGATAGGATTGATGCTAGGTCAGAATGTGGCCCCAGGTTGCCAGGATGTCTCACTGTTCTCCCTGCCCTCCCTCTCAATGTGTGTGACCACTCAAGTTTAAAACACTGTGCAGGCCATCAGTTTGTAAACTCTGCATTAGGATGTCATCTCAAGGTTGTACCTCAGAACACAGGTTCTGAAAGAAAGTGGTCACCATTCAAAATAGATTCCTTGGGCAAAACAGTTTAAAAACCACTGGGTTAAACAGTTAACTGGCTTTCTTGACTCCAGGCTTCTCAGAACCTTAAATGCATTACTTACATAGTGAACCTCCAAGAGGAAGTTCAGGGTACCAGTCATTTCCCAAACTCCCCTGACCTCTGAACCCCCTTGTGGTGGATACTTCATCAATGTACTCTGAAAGACCATGTAGTAATTTACTTTGCAGTAAATAATGTGAGTGTAATTCCTGTAAGTGAAAATCCAAAGGGAACAGTAGATGAAAACATTGAAAACAAACAAATAGGCTTGCTAAAATAAAGAGGCTTGTAAGTGACCTTGACAAGTTGGAAACCATGATTTCAAGCTATGGAGAGTAGATGGGGGAAACAGTTGTGATTTTTGTTTTGTTTTATCAGCTACCTTGTGAATTAAACTTTCTTGTCATTAATTGAGTGTTGGCATTTTTGAGTTTTCGAGTGAGAATGAGATGGGAGATAAGGGATAATTGGTTCTGTAGTATTTGATGAGATCTTGACTTCTGATAGTCATTCCGTTAACAAATACTTCTCATGTACCCACTGTGACCAGGCAACATGCCAGCCACTGAGTCAAGTCTGGGATTAAATTACTGGTCTCACTAATGCCAGTTTTAACCTAAACCCAGGAATCAAAATGTGTATTTTTTTTTCTTAGACTTTTTTTTTTTAAGATCTTATTTGAGAGAGAGAGAGAAAGTGAGAGAGAGCATGAGAGGAGAGAAGAGATTATAGGGAGAAGCAGACTCCCACAGGGCTGGGAGCCTGATGCAGGACTCGATCCCAGAACTCCAGGATCATGACCTGAGCCAAACGTAGTTGCTTAACCAACTGAGCCACCAAGTATTTTCAAGTCATAATTTATCACAATGGAAAAGTGTAAACACAAAAAGGAATAATGTTTCCTTTCCTTCAGGGCGTTTCTGACAATATGAAAGAGAATCGCTTGGTTCCTAGCCATTACTGAGTCAATCTGACCTGACTTGGTTTGTAGTTACATATACAGCTATGAACGGTATTTGCTTCCCCATCAGATGCTGATAATCAGAATGATAGGAATGTGTTCACTTTGGCCTGGACAATTCTTACTGATGATTCAGAATACCATTTCCCTTTCTTGTTAATTCCTGAGAATCCTCCCCTTGTGTGTTCGTGCTTTGTTCTTTGTTTTTCCTGTCATTCTGAACCTCCAAATATTTGTAAATATTAAAGCCCAGGTCACAGGCCACATCTCTAGAGTCATCTCTGACCATTCCCACCACAAGTGGGAAGCCCACCATTCATCTCTATAACTTTCATTATGTTGGCTGGTACTTTCTCCCTTAGTTAAGAAATATTAATTCAACAGTGTATTCTATAATATTAATTTAGAAATATTAACTCAACAACATATTAAGTATATTAATTCATAAATAAATATTAGTTCAGCAGTATATTCCATAAATGTGTAGTAAGGGCCTATTGGGTGTACTGTACTAATGACAGTTGGAGATGAAGCAGACATCAAGGTGAACGAGATGATCACCAGCCTGATGCTGGTAACACAGCATGGATTTGAATATGTCTTCCTCTGATTAACTGAAACTATATAAATGAAAATGAAACTATATGTGTATATATATACCATATATAAATGAAAAATATATATATATTAATTGAAACTATATACCAAGTAAATAAATGATTTCATCTATCTGGAGTGCAGTGGCTTGTACATATTTACCAAGAAGTTTATTAAGCATGGGCTTGATTTTTCCCACATTCCTCAATCTTAGTTTTCAGTGCTGTAGCTTGATAATACTTTGAAAGAAACAGCTCATCTTTCTGGAAAACCTGCGTCCTTTTCATTTTGCAACGCTGTTGACTATCTCTCTTTATTTGCTCTAATTTCAATTCCATTTACAGGTAAAAATCTCTTCCTAGTCATCAGGCACAGAGACTATATGAGATGCAGACGAGGGGTTCTTGCAAGAGTTCAGCAAGTGCTTGCCACTTGACAAGAAAATTACAACTCAATTAGAGTGTGTCCACTTGCATTTTGTCCTGGAATTTGCTCAGCTTGTTTTCCCAAGCAGATCCAGCTCTGTTCTCTCCTCTACCGCATCTTTCTCTGTTAATGAAAATTGTCCTTCAATCTCTGTTTATCCTTTAGCCAACAAACTAGTTTCAGTGGCAGCATTATGGTTACAGCCCACAGAAACCTTTTCTGTGCAGTAATTTAGCTGTCAGTCTGGAAGTGGTAAAGCAGCAGAAAGATGGATGTTGAGCCCGAGGCATGCCTGAGCAGATACCCTGTGTGTCCCTACTTGGATGTGCACTTATTAAAGTAGAAAGGAAAAATGCTTGCCCCAATTTCTCTGGGCCATAACTACATTCTAGCTAGGGTTTCTTGTTTTTTTTTTAAATTTTTACTTATTTTTATTTTTTTTATCAGAACTCTGCTAATTGCTAAGAATCCTCTTATTAGTCATTTAGAGGATGGGGTAGAGGGTGGAGATGATTTAGTAAGGGAATTGTCCTCGAATAAAAACAACTGGAAAAGCAAATGACTATGACATTTGTGGTGGAATCCCCAGGTACAATATCATATGAGCATAATATTTTGGCAGTTTTTGGCAGGAGAGAGCAAATAGGAACTTGGGAGTTTCTATACAAGAACTGGTATGTGAAATCATAATTTCAGGTCCATCCACTGACTAATGACCATGAGCAATCAACAAATTGACATATTAACTCTCTTGACACTTTGGTTTGTAGACCAACAAGTTGCTTGATGGTGCCATTAGATGTCTGAGAGTGCTGGAAAACCCTCAGTCAGCATCTGGTCATCAAAGTAAAATTTTACCCATTAATTCAGATATATTTTATTGCATTGTATTCTCAACATACTTTATTAGCAGGAACAATCCATTCAGGACTTAAGCCCTAAGTTAAAGTAGTCCATAAATTGAATAGTGTCCATACGAGTGGTTTATTTTTTAATTTGGGAGCATTATATATGCCTTATACATATAATGGCAATTACCAGAGTTCTGTGGCTAGTTTAAGATTTTTTTTTTAAAGATTGTATTTATTAGATTGAAAGAGGGTGAGTAAGCGTGCCATGCATGTGTGCAAGAGAGAGAGAGAGAGAGAGAGAAAGCAGGCATGAGAGGGAGCAAAGGGAGAGGGAGAAACAGACTCCCCACTGAGCAAGGAGCTAGATGTTGGACTTGATCCCAGGACCCAGAGATCATGATCTGAGCCAAAGACAGATGCTTAACTGACTGAGCCACTAGGGCACCCCTCTGTGGCTATTTTAGAAATGAATTTGCCCACATTTAGTTTTTGTTTCTTGAGCCCTCAAGAAAACACCAAACACTACTCTGCCCTAGTATGTACCAAGTATGTTTTCCCCAGAACTCCACCTTGCTGAAATTTTTAGTAAATAAATGATTCAGTGCTCAAGTAGGTTTGAAAAGTTTTCAAATTGTGTTCCCATTTTGAAGAGTCACTCTGAGCATTTACATATAAAAGATTTTGAAGAAGTGTTGTAATAAATGAAATCTTTTAAGTTTGTGGTTTTTTTTTTTTAAGTAAAGCAGTGTTCCCAAAACCCAGTAAAGCCACTGACATCTTTATTCCAATCAAATCAATTACTCTGTGGGAGAACTGGAGATTCTCACTCTGCTTCAGAAGGGAAGCTACCTTATGAACTGCAGTGCTTCTCAAGAGGCAGAGGTTGTGAGGGTGGGATTTCTAAGAAACCTCTGGTCCGGTATGATGATAGCTATAGATGGCATCAGGACAACCAAAAGCATCAAATCTTTTCTCTTCCTAGTCTTTTAGATCTTTGTGTGAAAAAGAGCTGCTTCTGTCAGCATTTGCTCTATGTCATCTACAGTAAGCCAACTCTATCTTAAGTCCAAGAAGAAATATGTTGGTCTTAAAAAAAAATGGTGAGGGAGGCGCACGCATGTGTGCCTCAGTTTGTTAAGCATCCAACTCTTGATTTCAGCTCAGGTCATGATCTCAGGGTTGTGAGATCGGACCCTACCTTGGGCTCTGCACTGGACGTAGAGTCTGCTTCAGATTCTCTCATATACCCCCTTCTCTCTTTCTCTCTCCCTCCCTCTCCATTTTCCCTCTCTCCTTCTCTCAAAAAAAAAAAGGTTAGTTATATGTTTATAAATATATATTATGTATTTTAAATGTATTTTATATATTATATAGTATAATTTTTATATATAATATATATTATATATAAATATATTTGTAAATATATAAATGGTCCATTGTATAAATATACCTCAATTTGTCCACAGACGGTGGTTTTATTGCTGTGATCTCTGTTTCATAGATCTGTGGGTCAGATTTTATGTGGATATCATACCATTTTTTTAAGTTTGTGTATTTATATTTGGTAATATCTGCACCCAACATGGAACTTGAACTCATGACCCTGAGATCAAATTGTACGCTCCTCAGACTAAGCCAGCCAGGTGCCCCAATACTGTACCATTTTAATTACTATAGTTTTATAATATAGTTTGAAATCAGGAATTGTGATGCCCTCAGCTTTGTTCTTTCTCAAGTTTGCTTTGGATACTTGTGTTCAATGTTTATCAATTTTGAGGAGTTTTTGCATCTGTTTTCATCAGGGATATTCATCTGTAATTTTCTCGTGGAGTCCTGAGGCAGGGTTGACATCAGGGTAACACTGGCCTTGCAAAATGAGTTTGGAGTGTTCCATCCTCTCCCATTTTTTGCAGGAGTTTGAGAAGGGTTGGTATTCTTTAAATGTTGGTAGAATTCACTGAAGCTATCTGGCAATGGAATTTCCTTTGTAGGGAGGTTTTCTGTTCCTGATTCAGTTTTCATAGTAGTAATTAATATGCTCAGATTTCCTATTCCATCATGATTCAGTCATGATAGTTTTATAGTTCTAGGAATTTATCCATTTCTTCCATGTTGTCTGATTTGTTGGCATATACTTATTTCTAGAAGTCTCTTATAATTCCTTATAATTTTATGATATCAGTTGTAACATCTTTTATTCTTTTGAGTCTTCTTTTTTACTTGGTGAGTCTAGCTGAAGGTTTCTCTGTTTTATCTTTTTAGTTAATGAGCTTAGTTTCATACTTTTCAGATTGTTTTAGTCTGTCTCATTTATTTCCTCTCAGATATGTCATATTTCCTTCCTTCTACTAACTCTGGACTTAGTTTGTTCTTCTTTTCTAGTTTCTTAAAGTTAGGTTGCTTGAGATCTTTGTTTTTTTATTTTTTGAAGATTGATTTCTTTGGGAGAGAGTGAATGTGCACCTGTGGGGGAGTGGCAAAGGGAAAGGGGGAGAGAATCTTCAAGCAGAGACTCCTTGCTGAGTGTAGAGCCTAACGAGGGGCTGGATACCACAGCCCATGAGATGTTGACATGAGCCAAGACCAAGAGTCAGATGCTCAACCTACTGAGCCACCTTCACGCTCCTACTTTGTTTCTTAATATAGGTGCTTATTGCAATGAACTTCCCTTTTAGAACTGCTTTTGCCATATCTCATTAAGTTTGGTATGTTCCATTTCCATTTTCATTTGTCTCAACATGTATTTAGATTTTTCTTTTGATTTCTTCTTTAACTCACGGATTGTTGAGTTCATGATACTTAATCTGCACATATTTGTGAATTTTCTGGTTTTCCTCTTACAATTGATTTCTATTTTCTTAAGATTGTGCTTAGAAAGGATGCTTGATAGAATTTTAATCTTCTTAAATGTACTATGACTTACCTTGCGTCCTAAAATATGATCTCTCCTGGAGAATGTTCCGGGTACGCTTGAGAAGAATGTGTGTTCTCTTGCTTTTAGAATGAATGTCTCATAATCGTTCATTTATCTGGTCTAACATATCGTTTAAGTCCAATGCTTCCATATTGATTTTCTGTCTGGATGATCTATTCATTGTTGAAAGTGGGATATTAACACCCCTTACTGTTATTGTATTGCTGTCTGTTTCTCCCTTTACATCTGTAATATTTGCTTTATATATTTAAGTACTCGTATGTGGTGTGCATAAATATTTACAGATGCTTTATCCTCTTGTTGAATTCACCCCTTCATCGTTATATAATGACCCTCTTTGTCTTATATTACAATCTTTGTCTTAAAGTCTATTTTGTCTGGTATAAATACAGCTTTCATTTTTCATTTACAAGGAATATCTTTTTTCATCTTTTCACTTTAAGTCTCTATGTGTCCTTAAAGCTGAGGTGAGTCTCTTGTATGTGGTTTCTAGTTGGATCTTGTGTTTTGTTTTTTGTTTTTTTAAAATCCATTTAACCATTCTGTCTTTTGGTTGGAGAATTTAGTCCATTTACATGTAAAGTAATTATTGTTACATATGGACTTATTGTCATTTTATTGAATGGTATTTGTTGTTGTTGTTTTGTAATTCCTTTGTTCCTTTCTTGCTCTCTTCCTTTGTGATTTGATGACTTTCTTTAGCGTTATGCTTAATTCCTTTATCTTTTATGTATCTACGTAGGTTATTGCTTTGTGGTTATTACCATGAGGCTTATATTAAACATCTTGTATTTATAACAGTCTATTTTATTTGAACAAGTTTAATACATTCTAAAGCTATCCATTTCTACTACATTCTTCCATGTTTAATGTTTTTGATATCACAATTTGTCTTTATATCTTGTGTATCCTTTAAGATATTATGCAGTTAGAATTACTTTTTACTATTTTTGCTTTCAACCTTCAGATAAGATTTGTAAGACATTAATATACCACATAAGGACATTTGATTAGTCTGAATGAATTAAATTACATATTTACTTTTGCCAGTGAGATTTATGCTTTCGTATATTTCCCTGTTACTAATTAGGACCCTTCTGTTTCAGCTTAAGGAGATCCCTTTACCATTGTAAGGTCCTTCTAGTGGTGCTGAACTCCTTCAGGTTTTGCTTGTCTGGAAAACTTTTATCTCTCCTTCCATTGTGGAGGACAACTTTACCACATAGAGTGTTCTTGGTTGGCAGTTTTTTTTGTTTGTTTGTTTGTTTTTCTTTCATCACTTTGAATATATTGTGCCATCCCCTTCAGACCTGCAGTTTCTGCTGAAAAATCTGCTTATGGTCTTTTTGGTATTTCTTTGTATGTCATAATTTGTTTTGCTGTTTTTAAGATTCTCCCCCTTGTCTTAACTTAGGAGAGTTTACTTATAATGTGTCTTGGTATGGGTCTTTTGGGATTCATCTAATTTGGAATTCTTTGTACTTCCTGGATCTGGATATCTGTTTTTTGTCTCAGGTTAGGAAAGTTTCCAGTTATCATTCTTCATAAAAGTTATTTGCCCCTTTTTCATTCTTATATTTTTCTGTGACCTCTATAATGTGAATATTAGTTCCATAAGTGCCTTAATCTATTCTTACTCATTTGTTCTTCTTTCTGTCCACCTCTGATTGGATGAATTCCACTGCTCTTTGAGTTGGCCAATCCTTTCTTTTGCTTCATCCCATCTGCTGTTGAATTCCTCTATTGACTATTTCAGTTCAGTGGTTGTATTGTTTAGTTCTGTGATTTCTGCTTGGCACTTTTTAACATTTTCTATCTCTTCGTTGAAATCCTCACTTTGTTCATGCATTGTTCTCCTGGCCTCAGTGAGTATCTCTACGACTGTTATTTAAAATTCTCCAGCAGATAAATCTCTTATCTCCATCTCATTGAAGTCTTTTTCTGAAGGGTTATCTTGTTCTTTTGTTTAAAATGTGTTTTCTGTTTCTTCATTTTTCTTGACTCTTTGTGCTGCTTTTCATACATTAGATTAAAAGAAAAAGAAATCCCCCTCTCCAAGTCTTAGAAAAGTGGTCTCATGTAGGATATGAACCTTATTTTCTAATCCTGCCCTAACTCTTGGTTGTCTTTCAAATCTCTGTGATTGTCTAAACAGCTTCCTTTGTTCTTCATGGCTCCAAGTAGTTGAAGGTGTTCCAAGACCTGTCAGTGTCCCAAAGAGGTGGATCTCGGGCTGCATCTAGAAGCAGACTGATTGGAATTTGAACTCTCAGGCAGCAGCTTTCAAAGTCGACAGAAATATCTCTTTCAGAGGAAGACTGGGAGATGAGCACTTCTGTTTGCTCCCTCTGTCCTGAACTTTGGAGGAGTAGTCAGTTAAGAACTTTCTTTTTTGCTACTATCTTATTGAACTTGTGAACATAAGCTCCACTGACTGCCAGAGGTATGCTATCAAGGGATGCATCTTCTGAGTGGCAGCCACAAAAGCTGAGGTATCAGATGTGTGCATAAGCTCCTTTCTCAGAGACCATGGCAGTCTCAGGTATGGTAGAGGTGAGCACAAAGATTGTCCCAGCTGGCATTCCCTATCTCTGAGAGGGCTCTAGTCAGCCTCTGGGTGTGTGTTAAATTGGAAGCCTGCCCCTCAGGCCTCAGCTTTCAAGATAGGCAAATATCCTCCTTTCTGAGAAAGATTGGGCACTTCTATCTGCTGTTTCTATACTGTGTCCAGGGGAAGAGCCAGTTAAGAGCTATGTGTTTGTTTAGTCATATAGGACCCACAAATCTGAGATCTGCAGGCTACCAGAGCCAAATAATCAAGCGGGGAGGTCCTCTGGGTGGCAGACACAGAACCGGGACATGGGTGATGTACACAAGCTCTTTTCCAAAAGATAGTAGAAACCTGTAGTTAGGCAGAGGGAGAACATGAGGATGGCATCTGCCAGCTCCTGTAGTCTCTGAAGAATATTGTAGTCAGACTCTAGATGTGTGTTAAATTAGAAGCCTGCTCCTCAGCTGAAACTTTTGACATAAATAAGAAGTCCTCTTTCACTGAAAGACTGAGTGTGTTTCAGTCTGCTGCCTCTGTGCTGTGAGGGATTAGCCATGTGGTGAGTCTATGCAAGTCCTTTAAGAACTATCTCTTAGGGGTGCCTGGGTGGCTCAGTGGGTTAAAACCTCTGCCTTCTGCTCAGGTCGTGATCTCAGGGTCCTGGGATCGAGCCCCACATTGGGCTCTCTGCTCAGCAGGGGAGCCTGCTTCCCCCTGTCTCTCTGCCTGCCTCTCTGCCTACTTGTGATCTCTCTCTCTGTCAAATAAATAAATAAAATCTTAAAAAAAAAAAAAAAAAAAAAAAACTATCTCTTAGTTTGCTATAGCCTTGTGGGTTTTGTTAATGTAAACCCCACTGGCTTTCAAAGCTGGATGTTTTAGGATCCTGTCCCTCAGGTGGAAATCTTAATAGCTAGGTCACCAGATAGAGGATTCAAAACCTTAATTCCTTAGAAGCTGAGGGTTTTGAGTTTCCTCCCAGTTGTATGTCATTGTACATAGAACTGGAGGGAAGGAGTTTATGGTAAGATTGTGTCTCAGACTCCCTACCCATTTTTTGTAGGTTTTTGCCTTACTCTCAATGTGTAGGAGTCCCTCTGTTGGTTTTTGGATTTCTTTTGGAGGGAGCTGTTCTTTGTGTAGCTGTAGATTCAGTGTGTCTGTGACAGGAAGTAATTTCAGGAGCCTCTCACAACTTCATCTTGAACTGAAACCTCATGAAGTTACTCTCTATCACTATGCGTTATCCTTCTCTGTCTTGGATAATGTTCTTTGTCTTGAAGCTTACTTTGCTGTTATTTATATAGCTACTCCAGCTTAAAATATCTGTTTCAATGGCATATTTTCTTCAATATTTTTTCTTTTAAATTCTGTGCAATCAATCAATCAATAGATTCCATGCCTTTATTTTTAAAATGTGTCACTGGTAAAGAATATAGAAGTGAGACTTGCTGTTTTTCCTAAATCCAATCAGACAATGTATTATTTTTCATTATTTAATCCATTTACATTTAACGTAATTATGATATCTTTGGATTTATGTATAGCATCTTGCCATTTGTATTATATTTCTCCCATTTTGTTTTTATAGTTATTTTTCCTCCTTTCCTGCTTTTTAAAGATAATTTGACAGTTATTTAGTATTGTTTTATCTCCAGTGTATATTTATTAGCTATACTTCTTTGTATTCTATTTCTGTACTTGTTTTAGGGTTTATAATACATGTCTTTAGTTTATGCTAGTCTACTTTGATTTAATGTTATATCTCTTTAAGTACAGTGTTAAAAAGCTTACAATAACATCTTTCTATTTATTCCCTCCTGTCCTTTGTATTACTGCTCTCATTTCTTTTACATATTGTGTGAACCCCCAAGCAGAGTGCTACTTTTTTCTGTAAGCAACAATTTGTCTTTTAATAAATTAAGAAACAAGAAAAAATATTATTTATGTGTACCCACACATTCATCTTTACAAGTGCTCTACTTCTTCATGTAGTCTTAAATCTCTCTCAGACTATTTTACTTCAACCTGAATCACTTTATATGACATTTATTATAATGCAAGTCCCCTGATGCTGCAATCTTTAAAATTTGTTAACGTGAAAGTGTTTTTGTACCACCTTTGTTCTTGAGGAATACTTTTGTTAGATATAGAATTCTACTTTGTAAGGTGTCTAGTTGTGTTTTATTTACTTAATTGCAGAACTTTAAGATATTCTATTGCCTTCTTGCCTGAATTGTTTCTCATCAACACAGCTGTTATTCTTATCATTTCTCTGTGTGTCATATGTCTTTTCTCTTGTGACTGCTTTAAAGACCTCTCTTAATCTTTTGTTTTCAGTATTTTTAGTAAGTGCTTAATGTTTTTTTGATTGTTTATAACCATTACGTGTGAGATTAAGCTCCTAGAATCTTGATAGTTATTAAAAAGTGTAGTGTTTTGGAATAACATGGGTCATTATTTATCATTTTTGTTTAAATATATTTCTTTTGCCCTAATCTGTCTCCTCTTTCTTTTGAGGACTCTGGTTACATGTATGATAAACCGTCTTTACATTGTCCATAGATTCCTATGGCTTTTTTTTTTTTTTTAATCTTCTCTGTGCTTCACTTTTAGAAAAATTCTATTGATCTTTCTTCAAGTTCACTGGTCTTTTCGTTTACCATTCCCAGTGTGCTATCGATCCCATTCAGTAATTTTTCCCCCTTTCGGGTGTTTTTCAATTCTGGAATTGAAAAACAGTTCCCTTCCCTCCAGTTCTATGTACAGTTCGGGAATTTCCATTTGGTTCTTTTATAGTTTGTATTACTCTGTTGCGATTTGTCACTTGTTCACTCATTAAGACCATCTTTTGTTAAATCAATGAAAATGTTCATAATAACTTCCAAAATCCTTATTTGCTAATTCTAACATTTATGTGATGTCTGTGTTTCTATATTCTATTTTATCTTTCATAGTAATCTCCCCAACACACAGGTTTTTATTATCTATTAATTACTGAATTTATGCTACATGTGATGAATCCTTTATTGTTGGGATTCTGGATTATATTATCACCCTTTAAAGATAGCTTTGCTCTAGTAGGCTATTATGTGGAGTTTTTAAACTAGAGTTTTAGGTTGACTTTAGTCTTTGTTGGGACAAATCTGCAGTAGCTCTTCTTTATAGGCCTATAGTTGCCATACTTCTAAAGCATGACCTTTATAAAGTCCTACCTGGATACTCTGGATATTCCACAAAGTCTAGCCACTTTGAACCAAATTGAAATTTCTTCCAGTACTCTGTGACCTCTGGAATCTTCATTCATCAGCTCCTGACAGTAGCTATTCTCTCAGTAGCTATTCTCTGCCATACCTTAGTGAGTTTCAGCCTCAGGGTGAAAACAGTATTTGGCTAATCATTTGGTAATTAAGCTTTCTGTAGTATAGAAGAAATTGTTCTTGATTTTTTTTTTTTTTTACAACCAGAAAATTATTGGCATTTGGGAAGGATTTACAAAACACTCTTTAAAAAGTATAAACTATTCTTCTAGAATTCATGAGAAAATGCAAGGGGGCATTTTTTTCCTATTATTTGTCTGGCTCTAATTATATTTTTGTATTTTCCCCCTTTTTATATTTCCTTGTTTTCAGATGTTCAAATATTTGTTTTCAGATCTTTGGATTTGTTTCTATTCTTAATATGTATATTTATTTTGATCTAAAATTTTAATAAGATTTTAAAATTAATTTAAGTACATTTTTAAAAGGAGCAATTGCTAGCATAGACCCCACCATAAATCAATTTTATCTTCTAAATATCAGCATTTTGGGCACTTCTTCATGGAAAGCTACATTTTTATGTAAGAATCATGAAAAATTATTTGTGTAATGTCCTTTCAATAGAAAATTATAAATTATTAGGATCCATTATTTTGAAGATGGCACAAGGCATGCATCATCCCAAAAGCAGAAGATCAAGAGTATATAGCTCTAGATATGCCATGTGAAGTTCAAAAATACTGGATTATTTCATGAATTGGGATTTATTCTTTGGCAAGGACTACTGTCCTCTAATTCATGAGGTAGGAAGATAAGGATTTCATTAACAAATGTAGCAAAAGTCACAGAAAATGGAACAATTAGATATCTTACTGAGAAGCATGGGAAAACCTTTCTCAGGTTAAATTTTGTTTTAGCACTTTCACATTTCTGTCTTCCCTCTTTCCCTTCTTCTTTCCTGTAGCTTTTCCTTATTCTAGCATCTCATCTGCCCCTTCCAGATTTTCTTAAACTCTTACCCATTTAGTTCATTTCCTTTTATCCTGAACACAACACTGAAGGATAAACACTGTCAATTTTTAAAAATCTAATTGCTTAGTCTTGATCAGGGCCCTCTTCCTCCCAAATAATGAATTAGAAACTCTTGGCTCCATCATCTTCTTTCTATCTTACTACATCTTTCTATTTTACTAAGATAAGAAGTCGTCTTGGCCTAGACCTTCCATAATTGTCCAGATTTTTCCAAGTTCATTTGCATGGTCTTCATTCGAAATAATATAATGAAATAATCTAAACTTAGTGTACTCACTTATATTGTTACTGTATTAACCAGGGTAGGCTACAATATTGTAATAAATAGAACAATTCATGCTTAAGCCTGATAGAAGTTCATTGCTTTCTAACAACTTACCATAGGTGTTTAGGTTGGAGGCCGCTCTTCTCTGGGTAATTATTCAGGGACTTGGTCTCCTTCCATCTTGTGGCTTTGCCATTCCCTGTACCCTTGATGACTCAGCATGCTCAAGATCTGTTTACCACACCCAGGTTTTTTGGTAGAAGTGGAAAGAGAGTAGAAGAGAGTCACTCACCTCTTAATGGTCTGAGCTCAGAAATGGCCCATATCATCAGCCCACTCTCATTACACTCTGACTGTGGGGGTAATGAATTCTAATTAGGCCTGAATCATATGCCCCACCACTTGTCCAGTTCCTACCAGTAGGACAGGAAGTAGGCTGTCCACAGAAAAAGCAGCTCTGTTACTAAAACAGAGAAAGTGATCGTGGGCAAGGTAATTTCAGATGTTCCATACATCTTAAAACATTTCCCTTCCATGTTTGTATACAATATCATTTGGTTTTCATTACTTCCCAAGGTGAGTGGAGCAAGTGAGGACATCTTACCTCAGGAATGAAGATTTTTAATGAGTGATTTAAAGAAGATTTATATTTTTTATTTTTTAAATTTTTAAAAATGTTTTATTTGGGGGGCACCTGGGTGGCTCAGTGGGTTAAAGCCTCTGCCTTCAGCTCAGGTCATGATCTCAGGGTCCTGGGATCGAGCCCCGCATCGGGCTCTCTGCTCGGCAGGGAGCCTGTTTCCCCTTCTCCCTCTGCCTGCCTCTCTGCCTACTTGTGATCTTTCTCTCTGTCAAATAAATAAATAAAATATTTTAAAAAATGTTTTATTTTTAATTTTTGAGTGTGAGCAGGGAGAGGAGCAGAGGAGGAGGGAGAAAGAGAATCTCAAGCAGGCTCCACACCCAGCATGGAGCCTGATACAGAGCTCTATCCCATGACCCTGAGATTATGACCTTAGCCAAAGAGTCATACACTTGACTGACCGAGTCACCCACATGCCCCAAGGGAGATCTACATTTTTTATTTTTTTATTCCAAATATAAGGTTTGGTGTAATGGTTACAAAGTCCTACTTCCTGGGTTCAAAGTCAGGATCCACCATATCTTTCTTGTGTAACTTTATTTATTTATTTAGATTGTATTTATTTGAGAGAGAGAGAGAGGGAGAGTGTGAGAATGAGGAGGGGGAGGGGCGGAGGGAGAGGGACAAGCGGACTCACTGCTGAGCAGGGAGCCCCATGCAGGGCTCCATTCCAGGACCCTCACATCATGACCTGAGCCAACTGGCAGATGCTTAACCAGCTGAGCCTCCCAGGCACCCCACTTGGGTAACTTCTTAACCATGCAACCTCAGACAAGTTAGCCTCTTCATGCGTCAGTTTCTTCTACCATAAAATGGAGAGGATGATAGTCAATACTTAATCAGTTTGTTCTGAAGAATAAATGAGCTAATACACATAAATTGCTTTGAAGCATATTTGGCACGTAGTAAATGCTCAGTGAATGTAATAATAATAATAATAATAATAATGGTTACTAGAATTATTGTTCTCTTACCCAAGTACATGTTTTATAGGTGTGAGCAGTTTGAGGCTCTGATAGAGAAAGCTCTTGATAGATGTTAGATCTCAAGGATAAAAAACACCTAGAAAACTTACAGTATTATTTATTTAATTTCATGCCTTCTGCACTTGCTTTGCCTCCTGATGGTATTTCTATTTGTTTTCACAGAAGTCAATATTTTCCTGTTTCTCCCTTTGAAATAGATTTTTATGTGGGGCATGTAAACAGTGTCTGAAACAAGTAAAATTAAATTCTCCCAAGTTTAGGATCAAAACAGAAAAGTATGAGCCTGAAACCGTGGTTCACTGAAAGGTTGTAAAGGCCAGTAATTTTGCTTACAGAGAACCCAAAAATAAGTGGGGGAAGGGGAAATATGTTTGATAACTAGAGATTTTGCGGTAAGGATCTAAGGCAAAGGGTCAAAGTCATATGGATAAAAACAGTATTTGGCTAAACTTTTTTGATCAAGGAAGAGCTTTATTTGGTTTCGTATTAGCTTATTCACACTTCTCCTTGCTGTTTTCTCAATCAATCCTCGAGCGACTTGATACACCATGTCTAATTCTTCATAAATCAGCTAAACTTTAGAGTGATATTGACAGGGGCTTTGCTGACTCCATTGTTTCCTGTCAAGAGTTTTATTCGGCTTCAAAACAATTTGCCGTGAACGCCCTTGTTTGCTTGCCACACTGGTCTTTGTTTGGGCTGAAAACTTTGATTTATAACTGTATATAATTGATGGCTGTGGGGTAAGGGGACTATAGCTCATGCTCCTCCTCTTTTAATCTAGCTTTGCCTAGAAATCCATGTAGTAGAGCATTCTCAAGGGAACCAGGCTGGGAAATTTTCCATATACCCAATGGGAGGCCATTAATCATGGGGAGGAGTGTGTTTGTGAAAGTAAAGAAAACAAAAGTCAGACCACCTCAAGATGGCTTATCAAAAGAATAGATGTTAAAGCTAATGTATTCATTGTGGGGTATTTATAAAGAAAAGCTGAGCTATTTGGTGAACCCGATATATTTGCTACTCCAAAAGTGAAATTTGACATTAGTACTTCAAATTATTAATATTGAAAAGCCTCTCCAGGGTCCCCGAGGAGTCACTCAGTCGTTGACTGGGGAGAAGTTGAAAGCTCTTTTTAAATGGCACAAGTCTCTCTCTCTCTCTCTCTCTCTCTCTCTCTCTCTCTCTCTCTCTCTCTCTGTCTTTTTTAAAATAACAAACAAAAAAAGGCAGAGGAAAATACAGAATTTTTTTTGGCAGCTGCATTGCAATGTAGCTTGGGGTCCCTATCATCATGGTGTTCACTGAATTTAAGGCCCTGTTCTCTCCTCATCCTGTCCCCTTTACATTTTAGGAATTTAAAAAGAGTCTGTGAAACTTTCTAAGTTGCACGTTTCTTTAGAGTGTGAAGATTGATATGGAGTTTTTGAAAGCACTGAGAGAGTCTTCTCAAGGGTCAGAAAGAATAGAGTAAGTAATGATGGTTTTATTTCCTTAATATTCATCATGAAGATATCAGACTGGATCATTTATTTGTGGTTTATTTTGTTCCTCCATAAAAATTGTCTTGCCCAGTAAAGATACTTCACGATATTTCAATAGCCTATTTAGGAAAAGAAATTATACATGTATTTTTGCCAAATGAGTCATAATGCCAAGATTAGAGTAGTAGATCACTAGATACAGTAAATTTTAGGTGGCTTAGTTACACAAAGTGTTTTAGTGATGGAGAATGTTGATCCAGCAGGGATAAACAAAGGAAGTAACAAAATCAAAGACAGTTCTAAGCACTGATGGGGACTGGATCATATCCCACAAAAATATCCCAAATTGTGACAAGAACAGTGTGAGATATTGCTTAACGTCAGGTCACTTTATTTACTGACTGAATTGTTCTCATCATTGGAGTGGCGCTTACAGTAGTCTAAGGCAGCAAAGGTGGACTTTTATTTTTTTCACACACCTATTGATCTAGGCTTTCTTTGAAGTTACTTGTTGTATTTTACACTGTTTTATTTCAGTGAGGTTCAGCTATAGCCAGCCTCTCCTTGGAAGAGAAGCCAAGAATCTTTTCAGGTTATTTCTTCCTCTTTAAAGGAGTTTGAACTGATAAATAGTTCCCATGTGAAGGATGCTAAAGTCGAAATGGAAATAGTGCTTTTCATAGATTCTATCCCATGTTACATCAGAATCCTTTGAAATTATGAGAAAGACGGTTCCCAGATGTTGGTACATTAGCACTCAGAGTCACCACTTAATGACACGAGAATCAATGGGCCTTGGAGAACAATTCCTTAACATTGACCTCATGTGGGATGTAACTTCAATCCAGGTCCACGGATGTGACTTATCAGAAAAATATTCATTAACCAAATGACAGAAGGCAGTAATTAAAATCCATAGTTAATCTGAATGAAAGCACAAAATAACACAGACGGAGGACACCTTTGAAGAATTAAAAATCCATTTCCTTGAAAGGGGCAAGAGACAAGCTCTGAGTCCCCTTATCATCACAAAGAGCTAGATACCTTTGCACATCATCAGAAAGCTTTGTTCAGAATAACCCCTGTGGAGAGGAGACACATGCGTGGGAGTATCTTTTTTTTTTTTAGTTCTTTCATGAGAAAAATGAATATTTGAGGAGAGACTCTATTATGGGATATTTTTAAGCCTTTCCAAACTTCTGATATTTGTTCTGTGTTCCAACAGCTCTGCATTTCAAAACCAATATTTGTTTTGCACGAGTGTTCCAATCTTACGAAATATTTCACTACCTGTGTTCAAGGTGTAACCCCCCCCCCCAAAATCTCCGGTCACTGTACTCACAATCCCCTATGCTCTTAAGAAATTAAAGCTTCAGAACGAAATCTCATTCTGGACATTTTCCATTGAACCACCTTCCTGTTGTCCGATGCTATCCTATAATGTGGATGTCGTTGCCTTGGGGGACAAGATTTTTTATTAGACTTCCAGGATGTAGCCCCTTTTAATAGACAGTCGATGACTCTCGTCTCACTTCCTGGATAAACAGTTCAGCTGCGGCAAAAAATAAAATATTCATGTCCTGGTACTGAAGAGCCAAAAATGCCCCCAAAAAGGATTATGTTTTAACCCTAAGCAGAGAAGATTTTCAGAAACAGCCGGTGTGCACTTACATAAATAATTGCTGTACGGTGATCATAACAGGCTCTCTCATTCAAACTCACACTCCATTTTTCACGTGGGGGAAGAGATGGTTTCCTTAAAAAAATGTTTAAAATAATCCCCGATCTCAAAAGTACTAGATACATATTGCTAAAATAAAATATGAAGGCCGTTGGCTGTGTTCCAGAAAAGCTGAACTCCGTTAAAGGACATAATGAACAGTCATCACTTCGCGTGCAATTATTTAATTGGGGAATAGATTTTTCTATCACTGTCCCTGGCCGTAGCAGCCATTTGATCCCGAGGCTTGGATTAAATGTTTCATCAGTAGTGCCTATTTAAGGATCTTTATGGAACAACAAGTCAGTCCCCTGGGTGAGCCCATGTCAACTGCAATAAAGAGATCGGCACAAGTGAGGGAGAGGTATTTTTTTTTTTTTTGCAACATGTACAGAGAATTGAACGTGCGCTAGGTGATTTGGATGCTCTCTGAGGCTTGAGGGTACACAGGCTCCTGATGGCAAAGGTTGGAAGCTGAACTCACTTTGTCCGTGGGATTCCATGGTTTCCTTAGGAAAAGGAATCCTCCAGCTACCACCCTCTTTCTAAGCACAGGTGAGTCCTGGCAAACAGGAAAATGGCAGAGAACTGTGACTTTTCTTTCTTTTTCAGGAAACCGCTGCTTCTGAACCTGAAACCGGACAACTCATTGCTTTATGCCTTTTACAGAAGCCACCATCTGTTTCTCGAGGGCTAGATGTAAATTTTAGAGGCTTGAACAATTCTCTTGTAGTTCGGTTAATTGTTTGCCCACTTACTCTCTGAGTGGTCATAGACATAAATGCACACAGCTAAGGAGGACTGGATTATTTGTGGAGCGGGCACTAAAATGCACTGGTCACACTAAAACAGTTGAATAGGTTTAAAAGTGTTCTGAAAATGAAAATCTCAACATCTGTCTTTTTTTTTTTTTTTTTTAAAGGCAGATATGCTGTTGCTCATCAAAAACCCTGGAAAAGGGTTTCATTTGGGGTTGATTTCTCCCTCTTGACGGTGTGATCATCTTGGTTTGATTTGCGTATCCTGCAAGTTATCTCAAAATTGATAAAAATGCATCCTGTGACATGGTTGAGTCACAAGATGTTGTGTGGGGATTTATTTTCAGGATCTGGGGATGTGTCTGGGCATGCTGTTTCATTCAAATCAAGAAACCAATTGCGGCACAGTGTTCTTTTATAGACTTCTAGTATTTGGATAATTGAATGGCTATGCTCTGCCTTGCTATAGCTTAAGAGGCATCTTTCCGATTGAGGCGGGGAGAGCGGTGGTGGAAACAAGTGCTTTTACAGCCGGGCTCTAGGAATCTGCTGACGAGGCACTTAGGGGAGAGATGAGGCGGTCCCGTTGGTTGCTTAGAAAAGTTCACAAAATCTTTCCCATCTGTGAAATGACGGGGAGTGTGGGGGGCATAGAGTACCCAACCAAAAGGGATGCAAACTATTGTGATGTTTGAGCTCTTTCGAGAACAGGAGGGCAAAGAAATACTCCTAAATGCCTTTTTCTCTCCGTTTCATCTAGGACATTTTATTTGTTAAAGATCTTAAGAAAAATAAATGAGGTTGCACCCTGAATGAATCGTCTCTGTCTTAATTTGCGGGCAGGCATTCCTTCAGATTTTAGGGGGGAAAATGAGGTAAAAATGAGTGTCTCTCACTTTAATTCTTGCTGCTATTTCTAACAGCCTCTGTCCCAGTGTGCGGAGAAGGGTTGTAGTCAGGACTCACCTGTCCCATCGGGTCCCGCACCACTGAAGGCTGTCTGTGACCTGGAGATCTGGTGATCTGTGACTCAGATTACGTCCTTGCTCCTTTTTTTTTTTTTTTCAGAAAAGAATGTAAGACAACATTTACAGTTGTGCAGAAGCTTTGTGAATACCTTATGTATGATAAACTATGCCTCTGAGAAGTATGTCATCCTGCTATAGAATCGCTGTTGGCTATTGGAATAGTTTTCCACTGAGTACATTCCCAGACAGTAAGGTCACCGAATGTGAGTTCTAGGTGTGAGGGAGGATACTCGATGCAAGTGTCATTTTTCCTTATGCCCTTAGTCCATCTCTAATAGTAACTTAGGGAGGGGAAAGGCCTGAGGTCACAGCTCAGAACGGACTAAGGCATTCCTTACAGTGTTAGGGAGATCTGGCAGAAGGAGGATGTTCATGTCCAGTGTTCTAATGGCCAGGTTCAAGTGAATGGCGTTCCATGCTAAATTGGTGCAAAAGTGTTGCTTGCCACAGTATTGGCTCTGGATTAGTCTCATGTTTCGGGGGCCCCTTGCTCTGCAAGTGGTAAACCAGAATTCACTTGCTCATAGCGGACATGTTATTCTTCATGATTTTTGCTACCTTCTCCACTGGAAGCTTAGCTTTCAGTGGTTTCATTTTTAGTTATGTGATCCAGCACTCTTTAAAACTGATTTTTTTTTTTTTCTTTTGTAGCAGGGTCTGGGTTGGGGTGGATTTCTATTTGTTTTTACTTTAATTTTTATCAGTCATAGTAAGGAGGGCTACGTCTCAGGACCCGCTTGGGAGCTTGGAGTTTGTAAATCACCACCACAGCATTATCTAGAACAAAATACAAGGATTCTTCCCATGACTCGCATTATGCTAGGGTTGAAATATCTCTAGAGCCCCTTCCTCTTCCTTGCTGATGCAGGATGAATTGTCCAGATGCTTTCACTTATCAAGTGCCTGCTTGTGCACCTCCCTGGTGGGAGTGCAGAGCTAGCTGTTTAGGATAGCACTTCACAAACACTAGTGTGCATTCAAATCCCTTGGAGGTTAGGGTGGGGGGACTTGTTAAAATGGAGATTCTAATATAGAATGTCTGAGGCGGACCCTGGAATTCTCAAGTTCTAAAAAATACCCAAAAGATGTCATTGCTTCCGGTCCGTGAGTATCAAGGGTGTAGGATACTCTCTATGATCTTACCACGTACCAAGTTTTATGTGACCTTGAACAAATAACAGGACAAACCGTAAGGAGGAGACAGTTAGCTAACATTGGTCACCTACTGCATGTGAGTCCTGTGCTATGCTGACTGATTAGGGTTGTGGTCCCTGATGTTTTTGATATCCTCTATCTAGTTTGAGAGACAGGCATAGAAACCACTAATTTCATCAGACTGTGACAGATAGAGCTCTCTAGCCAGATGGCAGTGGCACCAAGGGAAGAGAGCAGCTTTGTGCACGTGTGGGTTAAGGAAGCATCACCGAAGTGATGCTTTTTCACCTGGGTCTTGAAGGGGGAGAGTTTCCAAGCTGGAGACATCGGAAAGTGCCTGTTCAAAGGTAAAGATGCAAAGTGTGACATAGAGTGTTTGAGGGAGCTCACAGTTCCTGGCACAAGGTGTGCATGTATAAGGAAATGCATGTATCAGGAAATGTAGTTCACGTTTACTAAGGGGCACCTGGGTGGCACCACTTCGTAAGCGCCAGACTCTTGGCTTTTTGGCTCGGGTATGAGATTAAGCCCCACGTCAGGCTCTGTGCTTAGCAGAGAGTCTGCTTAAGGCTCTCTCTCTCCCTCTGTCCCTTCCCATCCCTGTCTCTCTAAAATAAACAAATCTTTAAAAAAGAAAAGAAAATGTATATGCTAGACATCTCACATTTATTAGTCCTAGTCTTACAACAAACCTGAAAGGAAGTAATATTTTTCCCATTTTGCAGATAAAGAAACTGAGGTTCAGGGAAATTATGGAACTCTTAGGCAGATGTACAGTTTGTCAGAGGGAAGGCTGGGTTTTAACCCCTAATCTTGATGACAGCGAAGTTCTGGCTTCATCCCCTCTGCCAAGCTTGGGGAAGTCATCAGAGGCCAGATCTGAAGAGCCTTATCAACTGCACTAAGGAGGTTAAATTGGAGCCTATGAATGATGGGAAACCTTGGAAGACTTTTAAGTAGAAAGATAGCATTTGGATTGTTGAAAAAAATATTCAATTACCCCCACGTAGTGGTAATTTAAGATGGGACCTTGTGGAAATAGATGAGAAATTGATGACTGTTAAGCACCCAAAATTTTCAACCCACGGGTGCCCTGGGAAAACATGGACCTCATGAAATTCAAGGAGCTTGCAGCATAGTCCAGGGGAGGAACTTGTATACACAAAATAAAAGATTCAAGATCTGAAGGTACCTTCAAGTTCAGATTAACTACCAGTATGTAGGGTATTTGAAAAGCAAACCACCTTGTAAATGGATTCTGTCCAGCTATAGGAGGAAAGGGGCGTGGAGCTCCCTAATTCTAAAGACACTGCTGCTTTAAGACCCAGCCACTGAGTTATTTAAACTGAGTTGAATCTTCACACACCCACAATGGTCTCCTGTCCACTCATGTGACATCTTTCTGATGCTATTTTTCAGCCTTTCCACTATTAATTTCGCGAACCTCTGTTCAAATGTCTACCCAAAGGAAGACCTCAGTATCAGCGAGCATGGCATGTGTAATATATACGCCCATCAAATATGCCCTAGCAGTCATTTCTGGAGCGTGCACGATGTTCTGGGCAAATAGCAAAATTGCTCCGGAGGAACCCCGTGAGGAAGGAAGTGACATTGTGGTTTTACAAAGGAGAAAAGTGCAGCAGAGAGCAGTTCAATGAGCTTGCTCGGGTTGTGGAGCTGGGCAGAAGCAGGGTACGGACCAGGACTTCCCACTGGCAAAGCCTTTGCATCTCACCCTAGGCAGCGCTACTGCCCTTGCTATGCCTTCCATCTGGAGGCTCCTTCCTAATTTTCAAAACCATTTTGCTGGTGTGTTGTATTTTTCTTGCTACTGGTGCTTGAGAGGCAAGTAAAGGGGTGGTCACTTCATCTGACAGATGAGAGAGAGAGAGAGACTAAGTAAACAGGAGGGTCCCAAGGTCATGATTAATAAGGGCTGTTCTTCCTCCTCCTCCTGGCCTCTGGCCTAATGCTCTTTCTCTTTGTCTCCAAGTCTCATCCCAAGGTTCAGTGGTTCTTAAATTTGGCTGTTTTTTGTGATCACCTGGAGATCTTTGAAAATACAGATGCCTGGCTTTGAAAACGGAATGCCTGCACACACATTCTCATTCATTTGGTGTAAGGTGCGTTGGGATTGTGGAAGTTGTCGAGGTGATTCTGAGATGCAGCAGAGTTTGGGAACCCCTGCCTTATCTTTTGAGATAGTCGGTTTAGGATTTGTTAAGAGCAGTGATTTTGAGAGCACGGTTCCTGGACCAGCAGCATCAGTACCAAATGGGAACTTCTTAGAAATGCAGATTTTTGGATTCCACACCTGAGGGTGGAGAAATCCTGAGGGTGGAGTCCAGAAATCTGTGTTTTAAACAAGCCTTCCAAGTGATTCCGTTGCAAGCCAAGGCCCTTGGCCATACTTCCTCCCAACAGGTTTATGGTGTGGAACATGGTGACCAGCTGTCTGCTATTTTTACTAAGGCCCGAGCTCAGGGGAAATATATTTAAACCCAAATGACAGTACAAGGCATTTAGATTTGTATTGAAGATGGATATCCTGGTAGTGTAGGTTGCCAACGGCAGGAATAAAAAACCGAGGGAGGATTCTGGAATCTTTCTGGGGGTGGCCAGAGTACTGTACCATCAAAAAGCAAAAAAGGAAAAGGAAGAAATTGGCCTCTGGAGAAAAAAGGAAAGCAGTAAGTATTGTCATCTGACTTCACTTTAGTCATTTACAGCCCTTCCTTCCTGCACTTTGAAGTTCACGGTGATGTCTTAACTGGCACCTTTTGTTTTCTCCTGAAAATCTCAATGCAGTTGAAACCTCTGTCTTCCAGAGAGTTCCGTGCTTATGGCAGAAAAGCAGGCATTCACTGCCCGAGAAGTGAAGGGCTGAGTTATGGATGGGAAAGTGACTTTTCCCCTGCCTCTTTCCCATTCCTGGGCCACTAATTGGCATCATTTCCCCACTACCGCAATTTTTTTTTCAACATTATAATTTTAAGTAATTCAGTATATTAGCCAATTTCCCTAATGCCCTTTGTTGTGTGCTCATTCAACGTGGCTGGTTTTTGTCATATTTTCCCAAGTATTCCCCACTGGAGTTCACTCAGTAGCTGCTTGGGTTAGGTTAGATGGCTTCTTATGACAATGTGGGGAAGCCGTAATGGGATATAACTGTTTAAACCGAATTTGTATGATGCTCTCTCAGGAGGGGGTGGGGGAAGGGAACTGTTTATGTTGAGGCTGGATACCATTGTAGAGATGGTGGGAAGAGTTGGGAGAGATTGTATCTGAATTAATAAATGTAATACAGACTCAAAAAACCTAGCCATTTGCCTTCAGTCCTTAGTCACCAATCCTACAGTGCTTTATAATATATGTAAAATGTTCCCCTATAATTTAGTAAATTTTTTATTATTTTTAGTTGTACCTTTCTCCACCAATAAGTGACTTCAAGTTTTGACTTTGGCATCATTTGACTTGTTCTGTTTTCATCCTGCTGCGAGGAACCTGTGTTTAAAATGTCGTGAAAATGCTAAGGAGAGGAGACAAGAAAGGGAGGGAAAGAGGACAGCTTAGCTGCTCTTACCTGGGTTAGGTGGGTGTTCCACCTCCTGGTATCTCAAAATGATTAATCTGGGGGTGGACCCTGCATATTAATCATCCATCATCTGAGGCCTCTGGGAAGCTAACCTATTCATAGACGAAACCTTGTCAAAAGAAAATGGGCCCCTCGGTAGAAAAATGGTACCTACTCCATCGTCGAAGATGATATGGGATATGAAATGATGTTTCATCTTAAGCTACTTGAAACTCTCAAACAGAGGCTTCCCCAGCCTGTGGGATTGAACAAGGAGGGACAGATAAACCTTTATTAATAGCATTAAGAATCAAATAAGCATCTCAGCAAATCCTAATAATACCTTGCTTCATGGTTTGTTTCCTCTAGCTCTTTATAGTGATTGAGCTAAAAGGGTGCAAGTGGTTTGAAAGGTAGAGCGAGAGCAACCAGCGACAGTGTAGTCAAGACTGTCCATCATGTTGGCATTTTTGTACCATAACTCAAAGACCCACTGGAAACAGGAAGACACATGGCTTGATAGACAATGAACTGAAACTCTTCGTGTACATAAACCAAAGAACATTCAGTGACCACACCCAACAATTTAAAGCAGAGAGACTGGAATAGAAGTTAAAAAGGGAAGAACAAGAAGAAACATGAGTCAAAATAGAAATCTAGCTAAAGCATATCCCCAGGTACTAAAAAAGAGTAACATGAAAACATTTAGGGTGTTACTTGAATATTTTTATAACATAGTCTTATGGCTTCGTCAGGGGAGGGGATAGAAATCAATTTCACTAAAATTGCATATGAAAATGTCTGCAATCAAAATACTTTGCAACTCTGTAATGAAAAACAAGCTACTTCAGGGACGAAAGTGTCACTAGAAAAGTGATGGTAGACTCCTGGGTGCCATCCCATCCAGGCCCCAACTCTAGTTGTGCTCCCCTATTCACCGCTATCACCTCTTTAGGCTCAGTTTCATACCCATGTCCCAGGTTGTAGGTGATTCCCCTTCTAGAAAATGTAATTTTCACCTCTCTTTATGCTCATTCAAATCTGACCCCTATTAATGAATTTGATAATTCAACTCATGAATCCCGAGCATGTACTGCACCAACATGGGGCTAGACTCAAAGAGGGAAAACAACAGTTCCTGCCCTTAAGTTGCTCATTGTCCTTTGGACAATTGTCCGTTGGACAATTAACCATTGCCTGGTTAATTCAGACATGGAATTAACCAGGCCATGGTGCCAGGTGATAAGCGCTGTCAATTTTTGTTGGCTGCTTTTAGTTTTAGTAAGTATAATCTAAATGCAGAACAGTGTGCACATAGGACTGTGGACTTTCACCAGGTGCAATGGGAGCACTGTAGAGGGAGCATCAGATGGTGCCTGAGGATTCTGGGAAGCGTTCCCACAGGAGGTGAAGCTGGAAGTGAGACCTGCAGAGTGAATAGTTAGAGACAGGCGAAGGTAGGTAGGGGAAGAAAAGGTGGGTGTTCCAGGCCAGGAATTCTTGCAGCCCACCTCTTCCAGAAAGATTTCTCTAACTGATCCAGCTCTCACTGACCAACTTCTTGTCATCACAATTAGTTACCCAGATTATAGCGCTTCCGTTAGAGATTGGAGACCTCTAGCGTACAGCATCTCTCAGGCTCATTCTTCTCCATGTTTGTCTTATTCACCAACTACATGAAGTTAGGGATACAGAATGAGTTAAGAGAATTCTTACCTGTGTAACCTTTGGTAAAGGATACTGCCTAGTGGGACGCCTGGGTGGCTCAGTCAAGCATCTGTCTTCGGCTCAGGTCATGATCCTAGGGTTCTGGGATCGAGCTCCGCATCGGGCTCCCTGCTCGTCGGGAAGCCTGCTTCTCCCGCTACCATTCCCCCTGCTTGTGTTCCCTCTCTCGCTGTGTTTCTCTCTGTCAAATAAATAAAATCTTTAAAAAAAAAAAAAAAAAAAGATACTGCCTCGTATAGGTTCAGTTTCTTCATTGTGAAGGATTGTTGAGAAAAGATGAACCACAGTCAGGATTGGTAAACAACGCATGTGGGCCAAGTGTGGCCTGCAGATTCTTTTCATGAATAAAGTTTTATTGGAACATAGCTGTGGTGATATATTGGCACATCGTTTGTGGGTGATTTTGTGCCACCATGGAAAAGTTGAGTAGCTAGAATAGAGACTGGCCCACAAAGCTTAAAATATTTACATTCTTGTCCTTTGCAGGAGAAGCGTGGTGACCGCTGACCTATGCTTACTATGGCAGCCCTTTAGTTGTTAGTTTTGGGGAAATCTGATTTTTAATGCTTCCTTTTTCAATTGTTTTCTCCTCAACACTAACACTATACCCCCGCATCCAACTGAAAGGATAAGTACTCTTCATTTTATTAGGCTTGTTGTTTAAGGAATTTTTAGAACTGTTCTCTGTGTCTGAGATGTTTAAGGTACTACAGCCCTGTGGCATACTTGCTTTGAGCGGCTCACGTGTCAGCCCCATGAAAGCAGGAATGCGCGTCCTTTCCCTGCTGCAACCACAATGTTTGGTTATGTGTCTAGCACAGAGAAGGCATGCAAGAATAACTCTTTGGGGTGAAGTGATTAAGTAATCGTGCCTAGAGCTGGCCAGTATAAAAAGAAAGATGGTAGCAGAAAAGGTAGGGACGCCTCAGACCTCTGGGCTTTAAAGACAGTTCACTTGTTAGGTGCCCTGAGGAAAATTGTCCCATCCTGTCCTTCTCTGCTCGCTTTTTCTGTGCCCTTGACCCAAATCCAACGTTGCCTGTCCATCTCCGTTTCAGAGGAGACGTGGACCTATTGCAGATAGATCTTTTTTTTTTTTTTTTATTGTGGTATTGAGTGAAGAGGAGGGCAAGAATAAGCATTGAGAGAAAAAAATATACTAATACAACAGAATTTGAGCATGCTGAGTGAAGTATTTCATTTATAATGTCTTAGAACAGAAAAACTTACCAGGGAAAAAGTTCATCTGAAAAATACCAAGATTAAGATGCATATGTATCATTGAATCAAATTATATCTTCTAAGATATTATTATATTATTAACATTTTTCCATTACTGTCAATTTTCCTCTCTTTCATGAGTGTTTCAGAATTAAAACATACACACACACACACACACACACACACACACACGCTCTCATTATGCAGCAGATGATGGCTAAACATCTCTGGTAAGATTTTATTGTCGGTCTGTCCACGGAAGGCCACTGGAGTCGTCCATTTGGCCCTTGCTGCCTTTGTTTCAGTTCTTCAGTGCTTAGTGATCATCAACAGACTTGAACATGGTGTTTTTCAGAAGCACTTGAGGAGAGCTTGATATACTTCTACCCTCCATTGACTTTTCCCTTTTGTCATCTAGTCCCCTGACTCAGAGAGGCAGGAAAGGTGCAGGAAGACATTACAAGCTGTTTGTGAACACTTTTCCGAATGAACCGCCCTGGCTCCTAGGCCTTTAGTCTTCATTCAGTTTAAAATATCATTTCCTGGTTTTACCCAGCCTTTTTCCTACTAAACAAAAGCAGTATCTGCTTTGCTTTTTCCACTCCCAAAACATCTGACTTACCTTTCTAGGGGATGGAATGTGACAGAGTGCTCATTCATTCACTCATTACACCCGCAAAGGATTGCCCAGTACTTACTGTGTCCCAGAGAATATACTGACAATCAAAACAGACATTGTTTCTGTTTTTCCAGCATTATATTTGGAGGGGACGGGGTGGGAAACAAACCAATAATTGAATAAATGGCAAGGAAAGGAAATAATCATAAGTAATGTGTAGAGAATTTAAATGTGGCAGTACTTGATTGGAGAAAGCAATGTAGGTGCTGTGGAGGCTGTGATTTAGATAAAAAGAAGGAGCCAGCCTTGTGAAGATCATGGGAAAGAGTGTTGTGCATAGAAGGTCAGCTGAAGGATGAGGTGTACTTAGATTGTTTAAAAAAAACTCTCTGAAGATGAATAGTTTAGGGAAAGCAGAGAAGAATTTAACTCAGAATAATAAAGCCTGAAGGCCAATCAGGCATCTGATTCTTAAGAATTCATCTATCTGCCCGTAGCTTGACCAACTCAGTTGGTTTTTTTACGTTTCTACTGGACCGAAGGACTACTATTCAGCATAATATTTATGTGCCAGAAATGAAAGGTAACTGCTCTTTACTGTCTGTCTAATCCAATTACAATTCCAGGTAAGCTTAGAGCAGAGTTAAATTTTTGGATTGGATTTGAAGGGGTCCATAGATATATTCATCCTGAGATTACTGTTCCGATTAAACTTGGAGATTCTGGCTTGGAGACGACAACTCACAGGCCACTATATATGTCACTGTGTAAGCCATCTTTTACATGCTGCATGAGGCGGTTAGTGACAAGTGGAAAATCTTGGATCGGTACACTGAAGTTGAGGTCCAGTTAATCACAGCCTCTTCTTGGCTCTTAGCAGCACGCCCAGAGCTGAGGCACAGATCATGCTATTGGATCAGAAAGGCAACAGTATTTAGTTAACATGCTTTACATAAGGCACTACCCTCTAAAGTAGGCAGAGGTGATCATTGGATTTATTTGGCAGAAGGTCATCTCTGGAATTCCATGATGTCATCTGTGGAGTTTCTTATTACTGGAGGTCTATGGTCTGTACTGAAGGGTCACTGGAGGTCAAGTTGAACTGGAAGGTGAGGGGAGTCTTTGGTGGCTGGAGGCTTCCTTTCATGGCACTTGTAAACTCGGGAAAGATGCTCAGTGGCCTGTACTATATCTGGGCCTTTGAGAATTCTACAAGTTTTCTGGGAACCAGGAAAAGCAGCATATGCATGTGGTAAAGAAAAAAAATTAAGAACATATATAATGAAAGGTGAAAGCTTCCTTCCCTTGTTTTCACCCCTAATCATTACCACCTGTCATTTTCTATACAAATATGTGTAAGGAGAAAATTGGCTTATCTAGAATGTGAGTATATTCTTAGAAATTATAAAGATCATATGTATGTATTTTTTATATATTTATTCTACAAATTGCTTGTTTCACTTACAGATTTATTTTAGAGACTTTTCCATGTCATCACATTCAGATCTACCTCATTTCCATTTTTTTTTTTTTAAAGACAGCATTGTCTCATTTTGGGTAGTCACACCAAAATTTATCTAACCAGTCTCTTACTAATAAACCTTTTTTTTACATTGTTATGTAATATTCAATATGGCACATGCTTGACATACTCTTTTGACTCTTTCTGCAGTATACTTTGCAGTAGAATTGCTGGGTCAAACTATATATGCAATTTAAATTCTCCAAGAAAACTGCAAATCATCTCTCAAAAAGTTTCTGCCAATACACAGTCCCACCAATGGTATACAAGGGTCTCTGCTTCCCCACATCCTCTTACACTCTGGGTGCCTTATTAAATGTTTATTTTTTTGACTACTCTATTAGGCGAAACCCTGTGTCTTTTCATTTTGATATTCTTCTCTTTAAAATAATTCAAATAAAAAGGTAAACACTCCACAGGACACATAGTTTGAAAGCAAGGTCTTTTGGGAGCCAGTATGTGTCTGTAGTCTTTTATCCAACACTCTGGGGGTCAGAGTTATTTGAAAATTCAAAATTTTTCAGATTTTGGAAGGTACTATGTACAGATGCCCTGGATCAGTAGCACTCCCAACCCAGTCTGGGCCAACACTCCTTGCTTATAAGCAAGGCCAGCAGCCCTTCCACAGCAAATTGTATCCATTTCTCCATAAAGTGGACCAAGTAAAGATAATAAATAGCCTCACATCTTGTTAGGCAAAGCTTTTGCCATGAAATAAGTTTGGCTCAGGTAAGAGTGTGCCTCCAGATGAGTGATGGAAAAGAAATTTGCGGATTCAGAGCCATTTGGATTTCAGAATAGCCAAAAAGATACGGTGAGCTCGTGTAAACAACCACTTCATAGAGCGAGAAGGAAGGAGCCTGAGTAGGATAAACAGGCCTCACAGAGGATGAGGGCAGGCCAAGGATATTGACACCAAGCACATGTGGCTCAAAGGAGCAGCCAATGCGGGGTCTGATTCTCTTCCCTTCCTTTCCTAGTTTCCTTCAAAGGCAGGAGTGCCTGTGCACCGTGGGCCAGTGGCTGATCTCACTATTGCTGATGATGCCCTTGGAAGAGCTCTGCTGAGACCAGGTGAGTAAATGAGAACTCTCCAAAGCCTCAGATCTGACGGGCACCATCAGAAGTGTCAGGGAAGATGACCAGCTCCTTCTGGTCATTCCAGCATCTAATATTCCTGCATCGTTTTCCACAGTGACAGATGAAATGACCCAAAAGTCCATGTCTTGATTTAGACAAAAATCAGGAAAGACCTCAGTGACTCATGGCCATTCCCTGAATTCCTGCTATCTTTAGCAGGCTTTTAAGAAGGAGACTAATTCAAGAGCACGGAGACTCACAGAAATCATGAAAGATTCGTGCCCAGGAGAAACCTGTCCTTGAACAAAGGGAAGGATCATGAGCATCAAAAACGGTACAAATCTGTTTTCAGTTAATCCTCATAGTACTGCTTTCTCAGAATGAAGTAACTTGCCAGGATCACTCAGCTTGATGAATTGAACTTTGCTACTATAAAGCAAGTCAATCTAACCTGATAAAAAGCAATATCATAAAGAGAAATCTTCCTTTCTGCCATGGTGAGTGACACATCTGAAATTTAAACCCAGAGCAGCCTACCTTAGCCTTCTCTATGAGTTCTACCTTTCTGCTTCTGATAAACTTTATCTGGTCAGTAAGATCCCTCTTGTGAGTTTATTTCGTTTGCTTGGAAATGACTGTGTAATGAGTTGTATCTGGAAGATTTCCGAAGGTGAATCCAGGTCAGTGAACTATTGTCACATTCTAAAGTTACGGGAAGGGGTAGTGTGGGGGTATAGTGGGGACAAATGTGCCATACATTTGATAGCCACGGACTGGGTCATCTTTGAGATCCTTCCTGAATCCGGATTCTGTAAAATATACATCTATTTAAAAATATCTCAAAAAGTCTCATTCTGTTTAATAGCATTAGTCAGTAGGGAAATGCAAATTAAAATCATAGTGTGATTATACCACACACCTACCTGAACAGCTAAAATGAAAACCACAGATAATACCAAGTTTTAGTTGAGGGTATGAAGCAACCAGAACTCCTGTACCTCACTGGTGGGAATATAAATCAGTACAACCACCTTAGAAAACTCTCAGCCTTTACTAAACCTGAACATGCACACATCTCATGACCTCTTGATTCTATAGAGAAGTGTAGATCTAGTAAAAAGCACTGGCCTGTGTCCACCAAAACACACATACACAAAACTCATATTAATACTATTCCTAATAGCTCGAAACTGGAAAATACACAAAGACCCATTAATATTAGAACAGTTAAATAAACTGGGGTATACTGGCAACAATGGAATATCATAAACGTCAATGAGAATAAACAAAGTGCAGTTGCATATGTCAATATGGATGAAGTTCACGGTTCTAGAAGTACAAACTGATTCCGGTGTATAGGTATGCATATGCAACATAAATCCCCAGGGTTCAAAGTTCCGGGAGTACTTTCTCTGCTGGAGTAGAGGTAATGACTATAAAGGGAGCTTCTGTTTGTCATCTTGTTCTATTTCTTACTCTGAACTGATGGACCTACGAGGGGTGAAAATTCATTGAGTGGTACGCTTCGAATTTGTGTACTTTTCCGTAAGTAGATGTGATTGAATAATATGGCAAAATATTGAAAAATCCTTAATGAAGAATCATTCTATTTCTAGCATTTTTACTCTGAAGGTAAACTATTTCCATAATGTCATTACTTTCAGTAGGTGAGAGAATTTTTTATTTTGGCTCCCTACAGTTTACACCACATACAAATATCCTGAGTCCCCACAGGGAATCTGTACATGCTGGACGTTATTCCTCTCCTACCTAATGAGCTTTAGGATGTGCACCCAGGCTTCTCTGAGACCTACAGTAAAAGAGAAAAAAAAAAATAAAGACAGTAAAAAGATAGTAAAACAAGTGCTTTGATAGCACTTTTAAAAAATTCATAACCGGTATAAAAAGAAGTGACAGCTGTTTAGTGTGTACATGTGCAGAAGACAAAAAGCAAAACAAAACAAAAGATTTGTGGTGCCATAAAGGGCATCAGTCATATGTTTTGCCAAGTAAGACCACACTGCTTCTGATATGCTAGTCTTGGTTCCTTCTTTGCCTTTATCTTGTGAATAATGGATTCGGCCATTTATAGGCCTCGCTACATTTGGAGGGAGAGATTGGAAGAATGTGCTCACCAAATTTGCACTCTCTTGAAATTTCTCAAGGACGTAGGCAGAAGCACCTTCTATTATCTGCCTCGCGGTTGGGGTCGTTTCCCATTCCAGTGTTTTCTCTTGTCAGGCTTTCCGTGCCCTCCCCCCAATAGGTTGGCTGGTCTAAATCATAAATGCACATTTGGTGGTACAAGCATTGCTATTATAAAGCAAATCATACCCACTTTATAAAGTCAGTATCGTGAACAGGTATCTTTTTTATGCATTATCAGTTTTAACATAATAGGAAAATTAAAGCATGCATTTCCCAAGTATAGAAATCAAATGTAATCTAAATGCAAGCCTCAGGTCGATTGCACAGTAATATTTGGTAGTATGGCTATTACTAATCCCAGCAGGAAAGCTGCAGAGATCACTTACACAGTTTACAGTGTGTGCCCTGGAATGACAGCAGTGGAAAGATAACCGGAAAATAGAGAGCGTACGCCTAGGCAACAACTTGAGAGAATGAGCTCTTGTGATTCACATCAGTAGAAGAGGTGGTTGGTTTCCCATAAAATGGGACCGCGTTAAAAAAAAATGAGAGACTATTCCTGATACTCTGCAGTTTATCAAATCTAACCCCTACCTGAGTTTCCTACACGATTTACAGTTGCGATCTTACAAAGGGCGGTTTCTTAGATAAACAAATGCGTGGTCATGTACTGCCATTTAAATTTGTGCTGTTCTGTATAATTTCCCAGCTAACTAAAACACATCCTTTAGGCAGCAGAATTTTCTTTTTTTCCTTTTCTTTTCTCTCTTTTTTAATGTTGACCATATCAGTTGAAAAATATTCACAGGCATCTCAACACTTTCCTGCTTTCTTATACAGAACTTTGGAAACATGACTTTTTGATCACTTAGCCATCTTTATAAACACCAACTCTTAAAGGAGCAATTCTACTGTGATTCCTTTGAAAACTCTAAAGGGTTGGTGGAGCTCTAGCCCTACACCAAATGGCCCTACACTGCATTCTTTCTTCTATGGCTTCTGTATTCCTCTGCCTCTTGCTTTACCACTAAGCTACCAGCTGCCCATTTTTGTTTCTATCGGTGATCTTATTTATCTTAAAGATAAATATATATATTTTAAGGTTTTTATTTATTTATTTGGCAGAGAGCGAGAGCACAAGTAGGCAGAGTGGTAGACAGAGGGAGAGGGAGAAGCAGGTCCCCTGCTGAGCAAGAAGCCCTATCGGGGGGCTCAATCCTAGGACCCTGGGATCATGACCTGAGCCAACTGCAGACACTTAACCAACTGAGCCACCCAGGTGACCCCAGATAAATCTTTCTCTTTGTTCTCCAGTTTTATTCCTCTAGTCTAATTTGAACTGTAAGAGAATCTCACTGGGCTCATTTATGCCACTGGCAAAAATAGAGATGTTCTGACTGAAGGCCTGGCAGGTAATTTATAAATATATGGGGAGACTACACAGTTCCTAACATTTTAATCAAAGCTTCATAAATAATAGCTCCTATGATTTTTTAGTCTTGCTAATATTTTAGCAATTATTACAAATCACATGTATTTCGGTTAAGGGTACATTAAGCAGTGGCAATGAATACACTCAGATATGAAATGGCACAGTCATCATAGATGTTTTTTTTCTCAAATACAGGAAAGCTCAGGGTAGGGGTAGAGGTCAATAGTAGTTACCTTCCACAAGAGGATTCACCTCTCCAGGCATCCTCTGACTTGAGTCCCTTCCGTCTTCAAAGGTCAGATGCTTTTTGAATCCACCTGGAGAAAGAGGAAGAGATAAAGGCATGAGGGTGGGAGGTTTTCTGGGCCAGATCACTCACATTTCTATTGGCTGGGACTCAGTCATGTGGCCAGGCCTAACCGCGAGAGAACCTGGGTAGGATAGTCTCATTCAGTGCCCGGGAAGAGGAGGCGGATTTTGATGGATCTCAGTCCCTGCTGTGATGTTTTGTTTTCATTTTGGGGTATAGATCTTGCAACATTCATTTTAACAATTATGAAGCCATTTTTTTTCCTCTGCCATTTTTACTATGTTCGAATTGTACAAGGTTTTTAAAATTAAAACTATATATGAGCTAACATTAAAATATAGATATATATTTTATGATTAAGCTTATTTTTAAACTTTGCTAAAACTGGTGTCGCTTAAAATTAGCTTCACCGTGTCAGCAGTATTTCTGCATCTTCTAATTCAAATAGTCTCTGCTAGTTTCCAGGTAGCAACTTCATATAGAATTAATCTTTATATGGAAACAGATATAAAGCAAAGATCTTGGGCATTGGCATCACCCCAGCCATATTTTACCCCTGTATTGCCACACACCAATGGGGAATCTTGGATATGACTCTTCACCTGGTTTGCTTCCCTTTCTTCCAGCCCTACCTCAGCCATGCTTTTTGCCCAGGAAGCACCTGTTTCTTTCAATAGCTTCAGTTGATTCCAGTTCGTAGCTTTTCCAGCACTCCCAGAACAGGTTTCAAAGCCACCAGCACCAGTCAGGTAGAGGCCTCTCCTGGGAGGTGTGGGTCCCTTCTTTGAGCTTGAAGTTCCAACAGTTCCAACCTCTTCCCTTTGTTTCTCCGGCCCGTGAGTGAAAGCTGATCCCTGTAATTATTAACCTATAATGCTTCTACTCCCTTTTGCCCTTTTTGGAAAATTTTCAGTTCTACAGTATCTGGTTAAAAATTCTTGACATTAAATCCTGTTAAACTACCAGTACTGTTTCTGTATCCTGACTGACTCAGAAATTCGTGCCAGGACTGGTCCCAGAAACAGAGCCCTAAAAATGGGATGTAAGGATGACTGTCCTCAAAAATTGACAGTTCATCGCGTCTAGGCTAAATATGTGTCAACATGTCTCAGTTTATGGTTTTCATGGTTACTGCTCCTGTTGTGACCTAAAAAAATAAAACTAGTATATTTATAGCATTCGTTAGTTTTGAAAGGGTATTCATATGTGTTCTCTAATTCAGTCCTTGCTTCATGTCTCTGAGGAACTTCGCAAAGGAGATATTTGAAATCACTGAGTTGGTAAATGGAAGAGGCAGGGACTCAAAATCAGATATTTCAGTGCTCTTTTTGTCTACACTAAAGCTAACTTTTAGAAATGTTTTGAAAGCACTGCCTGCTTCACAATTAAAAGCAAATTGTGTTTTAAATATTAAGAGAGAAGATAGTGCCTGTTGACATGGCGAAGGGGAAAGATAATCCAATAAATTGGCTTAGTTTAGTCATGTCGCTGAAGCCTTAGACGGCTATAATTATGTCTTGCTCCAGGAGGGAAATAATTTTTGGCTTTTCCCATTTTAAAAGATATTAAGTTTCAAAATCGCAGGAAGAAGGGGTATTTTCTGTATTGTAACAGTTTAAGTTGATCAGGCATTAGTAGTAAGAATCTGTTCTTAATTACCCAACTCAAATTGAATAATCTCCACATCGCCCCAGGTATCAAAATCTCTCATCCTCATTTCTCAGGGAAACAATGAGCTGCATTATGTGAAAGACACATAAAGCTCCAAGTTTAAGTTTACTTTGACATAAATAGAGTGTGCTTTTACAAATGTGTACGGATTATGTACATTTTTATGAGTTTGACAGAAAAGAGACAGTGGAATGGGGAGGTATTTGTAACATCTTGGCTCTTTTTCCAGCCTCTTGAGTTTTTCCAAAGCTTGGCAGGATTATTTTCATACCAGTTAAACACTTGTATGGCCATGGCAGCAAGGAAGTCTAGAATTCATAACAAATCCATCTTATTTTTTCAGATGCAAGTTATCAATCCTAATACTGTTTTGATTTCATTTACTGAGAGATGTATTTTTATAAAGCCTTTGGAGGAAAAGTTAGTGGCATAATTTTAGGAAATGCTTCAATGATATTTGAGAGTTAAAACTATATTTAATTTTAGTGGTTAAGTACTAGCTGCTATCCTTAAGTTCTCTACCATTTTTAAGTAAAAATTGCATATACCTAAGGTGTACAACATCATGACTTTATACACATAGTGAAATGATTACTATTGTCAAGCTAATTAACATATCGTCTTCTTACATAGTTCCTTTGTTGTTGTTGGGAGAGCACCTGAAATCTCACGGCAAATTTCCAGTATTGAGTATATTCAGTATAGTATTAACTGAAATCGTCTTGTTCTACATTTGATCTGTAGATTTGCTCATCCCCATGGTGGCAACTTGTACCCTTTGACTAACATCTCCCTCCATTTTCTTATCTCCCCACCTCTGGCAACCACCATTCTACTCCCTGCTTCTGTGCCTTTGACTTTTTTAGATTCCAGTTATAAGTGTGATCATGCAATATTTTTCTTTTTGTGCCTGGTGTATTTCATTTAGCATGATGCTCCCCAGTTTCAGCCATGTTGTTGCAAATGGTAGGATCTCCTGTTTTGAAAAAACTGAGCAATTATATGTATATAATTATGTGGGTACACACACACACACACACACACACACACACACACACCAATCGATTTTTTTTTAGCTAGTCTCCATCTGGGGCACTCAAGTTGTTTCTATATCTTGGCTGTTGAAAACAATGGCAATGGACCCAGAAATGAAGATATCTATCTCTTTGAGGCTCTTTGATATCTCAAAGATATCTTTCCTTTGAGTATATACCCAGAAGAGGTTTTGCTGGATCATACAGTAGTTCTATTCTTAGGTTTTTGAGAACATCCGTACTGTTTTCTATACTACCTGTACCAATTTACACTCCTACCACCAGCAGTGTGCAAGGGTTCCCTTTACTCCACATCCTTGCCAACACTTACTGTTTTTGATAATAGCGATTTAAACTGATGTCAGGTGATGTCCCATTGCGGCTTTGATTTGCATCTCCCTGATCACTATTAGTAAATATCTCTTTTAATCAGAATACTGTTGACAGGTATAGCATGTTGTGTGTGTGGAAATACTCTCCCTTACAGCCTGGAAAACTGCTTTCTTATCCTTTCTGAAATGCCATACCCTTTCCTAGGAATTGTCCAAAAGAGAACTCAACAGCTCATTAATGTGTAGTGTAATTTGGGCTTCCTAAATGAAATTATCTGTTTCCACCAAATTTTATATTCATTTTCTGTCCTTTCATTCCACGAACAAATTAAACCTTTTGATTTGGATGTGATTTGACAACATACATCTGCTTTCGTGAGGTTTTCTGGTTTGCAGTATCACATACACACAAATACCAATGCCTTAGTGTTAGATTGTGAACTCCTAGGGGGCAGGAGTCGGTATTTCCATTTATAACCTAATCTGCCATTCCACAGATATCAGGCAGCTGTTCAGTGTTTTGGTTAGGATAATGATTTTAAATAAAAGGGAAAGCAGCCTCTTAGAGAAGGTCACCCTTATTTTTTTTTAAGATTTTATTTATTATTTTGACACAGAGAGAGAGATCACAAGTAGGCAGAGAGGCAGGCAGAGAGAGAGAGGGAAGCAGGCTCCCCGCTGAGCAGAGAGCCCAATGCGGGACTCCATCCCAGGACCCTGAGATAATGACCTGAGCAGAGGGCAGAGGCTTTAACCCACTGAGCCACCCAGGTGCCCCAGAAGTTCACCCTTATTTAGACATAGGTGGTCTTAAACCAATACATCATTGAGACCAGACATGGTTCTGAGTGGAAGTTGGGATCCTTTTGGTTCCCCTATAGCTAATGAAAGACTCCACACAAAGAGGCCGCCTGCTGAGCCTTGCTATTTAAATCATGGTCCACAGGCCAGCAGCCTCTGTATCTTTAACCTAGAAGTTTGCAGAAATGCAGATTCTTGGGCCTCTGTATAGACTGTCTGAATTATTCTGCATTTATGTGATCACTGGGTGATTTGTATAGTTTGACTGTAAAGTTTGAGAAGTAGTGATGTTAGAAGACATTGATCTATTTACTGATTTACAATTTAATATCAGCGTTAAGTAAGTATCCTATTTGAAAACATAATCCATTTGAACTAGGACACTACAGTAGTAACAAAATGTCTCAAAAATCTTAGAAGATAATTTAAACATATACTTTAATATACAAATTAAAGAGACATTTCCTTATTTACTAGGTTTTGTTTTTGGTTTTGTTTTGTTTTTAGAGAGATAGGGTGGGATGCGGAGGAGAAGCAGAGGAGAGAGAGCCAAAGAGAATCCCAAGCAGACTCCCCGCTGAGCACAGAGCCTAATGCAGGTATGAATCTCAGGACCCTGAGATCATGACCTGAGCTGAAATCAAGAGTAGGACTCAACCAACTGAGCGTCCCAGGTGCCCCTATATATTAGTTTTTCTTTCTGTAGTGTGGAGTATTAAAAAGTAGCATTACCTTATAAAAACTAATCTTTTGTCTAACTCTGGTGCATAGGAAATTAATGTTCAATGTACTTTTTTTAATGCAGAGTCCTATCAGCCTCATGATATAAAACTACAGGGACTGTGAAGTCCTCTGTGTTCTTTTCAGCTATATCCTCCATGTTTTGGTTTTTTTCTCCTGAATGTTAGGATATTTTCTATTTATCTAGTGAATACCTACTTTTTTCTGGTGTTCTGACAGATACTCAGCATCACTAAAAGCTAGTATTTTTTCATGTGGCTTTGTCTTGACTTGCCATTTATTTTAAAACACATCCTGTTATAAGGTGATCTGTCATTTGATTTATTTTTGTTCTGATCTTTTTCTTCTTGTTTCCACTTCTCACTGATAATTTCCTTGCTTTTGCCTTCTTGTATTTGCATTATCTGAACCGACACAGTCTGGTACCAGTGTTTGCAATTAGCTTCTTTCGCCTTCCCTTCAGGAATTCTTGTTGGACTTGGGCACATTCTGTTCCCAGTTTCTCTCGGGAGACTGATAAGGAAATTAAATTACTGCTGCTGTGATGCATTTCAGTGACACTATAAATTTCCTAAAAGTCTAAATTTTCATATCGCGTTTATTTTGACAACCCTAAGACCCATCCTTTCTTAGTTTAACAATAAATGTCCAGTGGAAATATTTTTGGCTTGTTTGTTTTCTTATTTGGAGAATAAAGTCATCTTTCAAATGCAAGGGCTAAGAAAAGATAATTACTTTATTTAGTGGAAGGAGAATAACTTGTATTATTATTCTTTTCTGTACAATTTCCTGGTTGTAATGGAGCTGCCCCTTAATTCTTCAAATCCGAGTACTGTTTTCAAGTCCTGGGAAGCTTCTCTGCTAGAGATGGACCCAGGATTTCACAGATATAGTCTTGCCACCCGTAGACCATGGATTTAGGAAAGATTTTAATTAAAGGGTAACAAGTAGAACTCTGGCTGGAAAGTTCCCCAGCAACAAGTAATGGCCACCAAGCAGAAAGAAAGGACCCTAAGTGGAGAACAGGAAAGCTTGGTTGCATGGGCAGTGCCCATTCTTCCTTGGAAGGCAGAGGCAGAGAGCACGTGTCTACGGGATTGTGTTCCCCTGGAAATTATCAATATTATTCCTGGATTTTATGTGTGAAAGCATTTGTGAATTAACCAGAACATTCAAGTGATTGGAAGATGGTGTATAAAAACATACATTGTCAACTTACACCCCTGCTTGACTAGTTTGTTTTCTTGGGGGTTTAAAGTCTTGCAATTAGTATCATCATTATGTGTAAGGAAGTGTGGGGGTGAGGTAGGCAAGGATGTGTTTAAGTCACTTGTGTTTCAAGTCTGTCCTATTGCACCCACTCCATCTCTGTATAGCTGGTAGGGGTGAAAAGTATTACCTCGCATGAAATTTCTGCCTCATCTGGATTAGGACAGCTTGCAGTGAAATTCCTTTCACTAAAGAAGACTCATGTGCCCAACCTGGCCAGTTGGAATGATGATCAGTTTGGGTGGATTCTATCACAAAGCTACTCTACTTGCAAATAAGGGAGAGTTTTAACTAGTTTGGAAATGCTCTAAAAGCATCTTTGAGTTAAAATTTATATGTTCTGGAGTAGGTACAAATGATCAAGCCTGTTTTAAAGGGATTCTACTTTCTATTCTGGGGGTGAGTCTCTAACTTGTATTTCATTGATTCTAAGATACACTCCCCTCCCCACTTCACACAAACATTTACATATCCCTAAAATCAGGATTCAGCTTACAGTTTTTGGCATCTTGCCAGTCATATCATAATTACCATTCTTTGCATGAACATGATTGTTTTTTCTAGTTGCATGACTAGACAACCGTGACTTCCGGATGTTTAAGATAGCCATTTAAGGACTGTGTGATGAAGGTAGGTTAGGTTATTGACACCTGGTAAGATCAAGAAAGCTCTAGCATGAAAACCTGCCAACTGGTTGGCAGCTTAGAGACAATAGTGGACCACTCTTTAAAGAATTGCTCCTCTCTTTCAGAAATGCATCGTTATCAAAGACTGAATGGAAGAGTGATTTGGAAGGGTTGAACACTTGATTATAAAGACACGTTAAGGGTACCTTAACCATGGGGCGCCTGGGTGGCTCAGTCGTTAAGCATCTGCCTTCAGCTCAGGTCATGATCCCAGAGTCCTGGGATCGAGACCCGCATTGGGCTTCTTGCTCTACAGGGATCTCGTTTCTCCCTCTCTCACTCCCCTTGCTTGTGTTCCCTCTCTCACTATATTTCTCTCTGTCAAATAAATTAATAAAATCTTTTAAAAAAATAAAATAAAATAGAGTACCATAACCAAAACATTCAGCTCAGGTTTCCCTTGTTTATGCGTAAGAATGATACATGCTAGAAATATGTGCTAAATCTGAAAAGAGCCATTTTTAAGGAGTATAAGATAAAAAACAAGTGGTAAGAAAGTCTTGTATCACCATTGAATTCGCAGTATTTTTGTTTTTCTTTTAGTGATTCATAAAAGAGAATATGTTTTTATTGTGAATGGCTATTTAAGTCTGTAAAACTCAGTTGTAAGAAAGGAGCAGGTAATACCTTGGTGAGTGTGTGTATGTGTGCAAAGATGATTACTTGATTGTGCTGAATCTAGATGCAGAAAAAGTCAGTGTTTGTAACTGTGCTTGGGATTCTTCCATCTTTCATTTTGGAAGATAATCATTTCTGTTTTAAGGAGAACCCAGATACTCTCCCACAGAGATAAGTTCAATAAGTGATTCTTTCTCCTCTAAGAGCCTGTATTTTAGACCACCCGTGTATCTGAGATCTTACTGATTGAGTTTCTTTGCTCTATTAGTTGAGATTTTCTTGGTTGCAAATGACAGAAGTCACTGAAGAGGGGTGCAGAGCATCTCACAGAACCCGGGGTCTCAGATGTAGGAGAGTCTGAGAAATCTAGTAGGACAGCAATGCAGGAGCCCCCTCTCCATTTGCAAGTAAATGAGCATTTTAACTAGTTTGGAAATGCCCTAGATACATCTTTGAGTTAAAATGTTTGTTTTAGCACAAGTAAGAGTCATCATTTTGTCTGAATTTTGTGGAAGTCCTAACCTACCTGATCCTCAAAGATATAAAAGAGGACCATCCCATTAGAATTTATAAATGAGCAGGAGTCAAGAATGCTCGAAGTAAAAGAAGACAAGCCAAGTACTTGCTAGACCTGGTCTACTTCCATACTTTCAGCCCAAGAATACAAGTCTGTGAGACTGCTTGACTTTGTAGTATGTGGCCCCCCATGCACACACAAAAAGTAGCAGTACAACTTATTTTAACAGAAAGGCAGAAACTACTGATATTATGAGCAGGTTGTTTTATAGGGACTGCAGGGGGAGTGTGAAGTTATCGATGACTTTGGCAGCTAAACGAGATTTCTCTTTTACTTGGTAATTTTCTCTCTCCTCTGGTTTCTCTCAGATAACCAGAGTCTTTCTCTAAGTCTAAATAACACTATCTTTTGATAACTAGAAAGATCTCTAAAGATGCATCTTGTCTTTTATTGCTCCAATATTCTGGGTGATTTATGGCAACTGAATAAGCAACCAACCCAGGAATGACATGCTTATGTGAATTCTCCTCTTCTCTATTGAAATGTGAAAATATTGGAAGATAGAAAAGGACCAATCAAATACAATGAATTTTTTTTATGTTAAGAGCAAATTTGCAGGTTATTTTATTACATTTATGGGTTCACTAAAGATACACTAGCCGGGAATCTTGTATTGGTGTTGCATAATTTCTAATTTCTGGTGTTTTAATAGTGATTTATCTCTTTCAGTCAATCAACCCCTATTTACTGAGTGCCTATGATGTACCGAGTGCTGGGACTAGAGCAGTGAACAAGACAAATGCAGGACAATCCTTGTCCTGTAGTGCAGCAGAGAAAACAAACTCTCCAACTAGTAACTGCAGTCAAATATAATAGGCCCAAATCATAATTATTTTTGAAGGTGTGTAACAGGAATATGTAACCCAACCTAAAAGTCTAGGAGAACCTCCCCCTAAAACAAGAACGTTTACATTGAGAACTAGATAAAAGCCAGGAGTGTGAAATACGGGTGTTTAGGCAAAGAGAATGGCATGTGCAAATGTCCAAAAGAGGGAGGAGGGAACATTGTACTTTGGAGGAAGAGAGATTCCATGGGTTATGTGAAAACGTGCTCATTTCAGGTTTTCCAGGGACTTCAAAGGTCTTTTAAGGAGTTTAGACTGTAACCTAAGGCCAAAGGGAAGCCAAAATAGAGTTTGCCAGAATAGCTAACGCTCAGAGAATAGGTTGAGTAGGGCAGTGGACCAGACAAGAAGGGAATAAGACTAGTTAAGATACTGGAGTAGCCCAGAAGAGAGATGCTATTGGCCCAAGTAGGTGGAGTTAAAGCAGAATCCATTGTGTAAGCATGAGGGAGAAGACTCAACCTTAGCTTTCAGGGTTTTATGGTAACAACTGGATCACTATTGGAACTAGTCATTAGGAAAAAAACAACAAGAACAACAAAACAAATTAATTGCATATTTCTACCCTTCTTTATTCAAAGAATTTTTACTATTTGAAAGGAAGAGACCCAGCCCATCACTGTGGTCCAACTTTCTTTGTACGGAGGGAACTCACATTTGATAGTGAACACTTCAGCCCAAGGGAAGGGGTAAATGTGATTCATAGTGTTCATAAGTGAAATGAAACCCACTGCTTGGAGAAGCCCCATTCTGCCTGATCCTGAGACCAAAGAGAAATTTCTCCGATAAGTCTTTCTGGAAAGACATCATATAATGTCACAAACAGCATCCTCATCAGAAACCGTGTTAACCTTCATCAGCTCTTCCCTGTATAGTCCCTCAGTATGGACCAGTGCATCTGCCAAGGCAAAAATAATTGAAAATCAATTCAGTGAAAGAAGAGAATACTTCCATCAGATTCAACCTTATGTGATTCTGTCACTTTCTGATGATCTGCCATCAATCCTGGGGGTGGAATGTGGAGTATCCTTTTCTCACTTTGTATCTGTGAGGTCCCTGAAATTCTATTAAAAAAGGAAATATACAGTCTGTATAATTTTTTGGATGTCACAGGAAAGAGGCTGTTTCTGAGGAACAGACATAGGTTTGGAGGAGTTCTCCAAAGTACATCTTCTCTCGGCCAAGTTTTTGAAAGACGTTACTGGATCAGTAATGAATTTAAGGTATATTCTTAGAGAAGTACATGGAGAAGAGCTGCTCTCTTTGGTCAGGAAGTGCTAAGCCATGTGCTTTTTTAGTCAAGCTGGGGGTAGAATTAATACCCTCCTGTGGAAGTCAGCGTATTTAACAACGAGATATGCCTCTGTGGAAGGGTACCTGGTTTTGCTTAGCTATGAGCCATACAAGTAGTCCCAGGCAACCCAAGATCCTCCCCAGAAAGTCATTTTGAGTCCATTATAACACAGACAGATGGGAAATGGAGGTCCCAGAGTTCCCTGTTTTAAGGTCCAACTTTAATCTTTATTTCAGAAAAATTGTAAAGCAGCTGTAACCAAATGCCCACTTTGGTCATAAAAATAAAAATCTCAGCAAATGGAGTATCCAGAGAATATCAAGCTTTGAGCAGTGTCATTCCCAGTATAGACTGAAAAATTTATAGTGTAATTTTTAAAGTATCCATTAAATTTTTTACCAATATCCCAGCTTCTTTAAGCCTAAAAATAGTATATCTGTATTTCTGTTGCTGTTGTTACCAAAGAAGAATATGGGTAGTTCTAGAATGCAGTATTACTACCATCAGATTTCAGTGTGATAGCTAAATTAGTCGATTGCTAGCACTACCTTCGGTTTGAACTTATTTGAACAAGAGTCTTGGTTCTGCTAAGAGGACATCTAGTAAGGGTGAGGAGAAGGTGGCTGTTGAGGTTACTGATCAGGAGAATATACTTTGAAATTACATTTCTTGGGTCCTAATCCAGGCTCCTCCATTTGACCTTGGCAAATTACCTAACTTTTTGCGTCATTTTTCTCAGCAATAAAATAAATATAATAGTATATACTCCACAAGTGAATCATGAGGAAGAAACAAAATAATACATGTAAGAGATCTTAGGATACTCTTGGATATAGACAGTGCTCCGTAAACATTGGCTGTTGTTACAGGTCTTAGTTGAACTATATGTACCATTCTGTGTGCAGGCTGCAGAACGTGCGGCAAGTTAGATGAACTGAGTATGACTCAGCCCAACTCCTCTAGTGAGGCAGTGATCACAAGGACATGTGTTCTGCCAAAAGTAAGGGGGCTCTCTTCATGCTTATTCATTCAGGTATAGCAAGTGGCTACCAGAAACATCCAGATGCACTTTCTACTAGCACTTTCAGTGCTTATTAACTGGTGCCTATATTATCGTTAAAAAGTAAGTGAGCATTTGCATTTTTTAAGAAGAACCTGATGAGTAGAAATATGAGATAACATGAGAGATTTGCACAATGAGAAGGCAGGATCCAGGCCAGATGAAAGGAGAAGTGATGGTTTGAATATAGAGCAAAAATAATTTTAGGTTGCTCTCAGCTTCGAGACATACAGTTTTAGAATTCACTTCATCACAAAAACTGGTATGCCTACCATGGATGTCCAAGGAAGAAAAAACAGAAATGGGTGCGAGGAAAGTGGAGAGCTTGTGGTCTAAATCATCCAGGAATTCTTAATACCTGTATCTGGGCTTGAAAACTCAAATGACCAGAGGAACCAGACAGGTAATGTAAAGAAAGAGGCAAGGTGTATGTAAGATGATAAATGGCAATGGACACTCACACTGGGTGCTAGAGAACAAAAGAGTTGTGATGACTATGAAGACCTGGGGATTACATGCTCCTTTTCTTTTTTCTTTTCTTTTCTTTTTTCTTTTCAGAAAGAGGGAAAGAGTGTGTGAGCAGGAGGGTGGGGCAGAGGGAGAGAGAGAATCCCATGCAGCCTCCACACCTAGCATGAAGCCGGGCTCGATCTTACGCCTCTGAGATCATGACCTGAGCCAAAATCAAAGTCAGACACTTAAGCCAATGAGCCATCCAGGAGCCCCTTATGTGTTCCTTTTAAAAGATAGCTATTACTCAGAGCCAACTGATTGGTTACCATGAGTGATGGTGGATGGACATGGCCACATCTTCCAAGCTGTCAGGAAGCAGTGTTTTAATATTTTTGGTAACTATTTTAAAATATTATCAGCTAATCGAAATCTGAGACCCTGGGTGGGTCAACATTATAGGTCAACGAAAACACATCTGTGTGCCCGCTTGAGTGTGGTGTCTTGAACAGGTAGCTTACCTGACTTATATTGGGTGTGAGTTACACATATTAACTAAAACCCTTTCCAAAATTTCTCAGTCAAAAATGAATCCAGTTGTTCAGGTGTCCTCACAGGTTGGGGAAAATTATCAAAGACCTAGTGTATTTTATGAAGATCAATGATCTAGGAGACTTTATAAGCAATACAGGCCTTCCCATCGTGAAGATTTGGATCAGAGATAATAAACTATTGACCTTTGGTCTTCAGTCAAAGCTTTATTGAAATTAGCCACACCCAGTGATTTGCTTATTGTCTTATTGACAACTTTCCCATGGCCATGGCAGAATTGAGCAGTTGCTACAGAGACCCTATAGCCTACAAGGTGTAAAACATTTATGATCAGAGGCCCTTTACAGAAAAAGTTAGCTCACCCCTCATCCAAACAAACACATCAATCAAAAGCGGTTATATAATCCCAAAAGTATTATAGCAGAAGTACACATATAGGAATTCATGCACATGTATATCAAGTGCTGGAATAGCCTGAAAGGAGAGGAGGGATCGTTTCTTCTGGGAGGTGGTGTGGAAGGCTACACTGGGCAGATAATATTTGACTTGAGTCTTGATGGACAGGGCAGAGTTCCCCAAGTGCAGAAGATGGAACTTTGAGGAATGCCATGTTTGGATCATAGCTAGTGATTTAAGCTTGTGGAAGAAAGGAAGCAAAAGAGGGCTTAATGCTCCCACAATATGGCAGAGAAGCAAGAAAGAACTTAGCTCACATCCCTGTTAGCTCTCATCATCTCTAGGTCCCTACTCAAGTTTATTCAAAGAATACCTCCTTTGACTCAACTTGAGTAGTTGAAAAGCAACCAAATATAACATAGCTAATCAAAATGTGAACTAACAGTTAAGGATAGACAATGAATATGGTCCATAAGAAAAAAGTCTGTCTATGCCAATCTAGTATTTTTTCTCAGAGATCAATGTTGAAAACAGTGAACCTTGGATTTTTGGCTTAATGAGATGTTAGAATCCAGTCTGTCAAATGAATGTGGATTCATTCTTCCTAAGAATACTTTGCAAAGAATATATTCAATGTCTAGCGGTAGTGTGAATTTTATATTTTAATACCCAGCAGTACTATATACATAGTGCTTAGTAAATACTGAATTAGTAGGTAAGGTATTCAAAATCATTTACATTTATGCATTTCCTAATCATTCCTCAAGATTTGTCAACAGACGAATGGATAAAGAAGGTATGGTCCATATACACAATGGAATATTACTCAGCCATCAGAAAGGATGAATATCCAGCTTTTGCATCAACATGGATGGGACTGGAGGAGATTATGCTGAGTGAAATAAGTCAAGCAGAGAAAGTCAACTATCATATGGTTTCACTTATTTGTGGAACTTAAGGAATAGCATGGAAGACATTAGGAGAAAGAAAAGAAAAATGAAGGGAGGGATGTCAGAAGGAGTGACAAACCATGAGAGACTATGGACTCCAAGAAACAAGCTGAGGGTTATAGAGGGAAAGAGGTAGGGGAATGGGTTGGCCTGGTGATGGGTATTAAGGAGGGCAGGTATTGAATGGAGCACTGGGTGTTATATGCAAACAGTGAATCATGGAGCACTACATCAGGAACTAATGATGTACTGACTAAAAAACATAATTTAAAAAATAAATGAAAAAAGAAAAAAAAAAGATTTTTTTAGTGAACATTCCAGAATTTGATAAGGAACCAGGGATTAAAGCCCTAGAAGTACCTGGAGGCCATTTGGAGGCTAGTCAAGGTTACATCGCAGAATGCGTTTGTTCTTTAACGTTCTTGCTCCTACATTTAGTTAAACCCTAAAAAAAGTAGTAGTGTGCCAGGTAAATCCATGTCTCATTCTAATTCATCATGGTGCTTTTTTACATTTGTTTGAAGGCTATCCAAGAGTTTAGTCAATGTACTAGAATAATGCTAAGTATTACAACAGAGCAGCCCCAAATAAAAATCACTCGGATCCATTTCAACATCAGATCTCACACTACATTCCTTTAGGGGATGCCATGTCTTTGCAAAGCTGGTTTTTCAAAAATTATGATCTTTAGAAGCAAGTATTAAGCAAAAGTCAGGGCTGAGTAGGAAGTGAGGTTGGTGGTATTTGAGAAGTATAGAGTTCAACAGACACACAGATGTCATCAGTAATCCTGAGTGTTAAGAGTATTTCATGGCTAAAAAAAAAAAAAAAAAAAAGTATTTCATGGCTTATATGTATTATTTTTTTCAAATGACCAGTAGATTATTAAGACATATATATGTAAGGTTTTTTGGGTTTTTTTTTTAAACCTAATTGCTTTTAAATGAAATTGATTTAGGATATTCTTTTTGGTCTAGGGGCACTGTGAAAAGATTACTTATATATAGGGTGCCATGAACTGTGAGAAGATTTTGGAAACTCTGTTCTGGGGCATTTTGGCATGTAGAGTGTTAAAGCTAGCTTACAGTTGTGTCTATGCTGAGGCTTAGGGCAAGTGAAGTGAGGGTAAGAAAGGCAGGTCCACTCTCTTGAAGGTCCCCGCCTGGTACTCTCATATCACTTTACTCATGTTCTCTCAGTGATGTCTTATGATCATAAGCAATGGCAGGCTGGGGAATGTTACAGAGTGAGCTGACATGACGTGAGCCAGGCAGCTCAGTGAAAGGGGAGGATGAATTTTGGTGGACGGCAAAGTCAGAGACAGCAAAGTCTCTGTACAGTTCACTGTTCCAGCTACATCTAGAACACTCTCACTTTTCTCAAGGAAAAAAAAAAAGTCCTAGATATTGTGATTTATAATAAATGTATATTTGGCCTTCATCCCATTTTTGGCCCAGAGCTCCTAAAACCCTTGGAATTTCCTAAGTGAGGAAAGCAACAAAGGTGTCTTTTGTTATGTTAATGGCCGTTTGGACCACACCTAAGGGGCAAAGCAGGTTGCCAGGGGGAATAACCAGGAAATTAGAGGTTTGGAGCTTTCCCACCCACACCCCCTTGTCCTCTGGAGATGGCAGAGGGGCTGGAGGCTGAATTACTTGCCAATGACCAATGGTATCTTAACTCAGGACTATATGATAAAAGCCCAAGGACTGGGTTTAGAGAGCTTCCGGCTCAGTGAATACGAGGAGATTCGGGGAGAGCGGTGCACTTGGGCAGGCTGAGGAGGCTCTGTGCCTTCTCTTTGTACCTTGCTCTCTGCATCTCTTTCGCCTGGCTGTTCCTGAGTGGCATCTTTTATAATAAACTGATGATCTAGTAAGCAAAATGTTTCCTGAGTTCTGTGAGCCACTCTCGCAAATTAAACCCAAAGAGAGGGACACTGGAACCTCCAGTCTATAGCCCGTTGGTCAGAAGCACAGGTGGCAACCTGGACTTGGGACAGGTATCTACAGGTGTGGAAACGGTCTCTTGCAATCTGATGCCATCTCAGGTACACAGTGATGAAAGGGGAGAGCGAGGTTCTTATCTCAAGAGTGGAAGAAGTATGTTGCAGACAAAGGAGAGTGAGTGAGGCCCTAGAAGTTCATTCAGTGAAGATACAGAGAAAGCTCTCAAGAGTGAGAGGGATGCTGACTGGGTTGCCACTGAGGGCCTTTAGGGTTGGTCTCTTACAGAAAGTTAACCAGGGAACTTAAATCCTTTTAAGTTATCAATGGATATCACCATTGAGCAAGGACTGGTGATCACACCTTCAATGGCTTACTTCCATTTTAGGGGCTGGTGATTCTTTGCCGGTCACAGGTGATTATCATTAAAAAAAAGAGACCCACCCCACAGGCCTAGGGCAGGGTGGTCCCGCTTGTTCCCTTATTTCTGGTTTCCCCACATTTCCACATTCTTGTGATTTCTAGGAGCCTGATCACACAGCCCCCTCTCTATCTCTCCTTTCCGAGCCCTGCCTGTACCTTACTCAGTGCCAAAATTGAGGTTAATTGTGGGACACTGAGCTGGTGCTGGAGAATTTCTTGGTGGTGTGTGGGGGAACCCCCTGTAGACCAAGAAAAGACAAAAGCGCAAGTTGAAAAATGAAATGTGTTCATTTATTTTGAGGTCTTAGGGATTGGCGATCGAGGGACAAAGAGTGGACCAAAATCGACGATATGCTTCTGAGAGACAAAGGAGGTTAAGATTATTTAAAGAGACAAGAAGGTGGGGCACCTGGGTGGCTCAGTCGTTAAGTGTCTGCCTTCAGCTCAGGTCGTGGTCCCAGGGTCCTGGGATCGAGCCCCGCATCAGGCTCCTTGCTCGGCAGGAAGCCTGCTTCTCCCGCTACCATTCCCTCTGCTTGTGTTCCCTCTCTCGCTGTGTTTCTCTCTGTCAAATAAATAAAATCTTTAAAAAAAAAAAAAAAAAAGAGACAAGAAGGGTTTTATGTAAGGTGTTTTGTTTGAAAGTGAGGGGTGCTGGTACAGCTACAGTTAGGCTAATCTACACATGATTGGTTGCTAGAGCTATTACTAGACAGAAAGTCCATTTATGTCCATTTTAACATGCAACAGATGCCTTGGCTTTCAGCTGAGTTCAGCAACGATTCCAAGAATCCGAGACAGGAGACATATATAAGTCCCACTTCCTATGGCCTCCCGACTCCATTTTAAAATGACTCTTTTAGCTCTGCTTACTCTATTTGGAATCTTCTTTCCCAACCCCCACCGCCCACACACATACACTGGAATTGGGTATTTTGAACCCTTTTAAGTCCCCAACCAGTTACTGCATCAAGCTCAAATTCAGAATGTCTGAAAATGTTCAATTGTTTTCATTAGGTTTAGAGTTGGTTCCTCCCGTTCTGGGCATCTACATGATAAAAATCAAGTTGTCTACACAGACCTCCCCCACCACACACAAGACACCCAACACAGTGGTAAGTCAAGGATGGCGTAGCTGCATTAACAATTGTCATTTAGATAAAGAATTGGGTTATTGCAGTAATGGAGTTCTCCTGCGCGGGCATCGGGAATCCACTTAGACCTGGCCGTTGGGGGCGGGGGACGGGAGGTGGTAGTAGGAGGATTAAGTGTGTTTCTACATCTTGGGTAAATCTCTCTTGTCCACTATTTTCCATGGCCTCTGGCTCCATCCACTGACAGGTCTTTTTTTTTTTTTTTTTTTTTTTGCCCATTATCTGCCATTATTTTCTCTGAGGTGGACATTGGGACATCTGTTTTGTAATCCAGTTTCTGCTTGTGTCACTTTGCAGGATGGAGTGGCCATCTACGGCCTCAATTATCACAGGCTTTCTTGGAGACAAGTTCTGTGATTTCTTTGGCAATATACTTTGCTCAAAATCGTAGTAGGCTTCTCGTCTACTATGCCCAGGAACTCCTTAGGCCAGTAACTATACCCAGCGTTCTGTGCTAGACGCATTTCCTCCCCTTCTTTTTGTTACCTTGCTCTCTCTTTCACATGAATGGTAGTTCTTTTGAGGCCACTGAAACATTATGCTTTGGCAGGAAATCCATAGCTGTATCCCCATTTCCAGTCATGGAAGCCCAGGACCCAGCAGCTCAACTACTTCCTTCCCTCATATCTCTGCTGACAAACCCGGAACTTCGCTGAGCTCCTCTCTTTCTTGTAACATTTTATGACAAATAGAAGCAAGCCAACACTCACTAATACTCTGGCTCTTTTAAATGACTCTTTTGCATTTACAGGTTTAGTCTTTGGAAATCCATCTATTCAACCCCATCATCCAGGATTCTTGTTTAAATCTCTCTGCCACATATGATGCTGATTTAGTTTTAAGGTTGCTGCTTTACATGACTATGCGAGATTCTTTCTTCCTGTGGCTTTCTCCCGAACTTGCCAAAGTGTCAATAGCAAACATCTCATAACTTCTTGGCCAGATATCTCGGTCTTGAACTGATTAGTACCAAGCATAACTTTGAATAATCAGGCACACTGCTTTAGTACAAGTAAATTCTTCAAACCACAGACCCAGTGCTCAGGGACTAGTAGAATGAGGAGTGAGGACCTCAGTCCATCACAGCGTCTACTACACAAGATTTGCAAGAGATGACAGATCCTAGTATGGTCAGCATAATGAGCTAAACTGTCCTTCAAATGCTTTCCTAGTTCTAGACCTCTGACTGGCAAAGAAATTTGTGGAAAGCCAGGGAATATAAATAACTTTAATTAAGCTTTCCTTTCTATCTTGAATGTATTCATTGCCACCCTTTTTGAATCAATACACTAAGCTCCTTTCAGTGATTTCAGCAGGCAAGTATATTAAACTGACAAATAGAAGACAAACTTTATTTTGCTGCCCATTTTTACCAGCATCAGTTAATCTGTGGCCTCTGGTGATCCTAGCAATGGTGGGCGGTGTCCTTTAATTTGCTACCTTTCAACTTCTCTTCAATGATTGTTATTAGTTTCATAATGAAAAGTACACTTGGTAAATTAATAGATATCTGAGCCTGAACTGGGAATTTTATGGAATGTACACAAAGAGCTCCTCTTCATTTCTTTCAAGGCCGCCTGTATAGGCATAATAGATCTGGGAATTCAAATCAACTTGTAGAATTTTTTTTTTTAATCTGGGAAGCAAAATTGACTGTTTCCATAATTTTTCTAAATATTTCTATCCTCTCCATCTTGCTCACTGTGAACTGGTTAAACATATTTACTGAAATGCAGTTTTGAAGTTCTGACCTGGAGACAAATTTAGGTGGAGTTATTTGCTTTCTCTTTTTGCTTGATTGATGTTTTTTATTTGTAACTTATCGGGTTTTTATTTTATTTTATTTTAAAGATTTTATTTATTTGTTTGACAGAGAGAGAGATCACAAGTAGGCAGAGAGGCAGGCAGAGAGAGAGGGGGAAACAGGCTCCCCACCGAGCAGACAGCCCGATGCGGGGCTCTATCCCAGGACCCTGAGACCATGACCTGAGCCGAAGGCAGAGGCTTTAACCCACTGAGCCACCCAGGTGACCCCCCTATCGGGTTTTTTTGCCACCTTTTTGTAGTCAGCCCGCCTGCAGCTATCCTATAGTGCGTGTACAAACCAGGCACCATTCCATTGGGTCATATTGGTCTATGTTCCTCATGTGTTTTCTGAAAAGATCAATCTTTCCAGATTTCTTCTTTGAAATATATTATGCATTTGGCTAACATAGTAAAAGGCACGTAATTTTAATGGGAATTTTGGTGCTACTGACTCGTATGTTAAACTTAATTATTTAGCTTTTAGTAACAAAAGAAAATTCCCAAGTAAAGTCATGCAATTTACTACTGGCTTCGACATATAGATTCAAATGAGAAAAGTCGGGAATTAAATAAAATGATAAAAATGTGCTGATATTCCATGATTGCTGGATGATTTAGGACAGCTGAGATTTAGAATCAGAAGAATGTGTTTATTCTCTTTTAGGTAAATGTACCTAACATAACATGTCTACCTAGACACACATAGTGTTGGGGCGCCTGGGTGGCTCAGTCGTTAAGCGTCTGCCTTCGGCCCAGGTCAGATCCCAGGGGCCTGGGATCGAGCCCCGCATCGGGCTCTCTGTTCTGCAGGAAGCCTGCTTCTCCCGCTACCATTCCCTCTGCTTGTGTTCCCTTTCTCGCTGTGTTTCTCTCTGTCAAATAAATAAAAAAATCTTAAAAAAAAAAAAAAATTATTTAGACACACATAGTGTTTCAGGTGACTAAGCAGATGGGGAAGAAACATAGGGAAAGATGAGTTTTATTCAGGGCATCTGAAATGAAGAGGCAGTAATCAGTAGAGCAGTGAAGGGATTTGGCAGTTAATACTTTCGTGTATTCACTCCACGAATATTTATTGTCTTCCAAGAAGAGTCTTCTGGGGAGCAAAGCGGACCAGCCCCTGTTTTCATGAAAAGTGATCTTATGGGAAGACAGACAGAAAGCAAATAAAGATACACAAAATTAGAGCGTGTATGAAATGCCCAGAAAGGAAAGAACTAGGTCATGTGAGAGAGTAACAAGGGAGAGCCAAAATGGCTATTGGGTTGGGTGGACAATAACAATATTTCTGAAGAAAGGGCATTTAAGCAATATCACAAGATTCAGATATTTAAAAACAAGAGGAAAAGAGGGGCGCCTGGGTGGCTCAGTTGTTAAGCATCTGCCTTCGGCCCAGGTCATGGTCCCAGGGTCCTGGGATCGAGCCCCGCATCGGGCTCTCTGCTCACCAGAGAACCTGCTTCTCCCTCTACCATTCCCTCTGCTTGTGTTCCCTCTCTCACTGTGTCAAATAAATAAAATCTTAAAAAAAAAAAAACAAAAACAAGGGGAAAAGAAAAACCAATAAATTTCATACCCCAAAATAAGACTGAATTTTCACAATAGTTAACATTTTGAGTGACGTTCACTCCTTTTGTCTTTGAAATTGTCAGTGTGGAAACTTAGCTTCAAACTTCGGTTATTATAATAACTTCTGCACAAGCGAATGCAGAGACCTCAGCACCACTGCTCTGGAAAACATCTTGATTGGGTTTTGAAACAGATGGCTTTTGCATTCAGTTTTTAGGTGACTTTTTCCAGGAAGGAAACCCAGATTTTGAGGGAAGTGCCCTTCTCAGTGAGGTTTCCCTAAACTCAGGTGAGAAATGAGCTCTGTATAAATGGTTCAATTCTCGGTAGATTCACTGCCGGTTGGAAATGTAGTCGAGTACATAGGTTTTTATTATAATTTTTGCTGCTCTGGTGTCTGTGATATATTGGAGTGTTGGCTTCTTGGCCTTTTTTTCATTAAAAACATCATAAAACATTTAGGGGTCTGTGCAGAAATTGCTGTGACCTCTATTTATAATTGAAGAAAGTAATGTTTTCTTTAAAATATTACTCGAGAGCAGTATTCCTGACCACAAGACCCTGAAGTCTGCTAACCAGATTTGTGTAGATTTCCATCCTCTGGTGTGCAATTACTAAAATGACGGGAAAGTAGGACGGTTGGCAAGGGAAAGAAATCTGGTAAGCACCATGATTTGAAGCAAGCTTATAGGAGCTGGGTTTTATGTTTTGTTTCGTACTTTTGTTGTTGTTCCAGTGAAAGCTATCTCGATTTTTTATGAGGTTGCTAATGCTAAACAAGCATGGAACCTTTGTATATTTCTTAAAGCAAGGGATCTGGCCTCGGATCAGCTGGAACTTCTCTGCCCCACTACATCTCCAACCTCAGCGTGCACATGAATCCCCTGGGGTTCTAGCTACAAAGCTGGCTCTGATTCAGGGGGGCTGGAATGGGGGTGAACACTGCATTTCCAACCAGGTCATTCAGTTATGTCCTCAGATCACACTTGATGTAGCAGGGCTCTAAGTGATGATTCGTGTCTCCTGAAAGGTAAACTACATTATCTGTCATTTGAACATCAGCTTCCAACCTTTCTAGTTTTGCCCATGTTACAGAGCAGTGTCTTTTGGATGACTTGCCAAGATCACCCAGTCGAGTTACTCAGCCGTTGCTTCTTTCATCT
>CM053603.1:63797731-63814829 GCA_028646535.1 Procyon lotor | reverse complement strand
TACATGTCAATAAACTTTTGTTGTTTTTCCCTCCTTGACCTTTTATTACAGCAGTCTCAGCCATGAACTCAGAAAGATAGAGGAGAAATGATTTTCCTCCCCTATAGGCTCTTTGGTAAATTTACTGAGAAATTTTCTAAGAGTCTACCCAGAATGGGGAAAAAAGAAAACACCTTACCGAAAAGACTTCTGGTAGATGAATGGAACAGTGAGCCTCAGCTGCCCACAGGCCTCACTATTAAATATGGAGCCTTTCACTATTTCCTCCTGTGTCAGTCTAATACTGCCTCCTCACTCTACATTTATGTCTGGTGTCCAGAACTTTAACCTCTCTAGTTTAATTTCTTCAAAGAATAGACTTATCTTTCCTACCAGGGTTGGGTTACAGTAATCACCAGAATGTAACAAGTGGTAAAGTGAATTTAACTACTGCTTGTTCAGAACTCCAATGAATCTTACTAGCTCAATCATCACTTCCATCTTTCTGGACATCTGGTGCTTCCACTTTCTGGGACCATCCAAAATCCTAAATTTGCATCTCCTTGCTTCTTCTTTGCAACTCCTTCTTGAGGCACTTAGAGTTCCGCTTTCTGCACTTTGCTAACTCATTACTGTCCATCTACGTTCTGTCTTCAAGAAAAGTTTTTGCCATTTCTTGTCTGCAATTAGTATCTCTCATGTTTTTCTTAGTTTTGATGGTTTATATATTTTACATCCACTTGCTATCATTTTAATAAAGATTTGGGAGGGAATAGGGAAAAATGCATGCTATTAATCCATTCACTAGAAATTCACTAAATTTTTTATCATATATCATATTTCATGACACTTTTTATTGAAATGTAATTAACATATAATGTCATATTAGTTTTAAGGTACAATATAATTGACAATTCTATCCTCAGTGCTTACCATAATAAGTGTAGTTACCATCTGTCATCATAGATTATTACAGTATTATTGACTATATTCCCTATGCTGTCCTTTTCATCCTTGTGACTTATTTTATAAGCTGAATTTTATTTTTATTTTATAACTTTGTACTTCTTAATCCCCATTATCTATTTCACCCATCCCCCCACCTACTACCTCTCTGGCAATCACCAGTTTGTTCTCTCTATTCACGAGTCTGTTTTTTGTTTGCTTGGTCTCAATCTGAAATTGAACAAAAAAGGTGATGTTTGGGCCCCTGGGTGGCTCAGTGGGTTAAGCATCTGCCTTCAGCTCAGGTCATGAACCCAAGGTCCTGGAATAGAGTCCTGCATCAGGATCTCTGCTCAGCAGGGAGTCTGCTACCCCCTCTACCCCTCCCACCTCATGCTCTCTCTCTCTCTCTTAGTCTCTTTCAAATGAATAAAATCTTTAAAAAAAAAGTGAGGTTTGACTTGCCATCACAGATATGCCATGGGGCTGTGTCAAAACCTCCCCCTATTGGGTGCCTGGGTGGCTCAGTGGGTTAAAGCCTCTGCCTTCACCTCAGGTCATGATCTCAGGGTCTTGGAATCGAGCCCCACATCAGGCTCTCTGCTCAGCGGGGAGCCTGCTTCCCCCTCTCTCTGCCTGCCTCTCTGCCTACTTGTGATCCCTCTCTCTCTGTCAAATAAATAAAATCTTCAAAAAATGTTTGACAAACAAACAAAAACCCCCCCAAAACCCCCTACTATTAAATAAAATAAAATGGGATTTGACCTGCCTTACTCATGTACCCACATGCATACTAGGTAATTAGAAATGTCATTTAATGCATTGATGACTTATATGTACTTTCTAGAAGATTCCAAGTTGGAGAGAGGACACTTGATGAGAGTCTGCCTTGAGACACAGAAGCCAAACACTTTAACCTGGTGAGAAGTATTAATTTTACACCATGCTGCCTTCAAGTGAAATCCAAATGACAAAATAGAAAATATTTCTGTAGGAAAGACTGTATTCATTTCCTCCCATTGAAATTTTGTGACACCATGCTGATGTGGCTAACATAAAACACAAGCGGAAGTGAACTAAAGATTGATTTTTAAATTTCTCCTGGTTGAGCACAGAAAACTCATCTGTATTTCTTCAGCTCATTTAGAATTTGTTGTGAGGGATATTTTTGCTTCAACAGATACTACATGCATATTGCCTCTGCTTCCAGTTTATTTTAGCTTAAACCTGCCTATTTATTTAAGGTATTGGTTCCAGGTAATGCCACTTAAAATTTCTCGAATGCATTCGGTCAAATACCTGTTTTCAGCAAAAATGCCAAACTCAGCACAAATTCTGTCAGTTTCTTTTGCTGCTGCTCTTGACAGAAAAGCAACATGGCTGTAAAGAAGTCAGTTTTGCATGCCTGGTAGTTTTGCAGCCTTTCTTATATCCACCATCTTCATTGTAAATATAACTGATAAAATTATGGTCAACTTAAGCCACGGGGATGATGCAATGAGTAACTTGAATTTGGTCAAAAAGAGAAATGCCTTACCACTCTTTAAATTAGAAGTGAAAGAGAAGAGAGTCATTAAGAGAGAATAATGCCATCAAAGAGTCCCTCGGACCACCAAGTGAGCAGAGTGAAAGCTGAATCACTCTACTGCTTTAGAAGGAGGTCAGTTGCCATATTGAAGACATATTTTTAAAAACATACACAAAATGTCCCTGCATTCCTTTTTGGGCCATTTTTATGTGATTCCATCTGCTAAAGAAATACAAAGCGAAAATATGACTCAGAAAATGATGAGGAAATACACACATATTGGAAAGCATAAAACTCTAAGATTTTAATTTCATAAATTATAGGAACAGCAATGTATGGATGAGTTTTTAGGGGGTTAACACTCAAACAAAGTTGTCACATATGCTAGCACTGCCAAACTCACCTCTTGAAGAACCAGCTTTCTCCTAAGGTCTTTTCACACAGATTCCAAAACATAAAGGTATAGAGTATGTATTGGATCAAACACCTGTTACTATTATGGCTTGTTTCTAAGAGAAGTGATAGCAGACAACTCCTTATACAATGGCTTCCATGCTTTGCATCATGAAATTCTTCCATAACAGGCATAATGACTGCATCAGGATTTGGTTCAAGGGAAAGTCAGCTATCTGCAGGCTGGTTAGTGGCCTATGAAGTAGGCTAGAAGATGTAGTCTGCCCAACGGTAGTCTCTACACTGGATTGTACCCTATTAATCTATTGATTGGTTTCAAATATCTAACACACAAAGACAGCCACAGGTAAAAGACTCACATAGAAATGGAAAGATATACAGGAAAGTAAGTTCACAGAAGCCATGAGGTTGGAGAAACCAAGTGAGCGAGAAATAGGAGATAGAGGAACACAGAACCAAAACACTGGTAGAAAAGGGGATGAATCAGGTCACAACAGCCATGACTGTGCCTATAGGTTACCTTTAGTGTTAAGAACAGCATTCTGATTTTTTGAGGCCCAAGTTTCACCTACTCAACTGTTCTGTATTTTTCCTTCTCTTCTATGCAACAAACTCCCAAATTGTATTGCTAGATCTTAGCTCCCAGAAGAAACTTAACATCCCAGTACATAACTCTCTTTCTCTTTTGGAGGGATAAAGTGGCCAGTCTTCAGTTGACTATGATAATGACCACTGATATGTTAATCTATGTGTTAGGATTAAGACTGACATAACCTTGTCAAGTAGGATTTGTAAGTGTCCATTCATAAATGACATGGTGCTGGAAAATCACTAAGGAAAGAGACACATTTGAAGTCTCTGGAATCTTGTAATTTGTAACACTATGGAGATCATAAAAACATATAGAGTATACTTTGCTACCATCAGGCTCAGTATGTATGCATATCCATTGATATTCAAAAATAACTTCATTACATATTTATTCTTTTTATAAAAGGAGAATTCATATAACAGAAGCTAGAGCCTCCAAAGCAGTGAATTTAAATAACTAGGGTTTAGTATTCAATAATATTTAAGTATTACAACATGGTTGTAGCTTTTGGGGGGTCTATATACTCTAGAAAATGAGGTTTAATTGAAAAAATATTTTTAACAAATTTATACAGTTGCCTTTACTGCGTCAAAACAATAAGAGTAAGAATTTTCCAGGCACATTTGGGTTACCCAGATATGGGTCACATAAATGAAATGGTCACAGGAATTGGGATTGTCACAACTGCTACAGAACATCTGAGCATTGTACCCATGCCCAGTGTAGGTCTACTCAGGTTCTGCCACTATGCTGGTTTCTTTATTCACATGGACCAGGTTAAGGACATTTTAGGTACTTCTTGTGATGAGAAGCAATGTCTTAAATTACTGTTGCTGCCCAATATCCTGTGGCCCATGGGAGGTAAGCCTTCATTTTCATCAGTTTCTTAGCTGCAACAGCTGAGGTGAAACTCTATCGATCTCTCACCAGCTTCTTCTCCTCAAGAGCCACATCTTATCCCTATGCCTCTAGGTTTTGTGTCTACGTCAATCTGGAATTATCAGCACATAGCCCTGATCTGCCTCTGCCTGCAGTCCATATTTCATTCATACTGAGCCTTCTTGGGGAGGGATCAGTGTTCATTTTGGACATGGTGTGTCATACTGTTAGCATCTTTGAAAATAAGATTTATCGCCAGACACATCATCACTGTTCAGGTTTTCTCCTTTCCCACATTCTTTGCATTCTGTGTTACATGCACCTCCTGTGGTCAAAAACCTCACAGCTGTGTTTAGTGGAATAGAGCTTTCAGTTTATTTTCAAAAAATGCATTGGAAATATGCCTCTCTGATCCCCTCAGCTTCCAGTGGCTGGTGAGGGCCTGATGGCAGGAGAGGTAGAACAAAACCTTTGAGTCCATGTATTTATTCATCCATTAGTGACTCCTTGGTTTACCACCATGGGTCGTGGAAATATGTAGCATCATGTGGAAAAAAGTTTAAGAAACACTACTTTAGAATTATGATACTACAAAGAGAGAAGTTCAGACCAAATAAGCAAAGACTTTTTTTTTCAGGTGTAGAAGAATGCCTTATTTCTTTAATTAGATTTGACTGGACTCTAAATCTTTCTACTACCTGATAGTGGGAGGATTCAGTCTGTTGTTAAGATTTTTTTCTCCCTTCCAGGGTTATAAAAAGGACCTAGGTCTCATGCAACCAAAACATTGAGAGTGGACTACAAGAAAAAAGACAGATAATAACACATGTTGGAGAGAATGTGTAGAATTTGAACCCTTCATTATTGCTGGTGAGAATGTAAAATGGTATGGATGCTTGGGAAAATAGTTTAAAAGTCCCAGAAAGATGGAAAGATGGGTAGATGGGTGGAAGGAAGGAAGGAAGGAAAAAGGTTACACAGAGCTACCATATGACCTAGAAATTCCACTACTGAGTATATAAGGGAAAATAGATCCAAGCAAAAACTTGTACATGAACATTCACAACAGCATTATTTGTAATAGCCAAGAAGTAGAAACAACCCAAGTGATCACAAATTGGTGAATGGATAAGCAATATGTGATGTATCTACACAATGGAATATTATTTAGTCATCAAGAGGAATGAAGTACTGACACACGCTACAACATAGATGAACCCTGAAAACATTATGCTAAGGGAAAGAAGCCATAAAAACCTTAAAAGGCCTTAGATATGAAAGCTATATATTATAGGATTCCATTTATATGAAATATCCAGAATTTGCAAATCCCTAGACAGAAACTTGGGGGAAGAAGGAGTAGAGAGTGACTCTTAATGGCTATAAGGTTTCTTTTTCAGGTGATGAAAATACGCTGGGGGCACCTGGGTGGCTCAGTGGGTTAAAGCCTCTACCTTCAGCTCAGGTCATGATCTCAGGGTCCTGGGATTGAGCCCCCCATTGGGCTCTCTGCTCAGCAGGGAGCCTGCTTCCCCCTCTCTCTGCCTGCCTCTCTGCCTACTTGGGATCTCTCTCTCTCTGTCAAATAAATAAATAAAATCTTTAAAAAAATGCTTAAAAAATACACTGGAAATAAGTAATGATGCCAGTGGCCTAATTTTGTGAATATACTAAGAACCACTGATTAGACAACTTAAAAGGATGAATTTATGTTATGCAAATTATACCCTGATAATTACAAAAGAGAAAGAGGTCCATCCACCAACCAACCACCAATGGGGGTAGACTCAGTCTGCATAGCTCCTACTGATACATTCCCAAAGTCTGAGCCCAGATTAGCCTGTACATGTGGCTTTCTTGGCCTTGGTGCCCTGGGCACAGAGTCCAGTTTTTCCTCTTCTGCATTTTCTTAAATTCATAAATTCAGTTTTTTAAAAAATTATTCTCATCCATGTTTATTCTCCCTGGAAGGGATTTTGCCAATAAACCTGCGTTTGTTCCTTAAAACACTGTCAACATTTTGAAATAAAAAAAAGAAAAGTGAAAAATAGCTCTACAAAAAGGTATTCCCAAAAGTACGTTCTAAGAAAAGTGGAAAGGCAAAAGGATGCAAGGGCAGAAATGTTGTCCACTTACAGTCCTGCATTAATATGAACAGGGCACCGCCTCAATCCATTTGGGATGCCCTAACAAAGTACCACAGACTGGGTGGCTCATAAACAACAGAAACTTACTTCTCACAGTTCTAGAGGCTAGAAGTCCAAGACCAAGGCACCAGGATAGTCCCGCTCTGGTGAGAGCCCCCATGGAGGGCACCTTCTCACTATGTGCTCACATGTGGACGGGGTAAGCTAGCCATCTGGGTTCTCTTTCATAAGATCACTACTCCCAATCAGAAGGGCTCCACCCTCATGACCTAATCATCCACTAAAGGCCTCATGTCCTAACATCATCACTCTGAGGGGTATGATTTCAACATATGAATTTGTGGGGCATACAACCATTCGGACCACAGAAGACACAAGGCCTCTTGTGATAGCCGAGCCAGGTAAGATAGACTGAATAATGGCACCCAAAAGCGTTACTGTGCTAATTTCTGAAACCAAGGAATGTTCTCTTATATTGCCAAAAGAACTTTGCAGATGTGATTGAAATTAAGGATTTTGGAAAGGGGGAGATTATTCTGGATTTTCTGAGCTACTCCAGTATAATCAGAGATCCTTATTGGAGGAAGATAAAGGGAGTTGGGATGACAGGAAGGGACGATATGATGACAGAAGCAGAGTTTGAAGGTAAAGGGGCTAAAAGCCAAGGAATACGCTCAGTCCCTAGAACTTAATAAAGGCAAAGAAACACTTTCTTTCATGAGAGCCAGGAGGACCTGACCCAGCTGGCATTTTGACTTTATACCAGTGAAACTGACTGTGGACTTCTGACCTCCAGAGCCGAAAGGTTAAATTTGTGTGGTTTTAAAACCACTACGTTTGTGGTCATTTTTTATAACAGCAATAGGAAATGAATATATCAGTCCACTTTGAGCCTTCAAGGATCTACTCAAGAACACAAACCACAAACACTGACATAATACTTATCCTGAAACCAGTAGCCAGTTTTGCCAAAATATAATCCCCCCCACCCCGCCCTGGGGAAAACCCAATATGTGGTGTTGGTCAGGGAGAAAATCTTGAAGATGCTCACTACTGGCTTCTAAAAGTTCCTACAACACTAAAGCAGAGGTGAAGCTAAGTGACATCAGTTCTAGAGAAGACACGGGCTCAAAGAGAGGCCAGGGGTCAGAGTGGCACCAAGAGAAGAGGCAAGAAGGTGCTCTCTGTGGTGGCAACATACAGCCATACCTGAGCAAGTGTATAAAATGTTTATTTAACTATTTTTGCCTTTCTGCTATGTCATGTGAAAATTAGAGAAGGTCTTTTTTTTAAATCAGCAAACTTCCAGCTTCCCTGAAAATTGCCAGGTTGTTGTGTTTCTGTGAAAAACACCACTAGAATTGTGATAGGGATTGCATTCGATCTGTAGATTGCTTTGCGTAGTATGGACATTTTAACAATAGGAATTCTTGGGGCGCTTGGGTGGCTCAGTCGTTAAGTGGCTGCCTTTGGCCCAGGTCAGATCCCAGGGTCCTGGGATGGAGCCCCGCATCGGGCTCTCTGCTCTGCAGGAAGCCTGCTTCTCCTGCTACCATTCCCTCTGCTTGTGTTCCCTCTCTTGCTGTGTTTCTGTCAAAAAAAAAAAAAAAAATCTTTAAAAAAAAAAAAATAGAAATTCTTTCAGTCCATGAACATGGAATAGCTTTCCGTTTATTTGTGTCTTCAGAAATCATATTTTTAAAGCAATTTCAAGGATAAAGAGTAGCCACCTTCTTAAATTAATGCTTGCTTCAAATTAAAAAGAAGAAGAATTTCAAAGAAATGTTGATCATTGGTAGTAGCACTATTAAAATATGTCTATAGCTTCTTTAAGGATCATCTCTGAAAACCAATAGCACTCACTTGAATAGGCAAAGTTTATAAAGAACTGTAACATAGAAAGATTAGAATTCAAGCCTTGGGATTATTATATAAGAATACCTTAAAATGATTGCCATTTTAATAATCACAGCATTCTAGTAACTGAAGCATGGGTTGGTTAAATGTATGGTATAAAGTGATGGTATGATCTTCCAGGTGGTATTATGGAAGCTCAGTCCCAGAATAAGAGTAAGAGAAGGGAAGTCTGTAAGAAAATATAACAACATAGGGGCGCCTGATTGGCTCAGTGGGTTAAAGCCTCTGCCTTCGGCTCAGGTCATGATCTCAGGGTCCTGGGATCAAGCCCCACATCAGGCTCTCTGCTCAGCAGGGAGCCTGCTTCCCCCCTCCCCACCCTCTGCCTGCCTCTCTGCCTACTTGTGATCTTTCTGTTAAATAAATAAATAAAATCTTAAAAAGAATAAAAAAAGAAAATATAACAGCATTATCTTAACAGTTGGGCTAGTAATGCATGCACTGTAATGTTTCTTAGTTGTTTATGTCTTGGACAGGAAATCATGTTCAAAGCATTTAGCTTCAGTTGTGCAAATATCATATTATGGGATAAGATGACATTGATCAACTGTTGCATTCTTTCAAAGTCAAGATATTCAGATTTTGGGAAAGTTATTAATTCAGAATGTGTCAAATTATAGACATTCTGGATAAACAGTCATCTGCTGTTTTTGTTCTGGCATGTTTGATTTAAACTGGTAGGCACATTGCTTTGTCAATTCACACCTTGCGAATAAAGAGGTGCATCTCATTCTAGGAATCACGTGACAATAAAGCTAATGTTAAAGGCAAAGAATGAAGTCTCAGCTTCATTGCATCTCACTTTCCTGATTTGTAAAATGGAAATGACAGCAGTAGTTCACAATTTTGTGAAAGAGACCAAAGGAGTTAATGTACATAAAATACTTAGAATGTGCCTGGCACCTAAGAAGCCCTGGTTAGTTTTGCTTAACATCTTTGAGTCTGTGAAAATGGCTGATACCTTCAAACGTACTTGAGTGATGGAGCCATTTATGTCACGAGTAGCCAGAAAAAAACAAAGCACTTTTCTCCATACTTATTTTCAGCAAATAATCTATCATCTCCTGTTTTCTTCATCCATTCCTCTACTTAGGTCAGATGCATGTTTAAAAACACACGCATACACTCAGATATCCTCTTTCAGAAGTCAAATTTTTTGACTTAAAAATCAATTTAGGAAATTTCTTAAGGAAATGACAAAATGTATGCAAACGGTCATATTTCCTACTGACTGTGATTTTACAAGCTCCTGCCACCATTTCTAGCCAGACTGTCTCCAAGATTTCTGCTGGCCAGCTAGTCAGGAGGTGAACTCAAAGGCTTGCCACATTCTTAACTATCGTGTCACTCTGGCAATCCAGAAGAGACAGCACCTCTTTTACCCCATTCACATGAACACTCAGCCTGTTTCTCTACTGCTTCAACTCTATTTTCAGGAGGGAAAAAAAAAAAAAGAAATCGGCCTAAAAATTCCTCTGGGCCAAAACACTGCCTTGGGCATTCTATGCTGAGAGGGACTCGAAAAATCTGGCTGAAGCATTTTTTTGAATCTGTTGTAGGGATGGCAGCCTCTCCATTTAGACTCTGCACGTATTTTTATAACTGTTTAATTCTCTCTTGTGGATGAGCACTTAAAAATCAAAATAAAAAATTAAGTGAACACTCTAAACACTTTTTTTTTCCAGTTTGTATAAGAAACTGTGATTGGAGTCACTTAAAATGAAGGGAAATTAATAGTGAGAAAGCTCTCACTGGTGATGTGAATGAACGGCCACATTTCCGTGACATTTTACTGCATCCACTCAAACAGATGGGATTCCAGAGCTAACTGGCCTCTGTTGAGATGAATGAGATTCCACAACTATTAGCACATTGGCATAGAAATGGGCCGGATTCAGTTGCAGAGGCATTCTTACAGAAACAAAGAGGATCACAAAGCTATCCTGTCTCCAGTGCCCATCAATGCAGACCCATTCGTTATTGAATCCCATTCATTCCAGTTAAAGCTACATTCAAGATCAGATGACACTCTTAACGCACTGCATGGAAATCCTAAGGATTTGATCAGCTATTAACTACCACTGGTGCTGATGTGGCTGTTTCAGCTACAGAAGACCCAACAGCACTCTCACAAGTGGTGATGCAAGTCAAAAAAAAAAAAAAAGCCAGGCAAAAAAATCAAACACGCAGAGAAAAAGCAGACTCACTGATAAGCAAATGAACGAAGGCCTCTTGTGTTGGCAAAGGTCATCCAAGACATTGAAATTCAATGAAGGGGGTTTTAAGTTAAGGAAAACAGGCAAGCACCAGGGAACCTATCATGTAAAAAGGCTGGGGACCAATGCCCCCTTGTCTATAGAAAGGAGCCAGCATGGGGTATGCTTTGCAGATGGACTGGAGCAGAGCATGGGCTGCAGAGCACATCTGGCACACAGGTGTATGGTCTTGTGTTCCTGAACCCAGTCATCAACAGTCATGTGCAGAGGGTCCTATTGCTATTTTGGGTGGAAGCAAGAGGAATTATAGCTGAGAGATAATAATGCTTTAAAAAAAAAAAGGCCACAATGTATGGGTCCCTGCCAAAACATTCTTGCTCTAGCAGATTATATTTTTAATCCACCTACTTAATTAACTAGCTCCTCAGTGGATCAAATGATATTAGTGAGTTAGAGTAATATTGCCACTGGAGAAGCCATTTAATTCTGGCAACTCTAAAGCAAATTATTTCATAAATGGATAGTTTATTCAATTCAGTTCAGTTCCAATTCAATTCTGAGCCCCTTTCTTGACCAAAGCACGGAGCTAGACTTGTAGGGGAACAGAATGAGGGAGGAAAGGTCTCTGCCAAACATCTAAGGAGGGAATGCTGACTGGTACATGAATTACAGGAATGTACTGCAAATAAAGCATATGTGTGCTGGGGGTGCGGTGGGAGGGGAGAACTGCCCAGAGAAAGGAGGGATTATTTTTACATGCAGGAAAGCAGAAAAGACCTGATGGAACAGTTTTCAGCAGGTAGAGATGAGGGAGAACAGAGTAAGGGGAGTGACGTTAGTCCAGATTAGGCAGAATATAAACCAAGCAGAGGCAACAGAGTCATATCAATCTAAACGAGAAGATGGCGATGAGAATGGATGGGAGCGAGATGGGTATGAGAAGAGTATCATTTAACAAGTAGTTGAATGAACTGGATGAATTTTGTGAATGCTTCACCCTACACTGGATGCTGGGACACAAAACCAAAAAACATACCCATGTCACACACACCCCCCCCAAAGTAGCTCACATCCAGTGGGGAAACAAGGCAACCCTTTTATTGCATGCTTTGGTGGAAGTATGTGTCTAATATTAAGGAAGCACAGAAGGTGAATACCTAAAGCCAACCAAAGGCCTGTGGGGGAAGGATGACAGTTGAACTGGAGGAAGGGCCTTCCACACGGAGAAAATGCAGGGAATCAGCCAGGGAATAGTGCCAGATGAGACTGGCAAGGAAGAAACTAGATGGAGAAAGACCCTGAATGCTTTGTTATGAAGAATGGGTCTGTCCTCCTGATGGTAATGGCCAGTGAATCATTCATTAATGGGTTGAAAGTAGGAGAGTGATGTTTATCTTATTTGCATTTTACAAAGCCAACTTTGGCAGTTGCGTGGAGACTGGGCTGGTGGCAAAGGCTGAGGGCTGGAAAATGAGACAAGAGGCTACTGCAATGGTCCCACCAAGAGAGCCTGAGACTTTGGTCCATGGCCATGATTAATTCTAAGGATATTAATAAGGTAGCATGAGTAGAATATGACATGGAGTGGACACAGGACATTATAGGGGAGCAAAGAATCAAGGATCACTCCAGAATTCTCGTTTTAGAAACTAAGCAAATGATGGTGCCTTTCATCAGGACAGGGAACAGAGAAGGAACAACAAGTTTCAAGGAAGAACAAATGCAGTTCTGGATGAAGTAATTTCAAGGGCCTGTGGGGCATATTAGCAGACACGCTCATTAGAACAAATTGATGTTGAGACAAATCAAATGTAGAAGGAAAAAACCAAGGTATCTCTTGGTAGATTGTGTACCCCAACATAGCTGGGTCTTTGAAAATCAGTCTGATCACAGAACAGAGTAATTTAGAATGAACATGATAAAAGCAAAAAGCATAAAAAGATAAAGCCTCAAATTGAAAAGGATTTCATGTTGTGTGGATTCTCTGCATTCTTTTAGTTATTTTTGTAGACAAAATGGTCCTCAGAAGGCTCAGGAAATGTCAACAGTTTCTGAGCTCTAATTTGCTCAGCTCTCTCATGTAACAACAAGCACTTAGTGAGTAGCTGCTATGTACAATACTGGGTAGACTAAGGAATACCAAAACAGACATGGCCTTGCCATTCGGAGCAGGATATCACCCCTGTGGACACTAGAACATGGAAGCGAGCGACCACAACACACAATAAAACCTGCTGGGAGATAAGGAATGAACAAAGTGCTTCCGGAGTTTAGAGCAGGGTGGGCAGGAGACAGAGTCAAAAGGAACAGTGGGTTACAATACAAAGCGGGTCCTTATTCCATTTTTGGTATTTTTTTTACTATAGATTTTTTTGCATTAATTTTTTAAAGACTTTTTTCATTAAAATATTAGCTTCATTGAGGAATTTTTTCACATGCTCTTAAATTGTGTAGCTAAGGTGAGTGCTCTGGAGACTTGGGTCATCCCACTCTTGGCTCAGAAATAAGTTTCAGATTTCACATGAGTCGGACAAACAATGAGGGCTCATTGTGGCCAAACTGTGACTTCTCACTCCTAAATTACTTGAGCATCTGAATTATTCTTCACTCTTCTCAAGAGTAGACCAGCTTCCTCAAAACAATTTAACCAACAGCAGTGATTAGCACTTTCCTTTGGGGCAAATCCTCTAGAGTGAATTAGCAGGAGATAGATGATACGACTAATTAGCTCAGATTTTGCATTTTTATTTCTTCTAAGGGTCATTTCCAATTTAACATAAGTATATATTTTGATTTCCATTAAGACTGTTCTCTCCTTCTGTAGCCCAACAGGTCTATGCATTTTAGAGTCCAACTTATATTTTAAGCATCAAAAGAAAATTGGAGTTTGCAGACTCCTCCATGACACCCTAAGCTCCCTGAGGAGAGCAGTTCTTTCCAGAAGGTGCTCTGCTATATCTTCAGTGCCTAGGACTGTCCCCATCATAGTGAATACTTAATATACACTTGCCTAAGTGTTATAAAATAGAAGATTCTTTAAGAACCACAGTAGTAGCCACTTATCAAAACAAGTTAGAAGACATTCACATTCTTTAATTATAGCCATATATTCTTATTACTGTTGGATATCAACCCGGTGCCCACAAAAATTCAAGGCATGACTTTCCAACCCAATTTCACCGAACTGGGAGCTTCTATCAGTCCTCAGTAACAGCAGAGGTTACACAAAGGGACTTGAGTCAGTGTACTTTATACCAATTCTCCATGAAAATTTATCTCTGCATGTTCTTAGGAGTGAGTGAAATTTTGAGCCACATTTTGGTGGTTCATTAGTGACACTTTGATGACTAATGTTGTTGGGAAATGTCTCATTAAGAGTCTGGGAATGATGTGCACCACACAAAATGTGTCTGTTTGTGCCTGTGTGTCTAGTTGTACACACGTCCTGGGGAAGGCCAATTCAGGATCCCTCTTTTCTCCCTTGCACACACATATGTACATAAGTATGTGCACATGCATTGTGTCTATTATTTGAAGGGCTTGGATTATGGATGTTAGGCAATTAGTGAGGAATTCCATGAAAGTAGTAATGAATGACACCCACGAACAGATTCAAAATTCTGTGTACTTCTCCCCTAGGGAATTTCACTCCTCCTCTCTCCTCAAATGGTTGGTCACAGTTCCATTCAAAATTATGTGTAGAAAAAGCTCCTGTCTACTACTAGAGCTTATGTAATTTTAGAAGCTTTGGCTGTTCTTGGGAAGTGTCATCCAGCTAGTGGCCCCACCTGACCTTATTTAGTTTATGAATTCTGATGAGCACATAGGTCAAAGTGTTACTGCTCTAAGTACCATTTTAAATGATATTAATATACTCTCATAAAAAGTTAGCTGCCAAGACTCACAACTGTAGACTTCAGAGTATAGAGACTACATGGAATCTTGTAATATTACCTGTAGTTTTTCTGTACCAGGCTGACAGTTACTCTCTCTCTCTCTCTCTTTCTCTCTCTCTTTCTCTGTGAGTGTGCGTGTGTATGTGTGTGTAAAGACAGGAGTGTGGAGTAACATATTTGTTTCCTTTCCCAGGTACAGTGTTTAATTCTATCTAATAAATTACAGTTTACTTCTTCTCACTTTTAGCTCCATATAAATCAAAGACAGAGTCAATGATTATTTTCCCCTCAGTCACTTTATTCCTGAAATGAAACAAAATCTCTCTGGACCTAGGATGAACAAAAGGTACCAGATACTAGTCTACCTTATAATACAGTATTCTGTACCAACTTCAAAATATGCTAACCGGGTTTACTGTTTAAAAAGGTAAGATCTTTAGCTATGTTATCCAAAAATAAAAAGATAAGTCGAAAGCACAGCGATTTGAAATCAGAGGGAAAACCAGCTCTATAGACATCCACATATCTAGAGAGTATTTAAACTATTTCACTTTATAAACTTCAACGGGGGATGTGATTTCTGGTGTTCTGGCTTATAGAATCACTTGGGAATGAATAATTCATAGGCTTTTTACCAAGTCTCAAGTGTAAATCAGTCAAATATAGCAACATGATATTCATGCTGAATTTTTAAGTACTTAAAACATTTAGATGGAAACTTTCTTTAAGACAGCGGGAGGAAGAATGTCATTTTCCCTCTGCTCACGTTGCCCGGGCATATTTGCATTACGTACTTTAAAATATCTACACAAGAGGATTTAATTAAACAATAAACCAGTTACAGTCACAGAAGTGAGGAAAAGAAAAGCAACAAAAAACTTTCTCTGTTATGTTTTCTTTATTAACATACTGATGTGAAACAGAAAAAGCAATCTAATAACAAACATTCCTTTGAGACATGTTCTGGGAGCAAAAGGACATCCACTTATTGTTCTGCCCATCCGATTGGTCCATATATGGCAATAAAGGTACAATAGACGGAAACAGGAAACAGACTGGCACATCTGTAGTATCTTATTAGCAGCTAATGGATATCTGAGAAGAACACGCATATAATGCTGAATCGTCAGGACCAATCTCCTAAGCAATCACTCTTAATTAGTAGGTTCTGTTTATAGATTCAACTTAGGGTACCCTTATATATCAAAGAGATGGAGGCAGCTGGAGAAAAAAAAATGAAGCTCTTAAAAGAAAAGTATTACAAGATGTTGGAGGATTTCTCTTTGATGAAGTGAAACTTAATTTCTTGCCTTTCCCTGCCTGGCGAAAAGGGGCTTTCTCCTTTGCGAAGGGTTAAAGAAAATGTAGAAAAAAAAAAAATGTCCAAAGCTGGCTAGGTGTTAAAGTTATTCTTGCTATTTGCCTTAGGAAAATGTAAAGAAAGTCAGTGAAAACAGAATAATCGTGTGGGACAAAAATGCTCCCTCAAACTGTAACTCTGAACATCCTCCCCGCTCCAACCCAATCAATGTTTCTGAGACACAGCACCTGCATTTTGTGTCTGCCAAATTGGAAGCCATGGGGCAAAATGGGTGATGTGACCAGCTGTATCTCCATAAAAGAGAAAACACAAAATGTTTTTTCCTGGCCAATCTATTCAAAAGAGATCCGAGTATGTACACAGGGCCTCTGAGCCAATCGCCTACTGTCTGCAAACGGGCAAGTATTATGTAGATCAGTTCCCTACCCAGCACATACCGTGTACCTGCCTTTAAAACAAAACAAAACAAAAAAAACGGACGGAAATTCCTTCTGGGTAGTGGATATTCCCTTTATACATTGCTTGTTCCCACGTAAACAGCTGTAGAGGCATCTTTCTTAGAGAGCGCTGCCACTGGGGTCCTGTCTCTTGTGCTAGTTAATTTTAAACCACTAGAAGGCTTGGGTCTTTAAACATTTCTCATTATTTTTGCAACATACCATTCTGTTCCCAGGAACCTCAGAGAAGTTCTTTCCTGCTCTTGTGGAATTCTGTTTAAAAAGATCATTTTGAGCGTACAAGCAGTGCACTAATGTACAATCTGTGAATGTTTTATCCAACAGTTGTACTCTGTGCATGTGTAAGGGAACAGGGCTGGGCGCCTTAGGAAGGTAAAAGGGAAAACTTCTTACTTGTCCGGAGTTCACCACAAGTCAGGACAGGCATGATGGCTTTGCATCTGTCTTTCTGAATGTCCGGGAGTCTGTATATGAGCCTCTCCCTACCCAAAATATCTAAGCCAAGAGAAAAAAAGAACTTGGCTGTCGCCCCTGTGTTGAGTGTCCAGAGACTAGGCTGGGTGGTGCCAGCTCCAAGCTCGGGGCTCTAACACAGGGGCTCTAGACATTGGTGCTCAAAGGCAACTGGGGCTACAGACAGGAGCTATTCTTTCCTGGGGAGTCCCTTCTTCCTGTAACCAGTTCCAGAATTGCTCTTCTGTCTGTCAGATGAACCAGCCTCTTTGTCGAGCGTTTGCTCTGTGCTAACCCACTATCTGATCACTTTTTCAGATCTAACGTTTAAGATTCCTTGCAAATGGTTGTCA
>CM053603.1:63710216-63797231 GCA_028646535.1 Procyon lotor | reverse complement strand
AAAAAATGTCACACACAAAGGATCCAAAATCAGAATAGTCTTAGAAATTTCCAAAGTAATGTAGAAAGCTTGAAAAAGTGGTGTAACATACTTAAAACTCTAATTTAAAAAGTTAACTTCAATCCATAATTTTATACCTACCCAAACTATCAAACAAGTGTGAGGTATAGCATTAAAAATATTTTAATACATGCAAAGTCTCAAAAAATTAACATCCTGCACACCATCTCTGGGAAAGATCTTAGGGGGAAAAAAAAAAACCAGAGGAATAATTAAACCAAGAAAGATAAAAGCATGTGATCCAGTCAACAGGTTAAAAATAAGAAAAAGAAAAAAGCGAGAATGAGAGAGAGAGAAATGATGATGGAGAACCTTGGTTTGATGTCTATGCACAAGACTAGGAAAGCAGATAGTCAGCCCTGGAGCAAGAGGAATGAGGAATGCCTCCAATTGTGGAACTCCTATATCATATGACATGTCTGGCAAAATTGTCAGGGAGTTGGGGAAGAATTATTCATGGAAGGAAAATAATCCAATTATATAAACAAAGCAATTATTAACTCCAGGAAAAACAAAAATTTTTTGTAAGAACTGTAAATGTAGTATGTCCTGTAGCTCAGCTATAACAATATTTACCAGGTCAGATTTAGATAAATATAAGTGATTTTCATTTTTTAAATTGTGATAACATTGTGTTTGTAAATAAGAGAGAAAAGAGGGTTTAGTATGTGTGAGCAATAGCCGAAGAGACTTAAATCATATTTATAGTAGAAACCAACAGACAGTAAAGGAAAGCTTATATGATTATGAAAAAATAGTTTAAGCACATTAACTAGAAGTACAAGTAACAGGAAAAAGCCCAACTAAAAGTTTTAAGTAGTTGTTTATAGGGAGGAGAGCTGAAGGATGGGGGAAAGTGGGCTGTTGTTTTTCTTTATTAATCTAAAGCAGAGGTCAGCAAGCTATGGTCCATGAGCCAGGTTCAGCAAGCCGCCTGTTTTTGTAAATAACATTTTATTGGATTACAGCCATGACCACTTGTTTATGGATTGTCTGTGGTTGCTTTTGTCTCACAAGAAATTGGTACAAAAACAGAGTGGAGTATTTGTGACAGAGACTGCATGGCCTGCAATCCAAATTATTTACTTTCTTGCCCGTTACAGAAGAGATCTGCCAACCTCCCATCTAGAGCAGTGGTTCTCAAATGCTAGCTGCGGGAGAATCATCCAGAGGGCTTCTTACCACACAGATTGCTGGGTCTACCTCGGACTCTGGTTCTCTCGCTCTTGGGCCTGGAGAATCTGTGTTTCTAACAAGTTTCCAAGTGATGGTAAGACAGCTGGTTTAGGGACAGTGCTTTGAGAACCACTGGTTTAAAGGGCACTATTTTATTTTAATCCTATGTAAGTATCATGTTTATGAAACAAATGTCAAATATTTAGAAGTGTAAGCTTGGAAACTAGCTAATATAAGCTAGAATAAATACAGAAGCGACCTCTGGTAAATTAAATGTGACAATGAATTGAAATGTAATTTAAAAACCTTTTTAATGGAACAAAAACACGACCAAATTAAACTGGAGAAAATACACTGTGTTTTATTAAAATAATATCTCACAGATGTAGGCAGAGATGTTAACAGTCCCCAGGATCCCTGTCACTGCCCGAGCACCTTTCATCCAAGTGCTTAGTACATAGACCGACCTCTCCTACCACTTCTGTTCCTTCCGCTATTTATCAAAGGCAGATCATTGCAGAACAATACTAACAACTATGCACACAGTTATGTAAAAATACTTTCTTTTTTACTTCCTCTTAAATATTTTCAGTATTTCCATTTAATATCTGATAAAACACTTTTCTGGACAGCACAGTCTGAGAAACTTGATTTAAAACCTGGTCCTCTTCCCTTGGCCCCTTTCACAGATGATGAAACTGACACCCAGGCAGTCTCCTGGGTCGTAAATCCAAGACCTCCTGACTTGGTCCCCACTTCCTACCCTTCTTCCACTCCACTCTCCTTTGTTTTGCTTCAGGTTGTGAAGAAAGGAACCCTGAATGAGCCCAAACTCAAATCAGGCATGGAGGGGGAAAAAAAGGCACTGCTAAGACCACTAACCATCATTTTTTCAAGAAGCCTAAAACAAAGGAAATTCTCTGCTTCCAGAAATAGCCCTAATCAGTCACATATGTGAACATAGACCCAGTGACTGTTCAAACAATTTTCCAGCAACATAACAGGATTTTCCCAACACACCAATTTTTGTTTCCCTTTTGCCCTATTGTCAGTTTAAGTTTTCTTTTTTTGTCTTTCTTTTCTCTTTCTCTTTTTCTTTTTTCTTTTTTTTTCTTGAAGATCCGAGGCGTGATACCAGACTTTTCAATCAGGCAGGCAGGATGCTGAAAATCTGCTGTGTTTGAAAGCAAAGAGAAATGAAGGATTATTGAGAGTAGAAATAGTCCCTGGTTGGTAAAAACAAACAAACAGCTTTAAAACTCGAAGAATTGTGCCCTGCGGGGGTGGGTTTGCTGAAACTGTCAGCTCCATCAGTTAATGAGGTAGTTTGTCTAATGGAGATAGAAAAGACCATTTTTAACAATGCCGAGCTTTGTGTGTGTGATTTAAAATCAAATTGAGTGGAAATGCACCAAATACTAAATGGTATTGTTTATTTTCTAATTAATTTGCTACAAACTACAAAATGAAAGTGTTAAATATATTAGATGGTGTGTGATTTTTTAGAAGAGAAAGCAGGGGAAATGTTCACCTCTCATAGTCCATTTACTTTATTTTCATCAGAGAAACAAGTTGTGGTTTGAAAGTGTAAAAAGGACATCGATATTTTGGGGAGGGGCATCACTTTGGGGGGTAAGCGTTTTATGTAGGCCAACAGGGAATACGGTCTCCTTTGTAAGGGACAGCGGAGTTCTGGGGACCCTGGGACCATATGGTCTCACTGTGGATGACGTTCGTTTGTAATATTAATAGGCCAGGGACTCAAGGCCCTGGGGAGAATGTCATTGAAGTGAGGACAGCCGCTCACATCACAACAGCTTGCGGACTTTTTCCTGTAGGGAACAGCAAGGACACCTCAGGCACTCAGGGACATAAAGACACAGCGTGGTACAGGGAAAAGCAGAGGGACCGTAGAACCAGCCAGATCTAGGGTTCAGATTCTGACTTAGCCACAGGCTGACTCTGTGACATTGCAACTAAGTCAATTAGACTCACCGAGACCATTTTCTCACCTGGAAAATAAGGAGAATAACTGTCTTCCAGGACGGCTGTAAGGGCTAGAGCTTAGAGCTCCTAAGTGCCTGACACACAGTAAACACCATTATTATGGAGTAGAAAATTCTAGGGTTCGGAATCGAACTAACTTTACAAACTGAGAAATCAGTAAGCTTTCATGAGTCTTTGTTCCCAGGTGTCCCCGGATCCCACCTTTGCTTCTTCCATGACGGAAGTTTTACTCCTAATATTTTCCTCAGATGATGGTGCTGATTTCCTCCTGCCCTGACCCAAAGCCTCTTGTCTATTCCAGTGAGCTCATTCTCAGAAGCATATCATTTGATGAGACAACACATATGAGAATAGCAGACTTTAACCTAGTGTTGACTCCACACCAGGCACTCGGCTTCTCTTCACGTTACCTCATTTCCTCACTTACTGCTCGTAACTGCCCTCTGAAGTAAATTCTATTATTCTCCCCATTTTGTAATAAAAACTGCTATATTGAGAAGTAAGATGACTGTCCGTGGGGTGGGGCCATGATTTGAACCTAAGTGGTCTGGCTCTAGAATCCTGCTCTTGACAATGATGCTGTGCAGGCCCGGCAGTATTATTCTTGTTTTGGGTCATGTGGGTTTACGTTCAGGGCTTCCCTTCAGTGGAGTCTGGAGTTGGGGACTTTTACTGAGCATTGATCATCGGGACTGAAATGAGCCTGTGAGGTCTACAGTCGACCCACCCTGGAATCGATTTCAGACTTCTTCCATTGCCAGTCTCAAGGAGTCCTGAGTGCTGAGCATTCCTTGCATGCTTTGGTGGGGCAGAGCCATGTAACCCTCCCTAACAACGTGATCTCGATCAGGCATTGTTAAAACTAGATGCTCTGTGATGGCAGGAACCACATTAGCATCATTTCCCACTGTATATCTGTAGTGCCTATCTCAGCACCTGGCATATACTAGTAAGTCAGGATTCGAATGATAGGTAGATGATCGAACAGACAGGCGAAGCAGTTGTATGGATCAAAGGATGGTGTTCTTACAAGAAAGGTATGTACTGTCAACAATAAGAAACAGATATAAAATCTTCATTGATCTTTAGCTGTGTCTCTTACTTACCTTTCATTAGGATGCAGTTTTCTCCTACAATTATATTTATCTTGGTGGGTATCTCATTCCAAAGGGCTGGGTTGAATTCCCGAATTTGTTCAGATAAAATATGTACCATCTTGGAAGCACCTAGGTTATGACATCATAAAACAATCACTTTCTCTATAAGAAACAAGAAAAACATTCATCCATTTAACAAATATTTATTGTCTGTAGCCTACCTGATACCTTTATAGGAGCTTAAAACAGCGGTTTACACAGCAGAAAAACTTTGTCCTCCTAGTGAGTACATTCTAATGGGGGAGATAGGCAAAAACACTCTCACAAAAATTTCATTGCCATGGAGAAAACTTAAGCAGGATAAGGAATATCGAGAGAGATTACCCCCGAGTGGGGGGGACATCGTTATTTAATATTGGATCATCAGGGCTACTGTAAAATTGTATATAAGTTTTATTCTATGTTAGAATAGAAGAATTTGAGAAAATAAAGGTAGTGAATATAAGTGAACAGCAGGGAATTAGACCTAGATTAAATTAATACCTGAGATTTTTCATCTAACTTGATAAACAAGAAAATATTTTTGACTTCAGAAATTTATATATACATTCATATATATATATGAATATATATATATAAAAATATATATATATATAAAATATATATATATTTGTTTGTTTATCTTACAGAATTAACAGCTCTGGACTTTTAAAGTGATAGCATTTCCCAGCCTTAAACTGAGCAACTAAGCAAAAAAGGCATCCTTCCTGTAATCAACACAGCAAAATGAGAGGCGAAGAAACCATACTGAGAAGAAGCAAGGTCGTATGTTGAACTGTTTTGCCTTCAGCCCAGAAGACAGCTCACACTCAACCCTGGCCCTGAGTTTACCTCCTTCACTTTGGTTCAAGACCTGAAGTGATGTGCTCCCGCCCCAGAGCATCTTTCATCGTGTGAGGCCTGAAACATGACCACCAGTAGCCACGCATGTCCCGTCCCTGCAGTGAATGGACACATGACTCACTACCCAGCCACGCCCTACCCATTACTCTTCCCACCAGTCATTGGAGGACTTTCTCTGCCTCCTCTCCATGGCCTGCATGGCCACCCGCCTCCAAGTGGATGCAGTACCCCATCACCTGCAAGTAAGTACCACAGCAATTTGCTCTTTTCTCTCGGTTGGTTGGCTCAATGGACCAGAGAATGCAGGATGGTTCACATCCAAGGTGAGTTTTCATTTTACTGGGTTTTGGTTTCTCTGGGACTGGGATTGTACTTTTACTTCTGTTGCAGAAATATCATTTGAAACGGGTAAATGGTGCGTTTTAGAATTTGGTCCATTCAAAACTGTGTTGTATTTTGCTCTATTTCATAAAATGTAAATGTAAAGAGTAGTTAGCGGATATGACCAACATTCTTGAAGAGATTGACCACTTGACAAATAACACGAACAGTGGATCAGAAGGTAATACTGTAAGAATCACTAATGATAATGCCGGATTTAACATCAGTTTTGGTTGTGAGGTCTTCTTTGAATCTCTTAACTCTTCTGGGTGTAGATAGTATCTTTAATTGTTTAATTCATATCACATCCACTGTTTTGAGTGTCTTTGTTCACTTTTGATTCTGTACTAAGCTTTTTCTTACCTCTGCTCTTCTCTAGAATGTTGAATATAATGTACTATAAAATAAAAGTAGTCAGAATTCTTCAAAACTGATACTGACTGATTTACAGAAAGCATCCGTTTTATGTGATTTTGGGGTTGTTGTTAAGTTCTGCCTGTGTAAGGACAAGCCGTGGTTAGCCAGTGAGCTCTCCCGCCATTGAGAAATAGGTTGGCGGGCTTGGCACCTGGAGATGAAATAGCACATTTATCTCACGGAGCTTCATCAGGGGCCCCGAGCGCCTTCTTCAGGCTCTCTCACAGCTCAGCTGTAGCTCTTGAGAGCTCTACCTGGTGATTATTTCAATTTTTACTGCTCTTCAAGGAGTTCCTCCAAGTATTGGCTTGGTACTTAAAAATTTTTCTTGTGAAGTATGGCCTTAATTGTTTTTCATATTGCGGTCTTTGTGCCTTCGCTTCTTCCTTTTAGCTCCCTGGGAGCAGGGAGCTTGTGCCGCCTGACTGGGATTCTTCAGCAAACAGTAAAGTGCCTTCTGAAATTGTAGGATGTTTAGAGGTCTGGGTGTTTGGGTAGATGGTTGGATGGACAGACAGATGGACAGAGGGCTGGACAGAACTTTCTTATAGGGCTATTGATTTTCATCACAGTTACTATCATGCCTGATACATACTGACTGGTTTTCCTTCCTGATCATAATTCTTCCTTTCTGTGTTTTGGATTTCTGACCAGAATGTGTGCCCAATAAAGTCTTTGAAATTGCTTAATAACATTCTCCCATGCTTCTCAAGTTCAAAAGGAAAGTAGATATAGCCAAAGTAGTTTCGTGGCTGTCAGGAGAAATAGAAAAAGTGCCTGTATTCAAAATATCTTGCTGACCCAAGTGCCAATCCAAACCTTGTTCACCCAATGTGCAAATGATAAAATGAAGTGACTTTCAGCTACCACATGAAGCAGATTGACTACATGATTGTTAAAGCAATTAAAATTTCACCCAGGAGCTCCTGCTTCTAATTCCATAGGTCAGCCAGCCTGATGGATAGCACATTGTAATATATTTCTTTCCTCAGATCTCAAGTATATTTTGTGGATGTAGCCAGGGAGTTAAGGCAGTGCTATTCCCATCCTGAGTGATGTAAACTTGCAGATGGCAAACCCTTAGGCAGCAGTAGCCCCAAGGTCCCCACAACTTTGGGCTACTTGAGATACTTATTTTAAGGGAAATACAGAGGGTAGTAAGATCTTTATGCTGAATTAGCATCCAGGAACACTTGAACACAGCTTCAGTATACAAATCCCTCACCCATCTGCTTGCAGATATTTTTAGATTTAAGAATTCTATAGAGCAGTGCTTGGCAAACTACAGCCTGTGGGCCAAATCCAGCCTGCCATCTGTTTTTATAAATAAAGTTTTATTGGAACACAGCCACACTCATTTGTATATACATATTGTCTGTGGCTACTTTCATGCTACACTGTTAGACACCAGATAGCCCACAGATCCTAAAATATTTACTGTCTTGCCCTTTACAAAAAAGTTTTCTGACCCATGCCATAGAGATATGAATGTTGAGATAGGAGTCAAGTCATCCCAAATGTAATCCGGCTCTGTTCTCTAGCTGGCGATGTTTGCTCTTCTAATTCCTTATGCCATTCTGAGCCTCAGTGGGTAGGCCCGTACCTGAATGAACTGGGCTAGGTCATATCTAAGGCTCCTTTTACTTCTAAATACAAGTCCATTTTGTTCACTTCAGAGTTACTAATAAGGCACAAGATGCCATCACTACTAGACTGAACCATAACACAATTGCTACTTTTCTAGGTCAGAATTGGTCCAATATTAGCAATTTTATATGATTCGACCTTTAGGAGGAGAGGTTTGAAGTTCAGAAGAGGGAGGAGAAATGATTACAGTTTTTTCTGGGGGCCTTCTTGGGGAGAGGATGCCGAGGAAACTATATATTGAAAGATGGCTGGAGAGATAGCAGAAAGAGGACAAGGTACCAAAGGTTCAGGCTGGAAACATCGAAATTGGCTAACTTTATACCCTGGCTACTATCTTATTTTGTTATTTCTTGCTACAGACAAAGTACACGAAAGAAGTCCATTAAAAGAAGCCACTATAAATGTGCAGTCCGTTAGCTTGAACAGGGAGTTGTCTCTGTCTTTGTTACAGTCCGAGGTTTAGAAAGCCTGGGAGGAAGGGTAAGGTCTTAAAAGTTAAATGCAGACTTTCTCTTGGCTAAAATTAAACGTCAAGTTTTATTCACGTATTGAGGTTATTTAGGGAGGTAGCTGAATTCTATAAAACCTCAATAACTAGCAAAACACATGCTTGGGTGGAAAAGTCAGCTAATCTGGAATGTGTGTTGGGGAATCACTCCATAAAGAGGGTCATGTTATTGGACTATGGGATCTGCTAATGTTGCTTTGATAATCTGTACACATCCAGATTCTGCAGCTCAGCCAGAAAGAATAAATTCTCTTACTCCTGTGTCAAGGTTCTTTCAGCACCATAGAATTATAGAGGCCCGAGAACTTTCTACCTTAAAATCTAGTGAGAACAATTTCCATAGGAGCTACTGATATTACTCCCCTTCCTGACACTTCCCACCACTTGCTTCCAATTCTCTGGTCAGCCTGTTCTCCAGGCCCACAACCTGAACTCTGTACACTTACCTCTTCTTTCCTAAAGTACACACCACCCCATTCCCACATATAAAAAGTTCTTGACTATTTACAGTCATTTAACCTCTCTGAATTTTTCTTCCATCAACTGTAAACTATTTTTATTTAGAGAATAGTCTTTTATAGTAATAATATTCAAGTCTTTTAAGGATAAAGGTGGTGTATGAATTTGAAAAAAAGGTTGTTACTAGAAAGGGGTCCATTCAGATAATCTCCAAGGCCTTTGCAACTGTGGCAGGTGAGGATTCTAGATGTCACGGTTCTGATTTTCTCCTCCTCCTCAGGCCCTTTGCAGCCGAACAGCACATCTTTCCTTGATGTGCGCCCCTGGTGGACCCCGTTATGCAGCATGGAGTACTTGGCCATTGGTCTGACCATTTGTGACCACTCATAATTCTGAGGGAAAGATGTGGCCGCTTTTCAGCAATTCTGTTCTCCAGAACTTTCTAATGTAAAGGAAAATAAATATTTGCAGGGAAGAAGTGACCTGAAAACATTTTCTATGTGTGTATGTCCTTGTCTTTGTATTCTGACTTAAATCTTCCCATTGTGGAGTTCTCTAGGAGGTTAGAAATCTGGAGACATAGAAGAGAAGAGGGAGTGAAGATAAGTAATAGAAACTAGCATGTATTGAGCACCAGTGTATAATCCACCGAGCATTTAATGTATGCCATTCTTAATCTTTTTTTAATAGCTTCCTGATACTGCTGCCAGGCCATTAGCAATAGTACCATTTTGCAGAAGACTGTGAGGCTTAGAAAAAAATGAAGACCTAACACAGCTGATTAATGTTGGCACCAGATTCCAAGGCCAATTCTTGGGGCCCCTAAGGGAATGTCTTTCCCAGTGTGCTGGATAAAGAGGCCAACTTCACCCCTCAGATAATCCCTCATGGCTATCTCTTTCCCATGATGCTTCAGGGAGTCTTTGGAGATGAAGGACACTTAAAGGAATTCATAACCTCTTTAGTTCCACCCATTACCATGGAAGGAGCTCTCGGTTTTCATCCACATGAAGAATTGAGGGTGGGCCCCCTTATCAGGAAGTCACTGTGGGCTGGCTCTGCTCAGCTCTGTCCTTCAGGCGGAGATCCTATCATCTCTGGGCAAGCATGACTCTCAACAGGAGGAAAGCCTGATATACTATGCCAGGGAACGCTCAAAATTTAATGTTCCAGAGCTCTCTGTGAAAATTGGACAACTGTCCGTCTGTCTCTCTTTATGTTCCTTTCATGGCTGCTTGTTCTGTTTTATTGCCACACATGTGCTTTTTTATAGGTTGTTGTAAGCTGGAAAATATTATTAACAGTGTTGGCTTCAGAGACTCTCTCAAAATGATCTCCGTTTAACTCTACAATCTTAAAATGAGAGTTCTTTTCCCTGCTTCTTTAATGATCAGAAAGTGCTGTCCTGTCAAAATCACAAAATAGGCTATTCACTTAAAAAAATAAAATCCCAGCCTTTCGGAGAGACAGACTGTGAGTCTCAGAGTTACCAATGACAGAACATAAATGGAGTATTACTTCTACATCTCGTCTTAAGCTAAGAGAAGTCAAGTTCATGCAGCTTGTCTAAAGCAGGTTGTGTGGCCAGTTTGGAATTCTGTATTATTTGTTAAAGACAACTGGCCCGTAGGTGTTGGTCATGTTTTGAATACATGCAGATTGATGGTAACTGAAACCAACTGGTTAATTCCCATTACCCAGCACCCTTTGCCCTGTAACCATGTATTCTTTCTACTGTAAGTTCTATTTGTCCTTAAGCGTACAAAATGACCCCACTGGACAAGAATCACCTCTAGTTTTAAGATGTCTGGGGCTTCATATGTTGTTGGGATTTAGAGAATGTCAAATCTAATAGTATGGTCCACGTGCAGCCATTCTTCACCTCTTTTTTTAAAGCCAGATACAAATAAGTTAAAAAGGGCGCCTGGGTGGCTCAGTGGGTTAAGCTTCTGCCTTCAGCTCAGGTCATGATCTCAGGGTCCTGGGATCAAGTCCCGCATCGGGCTCTCTGTTCAGCAGGGAGCCTGCTTCCCCCTCTCTCTCTGCCTGCCTCTCTGCCTACTTGTGGTCTCTCTCTGTCAAATAAATAAATATTTTTTAAAAAATAAGTTAAAATCTTTAAAAAAAATAAAAAAAATAAGTTAAAGAAACTTGTTAGGAATTTGAGTAAACCGAGTATAACAGTTTTGTTCATTTTATCTGCCTTTGATCATTAAGCATCTCTGAATTGCTGAGGCTTAGGGAGGTCAAAGACTTCTACCTGAATGTTTTATAAGAAGTTTTTGTTTTTGGGGCGCCTGGGTGGCTCAGTCGTTAAGCGTCTGCCTTCGGCCCAGGTCAGATCCCAGGGTCCTGGGATCAAGCCCCACATCGGGCTCTCTGCTCTGCAGGAAGCCTGCTTCTCCCGCTACCACTCCCTCTGCTTGTGTTCCCTCTCTCAATGTGTTTCTCTCTGTCAAATAAATAAAATCTTTAAAAAAAAAAAAAAGAAGAAGTTTTTGTTTTTGGCATGATCACTTTCAGTGGTCTGTAGAGGACTACAGCCACAGATGTACTATCCAAGAGTCTTTTCCTTAAAGGTAGACAGGTATTTATTACTTGAAGGCAGTACCTTTCTTCCCCAATAATCAAGGAATCTTCGTATCTTCTTCTTGATGTCTTGACAATTTCTCCAGACTCTGGTTGAGTACAACATGTAATCCTTCGAATAGTTCTAACGAGGAGCTGGGTTCATTCTGTTTGTTGAACTTTACCCCAAAGGGATCAAGAATATGTGAACCTGAGTTAGAAACAGAAAGATTATTGTTCAATTTCAACAAATTAACTACAATGCCCAAAGGAGAATCTCAACTCTGGAAGTGTGTTCTTGAATAGAAATAGGTTTTCAATCTACAGAGGAGATTATAAAAACAGGAACGAAGTTTCCTTTGACTTACTTTCGCCAATGATTATTCCTAGGGAGAGCATGATTGAAAGAATATATACAAAAGACAAAAATCAAAAATGGAGGAAAGAGAGAGATTGGTGGTTTAGACTTAATATTAGATTCCTTTGGATATTCTGTTTATCAGATAGTTAAACAGAGACATTTTAGAAGAGCATTTTCGACCTTAGGAAGATTAAACCTCTGAAAATTGGAATCACCATAATAGCTGTGAGTTGGCTCTGAGATATAAGACTTTCCATGTGTTCCAAATTTCTGTTTTGATGAATTCATCAATCTATAGCTCCTGTACATTTCAGATGAACTATTTTGGTCCTAATGATAAACTCATGCATATAACCTTGAGTGTTAGGAGGTTAACCTCCATACAGTGTAGACGAACACGAGGACAGGTAAAATTGCCACCAGATGGCTGCCCTCTGGACCATCCTCAGGATGTGTCTCAAGCGGTACCACAGAAGCTCTCATGATTTATGCTGTGTCATCAAAGTGATACAGCTCCCTATTCCGCCTTCTATCTCTATTTTCTATTTTGGCTCTCTCCAAATTTGAAGGGTTTTTGGTAATTTAAATGGGAAAGAGAGAGGAAGAAAGAGGGAGTGTGGGAAGGAAGGAAGAAACGAAAGAAGGAAGGAGGAAAAGAGAGACAGGAGAAAGACACTGACCCTGCTATGTAATCTCTAGGACACCACCAAGAACTTGAGGCCACCAGACCAACCACTGGCCAGTGGCACTAGCAGCACTCTCGCTTTTCTTACTTTGCCACGAGAATAAGAATTAAAAGTGCTATCATTTATTTAGTGTGCTACCTACATTACCTCTATCTACCATTTGGAAAAAGAGAAATAGAGAAAGAACGAAATAACCAGCTTTCCTAAGGTTGCTCAGACAAAAATGATGGGACTGGGTTTCAATTCTTCTTGCTCTGACCAGTCGTCTTTTCACACCTCCGTGCTAGATGTGGATGTTGAGGGGATGCAAAGGTTTTTAAGATACTCCATTTGTCTTTAAGGACCTTGCACTCCTATGGGGAAATCATCATCGCCTAAAATCATTTGGATCTAAAACTCTGATTGTTCTCTACTCTCTAAGGCCTTGATTTGATAAAGTTTGCATCACCTCCTCCCCACCACATACCCACTATGCATATGTTAATTTACTATACATGTCCTGTTCTGCTGTCTTTAGTTCCTGGCTTTCCCTTCTCTACTCATCCGTTCATCCGATGCCTGGCATACAGTGGAAACTCATTTAAGGTTCACAGAATGACCAAATCAATGGTTCCTACTGACAGGGGATTTTGACAGTTTGTAGAGGTGCTTGTGGACGTCACAATGATTGGCAGCACTCTAGGCATTTAGGGGGCAGGGGCTAGGAGACTGACGGACTTGCACTGTGCACAATAGTTGCAAATAATAAAGAATTACTTTGTATCCTCATTGCCTTCCCATTTTCCCACTAGACGTTCATGTGAAGGACACTCCCCCCAAAATAAATTATGATTGACTGAATTTACCCATAACTCCATTTTACATATAAATGCAAAATTTTATGTGCTTTTATTATCCCGTGAATTATTTAGAAGTATAATTGCTGTGTAGATGGAGAGTAGGCAGATCTTTATTTTGTTTGGAATGTTTCTAAGAGTCATTAACAATTTCAAATAATCATGTCACTGATGACAGGGTATGCTTCATAATTGACTTACCAATACCACATGTTTTTATCAGTCTGCATTGGTAGGTAAAATATTCACTGTAATTTTGCATGTAGGGGCAAGGATCTTACCACTTCCTTATGCCTGAGCATTTATACATTGAAATAACTATTATTTTATTTTAAGTTACTTTCTTTGAATTCATCCTTGATATTGCAGTCAGGGCCATATATTGATTTCTTTGAAATTTTATGTGTAGGTGGGCTATATTATCTATGACTTTCATTTTGAGATAGTAAAGCAGCTGTTATAAAATATGTTACTAAAAGAAGCATTACATTCAATATCTTGAAGATTGCTGGAATGAGTGGATGGAATGATGGATGGATGGATGGATGGATGGATGGATGGATGGATGGATACATGAATGAATCAGGAAAGAATAACTAACTGGGTCAACTAAACCGCTCAGAATGTAAATGTTCTAGCTATTGAAAGGAATTTTATAAAGGACAGGGAAAGGATTATAAAACCAAATCCGATAATTATGCCAGGGATGGGGCAGTGGCATCGCACTGGGAAAAACCATATGCAGAAGACCCGTGGACAGTAGGAAAATGGTCCATGTTCCCCATCTTGGAAGGCATGCAGCGTTGGCAAGGAACCAGCCAGTCCTTGCCCTGATTTCTTGATGTGTAAACAGTGTCTCCTAGGTATACAAAAGGGAATCAAATGTATTTTTATTCATGAATTTACTCTTCCAATATTTATTTGACGTATATGTGTTAGGTATTGGTCTAGGCACCTTAGAGTGACTCTGATGATTTGCTGGGTAAATTTGTAGGAGTAATTGGTTCTTACTTGTGTGTCATGTCAGAGTCTACCTCCAGAAAATGCTCAACATCACTAATCATCAGGGAAATGCAAATCAAAACAACAATGAACGATCATCTCACACCTATCAGAATGGCTAAAGTAAAAAAACACAAGAAATAACAAAGATCAGTAAGGATATGGAGCAAAAGAAACCCTTGTGCACTGTCGATGAGAATGCAAGCTGGTACAGCCACTGTGGAAAACAGTATAGAGCTTCCTCACAAAATTAAAAATAGAATTACCTATGATCCAGTAATTCCACTACTGGGTACTTACCAAAGAAAAGGAAAACACTAATTTGGAAAGATATGTGCACCTCTAAGTTTATTGCAGCATTATTTACAATAATGTAAGTCAAGGTATGGAAGCAACCCAAGTGTCCATCTATAGATGAGTGGATAAAGATGTGGTGTATATGTGCACACAAGCTTGCGTGCGCACGTGCACATATACACACAGAGGACTATTATTCAGCCATAAAAAAGAGTGACATCTTGTCATTAGCAACAAAATTAATGGATCTAGAGGGTATAATACTAAGTGAAATAAATCAGAGAAAGACAAATATCATGATTTCACTCATATGTGGAATTTAAGAAACAAACAAAAAAGACAAAAACAAAAACAAAAAAAAACACTCCTACATATAGAGAACAAACGTGGTTGTTAGAGAGAAAGTGGGTGGGATGGAGAAAAGAGGTAAATGGAGTTAAGAATACACTTATTGTGATGAGCACAAAGTCATGTATAGAATATTCGAATCATTATATTGTGTTCTATAATTCTGTACACATAAAACTAATATAACACTGTATTCATTATACTTGAATTAAAAAAATTCTACTTCCAATGATACATCATTTTAGGGTATATCAGGACTGTTATAGATTGAATTTGCATATCCCAAAGATGCTGAAATCTTAACCCTCAGTATGCATGAATGTAACTTTACTTAGAAATAGAGTCTTCTCAAATGATCGAGTTAAGATGAAGATCTAATCCAGTTGACTGTGTCCTTATGAAAAGGGGACATTCAGACACAAAAACAGAGATAAAGGGAAAGTGTCCTGTAAAGGTTGGAGTTATGCTTCCACAAGACAAAGAACGCTAAAGACTGCCAGCCAATGAGCAGAGACTATGGGAGTGGCATGGAACAGATTTTCCCCCACAGTCCTCAGAAGGAAGCAAGCCTGCCTGCCCCTTGATTTGAGACTTCCGGTGTCCAGACCTATTTGTGGTACTTTGTCATAGCAATCCTAGGAAACTAATAAGGACTCTAATTTGAAACTCTACCTTCCTACCATTAAAGAAGGAAACACTGTGCTTTTGATCTTCCCCCCTCTAAAAGTATCTAGTAATTTAGCTATCTTCTCATAATTTTATGCTCACAATGACTGACTTTTTCTGCATTATGTGGCTGCTTTGGCTTGGACTAATGAATAATATTTCAGGATAGTGGTTTTTGTTTTTGTTTTTTCCCCCCTTCATAGCCAGTCTCCCTGGGTTCTGGTGGCTGCAAGTCCGTGATCATAAATCACAATGGTCACAATTTTTTTTTTAAAGAATCTATCTCTATTCCCTGGCTTTATTTTGGTCCTATCCTTGGATGCTAAATTTCCACCCCTTTTCTTGACTTTCACATGTCTTCTTGAATATTTGTTGTGCTCTTAATTTTAAACCCTTTGCCTCATGACTGCAGGGTTACTCATCACTGTTATATTGGAACCTGTGGAATCCTCCAGAAGAGTCATTCATATTACAAATTCATATTTCAAGTTGCAGTCACTGAGGGCTTATTGGTGGCAGTGATCTAACTATAATTATTGGTTGTTCATTGTCTCAAACATCATGTTATTTGTTATCCATCAATTCTGGGCACTTTGGCACTCTTCCTTCAATCCTGCTCTTCTCTTTTATACTTAGACCTAGTTTTGTCTTATAGTTAGTTCTTTCTGTGTCCTGGTCTTTACACCTACCCCCATTAATTCTCCATATCTGGGATTTTTTAGTTACTTATGACCAAAAGCCTTTTAAAATATTTTGGAAGCCACCTAAGGTTCTGCCACGCATAAGCTTCAGGATTCTGGACCTCAGGAAATCCTTCCCTGGCTAACTATGCCTTCTGTAAAATGGGTGCCTGGGCCACTGTCTTCTTCTATAATAAGATAAATTTAATAATGTGAAAATCTGCATATATAGAGTTATTTTTTGTTCAGTTTGTCAAAATCTCAAAAAACCTTCGTATTGATGAAAATGACCCCTTTCCATATTGTTAATTTAGTGTTGAGATATTTTGCCAGATGCCCATAAGTTTTGCAAACGTTGGGATGAAAAGAAATTTCTAGGGAATTCTGGGATGAAGGACAGTGGTCATCTGTGACCTTGTGGGCACTAATGACAGCAGTTAGTTATGTGGCCATTTTTTAGTGGTGAGTTACAAAATTCATGCTATTGAGAAGTACTGCTCCCATGCCACCTTTAACCTTGGGGAGCTTACAGTCAAAGACAATCATACCAATTAGGAAAGGTTCACCCTGTTGAACCAAAAATGGTGTTCATGGAGAGAATTTTGATGGGGTGTCTAAAAATGGAGCAAGACAGGTTGCTCCTTTTACCCCCAAGCTGGGTCCTTGAACATAGCCTTTTTTTTTTTTTTTTAAGATTTTATTTATTTATTTGACAGAGAGAGAGGGATCACAAGTAGGCAGTGAGAGAGGGGGAAGCAGGCTCCCTACTGAGCAGAGAACCTGATGTGGGGCTCAATCCCAGGATCCTGAGATCATGACCTGAGCCGAAGGCAGTGGCTTTAACCGACTGAACCATCCAGGCGCCCTAGAACATAGCTTTTTAAAACCTCTGTGTACTTCCATTTCCTCAACTGTGAAATGAAGGTAATAAGGTACCTTCAAAGGGTCATGATGAGGTGGCCATTAATTGATGCATGTACGCATCTACCAGCAGTGTCCGGCTGCCAGTGCTTACGCTGTTGGTAACAGAGCTGCCACAGTAAAAAGCCTTATCAATAGTAGGAGTCCTTGTTGTTACCTGTCCTCTGCACTTGCAGACACCTATGCTGTCATAGGACTGACATTCTCACACTCGCTTCCAAAATATAAAGATTCTCCGCGCACGGGTACTTTCTCGTATTTCTTAGAAGTCCGAATTAGGCATATGGAAGTTTCCACTTCCCAGAGTTTGTGCCCTGCCAAGAGTTTCCTTTAAGCCAGAATTCGCCAGGAGGTGATCTTTCACTTGAGTACTCGAAAGGACTCTGTCATGTGTCACTGTGGCCTGCTGAATAACTTTGTATTGATCATAAAGAGGCCACATCCAGGAAATGCATGTATGTGTATATGAGGTTCTCATTCACGGACCAGCTCCTCTCAGATTTGGAGGATTTAGGCAAAAGCTGAACCTTCCTGTCCTTTCAGGGTCTGCGGGCTCTGCAGGTCACTTTGTCTCTATAAACCATCTCGAATAATGCTTGATTGAATATCAGTGTTGTATGTAATAATGTACATTTCTCAAGCATTATAGTTTTGTTGTTTTGGTTTTTTTTTTAAAGATTTTATTTATTTGACAGAGAGAAACACAGTGAGAGAGGGAACATAAACAGAGGGAATGGTACGGTGGGGGGCGCGGGGAGCAGGCCTCCTGCCGAGCAGGGAGCCCGATGCGGGGCTCGATCCCAGGACCCTGAGATCATGACCTGAGCCAAAGGCAGACGCTAAACGACTGAGCCACCCAGGTGCCCCTCAAGCATTATAGTTTTGCCTCTACTTATACCAAGCTACTCTAATAGTGTTTGAATGGTTGCGAAGTTGGCCAATCCAAAGAAAGATACTTAAGGAAAAAAGTTCTCTTGACATTTCATACAAGTGAATAAATAACACTTTAATGATGACCACATGGTTAAAAGAAAGGCTACCCATTAGCATACTTAGTAAACCTCTTTTATCAGAATGGCTTAAAGGAATATTTGACAAAACAGGGAATAGGGATTTCTATGAGTTCTGATGGAACTCTCTGAAATATTAAGTGGCCTTCGCATCATCCTTGACTGTTGTTCTGACTGCCTATAGGCAATTTTGGGATTTCTTTCTTCTTCCACAAAAAATCTTATTTCAGAACCAAAGTCAAAATAAATCAAAGGAGGCATGTAACCCTGTTGATAGTAGTGTTTTGTTCAGTTCTGAATCCCCTTATAGGTTAAGTATATACATATTGTTGCAAAGATTAACCTGTTCTTTCGTACAGGTTGTACAGGTTTAGTACAGTACTTCTTGATCCCTGCTTTGAGGACAGAAAGCAGAGATATGCGTCTGGTAGGGGGCAGAGAACTGCTATGAAATAATAGAAAAAGACCAGGCTTGACACCAGGAATCCAGCACTCCCATTGCAAACACAGTGGGCAAAGATAGAACATAAAGAATATGTAAAGACCTTGTACAATCAGAAGAAATAGACAAATGATTCAAACCAAAAATATACAATGGATTTCATCCTACTTAAAAAGAATTCAAACATACCATATCAACTTCACATTAGTAATTAAGGAAATATAATTCAAGACCACATGCTTACAAGTTACACAATTTAAGTGTGGTGGCAGTACCAAGTGTTAGAGAGAAAGTCAACAGACACTCTGAGATATATTGCTGGTGAAAGTTTAAATTACCGTCATCATCTTGGAAATGGCTTACATTACCCTATAAAACTGAATATTCAGATTTCCTACTACTGAGTAATTTGTCTTCTAGATAAAGTTTCCTGGAAAATCTCTAATATGAATACCAGGATTTATGTTTAAGAAACATAAATAGCACTGTTTATGAATTGTAGAATTAGATACCAACCAAATATTTATGAACAGACAAATGCAAAAATAAGTGGTGGCATAGTCACTAAATTCAATACTACCCATCACTGAAGATGAAGTTATAGACAACAACATAGATAGAGCACAGAAATATAGTGTTGAGTTGAACAAATTTTTTGGCTATATACAGGATGGTAATATTTTTTATAAATTCAAGAGAACTATTATTTAGAGAAATATATGTAATGAAACTGTACATTAAGAAGTCAAGGAAATGATAAAGATTAAATTCCAGGTACCAGATACCTCCTAGAGGTTAAACAGAATAGGTAAGTGAGTGGGACAGAGAAGGAACACATGGATGCCTACAGCAGAAGAAATAAGAGTTTTAATTGATAAATACTCATTAGTATATTTTATATCATATGCAAATAGGTTAGGTTTACTTTTGTACTATCAAATATATATTAGAAATATAAGGTATCATTGTATCTATTGTGTCCTAGAACCAGAAGACAGGAAAAGTAGAGAAAAATGTCAGTAGCCTGAAATCGAAAATTCACATTCTGAAAAAAAGGCAAATGACCAGCAAAAATATTTTTTTTAAATTTCAGTCTTAAAAGTAATTGTACAGATGCAAATTTAAAAGTGAAATGCAAATTAAGATTTTATTTCTTACTAAGGAGAAGGCAAAGATTTAAAAGAACGATCCCATTGTTATTCAGGCTACAGAGAAACGCATACTCAGTGCAGCCTTGATAGGGAGAATGAAAATTGATACATCCGTTCTATGGAATAATTTTACAGTAAATGACAAGGGCCTTAAAATATTCATACTGACGGCTTTGCATTTTTGCTCCTGTGAATTTATTTGCAAGAAGTAAATGTTTTAGCATGCTTGGGAAAACAGATATTAGCACAGACTTGTTTATTTAAAAAAAAAAAAAAAAACTGGAGACAACCATCCTCGCTAATAAAAGATGACTGATTAAAATAGAGAATGAAAATAATAAGCAGCCTTTAAAATTTTGATGGAGAAACAAATATATTGAAAATGCTCAGTGGAAAACACAAGTTACAGAACTTATAGAACAGTAGAAGGTTTAACTATTAAGAATTAGATATTTAGAATACTTAATATTCTTTATTTTAGCAGATATATATTGTATACTTTGGGGGGTATTCTGTGGGTTTAGGAGAGAGACTGGGGAGCATATTCATAGTTTTTAGTTCTGGATCATGGAATTATCCATAATGTTCTTTCTGTCTTTATTCAGGGGTCATGCTCACCCTGATCACCTCACTGCTCAGTGCTGGGTCCATAGTAGATGCTCACTAAATGTCTGTTGTGTGAATGAATGCATTAAATAAGAGCTTGTGGAATTAACCAAAATAAAAGTAGAGATACTTTTCATTGGGTTAATTCAGTAAATTTAACTGAAACAAGTATCCTACCTACATCACTACCCTTGTATTTGAGGTGTCCCCTTAAAGGTGTTCATGCCCGAGTCCATTTTATTTCATTTCAGAGGGACATTTGCATTTTGAAATACTAACGTTTAAGTAACTTTTAAGCTAAGGTCCTGGCTTGTAGAGGTTCAGCAGGCATAGAATTTCCAAGGAAATATTTTAGAAATATTTATGTATTAAATATTAATTAAATTAATATTAATTATTAACGATATTAATATTTGTTGGTATGGAGTATTAATATTTCTTAATAAATATTTATTTATTTAATATTTATGAAATTTATTCTCTCGGCATCTTGAAAGATAGTATATCCATGTACTTCACCCATGCCTAAGGCCTCTTCTATGCTAATAGACCCTAGCTAGATTATAAATGTTATTAGCATTACTACGTATAAAAATCCTAATTACCACCTATGTGAAACTATATATATCTTTTTTTTTTCACAACAAATCGGTGAATATTTTTTAATTAAATCATTTATTCCTATTTTATTTGGGAAAAAATTCAGGACAACTTATAAAAATTATATGTATAACTTTTTAAAAATTATAAAGAAGTATATTTGGGGAAGAAGAAAATAAATATTAGGAAAATGGGTTGAAACCAACTTGAGGCCAGTGCACTAAAATGCATCCTATGGGGCACCTGGGTGGCTCAGTGGGTTAAAGCTTCTGTCTTCGGCTCAAGTCATGATCTCAGGGTCCTGGGATCGAGCCCTGCCTCGGGTTCTGCTCAGCGGGGAGCCTGCTTCCCCCTCTCTCTCTACCTGCCTCTCTGCCTACTTGTAATCTCTCTCTCTCTCTCTATCAAATAAATAAAGTCTTTTTTAAAAAATGCATCGTATGAGGTAGATAATAAATGTTGCTCAGACGACCTAAAAGCCTCTCCTAAAAAGAGGGTCCCCACAGTCGTATAGTTTATAGGGTTCATAAAATGAAGTCACCTAGTTATCTAGAGGAGCACATTCCCAAGATACAGTAAATGCAACTCTGTTTATGTGTGTTTGTGTTTTTAATAACATCCCTCAATGTAGGCCAAATTAATCATTCCAAAGCTCAGTCAGGGAAAGCAGGTCCCTGCGGGGGTCCCAAACAGTGTCTCCAGGTACATAGCTCTCTCACAATCCTAACTTAATCCAAAAATAAATATTAGAGTGTCAAGATAAATAAATGGTCTTCATAGCCTTCAGGCAGTTCTCCATAAAAACTCTTTTCTTCAGCCAAGGATATTTGTGAGCATTGAGAAGCCATGAATTTGAGGTTATACTCCCTTGACAAGGACCAAGGAGCTGAAGGTCTGCCCCACCCGTAGAGATAGGGTTTTCCCTCACAGAACAATTCTGAATCCATGCCAAAGGGCCCCATATCATGGAAAGTATTGAGCAGCATATTTAAAAGCATAGACCTTGGAGTCAGAAAAACCTGCCTGTGACCCAGCTGTATGACCTTTGGATAAATCATCTCCCCTTGGACTCTCCTCTTGGCATAGGTAGGCCCAACTTTTATTGCCTGGAAGTAGGGCGAGCATTAGCACTGAGTGAAAAATGCTTGGAGGTGCCCTGCACAGAGCTTCGCTTAGGCCCAATTTGGCCCTCAGCATGGGGTATTTATAAGGAGGCAGGGAGTTGTGAAAAGAGGAGGAATGTGAGGTACTTGAAGAGAAAGTGAAAATATAAAATAATAATATCAAGAGCGCTACCTCAGCAGAAGCAACTGGATTCAAGGATGCATTTTCATCTGTTGGATTCATTTTCATGGGCCCCTGGAAGGAACTGTGGGTGAATGCACTCCCAGGCACCCCAGCCCTCCCTGACCCCGGCCGCATCCCCCGGAAACACACTTTCAACCCTGACAGGAGGAGATATTTTATGTGATTAAATATTGAAGCCTTCTTTTGTGTGGTCATTAAGGTCCTGATAAGTGCAGTAATATGTTGTTTTTATTTGGGGAGAAATATGAAATATTCCCTAATCCTATTGTGGACTCGCATTACAGAGCCCAGCAGGAGATGTTTAACTGGCAAGTTCTCTCTGAGGTCACGGGGTGCCACATTTTTTTCATGGAAAGCTTCAACTGCTCAACTGAAGAATGTGTTTCTTTAACAGGCAAATGAAAAAGAGACTGCTGGGTGATTCCTTGAGGTATGCTTAATTAATTCCAATCTATTAATGACGGCAATTTTCTAGTTTCAGATGATAAATGGCAGCCCTTTCTAAAAGGCATCTTCAAGAGAAAGAATCTCCTCCCCACCCCCAGATTTTTTTTTTCCTTTGTCCTTGGCTACTTCTGTTGCTTGCTGCTCAGAATGAGCTTACATCAGTAATAGTCATAAATGATTTACAAAAGTAATTCCTGTCTAATCACTTGGGACTTGGAGGTTTTATGATGTTGCCAGATGTGCCATCAAAAAAAAAAAAAAATCATCCGGTTCAGAAACTTGTGATAAATCGAGTCAGAATCCATTAATTCCCTGAAGACAACTGGTTGGTTTGCATGGATTTGTGTTGGGGCTTTGCCCATCTTCTTCCTCTTCTTTTTATCCCTCTGTTCAAATGCATGGAAGACAAAAAGAATTCTGTAACTACAAAGTTCCTGAGAGCAGGTTAGCATTTATTAAAGACCTAGCACAACTTTGATGTTTCTCTCATGTGAGAAGAGGACATTTAGTCCAAAAGGTGGGAAGGAAAATGTGAAAAGCTCCAGGGGATCCTATTTCTCATATTGACTCTGTCTGTCACTCACAATGTTGGTGCTTCTTATATTCTCCTCTTCTGAATGAAAGTTCCCACTGAATTCATCTTTACTTCTTCTGGACCCTCACCACATGAGTGTTCTATCTCTAATAAAGAATTTTGGTTATTTGACCTTATAAGTGGCTGGTTAGCAGTTTAAACACTTTTTCCTCCCATGAAGCTGTCCTCTCATTAAGTGTGAGTCCCACATTCTCTCCAACTACACTTCAAATGATGTCTTTCACCAGGGAGAGTCTAACTAATTTTGGTGAGTGAAGAAAAGAATCCCCACGTGGATGGCTGTGAATATTCATCCCAAAGCACATGAGGGAGTAAGTGGAAAGATCCATATTGAGCTTCTTAAACCACTTTGTTGGATTGCATACAGTAACTAAGCTGGGTAGTAGAAGACTTTAAATCAGCTTATACTCTCCACCCAAGGACTTGAAATGGTACCTTCCCAACCAGGAATTCTTTGTTTCTCAATTATAGCCTCTCAGCGGAGATTAAATTATCTGTAATCCAGTATAACCAGGCATAGTAATGTGCTTTGATGACAACTCTTTAGGGGAAAAGTTCCCCATATTGTCTCTGATTACAAAGTCAAGGAATGTGGCAAATTTGCTGATGTATAGGTTTTCTTTTAATGTAAACCCAGGCAAGGAAGGGGGTGGGGAATGTGGAGTCCTTTGGGGGAATAGACCGAGTGTTGACATAATTCAGAGTCTGGAGGTGCTTATTTAAACAGCTTTGCGGAAGTGTACCAATGACTAAGAACTTTGAGTGTTCAAAATCTAATATTTACGTAATTCTTCATCTTTGGCTCTTCGAGGACATAAAGGTAGTATTTTTTGCCCAGTGACTGTAAATATCAGAATAGGAGTCAGAAACATTTTGGATAATATTCTGTCAATACAACTAAATAACCTCCCATAGCTGAATAATTTATAGATCAAACAGAGGGAAGCACTGTAGCCTCCTGGGGCCCCTCATAAGCTGATTATTCTGCAGATTTCCTGCTACCCTTTTAAAAGATTTTGATGGGTAGAAATGAATGTAATTGCTTTAAAACTATTAGTCATATTGGGGAGTTAACTATGTTTTCGAGGACTATTTACAATGAAGATAGTTAGACATTAGCCACTACAACTTGGATGACTTTCTCATGTTAATTATTAGATACTCTTGCCTGTAATTTATTTTAGAGCATGTGTTTATTGAATAGAAATAGCTCATCAATGTCCCAATATTGGGACATCATATTGGGACATCAGAATATATCAGAGTGTAATCTATCTAAAGTATAACTCTAGAAAGTTAAACTGTATTTTCCTAACCTTTGGTTTGGTTTTGGTCCGTATGCATACACAGTTTTATATCCTTGTAGTCATGAAGCAAAGACCATTTTTAATTATAGTTCTATTTTTCTTTCTATTACAAATGCATGCTATTGCTTGTTACTCTGTTGAATGTTGTTGAAGATACTGTTGGCTATATTCAACAATGTTGTCTTTATGAGCCATTATAGGGGAAAGATCTTTTTCATTTTCTATTGTACAGTCATGTTTCTAGTGAGGGAAAAAAAAAAATCATTGTATGGCCAGGGAGACTCATTTGGTCATCTCATCTCCCTTTCGGTGTTGCTGCTTGGAAGGCTTAGAGTCCCCTTTGTAGTTTGCCCTTCTTTTTTTTTTTTTTTTTAAGATTTTATTTATTTGTCAGAGAGAGCACAAGCAGGCTCCCTGCTGAGCAAGGAGCCCGATGCGGAACTCGATCTCAGAACCTGAGCTGAAGGCAGATGCTTAACCAGCTGAGGCACCCAGGCATCCCGTGTAGTTCACTTTAAATACAGGACTAATGGTGAACATTTCCCAGATTTCCTGCCTTTGTGCATTACATTTTCTCTCCCTTATCCAGTTCTACTCTGTTCGACCAGTTTTAGTTCACTTCCTTTGATGCATGTTATATAAAGCACTTAAAATTCTTTTTACAGAAATTTTCCTTTTATTATTATAATATGTGCTTCCTAATTATTGTTTTAGTTTCTGTAGGACATTCTGTGGAGTGGAGGTAAATTATTATACGCTCGTTAGCATTTAAGACGTTTCTTTTTTTTCTACTGATGCAGAAAAATAATAACTTTCACAACCAAGTTTTTTCTTATGTCCATTTTTTTTTTTTAATTTTATTTATTTGAGGGAAGTGGTGTGCGCACAAGCAGGGGGAGGGGCAGAGGGAGAAAAAGAATCTCGGGCATGGAGCCTGATGTGGGGCTCAGTCCACCAACCCGAGATCTTGGCCAGAGCCAAAATCAAGAGTCAGATGTTCAGCTGACTGAGCCACCTAGGTGCTCCTTCTTATGTCCATTTTTAAAAATTATTTTCTCTGGATAAATTTTCAAGAATGAAATGGCTTACTCAAAACCTCTGCTCTGGCAACCAACCTCAGTCTAATTTTGCCCTTTTTTGAAAGTAGGTAGGAGGATTCATCCATGATAAATCTGTATTTATAGGTAGACGAAAGGATGTAATTATTGCTGAAAATTTACTTCTTGTTGGAAGTCACTGAAACTTCACATTCCAGTCTACTTAGTGACTATCTCACTTCTATGCGGAAATAGGGCAAAGTGAATCTGGGATTCAGAAGTCTTTAACAATCCTCCTTGATTAATGGAAGACAAATTACTGAATATAGGAAATGTACTCAATAATAAATATTATGTAGACACTAAATGTGACCTTTTAATCAACTCTAATAAGATTTAAAACTTTGTATAAAGAACCTGCCATGTTTTTTAGTGATTTAGCAGTTAGTGACTCCCTCTACCATCTATATTTTCCATCTGTGGTTCATAACTGGAGGTAGAACTGTCCCCCAAAAGCATTTGGAGATGTGTAGGAGTTTTTTTGTTTGTCATTTACAACTGAGGCTGCCATTGACAAACTATGGATGCCAGCCAAGTCTTTACTGCACCAGAGGGTCCCGTACCACACACAAAATATTGTTCTGATCAAAATGTCAGCAGGCTCCATTGAGAAATACGAGTGTCTATAAACTGGTCTTACTGACCCCCGGGAACAGATGGTTGACTTGGTGCCTGGTCCATTATAGACAAACACTTGCTGATCACCCACTGCATACCAGGCACTCCTCAAGGCACTTAGAATATACATGTGAATGAAACAGAGTCAGTCCCTCATGAAACTTATACATTCTAAAAAGGGGCTCTTAATCAATCTTTCCTCAGGCCATGTAGATGGAAAAAGCAATATGTAAAGCTTCATTCACTGTATCACCAAATATGCAAAAGGAAACTGAGTTATAGGGATGGGGCTCCAGTGGTAGTAGCTAGCTGTCCATGCAATGCAAAAGCATTCTGTCCCTTGGTCAGTCAACCCACCCTTTTTGATTTTGACCATTTTGGCTTAATTGTGTGTCTCTCTCTTCCACTGATCCCACCTTTCCCCAAACCCATGACTTTACATTCTACCTAAACCACAGAAAATTCATCTCTTGTGATGATACCCAAGCCATCCTGCCTTGGGTATTTAGATACCTCAAAGACTGTTCCAGTGTAGAAAGAAGTCTTTAAAAAATTAATTTTAAAGGAAAAAATTAATCTGTTAGCACTGGAGTGAAAAGTTAAGAACATTAAAACATGAAGACCCTAAAAAGTTCAGAAATCACTTCTCTGTTCTATCAAACTGCAATCTGATTGTGCTTTTTATTGTTTTATATGTTTCAATTAACTCAATTGTAATTGCTTGTCAGCATTTCATTCTAAGCAATAAATTTGTCATAAAAAAGAATAGAAATAATCAAATTTCACTGTTCATCATTTTAGTGTTTGTTCCCCTTATCTGTTCCTGCTACTTTGGAATATATTCTCTTGCTAGCAGCTGTTATGATATGTTTTATAGGGCGATGTTTTAACAATTTCCTTTCAGTTATATATGTAGATTATTGCTTTTCAGAGTAAGAAAGGAAATGATCAGATGGGAAAGGAAAGGAAATGGAGAATATATAAAACATGGGCAATGTGTACATTTTATATATTTATATGACATTTACATACTATATACTTAGTTTTAAAAAATATATCAACATTTAAAATTGCTTATGTGATTAACCAATTAGTAAAATGAGTATTTAGCTATGCAATTTGTAGGAAAATATTTGTGTTTTAGGATTAGACTGCAGGATATTGTTGATATCTTTGAACCCCAGGATCAAATTGTTCTGATGTTTGCACTGGTCTGGACCTCCTTGAATACTCAGTGTTACTCTCTCCTCCTGATTCTCCTGACTTCTCATTCAGGCACGCTTGAAGGAGGGTGGTGGAAAAGTATACTAATTTATACTAAAGGGCAGGTGACTAATAAGATTTACTATCTTAAACATCCCATGGGTACTTTAACAGAAATACAAGTTTTACCTGAAAATATTAAAAGGTGACTTGGAAAGTGTATATTTGGCATCAGTATTTCAAAGACAAGATGTTTCTTGGTACAAAAGGTCTTTGTAGTACCACTGAAATGACATCACACAACTGTTGACTGTTCTCCCTGTTGTTCCTGATAGGAGAATTTCTCTTCCAAACAGTTTCACCTGCAGATATTTATTTCTTACATGCCTACTAATTAATTCCTTGTCAATGGGGGCCTTACTCTTGAAATCAAGTCATTAAAAATATTCAGTATCTTCCATGCTCAATTTCTGATGCTATAATTTATAAAAAGCTTTATCCTAGTTATTCATGGGCTAAGGAAATAAATTTTTAACGTCATTGGATTTGGTTGGTAGGTTTCAGAGGTAATATGGTAAAGTAATATTTCTTAATATGATTCAAAAAAAGGTCTTGTGGCATCAGCTTGGTTATTCCTAATATCATATTCAGTTTCTGCATTTACTTCAGCTAAATCCATCAAATTTCACTCCTATTACTGTTCTCTTCATCTGTACTGAATTTCCAAGAATTTTCTTAGCACCTGATAAAGTTCATTGAGTTTAAAATGCTTTTTATGGAACAAAGGTGCATTAAAAATTTAACTTGATAGTGAATTTCAATTCAGTGAATTGTATTTTACCATTGACTTATTGTGAAATTACAGTTTCATTCCCAGAATGAAAAAAAAGGGTTGCTAAATAAATCTGAGTTACAATTACATATAGAAATTTTGTGAATCTAATCACATATTTAAAGGAAAAACCATAATGCTTTCATAAAACGTGAGTATTGATATAATATCAAGATATTAAACAACTACCATAAAATACTCAAAGCTATATATATATATATATATCTGAAGTATATTCAGTCTGTTAATTTCCTAGAATCAGTGTTTCAGTATTTGTGACTCGATTTTACATCAATTATTTGAGGTTAGTGAACTAATACGAACAAGGCTGTTGGGGAATTTTGTGGTTATGTTTCCTTTGTTCTTTTTGCTTCAAGTCATTTCAAAACCGTCCATCATGGTCAGCCTCTACCTGTAGAGTAGGTTATCAGGTGTACCATTAATAGAATTTCTGATTTGCAAAATTTCTTATATCTGTAGGTGAATCTTCTCCTTAGTGCCTGCCTTTTAAGTGACATTCTTCTGCCTCACTATTATTATATCATTCGAGGGAGCTCTGATGGGCCAGGAAAGAAAAAAAAAAAAAAAATTCCAGCTGCATCTTTCAGGCTCTTAGTTTGGTTTCTCTTAGAACCAGACTCTGAGACAAAGATTCGAGTGTAACTAGTTTTATTAGGTGGTGCAGGAAATTAGGGGAGTGGAGGATAAGACTGGTAAGATTTACCTTATGCATTATCATGCAGATTACCATGTGGGCAACTGGTGCTTAATCCCTCAGGAGGATTCTAGGAGACAGTGTAGAACCTGCATATGGGTGACCCCACTCCAGAGCAAGCAGCTTGATGATTTACCCAGCAGCCCGCTGACTGAGTTTCTGCGGTAAAGAGGTTGCTTGCCCAGCATTCCCTGCTCCCACACCCACAGTGGAAATGGGTGCTGGTGGCCAAAGAAAGCCCTCTCACCAGGAGTTGCAGTTACTGGCAGTTGAGATGCTCTCTGGCCAGCCCCTCCTCCCCGGGGACCACATCTGCTGGAGCAATTACCAATTCATGGCCACCTAGCCTTTTGATCATCAGAGAAATGTCGCACTGCCATTTCTCTGGAAAATGAATGAATCACCACATTTTGAAAAGAGCATAGATACTAGCTACCCTCAGATGCCTTTTCTAGTGTATCTAATTGCCCAAATATCTATATACTATATAGGCTAATATAATAGCTAAATGTTTGCCCAGCTCTACTTTACCAGCCCTGGAAATATTCCATCTCGGATGGCCCCTATCCCTGGTTCCATTTGTCCATGCAGTAAAAGACCTCCCTCTGGAATTTAAATTCCTGGTGTCCTTTCCTTATTAAGTTGATATTTTAAGGCTTCTCCAAGTGAAATTTCTAATTCTAAAGAGGCAATCTCTATTGCTTACTCAAGTTTTTACTCCTAAATCACTGGAGTCACATTTTAACATTCAGGTAAAAATGTATAAATTGCTGATGTGTTATATTCAATATTTTACTGGTTGGTCAGGGAATAATGAGGTCATTTGCCTGGGGATATAGTTCCAGCTTAGCTCTACTAAGTATGTTTTTTTATTTTGAGCCTTAACTGAAGAAATCCCTAAGGGTCATCCCCATGCCCATCAAGAACACTTTTCATTCTAAGCTTCATAGGTGTTTCAGGAACCATCTTAATAATATTCAGATGCAGCATGGTAGCCCAATGAGACAAAAATTCTGTTGAGAATCTCTGTAGATTAGAGGGACCCTAATTACTCAATTATTCTTCCTGAAAAAAAATATGGACCCCTCATCATGCCTGATATCTTTCAGGAGATTCTCCAAACCCTGGCTTTACTTTTCCTCATCCAAATTTCAAACTCCTCTTGACTGATGGCTGCCCGGAGTGTTGGAATCAGTTTTTAGTGACTCCGTAGTACTCAGTCCCAGGCATGTGGCATGGGACAGTTCTTGGGCTCAGAGCTACTCAACCATGTATAAGGAGATCACAGTGAATTCCATGAAAGGAAAAGAATTGCCCCTGACATCTTTCTTTTTCTGGTTCCTTGCTTCTGTCTTTAGAAAGCAATGTTTCATTCTTCCAGTCACAGAATCATGGGGTTAAAATGAGAAGCAACTTTGAAAATACATGATCAAGTTTAGTGTCCTGAGCCTAACAATGAGAAACTTGAGATTGCCTGAGGAAAATAGCCAATCTGGGCCATGTACTCACATTTCCTCTTTCCTAGTTCAATATTCTTACACAGTCCACAAAATACTTACCAAAACACACGGAGAAAACAACTATTCATTTTTAAAGTGGTGATAACTAGTAAAATTACAAAACAAAAATAAAAGTGTTAGTATGCTTTTTATCACCTGCTTCATTTTCTCTGTACTACTAAAACATTCTAATATAAAAAATCATCTACTTATTTATTTTCTCTGCCTCTGCTAGGACAAAAACTCCAAAAGAATAAGGATTTTGGTCTGTTTTAGTCCCTGAGGGTACTCCAGTTGCTTTGAACAACATCAAGGTGCTCAGTAAATATTTGCTGAATGAGTGAAGGTATAGAATTTAGAATCTTCATAGAGATAGTTTATTTTATTGCTTGTGATTAAATCCTAAGGATCTAAAGATCTGTATTTCTTTCAGATGAAGCTAATTTTACAATGGGAAGAAGTTTCCACTCTAATACTCTGAAAATCTGAATTGCCAGATATCAAAATAAATTTTCTTTGGAGATCATGATTCATTAAAAAGCTTACCCACGTATTAACAGTTAAATACTGATTCCTCAGCAATATTCCAGTGACTCAGCTGGATTTCTGCTGTTGACTTTTCAGGCAATCATTTGCTCTCATTTGACATTTCTTTTCCATATTTAAAAATTCTATGAATAAGGACCACCTTCAGAGCCCCCCCAAGGCCCCTTGACCACCCAGTCTAGGATTTAGTTTTACCATAAATATCAGCGCCTCTCCTTTTTTTTTTCCTCTTTTTTCCCCCTTTAGTCACTGTACTATACATTAGGTACCCAGGATTTATTTATCTTCTAACTAGAGATTTATATTATTTGACTATATCCACCCATTTCAACCACTTCACTTCCACCTCCCCCATCTCCCCCCCGGCATCTGGCAACCACCAATTCTGCTCTTGGTTTCTATGAGTTTGTTTTAAGATTCCACATATAAGTGAGACCATACGGTATTGTTTCTTTCTGATTGATTCCACTTAGCATAATACCCTTAAGGTCCATCCATGTTGTCTCAAATGGCAGGATATCCTTTTATTTTATGGCTATATAATATTTGTGTGCATGTGTACATTTTCTTTATCCATTTGTCCATCAGTGGACACTTAGGTTGTTTCCATGTCTTGGCTATTACAAATAACGATCCAATGAACATGGGTGCATGTATCTTTTTGAGAAAGTGATTATGTTTCCTTTGGGTAAATACCTAGAAGTTGAATTGTTAGATTATATGGTAGTTCTTTATTTTTTTTTTTTATTTTTATTTTTGTTGAGGAACCTTCCTACTGTTTTCCATAGTAGCCTCGCCAACCTATACCAACAGTGCGTAAGTGTTCCCTTTTCTCCACATACTTGTCAATACTTATTATTTCTTACCTTTTTTATAATAGCCATTCTAGTAGATGTGCGATATCTCTGTTGCTTTGTCTTGCATTTCCCTGATGATTAAGGATGTTGAGCTCCTTTTCATGTACCTATTGTCCATCTGTCTGTCTTAGGAAAGATGTCTAATCAGATCCTCTGCCCATTTTTTAATTGAATTTTTGTTGTATGAGATTTTTAAATAGATTTTGGATATTAATCCCTTATCAGTGCACGATATGCAGATACTTTCTCCCACCCTGTAAGTTGCCTTTCCATCTTGTTGGTAGTTTCCCTTGGTGCCTGTACTCCCATCCTTTTGAAATATACTATTCTCTCCCCATTTGTTTTGTTCTTTTTCTTAGAAAAGAGACAAGATGTCCATTGTACCATCCATTTCACCCAGCCCTCTGACCTGACATTTTTATCTCCTTTTCCTCATTTGTTTTACAGAAGAACTGTATTTCCTTTCTTAAACAAAGCAGTGAGATCACACTGAACCCTTCAGACTTGGCTGCCAGTTCCGCAGCCTGCTGGACTTGTACCTTCTCTTAACCAGCAAGGGAAGGTGACCTGGACACAGGGCCAGCCACCCTCCTGGGAAGCACCGGCCTGCTTCATTATCCTTGGAGTTCATGAAGAGGCCTTTCCTCTTATCAAGGAACCCTTCACTTAATAAAGTGTCCCACACAGAATACGTAAGCAGTGAAGTACCCTGGGTTCAGTCTAATGTTTGAAAACAAACATGAATCACTGCTCCCTGTGTTGAGATGAGGGCTTTAAGTTAAAAGGAAAACAGAAGGCTAAGGATGTGTCCCCTATTCTCACTGTCATTGTTACAAGTAGCCACAAATATATGGGAGTCCACAGACCAGTGAGTCCACACTTGGCTTGGCGTTTCTGTGTATCCCAGCCACTTGACCCCTTCATCAGTCAGCCGGCTTCTGTTTGCAGGTGTCAGAGTCAGGTTAGTTATGCAAAGATCGCTGGAGACCAGAAAAAGTTATCAACCTCTCCTTTTGTTGCTTCTGGCTCACTATTGCCTCATTTAACTTCTCTGTCTGAAAGCATGAGTGCCTTCTTAGGTGCATAGTCATTCCAGGCAGGGGGCTTTGAAGACACCCCGAAATTTGTTCCTAACAGACATGTGTACAGATGCAGTGAGGACCTGTGATCCTAGGGTGTTAGCGCACTTCATGGCCATGCAGTCGTGACCAAGCCGCAGATTTGCCCCACCTGTACCAGACTGGGGGTAAACCATAGGATGCCTTTGTGAGAACCGATGAAGGAAACAGCCCGACAAGAGGCAGAAACTCAGATCTGGGGCTGGGAAAGTGCCTTTCAGTCCCCCTACACTCCCTTCGAAGGACATCCCCTCTTCTAGTGGGAGCAGCATGCCCAACTGTGTAGAGTGGACTTGTGTTTTCACTTCTCCATCCCTAGATCTGTTCTCCACCACATCACTTCGGAAATCTAAAAGCAGCTGAGTTGTCAGACCTACAATACAGTCCTATTCAAAACAAATTTAAAAAAACACTGTAAACACTGTTATGTGGGGAAAAAGCTTAGTTTGTCCTCAGAATGCATTCGGACCTTATGCACTTGTTTGCCCTGCGATGTGACTAAAAATACCACCAGGAAGCTCTCCTCTGCCATCTTCCTACATCGAACTTTGATTTCCAAGTTAAAAAAGAGAAACTCTTTAATACGCAAAGTGAATTTGATAATCCCATTGATGGCACATTATTGGAGTCAACATCCTACTGAAATTAACCCATGGATTTTTCTTTTTTAAAAGGTGTCTTTTACCAACATTTCCCTGAAGGGCTGTTTCTACTTTCTAGAGATGAAGTTCAGAATAGGTTCCATAACTTCTCAGGTTCTCAGTTTGGGTGATGATAATAGAATTTGATACTAGCTAGCAGGTAAGATTTGTGAAATAAGAAGGCTAAGGATGGATTCTCAATTAGAGGTACCATTCATTAGTTGATTCCAGAGAAAATTACCCATCACACCTTTCCTCATTCAAGTCCAACACACCTAGCACAGTGCTAGGCACAAAGAAGAATAACATTTGTGGGTTAGTAGAATTATCTAAACCAAGCGTTGGTAAATTACAGCTGTGGACCAAATGTAGTCTGCATCCTGCTTTTGAAAACAAAAACAAAGCCATGCCCATTGGCCTGTGTATTGTCTGTGACTTACTTTCACAATATGGGGTCAGAAGTTGCAGAAAGACCTCACCTGACTCCCAAAGCCTGAAATATTTATTATCTGACCCTTGATAGAAAAAAAGTTTGCAGACTGTTGCTCTAGATCTGCCACATAAAAGTCCACGCAATAAACATTGGTTTTTAATATTTACATGAGTTCAATTTCTGACCCAGACCCGAATTTGGGTAACTTTGAGTGAATATCCTTTCTGTACCAGTTTCCCCATCTTGTTAAAATGAAGACAATCATACCTCTATGATAGAGTTGTAAGGATGAATTTAGCTAGTAAATGTAAAGCCCTCAGAGCCACGCCTGGGACAAAGTAAACACTCGGGGAATATTAGCTCTTACTCATTAAATCAATTGGTTTTATTGGTCTCGAGGATATGGCACTATTACCAAGGACCAAGACATGTTCAAGGTACTTGATAATATTTTATTTCAGTGTGGCAAGAACATGAAAAAGGACAGGATCCTAAAAGCTGCCTGACAACAGAATGGGCACTGAGCAGAGGGAGGGAAATTTTATAAGCTCTCTTGGTTAGCATACATTTGAGCCATTTCTACAAAAACATGACAAGTAAGATTTTCTGAATATATATCATCACAGTGCCTTGGCGATTAATAACAAAAGCAGCAGAAGACATGGTGCCCTGCATATACTTACATTTTGCAATATATTGTAGAAGCCATTATGGGCTAGTGGAAATTTATTAATAATGATCCCTAGCACATAGGAAAAGATGTATGGCTTTTACTGTAGCATGAGAACTGAAGCATCAAGGAGTAAAATAGCTGCCTGGTTCATCTTCCCGTGGTTCAAATCTGAAATTTGAAATCTATGTGTATATAATGTCATTTAAGCCAGGACTTGGCCAACTTATTCTGTGAAGAACCAGATAGAATTTTTTACTTTGTGTATCACGTGGTCTCAGTTACAGTTATTCAAGTGCTTTTGTCACAAAAAAGCAGTTATAAACTAAACATAAGTGATTTAACATGACTGCGTGCCAATAAAACTTTATTTATAAAAATGGGTGGTGAACAACATCTGCCCCAGGGGCCATGATTTTCAGACCTATGATTTTAAACATTTACAAATCATATTTTCTTTTTTCTTTCTCTTTTCTGTCTTCTGTCATTCTCTCATTTTGGTGTATACTATTTCCCCATTCTGGTAGTCTCATTTGCAGGGAATATAAGGTCCCCCTGAAGGAAAAGAAGCGTATTGTGCTATCTAAATATCCATTTGTGTTTTCAGGTATTTCTGTACAGTTGGGATAGTGAGGAGGAAGAGCACTCCTCTTTTCTTCTAGTAAGTTGAAATGAGATTGTCAAACATGAATGGACAAAGAACCAGTGTTGGGCCGAGGCTAAAATGTTTATTTAAACTCCATTCCTTAGTCTCATATTTTGAGAATAGAGCTGAAAGGAGAATGGGTAAATCGCATAAGTTAAGTAAGCCTAATGCTGAAATTAATTCAATGATGTAAACTGTTTATGCCCAGCTCAGCATCGGTAATTCCAGCATCTTGCTGTTTAACAGTGCCTGTGTTATATACAGGAAAGTGTATTTTTTGAACCACTTGAGATAGCTTTGACATAAAGAAATTGTGTATATTTAAGGTATACAACTTGGTGTTTTTATATATACACATACATTAAGAAAAGATCACAATCAAGCTAAATGACTTATCCATCACTTCTACGTAGTTATCTGTGTATGTGTGTGCGCGCGCGCGCGCGTGTGTGTGTGTGTATGTGTGTGTATGGTGAGATTTAATTTAAAATGTTTTCTCTTAGAAAATTCCAAGTATACAATCCAATATTGTTACCAACATGCTGCACATTATATCAACAAAATTTATTCACCCCACATAACTGAATCTCTGTACCCTTTTGCCAACATTTCCCTGACCTCCCAGCCCTTGGCAACCTCCATTTTCCTCTCTGATTTTATGAGTTCAACTTTTTTCAGATTCCACACTGAAGTGAATTTGTGGAGTCCATCTGTGTCTGGTCTATTTCGTTTGGCCATAATGTCCTTCCAGTTCATCATTGTTGTTGGAAGTGGCAGGATTTCTTTTTTTAAGGCTGAATAATATTGCTGTGTATGTGTGTGTGTCTATACTATATATATATAAATGCCACTTTTTAAATCTCTTCTTCCATATACGGACATTGAAGTTATGCCTATATATTGGCTACTGTGAATAAGGCTGCAGTGAACATGGGAGTACAGATATTTATTCAAAATACTGATTTTATTTCTAAAGAAATGAATATCTTGATAAATATGGGCCAGTGTACTATCCAGAGCATCATGTCACTAAATATTCATAGCATCTATCAAATTAGATCTTAGTCTGGCACTATTTTTATGCATGGGCCAACTATTTGACTTCCTAGTTTTTGATGAGTGTGGAAGAAAAAAATATATTAAACCTCTGATTATCGACTTGAAGTCCATATCCATATGGCCTGAAAGACCAAAGCAATTTAGCTAGGAAACTCCAGGTAAAACCATGTGTAGTAAAATCTTAATTACCAGAGATCGTTTACTTGGGAACCCAAACTAGGGCACAGAAAGGAAGTAAGGGATGTCCCCGAGCATCATGACAACCGATGCTCTCATTCTTGGCTCATCAGTCAACCTCCCAAGCTTTCCTCAGTTGTTCACAGAATTTTAATTTAAATAGAATTCTTTGCTTTTCCCCCCCTTGCTCACGCAGTTTTTTATTTTTAACTTTATATGGAAGTGTGATACACATACAGAAAAGTATATATATTGTAAGTAAACAGTTCAATCAATTCACAGTACCCAGGTCAAAAACCAGATCACCAGGACCCTGGAGCCTCTTTTCTTCTCTCTCCCATCACTGCCCCCAGGAGTCCCACTGTCCTGACTCCTAACAGCTTGAATTTGTGTGTCCTGTTTTTGTACTTTGCCTGCTACAATCACACAGTCTGGGCCCTTTTGTGCCTGGCTTCTCAGACTCAATATTATGTTTGGGTGATCGTTCATATTGTTACATGCTGCTATTGTTTCTTTTTCATTTCCGTATGGTATTCCGTTATATGTGAGTACGCCATGATTTATTTAACTATTGGATTGACAGTGGACCTCCGGGAAGTTGCCAATATGGCTGCTATGAACTTCCTAAGTATGAGTCTTTGGGTGACCATGCACATTACCACTGAGTATACTCCTACAAGCAACACAGCTAAGTCATGGCATATGAATATGCTCAGCTTTAGTTGTTTTTACCAAGCCCCTTCCCAAAGCTCACAGCCATTCTTAAATTAGAAGTCAGTCCTGCTACAGGCAGGCATGCAGCTGACAACAGTGAGAGCTAGAGTGACACTTAAGCTCAGAACCAGAGCTCTTTAGCATAGGACCATTGCTGTACTATGGCAGAGCAGCGGTAATTGATTTTAATTGTGTTGACCTTGACTCACCAAGAATGTCAAACCATGGTTAATCACTTCTGTTTTTTGTTTTGTTTTGTTTTTTAGAGAGAAAGCACTCATGACGGGTGCTAGGGAGGGGCAGAGGGAGAGGGAAAGAGAGAATCTTAAGCAGGCTCTATGCCCAGCACGGAGCCTGAGGCAGGGCTGGATCTCATGACCCTGAGATCATGACCTGAGCCAAAATCAGGAGTCAGACACTTAGATGCCTAACTGACTGAGCCACCTGGGCCCCCCAATCACTTCTGTTTTAAATGGCAAGAAAGGACACCTTTGATCATGCAGCCATCATTTTTAAAGTCTCCACTCTTACACTGAAAAAGTCTCCTTTTGAAAAAGTCATTTTTGCTACCCCTTATTATCCAGTATGATCCACTCTTTGGTGAATAAATTAACAAGTTCTACAATATATTTCTAAACTGGTGGCTTATCAGAGCATAGAAATACTAGTAAAAACTGTGACTACTTAGGAAGCCAGCAGAGCCAACTCAGCAAAACTATGCATAGAGAATGTTTCATGTATTTCTGTGAAGTTGCACTATTTTGATTATAATTTTGCAGTCAGGACAGAGGACCTTGGTCTATGCAAGTTTTAAGGTCTCCACGCATAGAAGTTCAAAAGTTCAGAACCCTGAACTCTGGTGTAAAGGTGTGTGTCGTGACTGCAGGGAGGAAGCTCTTTAATGGGGCCCTATCCTTGGTTCCTCTGCTTTCTTGCTCTTTGTGTTGGTAGAGCTCTTGCTGACTTCAAAGAGAGAGCCTCTCACCAGGTACAGGAAGTGCCCCTGGAGGCATTAGAGTGAGATGAGCAAATGGGCTATGTGGGAGTACTCCCCACCAATAGGGGCCCTTGCTAATGGGCACCTTGCTAACTTAGAAGAGTACTGGTGCTAATAATATGTATGTCAGCCACACACAAGGAGACGATATCTGAGGTAATGAGGTTCAGAGACTTTTTTTTTTTCATTTAAAATAATATCTAAGTAGATATGAATTTAAATATAAATATATGATACAAATATTTGTGTAAGTCTTACATATTTTTTGCATTGAGTTCATGTGACTGCAAAAGAAGTCTCCTTACTGAAGAACCCTGAGCATTGTGACAGGATGTTCTAACATGCACTCGAAAGAACTTCCGGGATCGAGTGAGTCTGGCACAAGTTACATGGCTTCCAAGGGGATTATAACATTCCGAGTTCCCATGTTTTGTGCTCTTGACTATGGGCCAGGTTCTTTCTGATGATCATTTCTTATCTTTACAGAAGCCCGAAAGGATAACATCATCATTCCCATTTTATAGATGCAGGAACTGAGGCTAAGCCACTTTCCCAGTGTCCTGTAGTTAAGACGTAGCAGAGCTGTGGCCTTTACCAATTCTCTTCCCATTATCCCACTCTTATGTCAGGGCGGGGAGGGGGGGGTCTCTGGGGGCTCTTTCTGGGGGTATGTGTAAACCACAACAAGCACAGTAGGAATGACGGGAGAAGGGAATGTTGGGTGGAACAGATGCACAGTGAATACAAAATGGGAAATCTGGGGGCCGGGGAGAAGCACGTATCAAATGGGGCTGATCCATTTCAGCCAAATCTATAAAGCTCCCAGCCTAGGGTTGTCAGTCCCAGCTGCACAAGGACTCACCCAAGGCCCAGACCAGTAGCCACGCTTCTGTTTCCGTTGCTTTGGGATGAAGCCCCAGTGGCAGCACGTTTGAAGTGCTTCCCAGGTGATTCTCTGCAGCCAGGGTTGAGAACCGCAGATTGAGATTAAATGCCTTTGTAGACCGAGCAATTAAATCTAAGTCATGAGTGTAATTCTTTAAAGAAAGCATGAAAATGAAAGCATATATGTGAAAGGTTTGACAAACTGCAAACTGTTCTACATACGGCACTTTAATGAAGAGATAAATGGCGAACATAATTTATGAAAGTAATTGGACACCTGGTCCATGGTGGCAAGGGGGAGGGGGAGACAGGGCATGTTGAAGGCTACCAAGGAGAGAGTTTTCTTTATGTGACAAGATTGGAAGTCAGGCTTTCCCGGTGACTGGACCATCACAGTCTCTGTGGCCCACGGGCTGTGGGAAGGAAACGTGGGGTGCGGAGAAGCTAGTGGTACCTAAGGGTGGAAAAGTAAGGGGCCCCCTGGGTCTCAGGGTCTGCAGGCCCAAGATTATTCTCCACACTCTTCTACAAATGGAGAACTCTGGGATGGAGGAAAGTCATTTGTGACATTTGGGTATGAGTCTCTAGTATATGTTAAATCAAACTGGAGCTGACCATTGATAAAGAAGACAGTACCTTAAAATTTTCATTTTAGTCAGGTTTTAAAAGGCATTCTCCTCAGAAGTGCATTTTACGCATGAGGACATAGCCTACCTCTTTCAGAGCTCAGGGCCCTAAACTACCACTTGAAAACTTGTACCTGAGGCAAGTCAGAGAGGCACAGTCTCTCTCTTTCTCTCTTTCTCTCTCTCTCTCTCTCTCTCTCTCTCTCTCTCTGTGTGTGTGTGTCTCTCTTTTGGTCTCTCTCGCCCACACAGTTTTATCTAAAAATTCATTATTAAAGTAACACAACGTATAGTGTAGTTATTAAAGGTGAATACCACCACCCTTGGAAGAAGCTAGATTTTTCCCAATACCTTCCTCTTTCCAAACACAGCCCTCCCCCCTTGAGGAACCACTATCCGAACTTTTATGGTAATCAACTTTATGCTTTTTTTTTTTCGGGTATTTTGATGACCCAAATATATACCTCCAAACACCAGAGTTAATGCTTTTATTTTTTAATTCATTTAGATCTCTTTTAATCTATAGGGTTGCCCCATAATTTCTTTTTTTTTACTGTGTGACAGTTTGTTGAAGAAGACATTTCATCTCTGTACAGTTTACCTCAGCCTGTATTTTGCAGGTTATGTTCCCACTGTGTGGTTTCACATCTTTCTATGGCCTCTGCACTCCCTGCGGATCAGTGGTTGAATCTAAATCACCAAATCCACATTTAGTTGTTTGGGGGAAGGCATCTTCTTAGGTGGCGGGTGACTTCTCCTTCCTCAAGAGATACGTGCTATCTAATTTTCTCTTTTTGTCTTAGAAGTAGCCACTGCCTCTCTACGCTTATGCCCTTAGTTCGTTAGGAGTCAATGGTGATATTCCAATTGTGTCCTTCTTCATTTGTTTGTTGAAATATTTCTGCGCAGAGAAACTTCCCTTCATCTACTGTTTGCTTATCTGCCGGTACAGTTTGTAGAAGCAACAACAGGACAAGTGCTTGGCTATTTCATTTTATTCACCAATGTTCAAAATAAAGAGCCAGTTCCCCAACCTCCTCTCAAAAAGGGGCCGATTAGTTTTTCGTATCATTAGGAACTCATGAATATACACATAGATGATTTGTTCCAATCTATCCTAGTTGTGACTCATAATCTCATTAGGGGTCTGTTTTCATGCTGCAAGATGGCGCCAACTATGCCTGTACAGCCATTAGCCCACAAATGGAGGCTAGAAGACAAACAGGGCCTGAAGGCTTCCACCCTCCATTTCTGGCCCCTGAATGTCATACGACCTAAGGAAGGAAGGTGGTAGAATGGAGCCAGGCCACGTTTCAGAGTCACTGGGAGGAGACCTGGGTTTGAATCTGAGCCCTGTCACTTCTTAGCTGTGTGGCCTGTGTCTCTCCCTAAGCCGATCGAGACTCTCTTTCCTTACCCTTAAGAGTGAGAGTACTAGTGTTGCCTTAGCTCGTGCCTTCACTGAGAATGCACACAAAGCACCAGGCCCACTGCCCAACAGGTGGTCGGGAGGGGATACAAATTCCTTCTCTTTCCTGACCTCCGAAAAAAACAGCTCTGGGGATGTCCTGAGTCTGAGAGCAGAGGCCCAGCGGGGGCCGAGGTTACCAGGAAGGAAAGCACGTGGAGAATGGGGTCATCCCTTTGGAACACACTGTTCAAAGATTTCAGCCTATTGGTGCTTGTAGTTCTTCATGTTCTCCTTCTTTTGTTGCCTCTACCTAAGAAACTTTTCATTATTCGACAAAATTTACTTTCATTCCCTGTGTTTTCTGAGGAGAGTTAACCGGTGATTCCTAGGAGCCCTTTACTATAGCACAAACCAGCCTCTCCTACTTTTGAAAAGGATGGTCTTAGAGTACCGTGGGCTTCCCAGGCAGACCCCTGGGCCCCCCGGCCTGGGTCTAGTGGGAAGGACTCCAGCTTCTAGGGAGGACAGTTTTCTCTGGCTGCATTTCTTCAGAGGTGACAGTTGTCAGCTTCGCACTCCCTCTACCCGCCCCCCAACACACTCGAAACCACACACATACACACACACACACATACACACACACGCACGCTTATGTTCCTTGTTTGTTTCCCCCTAGGGCTCCTTTAAATTCCCAGTGTGCTGTTCTACATTTTCCCAAGTTATTCCTTTTCATTTGTGAGAACATATCATCATAAAATATAAACATGCTAAGAAATTGCCATTTGTTTCCAAAGAAAAAGCACTTCTCTGGGAAAGCTATAACTGAAACCAGATGTAGCTAGGTACATCCCAACCAGTGGTTTACCCAGCCCGGATGACCTCTGTCCAGTAGACAAAGAGGATTCCGGGGCATTCTGCCATAGTAACATAAAACTTGATCAACACGTCGATGTTTTTTCTTGAGAGGAGCAGGAAGTCATTTGCTAAGGCCTTACATCGCTATAGGGTTAGAATGTATCAGTGCAGAGATAGTCAAGAGCACTTTTGCTTTTGGTCCTTGCAGTAATACTGAAGAAAGCTAAGGAGGTGCATGTTTCCCGTTTTGTAAAAAAGAAAGCTAAAGCTCAGAGAGGTGACTCGAGGTCACATAGCTGTTAGAGCCAGGACTAACATTCAGTTATCCTTACTCCTCATCCAGTTGTCTCTGTGCTGCCCAAGCTGGGTGTCTACTTAGCTCAGGCAGAGTGACTTTCTACCTTCACACACACCTTGCTCCCCTGGTGGCATGGCTCCCAGCCTCTGCACTTGAACTTCCAACTGATATAGGCCCTGAATCTTTTCAGTTTCCCTTGCAGTCAGCCTGTCTTGAAGAGGCTCATTCATTTACCTGCAAGTATGTACCTAGTATGTATCAAGCACTGTTAGAGAACCAAGCACTCTCAGAGTGTATGTGGTCAAGTGCAAGAGCGATTCTCTATATTGAAATTGATAAAAGGATTGTCTCTAGGTTAAAAAAAAAAAAAACAATGGGTATCCATTCATCACCTTATAGTAAAAAGTAAGGCAGTCTCAGGATAACTTCTCATTTTCTGGCTACTTTGATGTAGAAAAAAAAGGAAGAGAATGTCCAAGCACAAAGTTGAGAATAAGCACCTAACAGTTCTGAGTTGTTCTTGTGCCTGAGCCATTTTGTCTTTCCAATTTGAAGTAACACTACTACGTTGTCTGGGGTCTACTAGAACATATTTTTTTAAAAGATTTTATTTATTTATTTATTTATTTATTTATTTATTTATTTATTTGTCAGAGAGAGAGAGAGCAAGATAGAGAGAGCACAGGCAGGCAGAAGCAGAGGGGGAAGCAGGATCCCTGCCAAGCAAGGAGCCTGATGTGGGACTCCATCCCAGGACACTGAGATCATGACCTTAGCTGAAGGCAGCCGCTTAACTGACTGAGCCACCGAGACATCCCTACTAGAACATATTTTGTTCTAGTAGACTCCACCTTTTGATACCAAGACTGAGATCTACAAGTGGGTTGGTCCCTTTGTTATTTTTCTATCATTTTTCTGTTTTTCTATCATACCTCCCATTAAACTGCCCTCCCCCACTTCCCATGCCCAAACTCTGTTTTATCAGATTCTTTAATAAAGCATATGCTCACTCTTGTTTTCAGAAATGGTATTTTCTGGACAATTGTATTGTTGCGAACCACAACTTCAAGGCTTCAGGAAGTCCCGTTAGGCTTAGCAAGGAACTGTACTCCTGAATGGTTTTGGAATGCAGGCTCCTATATACTCAACTTGCCAGTTCTGTGAAGAGTTTTAGGCTGATACAAAGAGTCAAATGTGATCCTTGAAATAGAGAAAAAATAATCTGCCATCAAAAATAGAAGTAAATCTGCATAGCATGACACACATACCTCATTTTAAAACTATTATTGCTATGTTCAGAGTAAGACATTTGAGAAAAAATGTGATATAAATCTATTTTTTTCCTGAAGAGAATTATCAAATGGGCATATATATAAGATTATCTTAATGCATCTGTATCATTTTACATAAGAAAAAGAATCCACTGCTTAACGTGCTTTGTAAAACCCTCATATGCAATTGAATACTGTCATTATACTGCCTTTGGACGCTTCACTGTAACTCAGCTCAGCCAATCAGTCTGAGATCCATATTGCCCTCTCTGCATGGCTCACCAGACACCAACTAAGAGACAATTTTCTTCTGTTTAAAAAACAAAACCCTTTTTTTCTGTATACAATAATTCATCTTGAACCAGCTTAGCTGTTATAGGTTTAACCAATAACCTTAACAGTCATCAAAAGTCTCTTGATCAGTCTCGTGATTCATTTGGAGAAAGCAGTGTGGAAGAGAAACAGAACGAACTAATCTTGAGGTTACAAACTCCTCGTTCAAGAGCTAGCACACCACTTAGACCTTACGTGATACTGGACAGTCATCTATTAAGTCGGGATGGTCATTCATGCTCTTGACTGTCTAATGGGGTCACTGGTGCGGGTCAAGTGAGATGAGTACATAGCACCTGGAAGAGTGTAAAGCAGTGGATAATAAGACATTGCTGTCCTATAGGTTTTGTTTTTGTGCTACACACACACACAAACACATACACACACACACAGTCAACAGCTTTGAAAATTTACTTTTTTTAGTTGTAATTTATGGTCTACTCCCAAAACTTTTTTTTAAACTGACTTATGATACAAGACACCAAGATAATGGAATTGATCAAACAATGATATATGAACAGCAACCAGATAATAATGGCAAGAAAAATTAGCTTCATAGCAGCCGGGACAAAAGGAAAAACGCACTTCTTGCATGGTTCTCCCAGTCTGATTGTGAGAACTCTTTTTGTCCTTACACGGTCTCTTATTTAAAAAATAGACCTCGTAGATCATTACTAAATACTTTTTTAGGAAACCAGGATCTTTATTAGGGTACTTCCCTTGGTAAAATGTTGTTACTGCATCTAAAGTTGATTCCTTGTGAATTGGTCGTGCTCAAACCTCTTTTACAACATTGGTAAATAAAAGTCACCTTTCTAGTGCTGTGTCCACATTTTTGAATGAATGAAAAATGTCCCTAGAAGAATTTAAATCCTGTGTTTTCATGGCATTTCTCTATCACATGAGGGGCACATGTGTGCCTGATGTGTCTGTGTTCATATATTCTGGAAAGGACCCTAGCCCTGAGTTGTTTTAATCACTTTTTAATTTTTGTTCTGGATTCTCTCAGTGGTACCTGGACTTTAGGGGTGACACTAAGAAATCGAAAAATGATCTAGATTATTACCAAATTCAAATGTACACTCAGGTTCAAGGTGAGGCAAAAGGTTCACCGTATAGACTCATGAAGTCTTAGAGAATGCCTTCTTACTGGACAGAGCCACAGACAGGAGTTTGTTTCCAACCTTTGGAGTTTACTGCAAGGCCATGGAAAGTCACATGGTATATCCAGTCCTGAGTCTTCGGGTCTGCAGAAGGGGATGACCAACTCCAACTTGTAGAGTTGCTCTCTTAAAGGTACAGTAGCTGCCATAGAGACAGAAATCAACACATATCAGTTATTATGCGCCTACTCTTCCTTATCTACAATTCTAAAAATCCCCAAATTCCCAGAATCCACAACTACTTCTCATAATTCATTTGACAAAAATACCTCCTCTTGAAACTCAAGCATAACCTGACCTGGGCTGATGTAAGGATCATCATAGTCTTTCAACTATTCAGAGAAATTGAAAAACAAAAGCAGAAGTATTTATGTGTTTGGTTATGGAGTGCTGCCCCAGACTCTGTTGGGAATCATACATAACAAATGGCATATGTACTAAATTACCTTTCTCAACTCTAAAAAATTATGAATTCCCAAACACATCCAGCCCCAGTGGTTTCAAGTAAGAATTGATGACCTATTTTATCCCCAGGGTTGCAAATTTCCTTAATGTCTAGCTTGTCAGAACACGCACTGAAAGTAGAAATCTCTTCTGCATCTCTGATGCACAGTAACCTCCCCCCGCCCTGCCCTGCCCTAGTCACTGTTGTGTTCTTTTCATTTGGTGGGAGGGAAGGGGGAGGTTGGTACTTTAGTAGCAGGTGCCCTGGTTCTCTGATCCAGTAGTAGAAAGGTGTTCCTTACGCTGAGCTGAATTCTGCCTCCCAGTAAATCATCCTACTTGCCCCTATTCTGCAGAGCTGAGAAAACAGAGGATAAGCCAGCTCCTTCTTCCAGGTGACTGCCCTTCAAATATTTGAAAAGAGTTCTACTTGTCCTTAGTTAAGTCTTGTTTTTGTTTTTGTTTTGGCAGACAAATAGTCCCACTCTTTGTTGGCAATCTTTAATCGACTCATTTCCAGGCCTTTTCTAATAGTACTTTGTCAGTTTTCTGTTCTTTTGTCATTGAACATGCGATATCCAGAATTAAAGCTACTATGTTCTCTGTCTTAAGAACTCTGTTTCCAGTCATTGATGACCAGCATCCTCTTCCCTAGCCCCAGACAGTATTTTCCTGGTAACGGGAGTGCAGTGGACGATTCTGGCCGGTTCAAATTCTGAATTATCCACTTGATTAGACCTGAGGCAAGTTCTAGAAACTCTCAGACCCTCACTCCCCTTCCCTGCACGGTAGGGATAATTGAGCTTTGTGGTGTTGCTCTCAGGATTAAGAATAGCATGTGAAAAGTGTCTAGTACCTTGCCTGACACAAAGTAGACTTGTAATTCGTAGTAATGCTTATTATTAGAAGCTTAATAAATAAGCTCCTCTTCCTCTTCATCGTTATGTGTTGATTGCTTTCTCAGGCTGATCTCAGCACATACACGCCTGAGACATAGGTGGGTTTATTTTTAGGTCTAACCCATATGAAGGTAATCTGTCTTTGTGAAGATATAATTTGTATAATAAACAACCAGTCAGTCTTAAAGTCAAGTCACTCTGTTTCTCCTCTTCTTTCCCCCATCTCTTTTGAAGCAAATGCGGCTTCTATGACAACTCGATTGACAGAAGCACTCAAACTTGTGTTTCAGGCACCCATTTAGAGATCTACAGTAAAATTTTGGTTTTTTCTAGCCTAGAAACCAAGTGGATTCCAGGGTATCTTGTTTCACAACTTGAGACTGTGTATCCTGTGTAAGTGTTTCCAAGTGTACAGAGCAGAGCCATAAATTATATTTTGATCAGTGCCAAAAACTTGGTGCCAAAGAACATCTTGACATTACTATTAGTGTATGTTGTATCCTGTAATTAAGCAGAATCAGCTTGTAGATGAGTTCTTCTGAAGACGGAGCCCTCCTTTCAGGGAAGCATAATCGGAATGAGCTATTGCTCTCATTAAGTTACTTGGCAATACATCACCAGTGTGGCCTGTCATTCTAATGATGCATTAGTGTAATTCATCAACAGGGTGAATCCCACTAATAAGGTGTTACTCCAGAGGCTGGGCTAGCCACTGCAGAAAGCATCTAGGGACAGCTGTTGGATGGCCACAGCCTACGGCCCAAGAGGCTCTATGTAATGGATTTACCCCCTACCCTTCTTCTTACTCAGTGAAGTTTAGCTATTTTTTAAGCTACCCAAATTAATGCCCATCTGTCCCCAGACTGTTCTAATTTTTCCTCTCTGACTAATCCCAGAATCCTTTACTGACCCGGGGATATCCAACTTGAATTCCTCTGGGCATATGATCGAGCCACTTTGTTCTTTCCTAAAGAGTTATACTTTGAGAAAATTCAATCTTACAGCTGACTTTGTTAAAGCCCTCCTTGATGTCTATGACTTTTACTCTGTATTATTCTAAAGTGGGTAACAGTTATTTTAAAAAGACTCATACAATGATAGAACACCAATAAAAAGGTAGGTGATAATGATCCTAAAAATCAAGGCTTTGCAACTAGTAGGTAAATAAATCCTAGAGATCTAATACACAGTATAGGGATTACAGACAACAAAACTGTATTATAAACATTAAACTTGCTGACAGACCAGATCTTAATTGTTCCTACCCCTAGAAGAAATGATAATTATGGGATGTGATAGAGGTGTTAGCTAATGCTACAAATAGCAGTCATATTCCAGTATGAATCTATCAAATCAATGTGTCATACCCCTTAAATTTACATAATATTGTATGTTAATTATATCTAAAAAGTAAAAGATTCTCTATGGAAAAAAGAAATCAAGACTAATAAAGCTGGTGCAACTGAACATTTATCTCCGAGCTTCCTAGTAGTAAAATCAAAAAGCGATGATAGATTGAAAGAATGAAAAACATTTTGTTTGGAATCTTACTTTCTAGTATTAAATGATTTGGATCAATAGCTAAAGAACTTAAAAGAACTTAATAGACTTTGCCTTCAATAGTGAGATCCCTGAAAATGCAGAAATATTATTCATAGTGATTTCTTATTGTCATAATTTGATAAAGCAAAAGATATGATTATGGTATGTCTTTTTAAGACATTTTCTGTGAAAAGCAAAGCAAATGTGGTTGAGGCTTTCAGAATAAAGTCAGAAAGCCTGTAGAAATGAATGGGGTCATTTCTTTTTACTATTTTTCTCTTAATATTTCTCTCCTGTGAACGTTTTTTAGGAAATGGATAAAAATTTATGGGGTTTTTTTTTTTTAGCTTTATTTGGATATAACTTACAACCAATAAAATTTACCCTTCATAAGTATACATTTTGATGAATTTTGATAACATGTAATTATGTAAAAACTACTACAATCAAGATACTGAACAGGAGGTCTATTCTGCCAAAAAGTTCCCTCAGGCTCTGTCTCGGTGGATCCCATCCCCTGACACCCAGCTCTAGGCAACCACAGATCTCCTTTCTGTCATCATAATGTTACCTTTTCTAGAATTCCATACAAACAGAATAGTCATGAAGTCATTTATCTGACTTATTTTGCTTCTATTTTGTTGTACGTATTCATGTTTTGTTCATTTCTATTGCTGAGTAGTATTTCATTAGGATTTATTTTTATGACGAATAAGCTTAAAGGATATTAAAAGTAGTTACTGAAAGAATATCCATGTGAATTTAATAACAGGCATAAAGATGGCAGTCTGTATTCTTACTTAAAAAGAGAACTAATGTCTTCCATTTCAATATATTTTTTTAATACTTCACAATGGCAAGCTTGAAAGCTAAATGATGGTAAGAACCATGTTCTACTGCTTGCCATTATATCTGCTATATCCAGCCTGGTGCCTGCTTTTACTAGGCACTTCATAAATCATTGTTAAATGAGTGAATGAAGACATTAATAGATGTTCATCATCCATGCACAACAGTCGTGTGAAGAGAACAGTCCCTCAAGATAAGGAATGGTAAAATATAAAGAGAAAAGTTACATTCATTACCACTTACTAAGCACTTATCATAGAAGTGCTTGTAAAGTGACTGAGTATTCTGTACATATTTCAGGTTCCTTGCAGACTTATTTTAAGCTCTATAATTTGTGCATTTTTAAAACCTTTTTGATCTTGTGTACTTATCCTGAACTCCCAGCTTTGAGATAATCAAGTGCGTACATTACCATGCCCTATCCTTTTATTTGCCCTAAAAGTATTTATAAATATTTAGTAATTTTCTGAATCATGCACTTTTCAGTTCCAAGAATTTTTCTAAACATATAAAAGCATAACCAAGGAATGGCATCCTTGGAAACAGAAGACCGTAGAATGTTAACATCTCAAGATGATTTAAGCTCATGTGCTCATTTGAAAAGAGGAGGAAACAACTCTCAAAAACTGAGCGGCCCTAATTTACACAACATTTGGTGGCAAGTGTGGAGTTGAAGATAAATTCATTAATAGCTGATTAATCTCAATAAGCAAACAGTTAGTTGGCAGAATGGAACTGAAAACAAAAGGAAGATATTTTAGTTTGCTTGCTTGTTCATATTCAAACAGAATTGGGAAAGTGTAGTCTGTGTTTTATTGAGTGGTATTTTAGAGCATGTCAAGGAAAAAATAATGTTCTCGAAGAGAAGCTACATTGCTTGCATTAGAATCCATGCCAAGACAAGAAAAACAGATAAAAGAAGGCCAAATTCTATATAAAGCAGATTGAACCTCAACTCAACTGGACATCTCAGCAGATGGCAAAGTCTGTTAATTATATGACTTAAATTAAACCTTTCTTTGGCTTTTAAGATTTATTCTCCTTGCCTAATCACTAAATATTCCAGAAATTAGGTTTTCAGGTGGAATGTTCATCTCAAATCTTGATAATTCATTTTAGCCTTTGTCATATATTTATCTATACAACTTAACATTCACAAGGATTTGAATCCATCAGATAAAAAAAACCTTTAGGCTTGTGCAATATTCTGAATCTCACAGATCTGATGAACTATTAAGATATGACTAAATTGTGTTGGTTTTATAAACCCAGCAAGATGATACCCAAACCAGTACTTGATTTGTTTCCCTTTGCCACTAGATGAAATTTTGGTTTGCTCCATCCATCCATTAATACAAAAGTTATTTATTGAATGCTTGCCAAGTGCTTAAGCATTTTAACACAGGAAAAGTAACTATTTTGATAGTGTAAAGGGAAGAACATAATGTGGATTTCAATGTGGAATGGAAACTTAGGAAGACTTCAAGAGAAGGCAGCTTGTAAGTTGGGCTTTGAGTAAAGAGAAGCATTTCAGAAGGTTAACATGATGATTCCTGGTAATACAACAGAACCTCAGAGAAGAACAATAATAAATAAGCACTGCATGGTGAAGGAAAAATTGACGAAACTAGAAGGCAACCTATAGAATGGAAGAAGATATTTGCAAATGACATACCTGATAAAGGGTTACTATACAAAATATATAAAGAACTTATAAAACTCAATACCCAAAAAACATAATCCAATCAAGAAATGGGCAGAAGATATGAACAGACATTTTTCCAAAAAAGACACACAGATGTCCAACATACACATGAAAAGATGCTCCACATCACTCACCATCAGGAAAATGCAAATCAAATCTGCAAGGATTTGGCACCTCACACCTTTCAAAATAGCTAAAATCAACAACACGGGAAACACAGATGTCAGGGAGGGTGTGGAGAAAGGTGAACTCTCTTACACTGTTGGTGGGAACGTAAACTGGTGCCATCATCTGGAAAATAATATGGAGTTTCCTCAAAAAGTTAAAAAATAGAACTGCCCTATGATCCAGCAATTGCAGCACTAGGTATTTACCCGAAAAAGAAAAAAAATACTAATTCAAAGCCATATGTGCCACCAATGTTTATAGCAGCATTACCTACAATAGCCAAATTATGGAAACAGTGCAAGTGTCCGTTGATTGACAAATGGATAAAGAAGATGGATGTATGTGTGTCTGTGTGTGTGTGTACATGTATACACACATATGTGCACACACGCTGGAATATTACTCAGCCATAAAAAAGAATGAAAGCTTGCCATTTGCAATAACATGGGTAGAGCCAGAGAGTATTATGATAAGCAAAATAAGTCAGAGACAAATACCATACGATTTCACTCACATGTGGAATTTAAGAAATAAAACAAATAAGTATGGGGAAAAGAAGAAAGAGAGACAAACCAAGAAATAGACAATTAATTATAGAGAATGAACTGATGGTTACCAGAAGGGAGGTGGGGGGGGATAGGTTAAACAGGTGATAAGGATTAAGGAGTGCAGTTGTGATGAGCACTGGGTGATGTATAGAAGTATTAAATCACTAAATTGTACACCTGAAACTAATATTACACTGTATGTTAACTAATAGGAATTTAAATAAAAACTTAAAAGCAATAAGCAAGAGGTCCATTCCCTGGATTCATTTTGGAAGAACATAATGCTTTCAAATGGAGGTATAGATCAGGAGGCCAAAATGACTTTAGCCATATTTCAATACCAAATAAATGGAACTCATTCATTTAAGATCCCACACTTTCTGGAATCCTTCCATTTCTAATAATTAATATGCCATAACAAATGTCAAATATCTCAAAAATACAGGTGTTGATAAAACAGAATGTCATGATGATACTGTGATTAAAAGTAAGAAAAAGTTTCACATGCAACATGACAACTAGATATGAATGATAAAGATGTGAATCCATTTGCATATACACACATTCTTGTAATAGAGATAACTATACCTATACTGACAATAGTTATTTCTTTTTTTTTAAAGATTTTTTTTTATTTATTTGACAGAGAGAAACACAGCGAGAGAGGGAACACAAGCAGAGGGAATGGTAGTGGGAGAAGCGGGCTTCCCATAGAGCAGGGAGCCCGATGCGGGGCTCGATCCCAGGACTCCGGGATCATGACCTGAGCCGAAGACAGCCGCTTAACAACTGAGCCACCCAGGTGCCCCGACAATAGTTATTTCTGATTAATAGGTTATTTTAATTTACTTTAGTAGTATGATGATTTCTTTTATTGGATTTTAAAAAAGAAAAAGATAGATTTGAACATCCTAGCGCCCATCACAGCTTTTGGTGTTGCAAAGTTCCTTGGTCATCTCCAAATAAGGATGTGTGTACTACCCCCAAAACCAGAAAATAGATACATAATATAAGTCATTTGTTAAGGCCCTGTTGGTTTCAATGTTCATGGATATCTGTAATTGATGGAGACAACTGTAGCCTTTTTAGGCAAACTGCCCAGTATGAACATTCAGTTTTACATAATGCATAAAGCACGGAGGTCCACTTTTCTAAAAGATCTACCATTAGATTTTTGTTTTAAATGTTGTGTTTTCCTTGTTCATTTAGATAATCTGTAGAGTTACAAAATATCTGCAATTCAACTTCATGTTTACTCTATAAAATTAGGGACTTCTATTACATTATGATAGTTTATTTTAGTAGGTAATACAAGAGCCTTTATTAAACAAACAATGGAGCTAGATCATAATTACTTTAAAATAGCAGTGAACTTGCTCTGACTTCAGGATAATTTAGTTTTGCCCCCAAACCAGCCCCACTGCAATATTTCTCTTAGGAAAAAAAGTACCGTGGCCAGTCTCTTTCGAAAGGGAACTTAAAATCAGCTTTATGATGAATTTCTCAAGCATTTTATAGACTTCCCCATACAAGTTTTCTTGTTTTCTCAGACTAAAACCTGCAAACCTGTCAATTCTTATGTCTTAATATAATCTATATACATTTATGACAGGTGAACACGAACAACATCTGCTGAGGGACATAAATTTGATTTTACATTCAACTTGGCTTCGAGCAGGTTGGCTGCTGTCTGAATTGCTAGTGGGTACTCAATCAAAAATAGTGTCTCCCTTCACTTTTCAGGCAGGTTCTCCCAAGCTCCATGTCTCTCCTTATCAGACTGCTCTGTGAATCAAACACAAGGAGACACATTAGAAACTGATCAGAATGTGACAGTTTCTGAAAGGCTGAATGTAGGGACTTTGGAAAGACCCACGGTTATCCAGAGTACCTCAGGAATACTTAACTTTGTGATTTTTCTCATAATTCAGAACATGTCATGCTGTAAGACACCAATTATATGACAGCCCACAACATTTAACCCTAGAGAGATTACTGCTGAATAATTTGGTTAGGTGCTTTTCTTTCCTTGATGAACCCAATTAGCCTATTTCCTGTTTCAAGCTGTAGTCTTTTACTCCAGAAGCTGGACGCTAAGGATACTGCTTAAAGAGACTCCCAGTACTGAGAGGGCATGTGTGCAGTTTAAAAGATGTTGTTTGATAGGCTCATGAACTCTCTTATCAAGTAAATATGTCTGCTGAAACTACATTTAAAAATTAAAGAAATGAGAGAAATCAATGTAAGTCTGACTATTTTACCTTGAATTAAAAGAAAGGAAATATTTTCAGAAGATTAAGTTTTGCATTAGAATTACTCAAATCACCGACTAGACATTTTGACAAAGCATGGAAGATAAAACATTTATCCATTCAAGAGGGGAATTTATTTGGTATTAATTATAAAAGCACTGAAGAAATTTTACACTGTTGGTGTTAATTAAAAGGTTTCTTTTCTTGCCAATCCTAACCCCCCTTACACTCTCCAGTTCACAATTAAGACTATACTATATATATACTTATACTATTTTTTTTCACTTCTCATCATAGTTTCCATATGGATGCACAGTGATACCTTCAGAAAGTAATCTTTGACACCTTGCTATGGAAGATGAAGAATATGACTCACTTACATTTCTTCCCATCACAACTATACTTTGTTTGTTATGTTATTAGATTTGCAACGTGTTTATAATGTTTACATTCTCTTTTATAATCCTATTTCTCATAGTGGTTGATCATTCAGTTTCTTCTAAATTTATATGGGATCAGTTCTCACAGACCATTTGTTTGTTTTATAGTTTCCCTTCCCTGCGTTGTGTATCCTCTTCATTTATTTCTTGAGGGCTGGATTCGATTCTCAACTAGATTTTTCTGATCATTCTTTTTTTTTTTTGTAAATACTTTCTATGTCTTTAATAGTGACCAAAATCTGGGCTGTGCATATTAGTTTTGTTTTTCTGTTCTTTTCTTTTTTTTAAGATTTTGTTCATTTGAGAGAGAGAGCAAAAGCATGAGCATGAGCGGCAGAGGGAAAGAGCAGAGTCCCAGCCAAGCGAGGAGCACATGTGGGGCTTGATCCCAGCCCCAAGATCATGACCTGAGCCAAAGGCAAATGCTTAACCAGCTGAGCCACCCAGGTGCCCCAGTTTTGTTTTTCTTTTAATAGTCAGTAGATATTGTTTCTAGGAGTGAATGTTGCTATGGGGCGGTCTGAGGCTAGCCTGATTTTTATACCTTGTATCTAATTTAACACTTTGTCTCAATACCTTTACATTTCTTTCTCTATCCTTATAGTTCAAAAACCTCACCGGAATATACCATTTCACTGGTTATTTTGTAACTATTCTCTTAGGAAAGATTGCTGTGCTGTATGGATCTATAGATATAGAACTTTCTTTTTCATAAGAAAGTTTTCTTCTAGTATGCCTATGAGAGTTTCTTGTCTGTGGTTTGAGTAGATCATTTGCCCTGCTCTCTACTTTAAAGATGCTCTACTCCAAAGAGTAGACAAATCCGCCATGCCTAATACAACTCTGACTGATTTTTGGACTTCCTTTGTATTTATTATTTTCTTATGCTTGTCCTCCATGTCATTGCCTCTATTTCTAGCAGTATCCATTCTACTTCTAGCTGCCTCTGTTGTGGCTTTCTTTTTCTTAATAATGGTTTAATTGCTTTCTTTAATTTCTTTTTTCACCACGGCCAGATTGCATTTCATCTCTTTAATTATTTCTTTTTTCATCTCCTGTATTGATTCTTTGATATTCTCTACACCTATCAAAAATTCCATGTTTCTTTCCATTTTTTAAGAGTATAGAGGAATATTTGCAGTGTTCTTCAGTCCCAATTCTCTGAAATATTTTGATGGCTTTCTATGTGCTTTTTAATTTTTCTTTTTATAGGAGAAAGGACAGTGTAATGGTAACCATGTGTAGGTGTCATGGTGAATCTTCATTGAATAGTCATCGACGTGTGACTTCCTCTTTACTCACTGCAAGTATAAGCAAAAATATGCAGGTAGGGAGTAAAGTGAGACTGACAAGGACACTCTCTTACTAATGTACCTTCTGCTCTAGAAGAATGTTTTTCTTGTAGAGCAAATCACTAAGCAGAGAGGTTAGGGTGACTTATCATACAGCTTCCTCACCAAGCTGCAACTTGTTTCTCCTCATTTTTTCTCATTTCTCCTTTGTTTATCTCCTCTCTCCTAAGTTATCTTGGCATCATAAATAGCTAGAATTCTGTAAGGACATTACTATGTTCTTGAGGCCTTCTCCAGTAACTCAGCCTCAGTCTTCTAAGGATAGGGCTATTCCTTGGGTCTCTCAGGACCTGCCAATTCACTCTTAGAAAAATTTATACCTTGCTGGAGAGGTTTGCCAGGATTGATTGGCATTTTTTTTTAATCTCAGTTTGAAACAAATGTCATTGTTCTGGGCAAACTATTTTCATATCTGTGATTTGTGGTTATTTTATAATTTAGGTATGAATTCTATGTTCCACCCTATTTTGTTATCCCTTTTGTTCATTTCCACCAATTTTAGTAAAGGAACTACGCATACCTTTACTTCATCTTTTCTGTATGAATTTCACATGACTTCTTAATGTACAAAATATAAAGATTTCCAGATTAAATTTGATAAATATAAAAAAAAGTTTTAAAGTCCTCTCTCAAAGCCCGGTACAAAATCATAATTTTCCATAAATTACCATAATTTTCAGTGCCTGTTTACAAATAGGTATGTTTTACTGATTTTGTCCACTTTAATATGTAAGTAGACATTCTACCCCAGTAATCACTGGCTATCCTGTAAATGGTAAGGAGATATGGGGACCTTCTGCTATATTTTCCCTATCAAAGATAAAGTGATAGAACTTAATTTCACTGACATGTACATCTATGTTTTAAATGGGTGCCTTCTTTTTTTAAATAGACTTTTTCACCCCCAGCAGTCATTGTTAGAAAGCATTAAATTGAGCATTCAAGATTAATTCCCTGGCAGGTCAAGAGGAGAACAGCATGTAGCCAATCCCACCTTAGTGTTTCTTCTTAAGGGCTCCAGCACAGTGTGAAAAAGTAAACAGTTGTGACAAGAGATGTAATGGATGAGCTGGTGTGACAGGTCACCCCAACTAAAGCTCATCCTCTCCTTAAGTATACTCTGTAATGAAGTGCACTATAGTTTTTCAGATCATCAAAGACTTGTATCGTAAACCCTATTTCTGGAGTGGAGAAGGATCTTGAATAAATATATTATGAGTGATGGTGCCTAGTGACACCAAAGGAATAAAAACAAATAATGAATAAACTATGCTCATCCTAAAGTATTGGCCTAGGAATCCCTGGTATTAAGATTCCCCCTTCCCTCTTACACATTCCTACTGCCATTCTCTCTTATGTATAAATACTTTCTATTCCAAATAATTTAGTTTCGTAATAATTATTTGGAGAAGAGGGATTTTATCATTATTAAAAATAGTAAGCTTGTAGCATTTCTCCCCAAAAGCCAACATATCTCATGCCTTTTCACACAGTGGGAAAACATAGATACGTGGAAAATGAAATTAGATAGTGGTCAAGCTGCCCTTCCCTATTTCATGAAATTATAAATAAAAATGGAACACTTGCCTCTTCTCCCACTAATCTGCAAATATCAAGGAGATAGACTGATAGGAAGAAATAAAAAGAATGTCCTATTCACCAACATAAATTGTTATTCAAAACTGGAATAGACTATTTCAAAGAAAAGTTAAATCCCTCAGTTAAGTTATATTTGTCTGGTGTTTAGTTTCCAGCAATAACTATCATTATTGTTAATATCATCTGGTTTAATCTTCCTGGATAACAAGGATTCTTTCTTCAGTTTACAGAAAGCTGAGGTTTGCTCAAGACTCAGAATGGAAACCACAGCCTTCCAGATTCAAGGGTCCCAGTCTTTATTTCTATACTCTACGGTTGCGGTGCTGTCCCTCGTAATAACCACTAGCCCCTTGTTACTACTGAGCACTTGAAATGTGGCTAATGTGATAAGAAACTGAATTTTTAATTTTATTTAATTTTGAATTTAGTTAGCCACATATGGCTACTATAATATTAAACAACACAGATTTGGTTAATCTCCCAGCTCCTATGAAGCAAATCCCAGAAATCCTTGTAGACTTTTAGGTTTTCTTCCTTGCAGCCACACAACACTATTAGGAAATAATCAGTACCCTGAGACTTTTAGGTTATTCCTTGGAGAATTTAAAGTTACATCATTGTCTCAATGTGTGAGAGTTCCAGTTGTTCCAAATCTTGCCAGCACTTGGTAATGTCTTTTATTTTAATATTAGCCATCCTAATATCTAACAATATCTAGCTGTGGTCAAAATTTGTTATTTCCTGAATGACTATTGAAGTCATGCATCTTTTCTTTTTTCTTTTTCTTTTTTTTTTTTAAAGATTTTATTTATTTGACAGAGAGAAACACAGCGAGAGAGGGAACATAAGCGGAGAGAATGATAGCAGGAGAAGCAGGCTTCCTGCAGAGCAGAGAGCTCGATGCAGGGCTCGATCCCAGGCCCCTGGGATCTGACCTGGGCCGAAGGCAGATGCTTAATGACTGAGCCACCCAGGCGCCCCTCATGCATCTTTTCTTATGCTTACTTGTCATCTGTGATTCTCATCAAAGGATCTGTTCAAGTTTTTTATACATTTTTTAATTGGTTTGCTTGCTTTCTTACTGTTGAATTTTAAGAGTGCCTTATATATTCTTGTTAGAAGGCCTTTGTTTCGGGATATGATATCTAAGATCTCTTTGCCTGAGTATGGTCACAAAGACTCTGTTCTTTGTTTTCTCCTAGAAGTCCTATGCCTTTATGTTTAACATTTAGATCTATGAGATATTGTTTGGGATTCATTTTTCTTTTACATATAGATTTCAAATTTTCCAAGGACTATTTGCTGGGAAGACTGGCAATTCTTCATTTAATTGTGTTTGTATCTTTGTAAAAAATTAATTAACCATATTGTGTAGATCTATTTCTGAACTCTATTGTGTTCCATTGAGCTATGTATTTATCCTTTTATCAATAACATATTATATTTATTTCTGTAGCTTTATCATAAGTCTTGAAATTGGATAGTATGGTTCCTCCTAGTTCTTTTTCAAAATTGTTTGGCAATTTTAGTTTCTTTGACTCTCCATATAATTGTTAGAATCAGCTTCTTGGTGTTTAAAAGCTGATTCTCAATATGATTCTGTTGAATCTATAGGTCTATTTAGGAAGAATTAGCACTTGGCAATATCAAGACTTCTAATGCATATGAACATAGCATATTTCTTCATTTATTTAGGTTTTCTTTTCTTTTTTGACCATGTTTTATAACTTTCAGCATACACATCCTGCTTATATTTTTTAAATTTATGTTATTTATCAATGCAATTGTAAGCAGTACTTTTAAGAGTATTGATTCTTAATTGTATATTGCTGATATACAAGAATGCATTTGACTTTTCTAATATTGTGCTTATATTCTGATATCTTTCTAATATCACTTATTCTAGAAGGCTTATGCATTTTTTTTAATTCCTTGGAATTTTTAATGTAGACCATCATTTCATGTGAATAGAGACAGTTTTATTTCTTCTCTTCTAATCTATATTTACTTGTATTTATTTTACTTTCTTTATAACACTGGTTAGGACTTCCAGAACAATACTGAATAAGAATTGTAAGAACAGATATACTTGTCCTTATCCCAGTATTAGGTAGAAAGCATTCAGTCTTTTACCCTAAAATATAAGGTAAGCTATAGGGGCACCTGGGTGGCTCAATGGGTTAAAGCCTCTGCCTTCAGCTCAGGTCATGATCCCAGGGTCCTGGGATCGATCCCCAAGTTGGGCTCTCTGCTCAGCAGGGAGCCTGCTTCCCCCTCTCTCTCTGCCTGCCTCTCTACCTACTTGTGATCTCTCTCTCTGTCAAATAAATAAATAAAATCTTAAAATATAAGGTAAGCTATAGATTTTTCTAGATGCCCTGTATTAGGCTAAGGGCATTTACTTTTATTCTTGGTTTGCTGGAAGGTGATTTCGTTTTGTTTTAGGTTGTTTTTTTGGTTTTGAATCCTGAATAGATGTTGAATTTTGTCAAATGATTTTTTTTTAAAGATTTTATTTATTTATTTGACACAGAGAGAGCGATCACAAGTAGCCAGAGAGGCAGGAAGAGAGAGGGGGGGAAGCAGGCTCCCTGCTGAGCAGAGAGCCCTATGTGAGGCTTGATCCCAGAACCCTGAGACCATGACCTGAGCCGAAGGCAGAGGCTTTAACCCACTGAGCCACCCAGGCACCCTGTCAAATGATTTTTCTATATTCATTAAGAGAATCACATTTCTTCTTCTTTAATTTGTTAATACCATGTTGAAATCAATTTTGAATGTTGGTCTAGCCTTGTTTCCCACTTTGTTGTGATGTATTATTATTTTTATATCTTTCTATATTCAATTTCCTATGATTTTTTGAGGATTTTGAGATTTTTTTCATGAAAGATTTTGATCTAGAGTTTGGGGGTGTTGTCTTTGTTGTTTATAATGTCTTTATCTGGTTTTGCTATAAAAGTAATGCTGACTTCATGAAATGAGTTGGGAAATACTTTTTCCTTTTGGATTTTCTAGAAGAAATTGATTAGAAATGCTAATATTTCTTTCTTAAATATTTGTTAAAATTCACTAGGGAAACCTTTTGAGTTTGGAATTTTATTGGAAGGATTTTAACTATGAATTCAACTTCTTTAATATCTACAGGCTATCCAGGTTTTATATTCCTTCTTGAGTAAGTTTTGATAGTTTATGTTTGTAAAGGAATGGATACATTTCATTTCAGTTGTCAAGTTTTGGATCTGTAAGGTTTGTAGTGATATTCCTTCATTTATTCTTCATATTGCTAATTTTTTACTTCTCTCTTTGTTGGCCAGTTTGTCTAGGCATTTATCAGCTTGAATGATCTTTATAAAGAAATTGCTTTTTTAAAATTTTTATTTATAATTTCTATTTTCAATTTCATCCTATTCTACTTTTATCTTTATTATTTTTTCTTTGTGTAGGGGAAGTGAAAAGTGTTTCCTACTATCCTGGGTTCTCTGGCCCAGCTTCCATAGATTAGACTGACACAGGACAGATAATAAGAAAAAAGCATACAATTTATTTATAATAAGTTTTACATAATGCAGCAGCCTTCATAAAGAAATGAAAACCTGAAAGAATAATTAAACCTAATGCTTTCAGGGGTGCCTGGGTGGCTCAGTCGTTAAGCGTCTGCCTTCGGCCCAGGTCATGATCCCAGGGTCCTGGGATCGAGCCCCGCATCGGGCTCCCTGCTCAGCGGGAAGCCTGCTTCTCCCGCTACCATTCCCTCTGCTTCTGTTCCCTCTCTCGCTGTGTTTCTCTCTGTCAAATAGATAAAATCTTTAAAAAAAAAAAAAAAAAACCTAATGCTTTTATACTAGGATTGATGATGAGTGAAAAGTCATGAGTAAACATGGTAGGACAAAAAGATACAAGCTAAGAGTAGTAAACTGGGAGAAACTTAAGGCCTGTTCACCTGGATTCCACTCTGTACATTTTCATCTTCACAGAGATAAGGATGCTCCTTTCCTCTAAGTATAAGAAGGCACCTCTCACAGGCAGGTCTTATGACCTCCCTCAGGAGAGAAAGGAGAGGTCACAGTCCTTCTACCACCTTCTATTTCTATGACCTGCTTCAGGTTAAAAGAAGGAGCGGGAGGGAAGGGAGGTCAGAGAGTCCTTCTTGCATCTGACATCTCTGAAATTGCTCTAGCTTTACATATTCAGTCTGCCAAAGTACTATACCTTGGGGTAGCATGTTCTAGACCCCATAATTTATAACTGTTCCATGTATGCATGGATTGAAAGCAAGCCTGGGATTCGAATTAGTTTATAATAAAGAATTAGGGATTACTTTCTCCAATCCTCTCTTCCCTGGGATTTTCCCATACTCTCCACTTCCAGAGGGAATGCTTATGCTTGTTTCTCTGGAGAGAAAGTTGTTTCTCCCCTTAAATTTTACATATTTCTTTTTTTTATGATCTTTTGTTTTAAGATTTATTTATTTGACAGAGAGAGAGCACAAGTAAGCAGAGCATCAGGCAGAGGGAGGAGAAACAGGCTCCTCACTGAATGGAGAGCCTGATGTGGGGCTCAATCCCAGGACCCTGGAATCATGACCTGAGCTGAAGGCAGACAATGACTGAGTCATCTAGGTGCCCCAACTTTTACATATTTCTAAGTGACTACATCCACCCTTGGGGTGAAGCAGCAAGAGAAAAGAAGGAAGAAAAAAAATTACAGGGATACTCCCCACACGCTTCAATCCTTAGAGGCCTTTTTCTGGTTCCTCTGGCCAGAGAGACAGGTTTTTCTTTTGGTGTTTTATACACCCATGTCACTGTTGTCACAGTTACTGTCCCTACCACAGCAATATAGCTCATGACTAGGACTGTTCTCAGAGCAAGGCTGAGTGAAAAAAACAAAAACAAACAAAAAACCCTCAGGTATTCCTCCTGTAACTTCTAGCTCATGGTATCCCATCTTTCCCAGTTGTCTGGCCACAAAGAGGGATTTGGGATTTCTCTCAATATTGCTGCCCATGGCCAAGGCATATTTTGATAACTTAGGCCATTGAGCTATCCTAACCAGAAAATTCAATGGAACTGATCATTCCTCAAGTTTTTCCTTTCTTCACTATTGGCCTACAATTGATTGTTTACTTTTTAGAGTCCTCAGTTGCTTTCTGTATTTTGTCTGAACTCTTTGGTTATGATATGTAGAGAAATTGTCTCCAGCTGACTTCCTCCATCTTGGCATGTACCATCCATTCTCTCCAACAAACATTATAGGGAAAATTTTACTCAGAAGACCAGAGAAAGTTCTGGAAGTTGGGCATAAAATGATAATAAATTTAAAAATCTAGGGATATTTGAGGTGAGTTATGATACTGTCTAAAAGAAACATCTTTCCCCTCCCTAAAAAGAGATTGGATGTATTTTCAGAGTTCCAGCAAAGTTGAAGGATGTTCATTCTTCATGATAGTGAAGTCCAACTGGCCTTTTCCTCTGTGTCTGTAATAGCCATCATGCCTTTTACTCACTTAAATCACAGACAAAACATTCCATAAATGTAATAAGCAAGTCTGCTGTTTCATGTGGTTGACCGCTTTTATAGCCCTTGTGTGAGGTTACAAGGTAAGAGGGCTGAGTGAAGAAATATACACACAGATATACACATGGAGTGGAAATGTTTTGTTACAAAAGTCTTTTTTGACTATTATTCATTTTTTGTGCCTTAAAACATAATTAGAAATCTCCTGATTTCTCCCACAATATTTGTATCTGTGAATAAAAAAAATGCCTTAAAATACTCCAAAACTTATTCAGATACTAGAGACTCTCATCACCTCTGTTTTTCACATTAAAATCAACCCTCTGGGGTTATATAAATCAAATACCTCTAGATTTCTTATAAGATCAACAACCCCAAGTCTACATAGCCTGAGAAAGAAATTGTTTCAGGGGACCTTAGTTTTAACTCTACTTCTTTGGCCTTTCTAGATACCTCCCTTTATGTATTGCTCAGAAATATTCCTATTTCTGATGTACTTGTAATATGATTATCTCATATGAATGAATGAACCTACAAATACAGCTTCATGCCGTGCTATGCTCATTTGGCAAATAATTGTGCCAAGAGTAATGCTAACTGTTATAATTAAACATAAATAAAAACAATAGATGTAATGGAGTAGGTGGGCACCCCATCTAATTCTATTCATCATAAGAATTTTAACTCCACATACTTTCAAAGACGGTGATACCTTGTTTTCTCTTACCGCAAAAGAACAGGTTGGCAATTTCTTGCTTTTCATTTCTATGGCAAAATACTTATTCTACTGGCTTTCTAAAGACTGAACAGGCCTCTTCTAATATGCCTTGAACCTTTGAGAAGCAAAAACCATGAGCAATATATAAATGGCTATTATGTTTATAATAAAGGAGAACAGAAGGAAGGAGTGAAGTGTTAGGAGCTAGTGAAAGAGAAAAGGAGAAGGGAGGAGGTCAGAGAGGAGGAAAGGAATATATTTTTCCCCTCAATATGCACTTTAGTCAATGAAAGAACTAGTGCTTTAAACTATTAATATATACATATGTAATAGAGAAAATAAATCCTACATTTTATATCATAATCTTCTGTTTTAGTGACCTAACATTTCATAGTGAACGTGATATTTTGCTATTCAGTAGAGGGCTTAAGAAAAATAGAGCAGAACTCTTCCTTGTGAAATATTTTTTTTATAAAAAGTTCTAGGATCAGTTTTGAATTCAGATGTTGTTATTCATCTGGAAGATCAATTTTTATGGTTAATATACTTTTTAAATATTATAATTTTCATTTAAAACCTTAGAGATTGTAAGAAGAACATAATTTTCATAATTCTGTGCTTTCCTATTCCTCTATTCCTCTCCCAAACTTTAAACACAGATTAAAAGTCTTTCAGAATTGAACTAATCAGACTATGCACTTTCCACATTTGATATTTTTCTGTACTTTTGGTATTGCTTGAAAGAGAGCATCTTGTGCTATTATCATAATTGCCATCTTTCCATTTAATAAAGTTCGCTTTTTATCTGAAAAGATTTCCTCTAACAGTTAAAAGCTTTCCTGCATTAATACCTCACAACAGAAGGATTCTATATAGAACAATATTCAGTATACTTTGGGCAATCCATTTAGAGAATTTGGTTACTAAAGTACTAAAACGATCTTATAATAAGTTGGTGCCATTTATTAGACAATCGCTCAGGATGACTTCCCAAAACAGCATTACAAAATGATCTTAAAGTAAGCAGAATATTATTTTAATAAATTTTCTGTTTCTTTTCCTTTTTATCTTTTATTTTCCTCTTTTCGCTTTCACAGACCAAATACTGTGTGGTATTTTACTGTGTCTTACCGTGTGTGGGGACGTGTATACTCTCAACAGTACTTTGTTTTAAGCTGGTAATCATTGTTTAAAAATCATTCTCCAAAAGCAATGAATACATTTTTTGGCCAGCTACTCAGATACACTCTTTATAAAAGAGAGTTGTGTAACCATGACCAGTACCTAATTCCAGAACATTCTCACCATCCCAAAAGAAACCCCACACCTATTAGCAGTCACTCCCTATTCTACCTTCCTTCAGCATTTGGCAACTACTATTCTCTTTTATGTCTCTATGTCTATTCTGGACATTTCATATAAATGGAATCATACAATATGTGGTCTTTTATGACTGGCTCCTTTCACTTACAATAATGTAGTTCAAGATTCATCTATGTTGTAGCATGCATCAGTACTTCACTCATTTTTATGACCAATGATATCCCTTCATATAGATACACAGTGTTTTGTTTATCCATTTTTTACTTGATGATGAATGTTTGGTTTGTTTCTACTCATTGCCTATTGTGAATAAGGCTGCTACACATATCAGCATACAAGTTTATATGTGGACATATTTTTCCAGTTTTCTTGGCTATATTCTTAGGAGTGGAATTTTTGGGTAATACGGTAGTTCTCTGTGTAACTTTTTGAGGGACAGGCTTTTCCAAGGCAACTGCTCAATTGTACAATCTCATTACCAATGTGTGAGGGTTCAATTTTTCCACATTCCCTCCTGTACTTGTTCATCCTAGCTATATGTGATAGGGTTGAAGAGGCATCGCAGAATGATTTTGATTTGCATTTCCTTCCTGACTTTTGATGGTGAGTGTCTTTTCATGTTCATATTAACCGTTTACATATCATCTTTGGCAAAGTGTCTATTCAAATACTTTGGCCATTCCATTGGTCATTTGTCTTTTTATAGTTGAATTTTAAGTGGTTTTTATATATCCTGAATAAAAGTCACTTATCAGATATATGATTTGCAAATTCTTCCTCCCATTCTTCAGCTCTTCTTTTCACTTTTTTGAGGTATCATTTGAAGCCTGCAAGTTTGTAATTTTAATGAAGTACAATTTATCTATTTTTTTTTTCTTTTTGATTTTGGTGTTCTATCTTAGAAATCTTTGCCCAGGGGCACCTGGGTGGCTCAGTGGGTTAAGGCCTCTGCCTTCGGCTCAGGTCATGATCTCGGGGTCCTGGGATCGAGCCCCGCATCGGGCTCTCTGCTCGGCAGGGAGCCTGCTTCTCCCTCTCTCTGCCTGCCTTTCTGCCTACTTGTGATCTCTCTCTGTCAAATAAATAAAATCTTAAAAAAAAAAAAGAAATCTTTGCCCAATCCAAGATCACTAAAATTTAGACCTATTTTTTTTCTTTTCATAGTTTTCTATAGTTTTAGTTTTTATACTTAGGTCTCTGATCTATTTTGAGTTAATTTTTATATGTGGTGTGAGGTAGTGGTCCAACCTCGTTCTTTTTTTTTTTTTTTTTTTTTTTTTAACATGTAGTATATTATTTGCTTCACAGGTACAGGTCTGTGAATCATCAGTCTTACACAATTCACAGCACTCACCATAGCACATACCCTCTCCGATGTCCATAACCCAGCCACCCTCTCCCTCCCACCCCCCAATCCCCAGGAACCCTCAGTTTGTTTCCTAAGATTAAGAGTTTCTTATGGTTTATCTCCCTCTCGATCCCATCTTATTTCATTTTTTTCCCTCCCTCCCATGACTCCCTGCCCTGCCTCTCAAATTCCTCATATCAGAGAGACCATATAATAGTTGTCTTTCTCTGATTGACTTATTTCACTTAGCATAATACCCTCTAGTTCCATCCATGTCTTTGCAAATGGCAAGATTTCTTTTTTTTTTTTTTTGATGGCTACATAGTATTCTGTCGTATACATATATATATACCACATCTTCTGTATCCATTCATCTGTTGATGGACATCTAGGTTCATTCCATAGTATGGCTATTGGGTCCAACCTCATTCTTTTGAATATGGATGGATATCCAGTTGTCCTATCATCCGTTTCATAATGGCTGAACATAAGTCTAAGAACATTTGCAAACATGTTGCAAGAATTCTGTATTCTGAGGAAAATATGATGAAATGATCTGAAATAAAATGTCAACCCATTCAGTTGATTGGCATATCATGCGATGTGTAATGATTCATTATTATAAATTTGTCCAGGTACCTGTATCTAAAGGAAAGTTATATGTAGCTGGTCCAGTTCATCCAAGGTATGCATTGACTGTGGAATGGAGGTAGTTCAGCAGGTTTTTCTATATCCTGCATAGTATATACTTAGTAAATACTTCATGGTATTACTTCATACTTAGTAAATACTACATAGTGTTTACATAGTAAATACTTCCTCTCCTCTTTAATTTCTCTGGTACCCTATACAGAAGCAGTTCCGTGGAGTACAGGATTTGCCTCTCTGGATATAGGTAGCTTCTCCACTTAACTTAGTAAATGAGCATCTGTATTAGTAATCAGTTTCTTGCAGATTTGGTAAACATGTATTTACCTACAGCCTAATCATTTCTGAATCAACAAATGACATCCCACTTCTCTTTTGCAAAGCTGAGAAACCAATTGAGGATAGCGGAAATGTTATCATAGAGGGCTCAACTTAGTGTCCAGCTGGTCTTTCCTTCTCTGACAGTTTTCCTTAAATGTAGCACATAAAAGCAGGGAGAGCATTAAAGCCATGCTTAAAATGTGTAATATCAAGGCAAGGCCTCAGGGTGTTTGTGGGAGAGGGGGAGATTCCTGGATGGTGTGGGCGCCTATTGAGCCACATCATAAAAGTACTTGGCATCTATCCTACACATTAAGAAAAGGTGAAGTTGGGATGCCTGGGTGACTCAGTTGGTTAAGCGGCCACGTTCAGCTCAGGTCATCATCCCAGGGTCCTGGGATCAAGCCCCACATGGGGCTCCTTGCTTGGTGGGGAGTCTGCTTCTCCCTCTGCCTCTACCTGCCACTCTGCCTGCTTGTGCTTGCTCTCTCTCTCACTCTCTCACTCTCTCACTCTCTCTCTCTGACAAATAAATAAAATCTAAAAAAAAAAGAAAAGAAAAGAAAAGGTGAGGTAGGATAAAGCAGAAGACAGTGCCATCATATTTGGAGAGATTCTAGGCTCTGCCACTAACACTTTACAATGTTGGGACATTTCCATGTTTCTGTCACACTTGGTGATCTCATGTGTAAATTGGGCATGCATATCATTACTTGGCATTTTTGACGTGGAACATTCAAGGAACAACCAGCACCATTCCTGACACCTGGTGCACTCAACAAATGTTAGCATCCTTCCTGCTTTCTCTCAGACTAACCTAGACACTGCCCTTGAATTGGTGAAGAAGTCAAGTTTGCTGACAATTTAAATTTGGAGTTAGCTTTGGGGTAACACCTACCCATTTTTTCTATCACCAGCCGTGATCACAAAGTAGGTGTCTGCTGAATTCTCTCAAACATCCTTACCCCTAACTTCTCAGACACAGTGGATTGAGACAAATAGTAATTTTCTCGGGAGATCAAGAGTTAGATGTTTAATCTGTTGTTAGAATACAAGGTGGGTCCTTAGACCTATAGCCATCTTAGTGGTGGCTAATGGTGGGTGATCATTCCTTGTGACGAAAACAATTTCTTTCCTTCACACCTTGAATATCATTATGAATTCCTCATGGGACTCTATTATTATCTGCTTTATGTCACTTTTGTGAATTTCTTCCTCTGCCTTCCCCATCCCTCAGAAAGGGTGCAATTACAAATTCACAAAACAATTGAACTTGGAATTTGAAACAGCATTTCACCCTTGGCAACCAAAATCCTTAATTATTATGCACCTTGTAAGTGAAAAAATAAAAGCTAAAAAAGATAAAATTTATCTTGATGAATAAGAATCAGTACTTGCCATGAAGGGCTCTTACAGAGCTGAATTTTGAGTGAAAAAACTGTCATTTTAGATTCTGATTGTACAAATTTTATACCGTATTAGAGTGGTTTATGCAATATAGTTTTATTTTTTAGTTGAGCTGCTGAAGTCCAAAGACTACCAGAGTCTGGTCTTTTGTTTTGTTTTTGTTTTATTTTCTGATATTAATAACAGGAGATCCTTCATTCATATGGTTATTTGAAGTACCATTACTGGGAAATACTGATGGGAACAAACTTTCCTTGTTGACCTGATAAAGAAACTGAGGCTACAGAGCATATACATGCATAGAGTCACAGTGTTTTGTTTTGTTTTTATTGAGATATAGTTGACATATAAAATTACCTTAGTTACAGATATGCAATGCAGTGATTCAGTATTTGTGTGCTTTGTGAAATGATCACTAGTGTAAGTCTGGTTACCATCTGTCACCAAACAAAGTTACAAATTTTTTTTTGAGATAAAAAATGTTAGGATTTATTCTCTTTGTAATTTTCAAATATGTCCTATAATATTATTGACTAGATCACCACACTGTCCATTGCATCCTGATGACTTACTTATTTTATAACTGGAAGTTTGTACCTCTTGACCCCCTTCACCACTCCCTTTAGCGACAACCCCCTTCCTGCCTCCCTGCTAACAAACGTCATTGTGTTCTCTGTATCTGATTTTTATTTTGCTTGTCCATTTGCTTTAGTTTTTAGATTGCAAATACAAGTGAGATCATACACTATTTGTCTTTCTCTGACTTATTTCACTTAGAATAATACCTTCAATGTCCATTTATGTTGTCATAAATGGCAAGATGTCATTTTTATGATTGAGTAATATTCCTTTGTGTGTGTGTGTGTGTGTGTGTGTACATGACTTTTTTATATACAGTCATGTTTATGGACTTTTAGGTTGCTTCTGTATCTTAACTATTATAAGTAATGCTGCAATGAACACAGGAGTGCTTATACTTTTTCGAGTTAGTGTTTTCATTTCCTTCAAATACCCAGAAGTAGAACTGGTGGATCATATGATGGTTCTACTTTTAATTTTTTGAGGAACCTTCAAACTTTCTCAACAGTGAGTGTACCTATTTACATTCCTACCAACAGTGCATGAAGTTTCCTTTTCTCCACATACTCACCACTCATTATTTCTTGTCTTTATGGTAATAGCCCTTCTAGTAAGTGTGAGGTAATATCTTACTTCACATCTTACCTGGTTTTGATTTGCATTTCCCTGATGATGAGTGCTGTTGAGCATCTTTTCATGTGCCTGTTGGCCATCTTTATGTCTTTGGAAAAATGCCTGTTCATATCCTCTGCCCATTTTTTAATTGAATGGCTTATTTTTTACCTGTTGAGTTGTAGGAGTTCTTTATATACTTTGGATATTAATCCCTAATCAGATTTATGATTTATAAATACTTTCTCCCATTCCGTAGGTTGCCTTTTCATCTTGTTGATGGCTTTATTTGCTCTACAGAAGATTTTCAGTGTGATATAATCCCATTTATTTTTGCTTTTGGAGTCAGACCCAAAAAATCAAGACATATCCAGGAGTTTACCTAGTTTTCTTCTAGGAGTTTTATGGTTTCAGGTCTTAAGGTCTAAGTCTTTAATCCATTGTGAGATCATTTTTATGTACGATATAAGATAGTCTAGCTTCATTCTTTTGCATGTTTACACAATTGTCCAGTTTAAACTCCACTTATTGAAGAAAGTTTCCTTTCCCCATTGCATATTCATGCCTCCTTTGTTGCAAATTAATTAACCAAACATACATGGGTTTATTTCTGGGCTCTCTACTCTGTTCATTGATCTCTGGGTCTATTTCTATGTCAGTATCATCTATTTTGATTGCTATAGCTTTGTAGTATAGTTTGAAATTAGGAAGTATGGTGTGTCCAGCTTTGTTCTTCTGTTTCAGGATTACTTTGGCTATTTGAGATCTTCTGTGGTTTTGCAGATCATTTTAGTTCTGTAAAAAATTACATTTGGATTTTGGTGGAGAGTACTTTGAATCTGTAGATTGCTTTGGGTAATATGGACATCTTAACAATATTCTTTCTATTCATGAGCACAGAATATCTTTCCATTTATTTGCATCTTCATCAGTTTATTTCATCACTGTGTTGTTCTCAGTGTACAGATCTTTTACATCCTTGGTTAAATTTATCCTCAATGGTTTATTCTTTTGATTCTGTTGTAAATGGAATTGTTTTCTTGTTAGTGTGTTAAAACACATAGGGTGCATAGATGGTTCAGTGGGTTAAATATCTGTCTTTGGCTCAGGTCATGATCTCAGGATCCTGGGATCAAGTTCTGCATCAGGCTCCCTGCTCAGGGGGGAGCCTGCTTCTCCCTCTCTCTCATTTCCTCCTTTCCTTCTCATGCTCTCTTTCTTTCTCTCTCTCAAGTTAAAAAATCTTTTAAATTAATTAATTAATTAATAAAAACAACAGATTTTTGTACCCTGCAACTTTAATGAATTCATTTATTAATTCTAACAGCTTTATTGTGGGATCTTTAGGATGTACTGTATATAAAATCTTGTTCACTAATAGTGACAGTTTATCATTTTCCTTCTCAATTTGGATGCTTTTATTTCCCTTGCCTGAGGAGACATCTAAAAAAATGTTGCCATGGCCAATGCCAGAGAAATTACTGTCTATGTGCTGTACTAGGATTTTTATGGTTTCAGGTCTCACATTTAGGTCCTCAATCCATTTAAGTTTATTTTTGTGTGTGGTGTAAGAAAGTTTCATTCTTTTGTATTTAGCTGTCCAGTCTTCCCAGCACCATTATTGAAGAGACTTTTTCCCATTGCAGTCTTTATGCAATGCTCTCTTTTTTATTATTACCATAATTTTTGCTTTAGTCTGTTTTGTCTATTATAAGTATAGACATTTCAGCTTTCCTCTTTTCCTTTTGCATAGAATATCTTTTTCCATCCTTTCACTTTCAGTCAGCATGTGTCCTTACATCTGAAGTTATTCCCTTATTCACAACATATAGATTGGTCTTGGGTTTCTTTTTGTCTGTTTATTTGCTGGTTTGTTTTTTTTTTAATTCATTCAGCCATGCTCTCTTTTTTTGATTAGAGAATTTAGTCCATTTACATTTAAAGTAAATACTGATAGGTATGTACTTAATGCCATGTTAATTGTTTCCTGGCTGTTTTATAGTTCTACTTGCTTCCTTCTTCTCTTCTTCTCTTTTCTTGTGGTTTAATTACTTTTAGTGTTATGCTTAGATTCCTTTCTCATTATCTCTTGTGTATGTACAATAAGTTTTTGTTTTGTGGTTACCATGAGGCTGGCATATAATAATCCCCATATAACAGGATATTTTAGGTTGATAACAAGTTAAGTTCATACACATTCTAAAACTCCACATTTTTACTCCCTATCCTATGATTCATATTTTTATGTCACATTTTACCTATTTTTATTTTATGCATCCCCTGATTATCATAGTTATAGTTATTTTATTACTTTTGTTTTAACCTTCATACTGGCTTCATGTGATTAATTCACTACTTTTACTATATATTTACCTTTACCTTTACCAGTGAAATTTATACTTTCATATGTTTTCTTGTTACTAATTCATGCCCTTTCTTTTCACCTTAAAAAAAAAATCCCTTTAACTCTTCTTGTAAGGCTGGTTTAGTGGTGGTGAACTTTTTAAGCTTCTTATTGCCTGAAAAACTCTTTCTCTTTCCTTAAATTCTGAATGATAACCTTGCCAGATATAGTTAGTTGGAAGATTTTTTCCTTCATAACTTTGAATATATTGTGTCATTCCCTTCTGGCTGGCAGAGTTTTTGCTGAAAATCTTCTGATAGCCTTATGGGGGTTCCTCTGTTCATAACGAATTGGCTTTTTTTTTTCTTGCTGCTTTTAAGATTCTCTCTTCAACACTTGACATTTTAATTATAATGTGTCTTGGTGTGGATCTTTTTGGCTTCATCTTATTTGGAATTCAGGGCTTCTTGGATCTAGATATGTTTCCTTCCCCATATTAGGAAGTTTTCAGCCATTATGTCTTCAAACAAGTTTTCTGCTCCTTCCTTTCTCTCTTTTCCTTCTGGGACTCTTACAACACAAAAGTTACTCTGCCTGATGTTGTTCCTTAGTTGTCTTATACTATCTTCACTTTTTAAATACTCTTTTCTTTTTGCTGCTCTATTTGTGTGAGTTTCACTGCCTTATCTTTTAGATTGTTTATTCTTTCTTTTGCTTCATCTAGTCTGCCTTTGAACTTCTCTAGTGTATTTCTCAGTTGAGTTATTATATTGTTCAGCTCTGTGGCTTCTGTTTGGTACTTTTTTATATTTTATTTCTTTTTGTTCATTCTCTCAATTTGTGTAGAATAGGATTAAGGAATGGCCTTGTGTAGGAAAGAAACTTTGCCATTCAGATTTGCCCTAGCTGTTGATTTATTCTTGATAGGTCCCACTCCTTGGAGGTGTGCCAAGACTTGAAGGTGTTTCAAAGGGAGGGATCTTAAATCAGTTTTAGTTTCATTCAGATTGGAAGCCAGACCCTCAGGCAGCAGCTTTTAAAGTATGCAAGTATAAATATGCAGTCCTTTGTGATTGCAACTGTTATATCCTCATGGCCTCCAAACCAGGTGATGCAGTATGCTCTTGGTGACTTTGCAAATATAGGGGCTCCAGACAAGTGTATGAGCTCCTTCCTAGAAGTTACTGATGATTTGGAGAAAGGGCTAGGGAGGGCACAAAGATGGCATCTCCCAGCCCATGTTTTCTGAAAGCAACTTTCTAGCCATGGATGTGTGGCAAATCTGAAGTCTGCTCCTCACGATAAAGGTCTAGGACAAGTATATAGGCCTGTATCGTATGAAGACTGGGGGTATGTTTTAGACTGCTCTCTGTGTAATGCCCTGGGAGTGGTAGACTACCAAAAACTGTATCTCTGATTGTTACAGTCCCTTGGGACCCAGAAGTGTAAGCCCTTCTTGCCACCAGAGCCAGATGATCAAGGAACACCCCTTTGTGGACTGCACATCCCCACCAGCTAAGTGAAGCAGTGGGAGAGTGCCAGGCTTGGGCACATCCACTGGCATTAGTAAGGCATAGGGAGGGTACAGGGCCAGGGTGCATTTGCCAATGCTATCAAGGTAAAGGAAAAGGGCAAAAATGGATTCTGTCAGTGCCTCCATTCCCTAGGGAAAGTCCCAACACACTCCTGCACCTCTTGCAGATGCGTACGATTAGCAAATGAATCTCCTTCACGTGTAGTCTAGGTATCATTCCAACGGCTGCTTTTTTGCTGGTACCAGGGGCAAGTGAGTCTGTATGTGAGCTCTTTAATAGAAGTACCTGGGTTCCCTACAGCCCTTATGCTCTCCTCGATGTAAGTCCTATTGGTTTTCCAAGCCAGACCTTTTGGGGACTCATCTCTTCATTGCAAATTTCAAGGGTTGGAATGGCTTATTTGGGACAGGAACCTTTCACTCCTCAGGCAGAAGCTCCCAGTTTATGAGATCCCTCCCAATAGTAATTCACCACACTGGGGGCGGGGGAGTTGGGGAGACCATGTTTCTACTTCTCCTACCCATGTCAATGTGACCCTTTTACCATTTGTTTGAAGGATTTGTTTAGCTAGTTTTCAGAGTTTTTTCAGAAGGAATTGTTCCATATATAGCTGTAAATTTAGTGTGTCCTTGGGAGGACACACTGTTGAGGAGATTACTATACTACCATCTTGGACAGCACCCCTCTACCCCCCACCAAACCTGGTCTTTTAATATATAACGTGGGGGGTGGGGGAGACTTTTAAAATGAATTACATTTATACTTGCAGTCTGGGCAAGTAATGGCCAATGTGGATGTATGTCTGTGTGTGATTATAAATTCATTTTTTTATACAAATTCATTTATAACATTTATTTCTTACCCATTTATTGACTTTTCAGTGAGACTTCTAAAGGTAAATTCTTTTTCTTCTAAACTTGTATTTATTCATAACCATCTCTTGATCTATCATGTAAATGTCTGTGTTTATAGATATTTCTATGAAGAATGGTCTTCTAAGCTCCAAGATTTTAATTGCTTCAGCCAGCAGGTGAAAGCTTGTGTGCATTTAAACATTAACCTGTGTTGTTGTTATTGTTGTTAGTTATTCAAAAACATTTGTTGATCCCCTATTGAGTACTTGCCATCCCTCTGTGCGGGGTAGAAGCAAAAGAACCAATATTCTACAGAAAAGATGTAGTTCCTTCCTGTCTACTTGTGAGGTTATGAACCAAATATACATACATACATGGAGAATCTGCAGAATATGCTATTATCTTTATTTTTCTGTCTTTTCTTGTGTAGTTCCCTCATTGTAGAAAATCTATTTCCCTTGGTTGTACCACCTTTGTTGATATAATCTCCTAGATGCAAGAGCAACAAAGGAGGCTTATTTAATCATTAAGTAAAGAAAAATTAAAGGATGAAGAAGAAATTTATTAAGGAGGTAGTTTCCTCTAAAGATATCTATGTAATCTTAGCATTGATACAGAAAAAAAAAAGGCACTGTATTAAGAAGTGGTTAATAATCAGACATAGAACCAAGACTTCAGAATTATTTAAATATTTGAGCAAACTTTAGTAGAAATTTATGAACAGCAACCCAAAGCATAGTCTTCTCAAAAAGGAAAGGAGGCTGTCAGAAATTAAATTCTGATTGGATAATCAGTGGAGCAGACAAGGAAGAAGAAATGCAAGGAACCAAGATGGCTGCTCATGGAATTCTCTGATTAACCCAGATATGAAAATAAAAGATATTAAAATATGGGAAAACGTGAGAAGATCCAAGGAGGAAGATAAAGAGTAACAAGCAGTTTACTTTTTTAGAGGTCCTGGGTGGTAGTTTGTGGAGTTCTGTCTTGGCCTTGTATCATCACACATCATTATCAAGACCATGAAGGAGGATATCAGAATCATGTTTATCATGCTTGCCTAAGACATAAGACAAGAAGGACTATTCCAAAACTCTTGACAACCTAGAAAAATGGATCAAATCTTACCAAGGGAAACATTAATTGATAACTGTGAAGTTACACACTCATATTTAAAAAACATCTGCCTCTAAATGGAGTAGGGAGCAAGCTTACAGCAGCACTCCCAGTGGTTGACAGGAAGTTCAGCGTGACTCAGTAATGTGGTATGCCTTCTTGGTAACTTCATTTGATGCTCAAATGCAGATCAAAGATTATGCTGGTGAACCACACTTGGAATAGTATGTTCCATCTGGGTACCATATTTTAAGGGAAATGTTGACCAAGTAGAATATATCCAGTGCAAAAGACTATGATAAGAATGAAAAGGGAGGAGGGGCACCTGGGTGGCTCAGTGGGTTAAAGCCTCTGCCTTTGGCTCAGGTCATGATCCCAGGGTCCTGGGATCGAGCCCCACATCTTGGGCTCTCTGCTTGGCGGGGAGCCTCCTTCCCTCTCTCCCTCTGCCTGTCTCTCTGCCTACTTGTGATCTCTCTCTCTGTCAAATACATAAATAAAATCATATATATATATATATATATATATGTATATATATATACATATGTATATATACATATATATATATCTTTAAAAAAAAAAGAATGAAAAGGGGATTAAAAACATTACTCACAGAAAAACACATATGAAGAGAAGAGGAGATATTCATGGAGCTGTAACAACGGTCTTTGGATTCTAGAAAGGCTCACCTGTGAAATAGTGATTATGCTTCATCTCTGTGTCTAGGAGATTAGAACCAGAGAAAGGGTAGGAACTAAGGTGAGGCAGGTTTTGGCTCAGTATTGAGAAAACCTTTGGAACATTTAAAATTGTCAGATATGAGGTTGGTTTCCTCAGGAGGTCTGTACTGTTACAGATGTTTACACTAAAGGTCTCGTCTCCAAGTCCCTCCAAGTCCATCAGAGCGCTTGCTGTCTCCATTCCCTCTCATGCTCAGCCTACTCAGCTGTACTGACTACTTCACAGTAGTTCTCCCAGACCCTCCCTTTCTATACAATTTCCATCCATCCATCCATCCATCCTATTCCTCTTCTGTCTTTCCCAAGCACTTTATTCCATCCCAAATTTTCTAGGCTTCCTCCATTCCCAAGTCCCTTAACATACGATCTATAGTCTCCCTGAACATGCACCTAATGAAATCCCTAGTATCTGAAGGGAGGCTGCCTTCCCTAGTATCTGAATCCAGAAAACTCAGCCTTTTCCACTGAAGCACACAAATCAGTGTCTACTCTTGAAGCTAGTTTAGTCCCGCTCTCATTTGTATCGCAAGCATTCCCTTCCTTCCTGAGCTATGGCATTTACCTACTTACTTTGAAAAGATCTACCTACATACCAGTCTTTCTTATTAAACTATGAGGTCAACTGCTTACTTTTCACTGGGCTGTGCTCGGGACACATGCTGTTGAATGAATAAAAGCTAAGGAAGTCCTGGCAGAGGCATGATAGAAAGTACAGACTAGACAGAATGTTGAACCCAGGAACCTCTGAGGTTCCCTGAAGGTCAGTGACTACCCATCTTTACAATCATGTCCCTGAAGATGATTCCAAAAGGTAAGTTCTAAAACATTTAAAGAAACAGTAACCTTATTATACTAAATGGCTAGTCACTCTAAGGTGACTGCTTTGAATGTGCAGCACTGATGTTTGCAGTGGATTCAGGCCCATTGTTGTACAGTCATATCCGATATGGTAAAGTAGGCAGAATACATGGTGTTTTGTGGGATATTAATAAGAGTGGAAGCCACTGGAAGGTTTGTTTGTGGAGACAATTCTGATAACCCGATCCAGCAAGAATTAAGAATTGGCCACTACCTTGAAGTTCTGACTTTTGGTGGTTTTCACCCATGGTAGTCCCAACCTAGAGGAGGGCATTTGGAAATGGATAGCATTTTTGGTTGTCGCGGTGTCTGGAAGTACTCTGGCATTTGTGGGCAGGGGTCAGGGATGTGAACTCTCTACAGTGAGAGACACAGTCTAGCAACCGAAGAACTGTCTCACAAAGTGACAATAGCTCTCCTCTCAAGAAACACTAATTAAGCAGAGCAGGATGTATTAATTTGGTGATTTTACTTCCTCTCTTCCTCTATTGTTTTTTCAAACCAATACAGTAAACAGGTGGGATAAAGATCAGCAAATCTTTGGGAAAACAGACACCTTGCTTCCACCAATGGTCAGTGTGCCCTTTCCATAGTAGGGAGTTTTTACTGGAAAGTAGTTGCCCGGCCAGAGGCTACATCTCCCAACACTCTCAGTATTTAAGGTGTGGCCATGTGACCTCGATCTGGCCAGTGATATATAAGCAAAAGTATCATCTATCACTTGTTGATATATGATATACTCTCTTCCCTTTCTGCTAGCTGGATATCAGCGTCCAGATCAACCCAGGAAGCTACATGTGATAGGTGATAGAGCTCTCTTCAGTCCCTAAATGACTGCCTGGAGCAGAGCAGAGCAGTACCTGCTCCCATCCACTGATTGGACCTTCCATGACCCAGAAATGGAAGCCACCAAAATGTCAGGTTTCACTGTTACAGCAGGTATTATTATTTTAATCAATACATTTCCAAATAAGTGCTTCAGTTAGGATGACTCTACACAGAAGATGTTAAAAAAGAATTTCTGATTTTTTTTTCATTTTAAACAAAGCCTACTTTATTTTATGCATGAACCAAAACCATTTCCTCTCTCGTTAGAGTCAAAGCTCTTGGTCTCCATCATTGCTTTCCAAGTTAAGAGATTAGAGCTCTTTTCCTGGACAAGTCTAGGGAAGCATTTCTTTGTCAGGCCTTGTCTCTCACACATTCATGTGGGGTCCAGTCAGTGTGGAGCCAGCTTCTCAGCCTGCCTTTTTCTCTCCTCAGTTTGTTTTTGGAACTTTTTTCCCTTTCTCCTTCCCCCATGGTGTGAGTTCATGTGTGGCTGGTTTTCTTGGGCACAAGGCCCAGCTGAGTTTCAGTTCTGTTTGTTGTTTGTACTAACTGTGTTCAGAGATCAGCCTCTGATACCCGGTGGTCAGCGTTCCCTGGAATAAGGGACCCTGACTGCATTCCTTCAAGCCTGGTTGGAAGACAGCGAATGCAAGAACAGTAGGGCTTTGCAGGGCTTTGTTCACAGAGAAGAAAGCTACAGTATTTTGTGCAGACTATGAAATACATAAGTATATGATTTTGGAGCCTCCATCTTCTGCAGTATGCCAATAAAGAATTCCTAATTTAAATAACTGTCCCAGGTGTCACCTACTATTTATACAGGAACCAAATGACCGAAAAGTTCACTTAGTTGGGATTTGTTCACACTCTTTTATCATGAGGGGGAAAAAGTAACAAACCCCCAAAGGGCAGAATGGAATCTCCCACAATCCCATAGGAGACAGAGACTCTCCAGGCTCCTTGTCAGAAGCCTGAGAGTCTACACCCATGGGATAAGAACAAAGCAGAACTGAGCCAAGGTTTAAAAATGATCAGTACTTGATTTGATGAGATTAGCCCCTCACCTTATCTCCCAGTTAAGAGAGAAGACAGAACCCACATCTTTCTCCACAGGAAAGGGGAACCCATGTCTTGTGAGAGACATCATCTGGGGTCTCCTACCTCCAATTAGTCTAGTACTGATTAGTTACAATATACAGGCCAATTCATTCAGGCTGATCTCAGCCAACCACTGAAGCTGAGTAGCCTTCAGCAAAGTTGGTTAACTTTGCTAATCCTTGGTTCCTTTATCTTTAATTAGGATGATGGCAGGACCTAATCAATGGCTTATGTATGGTGAAAATTAAATGAGATAGGATGAGGGATAGCAGTGCTTAGTGGTTAAGAAAGTGACCTCTAGAGAGTCTTGGCCCCCTCACTCACTGAGTAATTTTGCACAAGTCGCTTAATCTCTCTGTGTTTCTATTTTGTTATCTATAAAATGGATTAGTAGCAGTACCTACCTCCTAGGATTGTTATAGGAATTAAGTAAATTCAAACTTACAAAGCACTTAGAGTAGTTTCTGGTAGGACATATGGTATATGTGTGTTGGTTAAATAAATGTCATAATGTATTAGTTGCTATTGTAATTATTATTATAATTATATGATGATCAGGACCATCACCACCATCATCATCACCTAGTTACTATCTTTCTCAACCTTGCTACATTTGACCCAATGTCTCCTTCCTTTCACTTCTTGAAACTATTGCCTTGGCTCTGGGACGCTACCCTTGCTAGTTCTCCCAGCTGCTTCCTGCTCATTTCTCCTTCATTTTTTTAATGAGCATTTTTTTTCCAGCACGTCTTACATGCTATTGTCTCCCAGGCCCCTACCTTCAGCCCACTGTTCTCATTCTGGAGTGACAGCATCCTGTCTTCCTGTTCAAATTGTCCTCCATACACTGATGAAGACTCCTCATCCCAGATTTTAAATCCATCTCATCAGCCCAAGCTCCCACAAGTTACAGTTGCCCCTGTTTGGCTGTCTGCTGTGACATCCCAGATCACTTCTGGATAGCCCAGTTCACTCAAAAAGAAACTCATCATCTTCCTCTAAATCAACCCCTCTTCGTCTCCTATTCTATATCTCATTTGTGGGCACCTTCATCACCCTAGTCACCCAAGCTAGACATGTGGAGGTTGTTCTGGATTCCATCGTTAGCCCCATGCCCCACATTCAAAGCTACAGTAGTAGACAGCCAGTTTTGCTGGCCAGTATTTCGTCAAATGGTTCTTCCTTTCCCTTCTGATTCCTGTAGCATTAATGCAGACTCCGCCACCCCTCACTCGGACCTTTTACATGGTCTCCTTTCTATTAGCATGCCCTCTTCAAGGCTATTCTCCATCTTGCTACTCTGGTAATGTTTCTAAAACACAGAGATGACATTATTATTTCCTAGATTAAAGCCCTCTTAGGCCCCCTTTTATATCGGCTGAAGTCTGTATTCCTTGTTACGCCACATTCCCTATGACTGGACCTCTGCAAATTTTTTTTTCAGATTTTTTAAAGATTTTTTATTTATCTTAGAAAGAGAGAGTGGAGGGAGGGGCAAAGGAAGAGCATCTCAAGCTGACTCCTGCTGAGCATGGAGCCCAACATGGGGCTTGATCCAATGACCCAAGATTATGGCCTGAACCAAAATCATGAGTCACACGCTCAACCTACTAAGCCACCCAGGCGCCCCCTTGACCTGTGTGAATTTATGCAGCTTTATTTTAAAATATTCAGTTTCTTAAACTTTGTTCATTGGGTCAATGAAACTAGCACATCTTCATCTTTATCCAAACTAAAACCTTGGCTCAGAATGTTCTCACTGTACATAACTATTGTTCATCCCTAAATGAGTCTTAAGGGACTAAAATCAAAGTTCTACAGGGCGTGTCCCTTTCTGTAGTCTTCACATAGGACCTGTTTCCTTTTTCAGGTTCTCCAAGCCACCCGCACTCTTTGGTTCATGGTCCCCTTCCTCCAGCTTCAAAGCCAGCAGTGTCTGGTTGAATCTTTCTCATACTACATCCATGGTTTTTTTGCCTTCCCCTTCCCAATTTTAAGGATTCTTCTGTTTACATTGGACCCACCCAGAAAACCCAGAATAATCTCCCTATTTTAAGGTCAGCTGCTTAGCAGTCTTACTTCCTTTTTGACATATGTGTGACATATTCCTATTTTCTGGGGGTTAGGACATACATATTTCTGGACAAGCTGTTGTTATGCCTACCACAATGTTCCTTCCCATGTTCCCATAAAATTCTATGTGTGTCTCTATCATTCCGTATAATAAATATTGTCATAGCATTTGGGTTTTGTTTACTGGGTTTTTTTTTTTAATTGATAAATGTGATTGACACATAAGGTTGGGCAAGTTTAAATTGTACAATATATTTGATACATTTATATACTGCTTCAGCCTTTGTGTATTTGTGAGTCTCCCTGACTTAACTTTGATCTTAGAGTCTTACTCATTTTTTAATTCGTATTTTAAGAACAAATAGCAGACCCTAAGTAAATGTTTTTGAGAAGTGTGGATAATTCAAATCCCTGGTGATAACCTAAAATTCCTTTAAGGATCAGCACAGAAGAGGGATTGACCTATACACAGTACTACAGTTATGCATGTTAATAATTAAGTTTTGATGGAAATTGGTCCACCAAAATGTGATATGAATAATATAAGTGGCATTTTTCTCATTGCTATAGCTAATGTTTATTGTATCTCTTACTATGCGTCAGACATTGTTTTTAGTGCTTTTCATGTATTCCTTTAGGTTTTATGACGATCTCCTGGTGTAGGTTCAATGACTGTCACCCATTTTATGCATGTGGAAACTGAGAGATTAGATAACTTCCTTGGTGGCAGCCAGCTTAGTAGACAGTAACTCTGAGTTAAACACTTTATTCTGCCAACCCAAACAATCTCTTCTGTGTCTAGTCTACATAAATGGGAGGTCGGTGTAGTTAATTTGAAATTTTGTTTATTTCTCATGAAACTCAATAGCCTTTAGCCTCCTGGGTTTAAGGAAAGAACTGAGTGAATTAGCCGGCTCCATATGAGATTTTCAGCCAGCCAACTTCTAAGGCACAGAGGGTAAGGGCCTCAAGTGTAAAAACGAGCTGTGTATTATCTTTCAAAGCCACCTTGGTCTTGGGGAAAATCCGTGGGCCTAACCACGAGTCCACACACGATCATTTTGTCAGTTTGATGAGAGTCGGTCCCAGGGGAAGGCCAGTGTACCAGGGAGGAAGGATGGAGGAAGAAGCACATTAAATCTGCAGTTGCTTACAGCATCTGCCTTTGATGCCGTCTCTGGGGGACACACTGATCGCCTCCTCTCAGTCAACAAATTCTATGTCTTCTCAGCAGTTCTGAAGGGGGAGAGCCCTTTAAGGCATTTTGTACTGACAAGCTTATTTCTCTTAGAGCTCTAGAATGTAATAGAAGCCATCAAAGGCAAGGGATATTAGGAGGTTGTTTTGCACGACAGCAACAAAATTCATGTTTTCAGGCAACTCCCTCACTTCTATCAGCAGTTCAATTAGTGGCAGGGTAAACTAATAGTATGTATTTGTTAGTTTGTGTGTTTTATATATATATTGGAGGGTGATTCTATTTTGCTGCAAAAAACTTTGTTTAGAAAGCTAATGGTATTTTCCCCTAAATTCCAAGGTCTTGCCAAACTGTAACCTGGTGAATTTATAATCTGAGGGAGTGGGAAGGACCAAGGGGACAATTTGAAAGGGTGGCTGTCATCCCAGTATGCCATCAAGAACCCTGGGGTGAAAAGGGAAACTTTTTCCTCCACTCCATAGACATGATGTTGGAAAGCCTCTATTCTGTTTTCTTCTGCGGGATACAAGTTGAGACATGTCTTCCTGAGAAAGCTTGACCCGTGTCGTGTGAATTTAGCCCTTCTCTCAATTTTCTGTTGTTGGCATCTTCCAAAAGTCTGAAAGAGTTAACTGAACAGGGGTACCTGGGTGGCTCAGTGGGTTAAAGCCTCTGCCTTCGGCTCAGGTCATGGTCTCATGGTCCTGGGATTAAGCCCCGCATCGGACTCTCTGCTCAGCAGGGGTCCTGCTTCCCCCTCTCTCTCTGTCTGCCTCTCTGCCTACTTGTGATCTCTCTCTGTCAAATAAATAAATAAAATCTTTAAAAAAAAAAAAAAAAGAGTTAACTGAACGACTTCCTGGCAGTGAACTCACTCTTAATGACTTTGGAGCCAAAGTCACATCTTACTTATTCTAGTGCAATCTAATGTCAATGTCTTTTTTAAAATAGAAAATGAATGTGTTTATTAATTTTTGTAAAGTGTAGACATCACAAAAAACATAAAGTTAGAGTAGAAACCATCATCCTCCTGTACTCTTGCCTCAAGATGGATTCGATTCTGATTCAGTATTGATTAAACACTTGCATTTTGCTCAGATTTTATTTATCAAGTCATTATTAATTTTGAGTAGCTACAGTGTATTAGACATTGTGGGGACATGGTGGCCACACAGACATGTTCTGAGTGGCTTGAAACATTGGAAATGGTTCAAGCAGTGAAGGCCTCTTTATAGAAACCAAATAGGGGCCCTCTCCTCCACCTCACACTGCTGCTGCCAATTCTCTATCTGGATGATTTCATTGTTTTTATTTTTAGCCTCTCTCTGTATGTTTAAACTGTTTCCCCAACTCTTCTACTTACTCCTTTGATGTTGTTTTTAAGAATAAAATTCCATGCTTGGCAGTGGTGCTCAGAGGCTGTGATCCTAGAGGGCTCTTTCTTTTCTGCACTTGACTGAGGTTATTTTTATTCTGCAACCAATATGACAGGCCCTTTTTGGAAAGAGATTTTGAATGTTTGCATATTATCCTAAAATACAGTCACGTGTATTGTTACAATTTAGGGGTTATCTGGGTGGGAGTTCATTCTATATGAGCTGAAGAACTATACTTTGTGGTTACTCCAGTATTTGCTTAAATATACAGTAAAAATCAGACCATTATATATAATAATGGCATAATATTAAGTACTGTTATTTTCCAGGGTATGTGGATTGAGATATTCCAAATTAACTATAGAAACTCAATATGGAAAATTGGCAGACATACACATAATGCTAAAAATAATATATTTTCTTGATTTTGATTTCTCAAGGTTTTTATAAACACTAGAAGGGTTATATTTTTCTTAAATTATCTGCGGTTCTTTTTTTTTCTTTTTCTTTTTTTATTATCTGCGGTTCTAATGTCAAATTTTTTTGGAACATCCATTTGAATGGCAAAATTTTTTGAACAAAAGTTTATTTTTTTTCATTTTTTTAAAAGATTTTATTTATTTGACAGAAAGAGAGAACAGTGAGAGAGGGAACACAAGCAAGGGGAGTGGGAAAGGGAGAAGCAGGCTTCCCACCGAGCAGGGAGCCCGATGCAGGGCTCAATCCTAGGGTCCTGGGATCATGACCTGAGCCGAAGATAGATGCTTAACAACTGAGCCCCCCAGATGCCCTGAACAAAAGCTTATAATAAGAAAATTGTATTTGAACTCACAGATGAACCCTCAACATGAATCCTCTTCTTTTAATCTTTTAACAAATCTCAACTGTAGGCTTATTTTTTCCTTTCTCCAGTAGAGAGGATTTGGTGACCATCACTGGCTTTTTGAAAGAGCAAATGTGTCCAATATCGAAGGGCTCATCACCGATGTAGAAGAAATTAATCTTAACTTCCTATTGGGTGTGTGCATATGTGGATATAAACACATAGTATTTTTAATCCAGACCAATAAGTGCCTCACCTCCTGGATAATTCTTTTTCATAACACTTTTGATTCATGTCCCCCCAGGTGAGAGAAAAATAATCCAGAATCATGTGCTCCTCAAGAGCAATCTATTTTTTTTTTTTTTTTGTATTATTTCTCCCAACGCAGATCTTAGATGTGGTATATTTCAGCTTTGGTCCCACCAAGGTCACTGACATTTGATAAACTCTGCTGTTGTCAATTTAACAACAGAATTCCAGGAACAGCAGCATTAGCAGCAGTGAGTTTTAGCTCCCCTTTCATGCTGTTCCACTCACCCTTACTTCCTCGTTGTTATACAAACAGTCCGGGGAGAGTCTTGCTTTAGGGCCTTTGTACTCATTGTTCCCTTGTCTAAAATGTTCTTTACCCATTATTCATTTACTTATTTCATTCTGATTTCTCCCAAACATCATCTCCTCACAAATGTCTTCTGAGGCAGCCCTGTCTAAAATGTCAGTCGCTCCCCACATCTCAGAACCGCTCTCTCCTCTTACTTGCTTTATTCTTCTTCCTAGTCCTCACCATTACTTGAGACAGAAATTTTTATGGAATTGCATGTTCACCGCCTATCATATCTTCCCTCAACACCCATTAGAACAAGGCTTTATCTGTTTGTATGCCTGGAACGTGGAATCATACCTCGCACAGGACAGGCACTCAATAAAGGTTTGTGGGGAAGGAATGGATGAGGTGTAAATGTGTTCTTTGAATAGTATATAAGAACACTGAATACCAAAGTAATTATACCCTACCTTTTTTTCCTCTGGCAAACTGTTAAGCCATGACAGTATGGTGTGGTGGAATATAATTTTTCAGGCATATTCCAAAATACATCTCATTTGGGGGCTATTAAGTAAGAACAAACGATGGCCGTATTGCTGGATCACTTCAGAAGAACACAGAATAGTCATAGAAATGAGTCCATGAAGCTCCTTAAGTATTCTGAAATGATCATGAGCAATAACCTATTATTTATTGTTCTTCTAACATGCATGTCCCATAAGGTTTGTCTGTATATCACTGAGGAGCACCCATCATGGAGAGGTAATAACAGATGGTGATTGAGAACAACGACTTTGGCATCCGAGTACCCAAGTTCAAATCTCACTTCTTCCACTTAATAGCTATGCGAAACTCAACCAAATTTCTTAGCTTCTCAAAGCATCAGTTTTCTTCCACTGTAAAATGGGAATACTAATAATTCTTGCTTTGTAGAATGGATGTGAAGATCCAGTAAGTTCGTAGTTATGCACAACTTAGCTCATTGCCTAGAAGGTGGACAGTATTTGATCATTTTAGATAATCAGCAGTCAGAATGATAAAGATTAAAATAGCAGTAACAATAATAATAATATGGAGTCGTTTAACAGTTACTTTTAAGGATATTATGACTTTGCTGTTAGATCCTAAAACATTTTTTTGACAAAATGCATATACTCTCATTCACTGAGAATGTCATGTATAAATGGGCAAAATATTTGAGAAAAACTTCTCCAAAGAATATGTGCGAATAGCAACAAGTATATGAAAATATATTCAAGTCACTAATCATTAAGGAAAAGCAAGCTAAAACCAAAGTGAGATCTACCTCATACCCATTAGGATAGCTCTTATCAAAATCAAAAACGAAAACAAAATAAAAGCAAGATAAGTCAGGTTGTAGAAAACTTCGGATCTTTGTGCCCTGTTGGTAGAGATATAAACTGGTACTGCCTCCATGGAAAACAATGTGATAGTTCCTGAAAAGATTAACAATGGAATTACCATATGATCCAGCAGTTTCACTTCTGAGTATAAACCCAAGGAATTGAACGCAGGGACTTGAACAGATATTTGTACACACATGTACACAGCAGCATTATTCACAAAAGACAAAAGGTGGAAACAAGCCAGCTGTCCATCAACAGAAGAATGAATAAACAAAATATGGTATGTACATACAATGGAATATTATTCAGCCTTAAAAACGGAAATTCTGACATAGGCTACAACACACATGAACTTTGAGACATTATACTAAGTGACACAAGCCAGACTCAAAAGAACAACTATTGTATGATTCTACTTATAATGAGATATCAAAACAGTCAAATTCATAGAGAGAGTAGAATGGTGGTTGCCAGAGGCTGGGAAGGGGGAAGGTGGGAGGGAATGCGGAGTTATGGTTTAGTGGGTGCAGAGTTTCAGTTTGGGGAGAGGAAGCAATTCTGGAGCTGGCCAAGGGTGATGGTTGCCAGCAGCGTGAATACACTTAATGCCATTGAACAGTTCACTTAAAAAGTGTTGAAATGGTCGATTATATGTCATGTCTGTTTTACCATTACCATTACCAATAAACAAAAAACATTAGAGAGTATCTGCTTTAAATTTTTAAAAAAAGAGTGTCAGTTTTGAGGCCAATGAAATGTGTACATATTGGGTCAAGTCCACATGGATCCCAAAACGAAGGGTTGTATGCAGGGCTTGGAAAAGAATTGGCCACACTGGGG
>CM053603.1:63675877-63709716 GCA_028646535.1 Procyon lotor | reverse complement strand
AATACAAACATTGTTAATGAAATAGTTTACGTTCCCTTTTTCATACCAAAGTCTTCAAAATCAGCATGTATTTTATATTCCAAACACATCTCTGTTTGGACTTGGTACATTTCAGGGGCTCACGTGTGGCTGGTTGCTGTAGGCTGCCCTCTTGTAAGATTCTCATCAGTCATGGCCTTGAGCAAGTCATGTCTGATTCCAGCCTCCATCACCCACCTTATGCAGTGGTTTTATGCACTTAATATGCACCTTTGTTGCATATTAAGATTATCCAGGGAGGTTTTTTGGTTTTTTGGGTTTTTTTTAAAGGCCGAAGACCAGGTCTCACTGCAGATCAATTTAATCAGAATCCTTCTGGGACCCAGACTTTAGTTTGAGATGAGGAAGGAAGGGAAGTTGAGGAGACAGGAAATAAATAAGAAGGTCGTATATAGAATGGTTATGGTTATGCATACTATACAGAAACATGAGAGAGGGAAAAGAACAGAGCCTGATGGGAGTAGGGGGGTCTGCCTTTCTATAGAGGGTAACTGGGGGCTTCTCTTTCCGAGGGCTGCTGGGAATGTGGAAGTTCCACATTGATGTTTCCACAATGTGGAAACCAGGACAAATTTCTGGAGCGACAGACTAGAGATGAGACAAGTGCACATCCTGTGTGTAGCTGCTGTAATGATGCTGTGAAACAAATAGCCCCAAATCACGATGGTTACAACAACAGGCATTTTCTTTTTTTTTCTGGCGGTCAGTTGGACTCTGCAGGGCCTTGCAGGACTTAGTGGGAGTCAGAGGTGGGCCCACCTTGCAGCTTGGGTTCAGTTGTGTTCCCCATGTCACCTTGCTCTGGGACCAGCAGCTGTCTCTCTACATTTTCTTCCCACAGTGGTAGCAGAAGTACAAGATGGAGCAGGGGTGGCAAGAGGCAGTATTTAAGGCATATTAAGGCCTGGGCTTGGGACTGGCACACTGTCACTTCTCCACATGTCTCACTGGCCAGGGCAAGTCCTTGACCAAGCCTGACAGTAATGGCATGGAGTAGTGTCCTGCCCCCACCAGGATTGTGGCCAGGGCAGGAAAGGAAAATGTGGGAGCCAGTAATCAACCTCACATGCCATCTAAGGGTCATTGCCTGGCCAGCTTTTGCTTGGAAGCTTAGAAATGCTTTGTTTTTTAAAATAAGACCAATTCTTTTTGGGCCCCTGCCATGCTCTTGTGTGCTCCTAACCCTGTACTCTCACTGGGCCTGCACCCTCCTCAACCAGAGTGATTGCCTGATTGTACTCCCAGGCTCTCCGTACAGCCCTCTCAAGAACTCAGAGTCTTTACTCATTCACTTACGGATATTTTAGCAACCAGCTTATGTGCAAGGCACCTAGAAGCTACCCCATTACACTGTCAGCCACAGGAGGACACTGTGCTCTGCCCCTTTTGATAATAGGTATCACTCTCAGAATCATGCATATTCAAAATTTTTATGTATGCCTTACAGCCTTATAAACCCAACAAGGGTGGTACCCAGGCTCCCTTGTTCATGGCTGGATCTCCAATGCTCAAGTTCAGTAACTGGCACCCTGTGGGCTCATAATAGGTATTTATTCAATTGAAGGAAATTATCCTAAAATGTAGAGCAGGGTTAGAGCTGTATAGAGGGTCTCATATGAAACTATAGCATCCCTAGTCACTCACTTTCCTCTTCTATAAAATGAAATTTATAATATAAAGTTTAGCCTGATGATTCACAGACATGTACCCTAGGGCAAATAATACATTATATGTTAATTAAAAAAATACTAATAATATAAAGTTTACATCATGGGGATGAAGTCATGATTAAATGAGATAATTCATGTAAGTGCCTTAAAATACACGTACATCATAAAAACTCAGTAAATAAATAGGTAATTAGTGGAATGGGATTATAGGAAACCAAATGAAGTGAAATATAATAGATATAATAGAAGAAATTTCATTTAGACTCATTCTACACCTCATTTGCTCTCTCTTAGTAACTAGGGAACTACTCAAAGTAATCCACAGAGCATTGGCTGCTACTTATAAAGTTTTGGGAAAAAGAAAAAGTGTCAGAAGATAATGTCTCTCTAATTCCAAAGTAGGGTGAGATGTGCTCACAGAAATGATAGGCTGAACACTTAGCATGAGAGAGACCTGGGGAAAAAAACAAAGCCAGCTCAAAATCCACTCGAAGAGATCTGGAAGTTGGCAGAGCAATGTGTGTTTGTAGTAAAGCCACATGGTTGTGTGAAGACCAAGCTTTGCCAGATCATTCTCTCCCCACATGACTGGTACTCAGGTCTAGGTATCAAGAGCACTTGATGAATGCAATGTATCTTGACTGCAGTCTGTAGTATAAACATTTTGTAAACGGGAAACTTGTGTCCTAGATCCAGTACTGGTCATCTTTTCTGATAGATTAAGAGTTTGGGCAGGAGGGCAGCTGGGTGGCCCAGTCGGTTAAGCCTCTGCCTTTGGCTCAGGTCATGATCCCAGGGTCCTGGGATCGAGCCCCACATAGGGCTCTCTGCTCAGTGGGGAGCCTGCTCCTCCTCCCTCTGCTGCTTTCCCTGCTTGTGCTCTCTCTCTCTGTCTCTCACATAAATCAATAAAATCTTTAAAAAAAATTTTTTTTAACATGAAAGGAGGGGGAAAACAGGAAAAAAATGAATAGATGGATAGATGAATGAATATTTGTGTAGTTGAAAGAGGATATAGATAGAGGATATCTCTAGTCAAGGCTGACAGTAATAATAGTCGTAAAGTCTATACCCACATATTACTGGAAAACTTAACAAAAGTTAACTGACTAGCTGTCCAAGGAGCAGAGCGGAAGTGTAAAGCTCAGGGTGAAATCTGAGGTGGAGCTGGTGAGGAAGAACCCTGGGCAGGTGTCAAGGAATTAGTAGATTGCATTGTGGAGGCTGGTGGAGGTGGAGAGGGGGCAGACTGGAGCCACTTGGGCCACCTAGCCAAACAGCCTGGGGAATGGGGTCCAGGACATTTTCAACTACCCAAAAAGCATCTTGATTCGCTCCTTAGGCCCCAGGGGGTCACCGTTAACCTAAGCTTCTCCTACAGAACTAAAGGGAAATGTGCACATGAAATATCCCATGGATCAGGAACAAGAATTCTTGCCCAAGGACTGGACTTCATCCTGGGTTTTATCCAGATCCCCCAAAGCAGCAGCTTTCAAATAATAGTTTGTGAATGGGGGTTGACCTTGGAAGAGGCTAGAGTCTAGAGATCTAGAGTAAAACTAGCAAAGTATGGCTAACACTCAGATGGTGAGTTTTTTAGAGTTAATTTATGCCATGTAGACGATAGTATGTCTTTCCTACATTTTAGTGCTATTCCGTCCTTTCTTAAAATGTGTAGACTGTGGTAAAAGAGGGTAGTTGGTGGTTGGTTTATTTATTTATTTGTTTTTGTGATGCCCTTAACAAAAGAGAAGTTGGCCATCCTGCGTGGGTCCTTCTGCCTTTTTTGCATGTACATGTTTACTGAAGTATGACACAGAAGTGCACAGCTTGATTAATGTTTATGAAGTGAACACATAAGCTATCAGAAACTAGATCAAGAACAAAATGTGCCGGGGCACCTGGGTGGCTCAGTGGATTAAAGCCTCTACCTTCGGCTCGCGTCATGATCTCAGGGTCCTGGAATCGAGCCCCGCATCGGGTACTCTGCTCAGCAGGGAGCCTGCTTCCCCCCTCTCTCTGTCTGCCTCTCTGCCTACTTGTGATCTCTCTCTCTCTCTCTGTCAAATAAATAAATAAAATCTTAAAAAAAGAAAAAAAAAGAACAAAATGTGCCATGTATCTCTGAAGGGCTCTGCATTGTCCTGTGTCGTGCCCTTTCCCAAACAAAACCACTGTTAGAATCTGACAGCCTGCTTGTGTAATCGATATAAATGGAATTGTACTGTATTTTCTCTTTGGTGTCTGCCATCTTTTGCTCACATGACATTTGAGAGACTCCTCTCTTTGGTGCAGCTTGTAGTTGGTTCGTTCCCGTTGCTGAAAGGCTATCAGTGTTCTGCTTGTGTGTGTTTCTTCATCCTGAGGATGGAAATGTGGGTGTGTCTACTTCAGAGCTCTTGTGAACACCGTAGCTGCTACTCATCTTGTACATGCCTTTTGGGACACATGTGTACACATTTTTGTGAGGTTGCACCTCTGAGCACCTGATTAGAGCTAGAAAATGAGTATTATTAATCTCACAGGTTTGTTGTAAAGATTAAATGAGATGATGTATGTGAACCTTTAAATATTGTAAATGTGAGGCACATACAGGAGTTGGCACTTTCAGGAATTCTCTGTACTATTTTTCTGTACCCATTAAAAAACCGAACACATTTCTTGAAACATTCTCTAACCACTCTCAGGCCTTCTAAACCCATATCGTTTATGGCATCTATACCAGTGATTCTCGAGTCTAGGCCAAGATATGTAGATATATCAATGTCTACATGGGGCCATTGTCATATACCCACGAACATGTAGATTTTATTTCTATAACTGAAACTCCATTAGGTTATAATAGTCTCTGTCAAAAAGAAACACTGGGCAGGTTACATACATGGATGGCAACCAAGTGAAGGGTAAGAGATAGCAAAATATCAATTCATCTACAAGGTAATTTGGATATTTATTTGATTATATGTGAACTTAGCCTTAGGAACATATAAGAGAACATAGTTGGAGAGTGACAGTCTACTCAATCAGAACCACTTCTAAAGAAGTTCAAATATGAGAGCTAAGAATGCTTTTAGAGATTTAGGGAGATAGTGAGTTACGTGGCTATGGTTTCATTGAAACAGTTCTTGATTAGTGTTTAGGGTTTTTAATTTTTTATTTTTTTAAGATTTTATTTGAGCAAGGGGGAGAGAGAATGAGAGGGAATGAAAGCATAAACAGGTTAGGGGACAGAGGGAAAAGCAGACTCCCCACTAAGCAGGGAGCCTGATGCAGGGCTCGATCCCAGGACCCTGAGATCATGACCTGAGCCGAAGGGAGATGCTTAACTGACTGAGCCACCCAGGCGCCCCTAATTTTTTTAGTCCCCAACAATGGCACCAACTTTTTACCATTTGAACCCCAAAAGATCATGTACCAGTGGAAAGTTGCACTTATAGCTAAATATCATGTGTTATTTCACATGGTGATCATAGCAATGTGTACACTTGTACCAATCTGTATGATTTCCATAAAGCTTCTTCACACATCATTCCATTTTATCCTTAGGGCCAACCTAGAAATGAGACAAGGAATAGAGTGTTCCTATCCCTGTATTACTTAAAATTGAAACTCAAAGAGGTTGCCTCTCTTGTCCAGGAGTACAACATTACAAAGCAGCAGAAGCTAACATTGAACTTTAGGTTTCCCTGGTTTCTCATATTTTTCCATTTACCACACAGCTTCTTGGGTGTATATCCACCACCCCTGCTATACCATAAATGCCCAAAAAGCAGAGGGTAGCCTTCATTCTGTGTTCTGTTTCTCTTCTGCACCTGCTCCTGCATCTTCAACAGAATGGGTGCTTCAAGTACTTGGAATTACACTTGCTTCCTTATAGGCTAGTTGTAATTTAAATAAGCTGCTCTAGGAGTTCCGAGTTGCTAGTAGAGAGTGAAAGGCATTATTTTTTTTTTTTTTAGAATTTTTAAATTTATTTATTTGAGAGAAAGAACGAGCATTAGCGGTGTAGTAGGAGGTAGAGGCAGAAGGAGAGGGAGCAGCAGACCCCTCTGAGCAGGGAGCCTGATGTGGGGCTCGATCCCAGGACCCCGAAATCATGACCTGAGCCAAAGGCAGACGCTTAACCAACTGAGCCACTCAGGCACCCCAAGAGTGAAAGGCATTCTTGACTGAAAAAAGATCTTAAAGGATCCTTTGACTATGCAAAGAGATCTCAGAGCACATACAAAGAAGAGACAAATTTTTATTGACCAATGGGGGAAAAATTGTTGGTATTTTTTCCCTGACAATGTGAGAAGAACCCTGGTACCAAAAGGGAGGAGGTGGAAAGATGAGAGAGGCTCTGAAAAATATGGTGGATAGCCAGAGCCCATAAGGAAATGTGGTCTGTGGTAAATTCTCTGTGGTGAGGGGGGTTGGGTGCAAGGGATATCTAAGATTAATTATTAGGCATTTCTGACTCTGCTTCTTTTTGTAAGACACCACTGGACAATTTTGCCCTGAGCTTCAGTGAAATTGTATATCCTGGGTTAGTGGTCCTTTAGGAAATGAATTAAGAGGGGTTAAGTCAGTCTTTGGTCTAAAGAGGGAAGACAAGTGAGAGGCAAATTGCCCCAGAAGGTAAGACAGAAAGAGAAGATTGAGAGATGGGTCAAGAGCAGGAATGCTGGGTGGAAATAGCCTGGGATATAAGCCTCCTCAGGAATGCTTAGCAATGTGGGAAAGCTCACTAGACTCACTGCAAAATGTGGGATACTGGGGGTCAAATCATTTTAGTGGAACGTTGAACAAAGCAGTCATCTCAGAAAGCTAGAAGACTTGAAGACGTAAAGGGTACATCTGTCTATATTTACTGAATGGTTCAAATTAAGATCTAGGTCCCTCAATCTATGATAAGTTTAACAGAGTTTTATTTTCTATTTTTTCAACCTTCCATTTTATTCTCATTGTTAATTCCTTGTTCTTATTCTACTGGGAAATCACTCAATATAACATTCTTTGCTTGCTTGCTCACTTGACACACCAAGGTCATGTACAAATCCAGAATCCTAGTGGTGTGGGATCTTTGTATGCTCTACTCCACCCTGGGTCTCAGAGGGTGTGTGTGTGTGTGTGTGTGTGTGTGTGTGTGTGTGTGTGTGTGTGTATTTAAGGGAAGGATAAGCAGGGTCACAAAGAGAAGGAAGATTGCTTACCAGCTTAAGGACAAACTTATTTACTCTTAAATATACATTTTTTTCAGAGTCAGCAAAAGCCAGAGCCATCGTGCCTATGAAACTACATTTGCATTTATAGTACAAATAAGAAAAATGAATTCTAGCTAGAGCATGTCTTTAAAGAGATTATAAATCCACTCTCTTGACTGGAGTGCTGGGCAGTACTTTGATTGGTATATGAGCATGTATGTTACACTTGAAAGTTAAGGGAAGCGAGAAATTTGGGAAAGGAGCCAGTGGGGACATTTTACCACGGGAACAATTTAGTCACAGGAAGGCATCTCCTCTATTGAAAACTGCTTATACCTGGCTAACTTTGTAGACATTTAATCCACAAGGAAGTTTGGCTTATGGTGGGTTAATAATTAGATACTCTTTGTGTATAGTTCAAGTGAAGGCCACTAGCTATGACTTCACTTTGGCTGGGGTTTCCCTGTAATCCATTTAGCAAATTAAAGAGATTACTTTGATTGGTGCCATTATCTCCTATTCTCTTGCGGGTGAACCACTTAACCTGTGCTTAATTGAAAGAGATAGAGAGGGTACAGTAACAAATACAATCAAAAGGAAGGGGCAATAGGATCTGTAGGCCAAACAAATGATGGCACTGGGCTAACAATAGCAGATTAGAGGTGAGATCAATTAATTAGAAGCTATTGTAGGCGTTGGGTGGTTGCCAAGGTTTCTAATGGCCTAAGCCATCATGCCAGCTCTGTTTAGGAGGATTTTAATGACTGGGAGTTGATGTGGTTATTTCAATAATTACTTACTTTTATAATTACTTCATTAGAATACTAAATCTATTACTTCAAGGAGGAAGATCTTTATCCCCCACACATCCAGCCATATTGGGAGGCTACATCTTTCCACAGAGAAGCCTCCTGTTTGGAAGAGGCAATGGTTGGGAAATGGTTATGCTCATAGAGTGGTAAGAATTATACATAGGTGTCTGCTCAGTAAGGCCCTGGGCTAGGCATTTGGAGTTCAGAGATTAATAAGGCACTGCCTTTGTGGTGGGTGCAAACACAAAAGCATAATTTTGATGCAATTGTATAAAGATTGTGATAAAATTACCTAGAGGGTATGCATATACAAGTAACCATTTAGTAGAAAAAGAGAGATCATTCTAGTTGTTTCAAGCAGAAAGGGATTTAATATAGGGGAATTAAGTAGCAGATCTGGCCTGCCATCACCTGACTGACATCCTCTTCTGCCCTCTCCCTCCCCCTTACCCTGCTTCAACACACAGAGTCCTTCCTAGCCTTTGAATCATCCAGTCACACTCCCACTGAGAGGTCTTGCAGTATCTATTCCCTCTGTCTAGAATGTTCTTCCCTCACATACCACATGACCAATTGCTCTTCCTTCAAAGGTTTCCTCAAATGTCACCTCTTCAGCAAGGCTTACCCCAACCGCCCGGTTCAGAGTTGCTACTCACTCTCATTTCCAGCATTTCTAATTCCCCTTCCACTGTTTTACCTAGCCCTTAAATTTTTTTTAAATAGAAAATATGTGCTTCATATGTTCATTGTTTATTCCCACAGACATGGTAGAATGTAAGGTCCACAGACAGGGGTTCTGTGTCTTTTGATGAGTGATGAAGCCCAAGGGCCTACATCAGAACTTGGTATGTAGATGATGTTTGATAAATATTTACTGAGTGAATTGGGTGCCTCTCATATCCCTGGAAGAGCTGGTGGAGAGGAAGCCATGGCAGAAGGTCACACCACTCTAGCTGGGATCCATAGTTCAAGAAACTGTTGCTGATGTCCTGCCAGTGCCCCACTGAGGCAGCTCACACTGCAGCCACTCCCATATTTGGGAGCTTCCTTGTCAGCATTTCAGGCCACAGGAAGATGGGCTTCACTCTACCTTCCAAGCCTCAAGGAAGACAAGCTGGCAAATGCAGTATTCAAGTTTTCAACTTCTCCAAACAGAAGGAGGGGTAATGGAGGGTAGAGAAGCCAACTCAGCTATCTATCACAGGACCTTGTGGGCATGTGAATGAGGGCCACCATCCTCCCTTTCAGGAGGACAAGCTGAGGCTCAGGGCTGTACAGTGTGCTGGAGGTCCCACCTGTCTTGGAGCCAGGCTTATCCCGCCAGGCCTCCTCATTCTGAAGCCTTCATTTCCCTCCACCTCATTTGTCACAGCAGAGTACGAGTAAGACCAAAATTAAGAGTTTAGTTGCCCAGGAAGGCTTTGCTTTATTCTAGATTTATGGCAGCGACCCCTAACTTTTGCCAGTGTGGACCAGACCAGAAAGCAGAGCTGGGCTTATGGACACCAGGCAGAACCTTGAACATGGCGACTCAGAGAGTGGGCCTTTTCCTTGGCAGTTCTTTTGTTATTATACCCAGTCCTCTCAGGAGGAAGAACATTAAATGACTTTCCTCTCCATTTTGGACCTGACCCCAAGTGGAAATTCTTCAGTTCCTCTGTATCTCAACACTAGTGTCACATAAATCTGACAGGAGGCCACATAATTGCTGAAATTAAAGCGTAATACCTGACACCTTGGAGGTGGCTCGCTAGAGTCTGTGAATATTTATTTAATGGAAATGTGGTACATATGACCTTGCAGGGTCAAACTGACTGTTTCTCTCCCTGACATACTTTGTGAAGAAACAAGGAAATTTTAAGCTGCAGATCAGTAGGTCATTTGTTTTGGAGCTGCTATACTGAGCAGTATTATTCCATCATTATGAACAGCCACAAGCATTCCTAGGGAGCCAATTTGTGAATGGCACTGGCTTAGGGTCCATTCAAACAGGATTAGGGACGTGGTCACAAGTAACCCTACCTTGGACATTTGTGTGAGTGGAGCCTTCCAAAATGAGTCCCAATGATCCCCACCTTCTATCATTCACTCCTTTGAATAATTCCCTCCCCCTTATGTGTGTGCAGAGTGGACCTATTGACTTTCTTCTAATAAACAGCACATGCAAAAATGATGAGGTGTCCTTTCCGAGGTTGGGTTATAAAAGACTATGACTTCTGTCTCGCTGGCATCTTTCTCCCTCCCTACCCCCATCATGCATATTTTGAAAAAACAAGCCACCATGTTGGAGAGGCCTCCATGGCAACAAACTGAGGGTAGCTTTCATCCAGTATTTGCTGAAGAGCTAAAGCCCTCAATTTAACCTCTCCTGAGGAACTGAATTCTGCAAAGATATAGATGAACTTGAAAGTGGATCTTTTGGGGCGCCTGGGTGGCTCAGTCGGTTAAAGCCTCTGCCTTCAGCTCAGGTCATGATCTCAGGGTCCTGGGATCAAGCCCTGGGCCGGGCTTTCTGCTTAGCCGGGGGCCTGCTTCCCCCTCTCTCTGCCTGCCTCTCTGCCTCCTTGTGATCTCTTTGTCAAATAAATAAATAAAATAAGAAAGAAAGAAAGAGAGAGAGAGAGAGAGAGAAAGAGGGAGGAAGGGAGGAAGGGAGGAAGGGAGGAAGGAAGGAAGGAAGAAGTGAAAGTGGATCTTCTCCAGTCAGGCCTTAAGATGATTATAGCCTAGTCAAGACCTTGATTGTAGCCAATAAGAGAGTCTGGAGTAGAGAGCCAAGCTAAGTTGTGCTCAGATTCTTGACCAAAATTGAAATTATAAATGTTGTTTTAAGCCAGTAAGCTCTGAGTAATTTTTTATGCAGCAATAGATAATATCATGAGGATGGCAGCATTCTAAAATATGGATAGTCAGAGCTCCATAAATACCTAGAGATAAAAAATAGAGGAGGGTCTCAAGATGCTTAGTGAAGCCATTTGGATGTTCATTCAGGAATATTCAGAATTATAAATCAAAACCTTGACTCATGTTTGAACAATAATTATGTTTACCAAGAGTCCTGTGAGCAGTTCTGTGACATAGGTGCCCCAATATTTATTAATTCATATGTTCTTTCAAGTACTCCTTCACCTATTCATCTCCCGGCACAGTGTTAGCTGAATGGAGCCCTCATGAAGTTTCCAGTTTCATAGGTGAGGGCAGCATTGCCTCAATCATCACAACCATGAATGTATAATTAAAATCTGAGATGTTTCCTGAAGTAAATGCATAGTCCTACCATAGGAGACTGACCCATATCAGGTTGTGCTCCGGGAAGGCTTCTCTAAGGAAGTGATGTTTTGAACACTGACAAATGAGCTAACTAGGTGACTTGGGGGAAAAAAAGCAATCCAGTCAAAGGGAATAGTATATACCTAGGTCACATGTTGCAAAGTCCCATCGTTTGCACCCAAGAAAGAAGGAAGGATGTAGGTATGACATGTAGGTGGGGGCCAGACTGTGCTGGGATCTGTAGGAAATGTGATAATAGAAACCCATTTGAAGAGGGCATCTGGTGGTGATGTGATCAGATAAAAGGTCACTCTGGCTACAGTGTGAAAACCAGTCGGAGGGAAACTTGCATTTGTCCTGGGAGTCCAGTTAAGTTGCTCTTGCACTAACCCTGATGAGAAGAGGGTGCCTTCCACTGGGGTGGTGGTCAAAGGCTGGAGAGCATTTTAAGAGAGACCTATCGCATGAAGGAGACAGGCTGAGTGATGAACTGGTGGTGATGCAGATGAGGTGTGTTATGACTGTCGCCATCTTCCAGATGACCCACTGAGGCTTAGGAAGAGTGAACGTGTCCAAAGTCAACAGCAGAGCCAAAGAAGCAAGATTGCAGATGCTAAGCTCCACTTGAGGCAACTGAGCAGAAGCCTAGGCTTTTTCTCTGTTCTGTCTCCATCCCTAGGTAACCTCCGATACACATATACAGATACATCCACACGTGCTCACGCATGTCCAGTGGTCCAGACGACCACACACGCACATCTGCACACACACACGTAAATCCAAATGATTCAAAGCCATTGTTCTGTCCTCCCTCCCTTTGTTTCCTTTAACCCCTCTATTTCAGCTAATTCCATTTGTTTAGCTAGCAAACCCCATTCAATTAATTGCCAACTCTTAATCCTTCTCTTACACCCTCTTGAGTCTTTTCTTCTGTCTCCACAGCCATCCCTCCAGCAGTTGTGCAATAGCCTTTTCATGCTTCCTCTTCAGCCTCTTTCCTCTCCAGTGTACCGTCTACAGAGCTGCTGGATTGATTTTTTTTTTTCCCCACCGTCTCTTGCTTCTTAACACACCCTGTTAAAAAACTTCAGGAGCTCCCAAGCTTTAAGTCCCACCTCCTTTGTCTGCCCTTTATGTCCTCTATAGGCAACTTCTTAATTAGATTCTTTTTCTTCGTGACTTGTGGTTCCCCCAAAGTGGCTTAATTTTTCCACATTACGTAGGGGAATAAGTTGAGGCACAGAGAGATTATTCCACCGCAGTGACCAATAATGGTGCCTATACTACTACTCTCTCAAGGCTGCTCTTTAGGGCACCTGGATGGCTCAGTGGGTTAAAGCCTCTGCCTTCAGCTCAGGTCATGATCTCAGGGTCCTGGGATCGAGCCCCGCATTGGGCTCTCTGCTTGGCAGGGAGCCTGCTTCCTCCTCTCTCTCAAGGCTGCTCTTTAAATAAGCGTATATTTGTACTTAATGCATTTCTTTTACAAGAAATTTTATGTACCGTGGCCACATATGAAAAATTCCCTATCTGTTGAGGGGAGATAAGAGACGTGATAAAGAAACATTGCAACTATGAAGAGTTTGTTCTGGCTGTAATTAGAAGCAATGAAAGAGGCCATTGGTGTCTCTCTGTGTGACTCTGTTTTCTCATTTGTATTTGTGTATCCACATAAAATAATTGGCATCCAACAAGTGACACAGGTCTCACATCTCGGATGGAAATGCGTTATTGAAATGCCCATCATCTTGAACAAAGTTAACAACCTGTGGTGTTTTTCTGTAGATTCTGGTGCTCTCCTTTTTCCAGCAAACATTAAATATATCCTACTTTTCCACTCAAAATTCATTTCTGACATGGCTTTGTTTTTCCCATGAACTCTGTATTCCAAACTACATTTCCTCCTATGTTTCCACTTATATAAAAGAGAAAGAAGTTAAATTTTTTTGGAATAAGCAATTTCTCTATGGAGAGTCCCAAGGCTGCACTCATATCAAAGCTAAATAACCTCTCATTCTAAGGGATGTTGGTCCCTCAGGCCAGGGCTGAGGTCATTAGCAGGGCAGAAGGAGGAAGTGTGGATGGTAAATGCTTCCATCTATCCTGGTCCACACGGAGACACCCTCAGCTTCCCCTAGCTTTGTGCCAGCAGCCTTCTCCAACATTAGGAGTCACCTCGCAAATTCTGGCTCCTTTTTTATGAGTGCAGACATTTTAAAGGTTCTCCCCCTTTGTCAGCCAATAAAATGCATGGCAAACCTTTTGTAGATTACAAAATGTTCTACATAAATATAATGTCTTCTGTATTACATATTTTTTTCCACTCTTCAGTTTCTTTTGAAAACTAAATCTAGGAATGAGGCAAATGAACATTTTGAGAAATGATTGTAGCTTGTAATAGAAACATTTTTCTTCATCTCTTGTTGTCCATATTCACTTAGAGCTTGATAAAAGCAAATAGACTGTGATCCTAAACATTTAGGCAGTTCATGTGGGATCATGAACTTACGCATTCGGTGTGCGTTAAGGGGGGTGGAATTTCTCACTGTTAAGATTCCCTTGAAGCTGGTAGATTAAAAAAAATAAAATTCATATTTAATAAAAATCTGTTTATATTACTAAAAATATCTAATTTAGTGTTAAACAGGAAGTGGCAGATCTAGCAAAACATTGTCAAGGAAATTCAAGCTGCAAATACTATAAAGCAATTACAGGGAATTGTCCATGTGGATAACAGGCAATACTGCATTTAGCCATCAATTTTGTTTGTACCATAGCCCCAGCTTGGAAAGAAGGGGTGGAAATGGCTAAGATGTTCTGAAATATGAAAATAAACAAATAGCAAAAGAAATGGTCTAGAGAGACTTTGGAACTGAGTTCAAAAGCAGACTGTAAAGCGGTTGGTCACTGCTTGTTCGCCTAATCACACCAGGCTAGTAGGGGAATTACTGTAAGACTTTTGGAACTAACTAAAGCTGAGAGGACAGTCAACATGCTGTTTTCTTTGGTCCAAGTCTTTGGTGCCAAATATTCTCGGTCTTGCTGTTGCCACTCGATATCAAAACCCAGCTGTATCCACTGAAATAACCCATGAGCCCAGGACCTGATGTATGCCGATTTGCATGTGTGAAGGACTCTACCCCAGGTGGTAGCCATTTGGTGAATGATTACCTGGCTACAGACTGCCTTCCTCCACTGGACAGGCTTCCATTCCTGAGCATCAGCAGAATTTCCTAGGGCAGAAACAATGAAAGAGGAAAGCCAAGCAAATTCATCCCAGAGTTGCCTTCTTCCAAGAGAATCTATCATCCTTTGAAGCTGTGCTCTTCTTTTCCTTTTCTCCTTCTCTCCTAAAGATTAAAATTTCTGCTTTGAACTGTCCCTGTAGAAATTGGAGACACTGATCTTTACCTGACCTGTCCACTTTTCCTTAACCCTCCCTTTAAAAAAAATTTTTTTTATTAATTTATTTGAGAGAGAGAGAGGTAGCAGGGAGAGGAGCAGAGAGAGAAAGACAAGCAGACTCCATGCTGAGCATGCAGCCCGATGTGGGACTCAATTCCACAACCCTGAGATCATGACCAGAGCTGAAATCAAGAATCGATCGCTTAACCCTCCCTTTTATGCCAGTTCCCATCCAACAGTCATTTTCCAACAGGTAGAAAAGCAGAACACCCTCTGTTATTCCTCATACTTCACCTGTATTTGGAAGCCTAAACTTCTGGAATAATAATCCAAAGAGTCAAAGGTGTTAACTCAGTTATACTGTCCCACTATTGAGGCAGTGCTTCATGACGTCACAGTGCACACGGTTGCGTGGACCAATAGAAATGTTCACATGTGCCGTGTAGTAGGTGAGAGCCTGGCCTCAGAGCTAAAGTTGATTTCAAGTATCAGCTCTGTCTCCCACGCTGTGGAACCCTGGTCAGGTTCTTCAGTGTGTCTGATATTATTTCCACATTTGCCAAAAACAATGAATGAGACTTCTCCCCCCTAGAGATACTGTGAGGTGTAAATGAGATATGTTTGCAAAGTAGGAGGCACAATGGTGGATACTGGGCAAGGGCTCGATGAAGACAGCTTTATGAACTGCAGGATCTTAAGGAGACGGAGTACCCACATTCCCTGTTACTACCAACCACCTCTCAACCACAAAGAGTTACTGTTCGAAACGGCCAGGGTTGTCCCCAGATGTCTTTATTGTGTATTTGTGTGTGTTGTCTGACAAAACGGAGCTGCAAGGAGGTGTAGATCAACAGAATGGCATGTCTTCATTTATTCAACTTAAGCAAAAACAGTTTCTGTTAGCCATAGTTCATATCCACTTGAAATAATTTCACTTGACTTCATTAAGCTTGAAGAATTGCACTTTTCCCTCACCCCTTTCTTCCTCATACTTACTTAGCCTTTACAACTCAAAAGATAATTGCTCTATTAACAAATGTTTATAGCATAATAAAGGAGTGGGAGGGAGGAAAAGGATTTTTCTTTTTTTTCTTTTTTTCTTTTTTTCTTTTTTTTTCCCCCTGTCTGGGCCATTCCCTTTAGTTTCTTGGAAGTACTGGCAAGCAAAGGAATAAGCCATAAATTAGTTTTGGAATTAAACCAAAGGATTCATTTTCAGCCACTAGCAAAGAGTCCTTAGCCAAAAGACTTCAAGACCTTGTGGGGAATGAGACTACCAGGAATTCCTAGTGGCTGAAAGGCTGTCACCACAACACAGAGCTATGAAGAAATCCTGGCTTTACTGGAAATCAGGAAAAGGCTCTGGCAGGTATTGGTAGGGCCTGTGGAAATCCCCCTCTAGGACCCAGGGTTGGGGGATTTAAGAGAACCTTCTGGAGAACACTCCCCTCTTCTTCAGACTGATGCAGTGTTGAACTGTTCAAATAGAAATCTCTTATAACTGTGTGTTATGGGCTGAATTGTGTCTCCTCAAAATTCCCATGCTGAAGCCCTATCCCCCAGTATGTTAGAATCAGACTATATTTGGAGATAAGGCCCTAAAACAGATAAATAAGGTTAAATAAAGTCATTAGGGTGGGTCCTAATCCAATCTGACTGACGAGGAGCTTAGGACAGGACTCACAGAAGACCACGTGAGGACACAGAGAAGATGGCCATCTACAAGCCAAGGAGAGAGGTCTGAGAAGAAGCAACCCTACCAACACCTTGACCTTGGACTTCTAGCCTCCAGACTGTTGTTTAAGGCACCCAGTCTGTGGTATTTTGTGATGGCAGTCCTGGAAAACTGATAAGTCTGTTAAAGGACACATGCAACACGCCCTCAATGACCAAAGAAGATCCTTTCATGGTGTCCCCAAAAACATCCACGAGACTTTAAAAGGAGTACCCCTGACACGAGGAGACTCCGTTCAGAGTCAGACAAAAGTGACCCTCCTTAGGTACTTCACCTCCTTGAAGAGACTGCGCTTTATCAGTTGATAACCAGCCTCTTGGGAGCCTTGACCTCTTTCTAGGACATTGTTTTCTTTATAAGGGCCTTTGACAGTGAAGAGGGTACTTAGCTTCCCGCTCAACTCTTTGGCTTCCTCCTTCTCCTTCCCCCTTCCCTTGCTCTCCCCTAAAACATAAATTTTGGTTTGTCTCTGATAATAGTGATAATATTTTCCTTAAGAATTTAATGTGAAATTACCCAATCCTCAATATCCAAGCCTTCTCCTCACCTCTGACCCTGGAATTTTCTAGGGATTGGTGGCCAATCTCCGCAGGAGGGATTGGTGGCCAGGGTATTGATAAAGAGACAGAGTCTACTCTACCTCAGATCACCTATGTCACACTGGGAATACCCCCTGGGTTCTATAATACCTCAGTTTCCCCTCCTGAAAAATAGGGGGTCCAGGCAAACTTTTCTCTATGATCCCATCAGAAGTATCATGTAGTGCCTCTAATCCACCGGCTCAACAAAAATACATAGCAGTACACACACAGATACACACATATCTCTCTCCACTTGGATCACGAAGGCATAACCATGTGTGAAGATCAGTTTGAATTCACACGTTGGATCCTGTGCATTCTGTAAAATAATTTAAGCAGTAAGCTGCACTTACAGAAACCAGTCATTCATGGCCCCAAATAGGACAATGAACTTTCTTTGTATTCATGTTTTTAAGGGCTGTTAAAATGCCTGCCCTAAGTCTTGCATATAATAACTCATAATTTAAGAGAGATGTGTGAATATGCTTGTGCCAGATGTTTGATTTTTTTTTTTTTTAAACACACACAGCTTGTTTGCACCCTGCCTTCTACCCAGTGTAGCACTTCGGCCTCTGAGGATAACTAAGAAAAACCTCTGAGATTGTTAGGGGGAGCTTCACCTGCCAGTCTGGGCTGCAAGATCTCTATAGCAACCGAACATAAATCAAGGAAATGGCCCCTTTTGTAAGTTGGTTAATAGGCACAACATGCTTCTTTAGAAAATCCAACCATTCTTTCAATAGACTTTGATTGAAAGTCAGCCTTTTCTTCAGGCACATTCACATTCACATCTAGTAGCAGCTTGTATGGCTGTCCACGGGCTAATTTATTACCCTTTAAAGATCTGGCAAAGAAAAAATGGCTCTCAGAACAATGTTTACATTCAGAGGCATAAGCACAGAGCCACAAAAGAGCATCCTTTTGTTCCGAACTTGGAATATTAATCTTTAACCTAGGACTTTAACTTTCCCCTTCTTATGGGGTTCAACAGAACCTCTCCTCTCATTAAAAGTTTACCAATTTAATAGGACTCTGTTTCTAATATGAAAGAAGGGGGAGTAAGCCTTCCTCCCATTGTTTTGCCAAACCTTGATAGAGATTAATTGCTCTCAGACTCCCCTCCCTTTGCATGCAGAATACTCAGGGATTGCTGATGAGGGAAGTTGGCTCTCTTGTCCATAACAGAAGAATTTGGCTATTAACAAAAATACAAGGGCTGCTCCTCACCCCTCTTGATGAAGCAAGGGAAAGACCTTCATCAGTTGGTGAGTTGGCGCCCTCTTACCCCATCAACCCCAAAATGTAATTTGGAGATGGGTCCAAGAAAAGCCGCACACTGAGACCATCCTCCCCAATGTCATAGAGAGGAAAGGTGAAGTGGGGACACACACTAGCTCCTCTTTCATGTAGGCAGGGACACATCACTAAGTAAATGGTATGCTTTCTCTCAAGCAGGGAGCCAAACTCCAGCCTCTGTCTTCTTTTGAGGTAGGGAGAGGAGATGGGGAAAAGCCTGTAGAAACAAACCTTTGTAGTTTTTTTTTTTTCCTAAGTAGATTATGAGATGAAAAAGTACTTCTAAAACAAGAGGGAGCTTGCATTGCTCTGTGTAGCTTCATATCACAGATGGAGTTGGGCAAGAAAAGATTTATCTTAATGCCTCCCTCTTTGCTTTCTTAAATCTTAAGAAACCAAAGTCTTGAGAAACCAGACTCTTCAGGAGCTCCCTTCCCTTTGATATGGTCAGCTGTCCCCACTGGCATGAGGGGAATAAAGGGTTGGTTTCAAAAAGTGCGTGTTCAAACGTGCCCTTTATTCTAGTCATAGCACTGTTATTTAAAAAAAAAGAAAAAGTTGTCTCATGCTATGTATGGCGGGCCGCTTAGAAATAGCTTTTGCCTTAGCATTAGCCTGGAAATACCTTTGGGGTCTGTGAAACTGAAGGACCTTCCAAAATGTAACACGAAATAAGAACAGTGTGTCACAGAGATCCTCTCAAAGGCGGAAAGAGATCTTAGACATTCAATGAAGTGAGTTGAATTTTCTTTTCTGTGCCTGGATGTCACATGGAGCCAAAAGGTAGCTCTCCTAATTATTCACAGCCTGGCCAGATCAAATACATTATGCATAATTTTCCACTACATGCCTCTCTCCATGTTCCAACACATCTTGGAGACGCCGTAAAATACAGTAGTCAAAATGGCAGGCAAGACAATGAGTTGTCAGTGTTCAAATCCCAGTTCTACTGCCTACAGGCTCTTGTCACTTTGGACAAGTAACTTCAACCTCCTTGGGCTCAGTTTCCTCATTTGTAAGTTATAATAGTACCTACTTCATAGAGCTGTTAAGAGGATTCAGTGTGTTATAAGAAGCCACTTAGAATAGCGACTGGCCTATCCTAAGTCCACCAATCTTAGTTGCTACTAACATTTGTAATGTTTTTGTTGTACTTGATGCTGTTGCATTGTTGATACTGTTGACTACAGGAAGAACGCACATTACCCAACATAAAATGTTTTCCAAGTTCCACTGACATGTTACAGAACACTTATCAAAAAGAAAATAATTTCCCAATGCTGGAGTTACTCCATTAAGAAAGCCCAGAGATCAGAATCAGTTTGTGTCTATGGCAATTAATTCATCCCATTTGCCTAAAACCATTGTCACCTGATATCTTCACCCTTGCCTATGATCCTGTTTGATGGAAACATCTCAAGCTCAGGAGTTCCAGCTCAAGAGGCTGGCTCTGTGTGTCTCCCATCTGTTCTCTGCCACCAGAATGAAGACCTAGTTGCATTTCTCCAATTCAAGCACAGAATGCTGGGGCTCAGTTTCACATGTGCCATAGCCAGAAGTGGTCAATCAGGGCTCATTCATCCTCACCCTGCTCATTTGTTCAAAGGGCTTTGTTCCCTTCAATAAGCCTGTTCAGCTTCAGCACAAGTATCAAGGAAACAATAACTTCAGAGGAGGTAAGAGGGATACTCACCAAAGGATTCACCGAGGAAAATGCAGCCTGTTTCCCAGGAAAGAGCCCCACATCTGTAAGAATTTCGTGAACGAATCAAAACTTGCCAAAAGGATCCAGGGACTTAAAAAAGAGAGAGAGAGAGAGAAAAGATTTGTTTTGGTTGTTATTTTGTCACTAATTTAAGAATTAATTTGGAAACATTGGATACTCACCGAGGAACAGCATGTTCTAAAGGGAAGGCTTTAAGTTTTGAAGAGAGCTGAACCCTCAAGACTCCAGTATGTGTGGTATGGCCTTTGGCAAGGCCTCGTCTTGAACTCTTTTCAGCTGTCCATCTGTCAGTCGATACGCAGTAAGGACAAACCAACACCATTCAGCTATTTCTAACGGAAGGAATTTAATACAGGGAATTGGTTGTACAGTTAATGGAAGAACTGAAGGAGCAGCTCAAAAGCTGGGACAATGAAGATGTTCACTTCAACAGAAAGCTGCTTCCACCCCGAGACTGAAGAGACAGTGGGAAGAGGTGGTGCCAACAGAGCTAAGACCCTGAAACAGCGGGAGCTAGATCCCCAGAAAGGATTCAGTCACATAGGGAAACCCCTGAGGCAGAGGGAGAAATGTCCTGGCTTCTCTAATCTACCCCCTTGGTGGAAACTTCCTGGAAGCCAGTTTGGGCCATGTATTCAGGCTTCCCCGGTGTCTTTCTCTCTGTGTCCCTGTAAAAATAGGAGATTTTTGTTGTTGCTGTTGTTTGGTTTTTTGGGGTCAGATTTGCTTTCAGATTCATTCCCTGCCCTTCCCCTGCTGTGCTGCTTCTCAGGGTACAGTGGCATATAAGTGGATAAGAGTGGCCATTAGTCTTGTACTATGTATGATGTCATGGGACATCAGAACATATTTCTATGTGTTTTCCTCTAAAGACAGTCTTGGTCTGTTCATTTTCCCAAAAGGACCGTATATAGCCCTGAGTGGTAGAATTGTACATTTCCATTTACCACCTAACTGTCTTATGCTAGAGAAGTAATATTGTATAGTGTTCAAATCCTGACTGTGCCTGCTGTGGCATACTGGGCAGTTGAACTTCTTTGTTTCTCAGTTTTCTTGTCTGTAAAGTGGGATTAAAAACAGTCCTAACATTGTGGCTCATCTTCCTCCTTCCTTCCTTCCTCCTTTAACTTTCTTTCTTTTCCTTTCTTTCTTTCTTTTTTCTTCTCTTCTCTCTCTCTCTCAGTCTTTCTGATGATACAGGGTTGTGTTCTCCTAGATATTAACTGAAAATTTTCCCAGGCCCTGCCTTAAGTTCTGACATGTCGTTGACCTCTTTTTATTGCTGTGATGGGATGATGAAGTGGGACTTTTTCTGCCTGGGTTCTGACTAAGGTACCAATATGCTAGATATTAGATACCAACCTGAGGGTAAGGCAGATCATCAAAAGCAAGAAGGAACATGTTGAGAACAAGTTCCATGACTCTTCAACCTAATCACCACCATCAGCCACAAGAACAATTCAGAAGAATCAAGAGGGAGAACAAGCATTTGTGGTGGATTTGGAGGAAGGGGAGCTTTGCTTCATGCATAAGGGTATTTCTCAAAAGGTGGTCTTGTTGACTAACTCCATAAATGTCCAAGGCTTTTTATATCACAGACTGGGTCAGGATGAGATGTTAGTCCAAGAAAAGTTACATTCAAAGATTCATGCTCTAACTTAATACTATATACTTAATATAAACTCAGAGAATAGTCAGATACCAAAAGAGGCAAAACTTGAGATGAGCCTTGAAAGAAGAAATTTTAAAAAGGGCCACAAGATGAACACATCCTGAAATGTTCTAGAATTAAGGAAAAGTCCTCTTATTCACAGTAGAAAATCTGAAGGGAAGGGCATCCTGCAGTATTCCAAAAAAAAGACCCTTTCTGTCCCAAAGAAGCTGGGAATTAAGGTTTTTGGTGGAAGCTACTGCTCAAAGGAAAACCAAGATAGCCGTATCTCTGAGAAAAGGGGGGTCAGTAGTAAATTCACCATTTTCTAGCTTGGGGGCCTCAAGTAAATTACATCCCTGTGCCTCCATTTTGTCATCTGTAAAATTCATATTTTAACTGTATCTACCTCGATGTGCGGTTAAAATGCATTTGTAGGTAAAAATGCTTAGCACGGTACCTGGCAGGTAGTAAACCTCCAAAATTCTTAGTTCAGGTATTTCAAGTATTTGGTGGTAAAGTTCTGGTAAATTTAAGGGAAAAAAGGACGGGAATGATTTGGATCACTGCGGGGGAAATAAGCTCATTCTAATTAGGAGGGTAGTCTTATTCTCTGTCCAAATTGTTTCACTGTTCAATTCAGTGATACTTAGGGTGAGCTCCAACCTGACCCATGAGGCTGGTCCACATCATCATTATTATTATTGGTTATAAGTTGGAAGTCCTATCACTTCTGTTTTTTTGATTGGATCATGAGATTGGTCAAGCAAACCAGCCCTCTCATTAGACTGCCATCCCTAGCAGGGATTTCCTTCCCAGCTATTCTGGAAAGGATGTGTTACAGGAGCAGGGAGATATTCCTTCCCAATCATGAGAGGTCTCAGATGCCCATGAATCAAGGTAGTTCTTGGAGACTTTGAGTTTGGTATTGGGCTCTCATTCCCTGTGTGTCTATCATCTAGAGAAAGAGTTGAAGGGACGGCGAAGTGATTGAAGGTCCCGTCCCTTTATCTGGCCTCCATCGACTTCTCAGAGTTCTACATAGATAGACCTTAGAATATTCATGCAGCTCTGTGGTGGGATGCAAATTGATATGTGCCCAAAGTGAGTATACATCTTTCTTAGGAGAGGATTCATTGCTTTCTTCCTATTCTCAAAGGATTATGAAAATAATAATAGCTGGCTTAGGATAAAACAGGGGAATTATGGCCTAGATTCCCCACCAGCAGCATAATCAGACCTGAAGCACTGTGTATTAGAGAAAGGAAGGAGCTTATAGTCAGTTCATTTACCCCCAGTACCTCCTTGCCTCCCCCTTTCACTGCGGAGTTGAAAAAACTGTGGACCCAGAGCCACTTTTCTTTTTCCCAACTTCTGGTTTACTTTTAATTTTATTTTGGATTTAGACTGGTCAGAGGCTTTCCTGCCTTCTCTGCAGAGATGTAATACAATATGAATTCACAAGAATCGTGGATTGTTTGTTTTCTTGTAATCCGAAACAGCTTTTATCAAAAACCTAATTCAAGAGGAGAAAATAATCGTGTGCAGGAAAAAGCAGATCTTTGTGGGGGTCTTTTTCCTTTCCTTTAAGATATCAGGAATAGAGAGTATTTTTTCCTTTTGTTTTCTCTCCTCCTAAAAGCAGGAGTCAATCTGATTTTTTTTTCCTTCATCTTCTAGTTTAGTCTCAACGCATGGGATTAATTAGACAAGACAAATCACAGAGAGAACGTTTATCTTTATCCAGGAGATTGCTTTCAGAATTTTTTGATGTTGTCCTGGCATTTACACTTTTCTGGTGGCTTTTCATAATGACAGATAGACTCCATTGCTTCTAATTCCTGGTGAGGCAAGCCTCCACTTATGTGTGTGTATGTACATATGCGAAACATTAATTTTTAATTTACTCTGTTTACCTTGAGAAACTGCCAGTGCATGATTCAGATATTCCACAGAAAAGGGCTTTTCTTTTGTAATATGGGACAAAGGACAGCTAAGCTTGTGTTCTTTCTTCAAAGCAGAGGCTCGGAGGGAGGGGGCAATAGTATTTATTTGTGTAGCTTAGAAAAAGACTATTTTGACTATGTAAACACTCATATAATTGTATTAAGAGTTGCTACCAAATCTTTTCATCTAGTATACGCTTAAAAACTAGGCTTAGATACAGCGATAAAGAACCAGCATGAGCTGTTCCCACGTTCCTTTAATTCAACAATTTGTTGTGTGGCTCTGTTTAAGAAGTGAATCTCAGGACAGTGATTTGCATAGTCTTCAGTTTAGACTGCTTTCTGATTTCTAGACCCAGGTATGACACCAACATTGGGAATGTCCACAGCCTTCCTCGCCTGTCTTGGGCTTGGGTGCCTCAGGGGGCTGGATGCCTGGGGTCTGCTCATTCCAAAGGGAAGCAAAACCATTCAACTCCTTTCAGGGGGCTTGGGGATGAAAACTGGAAAATTCCAAAGGCTCTCCGACAGCTGAGGTAGGTAACATTATGTGGAAGATTGGAGGCCTATTCAACTCTCCCTGTAATTGTCTGGGAACTGTCACATATGTACTCAGATGCAAGGGGCCAGTCCTGATCCCAAATGCCAGAAGAGAGCTGGAGAATCTGAGTGAGTTGCTGCTGTCGCAGCTGTGCAGGGCCTTCTATTAGGGTTGCCATGTCTGGTTGCACTCATGTGCACTGCACAAGGGCAGCTCGTCTGAGGGGACACAGTTCACATTGTCAGTATCATAGACTTGTGTCATTATTAAAACAGATTTCTGGCAGATGGCATTAAGATAACTTGTTCTAACAGAATCAGTGTCTTGGCTCAGTTTTAGGTAATATGAAAACTTATTAGAGCAGTTTTTGTTTTAAATAGCTAACATTGACTGAGCATTTACTGGAGAATGATGGTCAATTACTTTGACCTCTCCCCTTAGAATAGGCATCTTAATATAAATTCAGAGAATCTGTCAGCTTTGATAGGAAAGCAAATCGTATCCTCATTATCACTCACTCCTAACTGAAATCTAGGATTATGAATGGGGACGCCAACCACAATACTACTAGCAGTGCCTATGGTTTCTTTTCTCATAGCACATTTAAATTATCACAGTATCTCAAAATGTTATTCATGCTCATCACTCTTTCAAAGTTGAGCTAGATGTTAAGACCCACCCCTAATATGCTATTTAACGAATCAATAAAGAGGGGTATTCATTACTACATCACAAAAGTTTAAAAAGCTATTTTGACTGTCTTTTATTAAAACTGGCTTCCTTTATAATGCTGCGTATTTTATTTTATGAAACATTGCTCTGAGAAAGGGGTTTATAAGCCTCACCAGCCTATGAAAGGGTCTGCGTCACCAAAAAAAACAAAAATCAAACAAACAAACAAACAAAAACCTCATTCATTGAAAAGAGATTTTGCTAGAAAAGTTAAAAAATAGGCAATATTGATTCTTGTTATCACTGCTTTTCAAGAATCCTTTGACCACCACTCCCGAAAAGAAAACTGGAGAAGAGTCATAATTACTATATGAATTCACCTGAACAGTTTGCATTTTGTGTCTAATCACTGTGCAGTGTAGTTACGACCACGTATGGTATAGAATATATGTCCACTAGATCTTCAGTTCATTGGATTGGATTTCAGCACCATGATCTGGTCATTTCGGTAATCTGCATAGTTTCATGGTTTGTGTCTTTGGAAGATCTGGTTGAGGGGTAGGAGATATCACGTGAAATCATTTGAGAATCATGGCTGTAAATTTAACCTGTGCTGTGCGGTCACTGCTGTGATGTCTGACAGACACTGTCTTACATAACCAAAATGACACTGTTTTCTACTAAATGTCCTTGCATTATGTTTAACATAAACATGTGCTCTCCTCAACGTGGGAAAATGATTAAGATGCTGGAAAACGTGTCACAACTTTTCTGTTGCATTTCTGAGAAGGAAGAATAGCAAATGTGTGCAGAGCAATACTCTGATTTTGTAGCACACAAGACAGTCATGTGCAAAACACAGTCTCTCTCTCTGTAGCTCCTGGACCCACGTGTTCTCTTCGTCTGAGCATTAGCAAAGATGATCTAGTCTCTGAATCATTCAGTCCAATTTCTAGATGCCTGCCCAAGTCTGCTGTCCTCTTGGGTCTACTCGGGGGCCAGGGAGACAAGGTCCCATAGTGCAAACAATCCTGCAGGGACCCACAGAGGTAGAGGGAGAGCTCTGAGAGAATGGAGAGAGCCAGAGCTTTCTTTTACAGGATCATAAGGACTTAAAAAGGAGAGATCATAATGGTTTCTCAGGGAAGCCAAGACTGTACACATCCCTGCCCACGAGTGCTGACAGGACATGCCCTTGGTGGTCCTGAGTGGCACAGAGACCTGAGCACAAAGAACAAACCAGCAGTTCTTTATATTTTCAGGGAACACAAGAGGGCCTTTTACATGTGTGACTCTGTGTTAGGCCATTATGTACATTGTCTCATTTAATCCTCAAATTTCCCCTGGCTGCCCCTGCCAATATTTCTGTGACATCAATCTCCTCTTTGGAATTTCTTCATAGGGTTTTAGTCCTCTCTTTAATGCCAGCTATTTCCAGGAGTCCCCAGCCTCACATACAGAACAGCTTCCTGATATCTCACTCCCCAGCTTTGCCATTTTCCTTCTCTTCTGCTCAGCCGCCTTGAGTCATGTCAGTAGCTGAAGCCTCTGCTGCTTCCAGGGCTGCAGGAGGGTGTCACTCCACACCACAGTCCCAGGGCTGTACCAAAGATACTTTCTCCAATCTGGTACTGCCTCCGCTGGGTCAAGTGGTTAAAGCCATTGGTGACAGGAACCGCCTGCCACCCCTGGAGCCTCAGAAGCTGAGGACAGCCCCAGGATCTTTGTCCTCATCATGACCAGGACCTTAAGACCCCCTGATATTCTGGAATTTTAAACATTCTGAAGCTCTGCTGGATTTCCAATTCAAGATTATCGATGGAACACATGCAAAACCAGGCTCCTAACACTTCCAAACAAAACATGGAAATAAGAAATAGAATTCATAAATCTTTATCTATACCCAACACCAAAACAGGAAGAGGGTATATTTTCGACCAAGTAGAAATGGTGGAAGGAGACAAGACCTTGTGGTTATAAGCAGAAGACGCCCATGCTTACACACCCCTGCACAGAGCCGCAAGTAACTTACCACCTCTTGAGAGTCAAGGCCACTTCACCTCCAAGCCATAATAGTACCGGACGTGCAAGGGAAAATCCTCCTGTGAAAGGTAAGCACAGAACTGAGAATCCCCCAATATCCAAGGGAGACGAATCCAAAGGCAAAGAAATTAAGTTCAACAAATGCAAGGATTAATACTACATGAGAGAACTACATGAGAGAGGAATATTAGAACAGTGTTTAAAGGACTTTAAAATTAAAGGAAGGAGAGGGAAGGGAGAGAAGGAAGGAAGGAAGGAAGGAAGGAAGGAAGGAAGGAAGGAAGGAAGGAAGGAAGGAAGGGGGGAAGGAGTCTCAGAGAGTCAAAGGAGGGAATCCCATCACTAAAGTCAGAATAGGAGGTCATATAAAAAAGAAGAGTTGTTAGAAAAAAATCAGAGATCTTAAAATGAAAAAAACATTATTATTAAAGTTTAAAACTCCATAGATTAGCTGAATTGCCTCCTGGACTCAAGTGGAAAATAAATCCCTGAGCTGGAAGATAAATAATGAGACAGGGATTATCAAAAGAATCTTAAGAGAACTGGAGGACCAATCTAGAATTTCCAACATCCACCTTATAAATTGTACAAAAAGAGAAAATAGTGTGAAAAAGAGAAGAGTGGCCATAATTTTTTTTTTCAGGACCTGAGTCCTCCAATTAAGTTTCACAAATGCCAAGCTGAATAAACAAAAACAAGTCATAAGCACAATGAGATATTTATTACTTCGTAGTCACTCGGGAGGCTAAAACCAAAAAGTCAGATAGTAGAAAGTGTTAGCAAGGACACGGAGACTTCATACACTGGGGAGGGAATTTTACATGGTGCAGCAGCTTTGGTCTGCAGTTCTCCAAAGGTTAAACATAGAGTAAGCATATGAACCAGCAATTCCACTCCTGCATACACCCAAGAGACTTAAAAACAGATTCGTGTAAAAAGTTGAACACAAAAGTTCATACAAAATTATACCTAACAGCCAAAAAGTAGAAGAAACCCAAATGTTCGTTGGTGGATGAATGGATAAGCATAAAATGGAATATTCTCCAGGCATGAAAAGAAAGTACAGACGCATGCCACAGGGCAGGTAAAACCTGAGACCATGATGCTAAGTGAAGGAAGGCAGTCATGACAGGCCACATAGCCTATGATCCCATTTAGATGAAATGTCCTAAATAGACCAATTAGACCAAAGGAGATGAGTGGCTGCCAGGGGCTAGGGACAGGGCAAAACAGCAAGGGACTGTTGATGGCTCTGGGGTTTCTTTGGGGACAGAGGGACTGAGCTGAGGAAAACGTTCTGGAATTGAATCGTGGAGATGGTTGCGTAACTTGGTGAATAGACTTACAGTCACTGAATTACATACTTTAAAAGGGAGAATTTTATGTGAATTCTGTCTCACACTATTGGAAGGAAGTCCTCACCGAAGCTGGGCTCTTGCCACACAGGGCTCATACTTGGTCCTGTGAGAATAATTCCTCTCATCCCACCCTTTTGTGGTTTAGGTGTTAAAGTACTGTTCTCTGTTTGTCACAAAACGTGTGTGTGTGTGTGTGAAAGGGAGAAATAGCTTTTTCTGTGCTTTTCTTGACAAGCTGGTTTCTCAGTTTCTAAGGGGACTGGGCAGGAAGGTCATGTGAATGGCGGGCTCACACCGTCCTCTGTGGGCCATCAGAGCCTGCACTGATTCCCTTGAATTCCTTCCCAGGAGGCTCCTTGGTCCTTCCTGAGAACAGCCTTTAGGCTCACACAGCAGAACTTGGGGAGGAAAACCCGAGCTCAGGGAGATTATGACCCGAGGAAGCCAGAAAATGGACACTGATTTTATCCTCTCGAGACTGTCAAGCCCCTTTCATCTGATTCTTCAAGTGCTGGTAACCGTGCCTGAGCCCCTGTTGACTAAATTTGTCACAGACCTTTCCGCTCAGTAATGTCTACAATTAAGCTAGAACATAATGTTTGACAACAGTGAGGTTCAGTTAATGTTTTTGAGCTAGCTCAAAAATTTAGTAAAATCTTTAAAATTTTGAGCTAAAATTTAGCTCAAAAAATTTAGCTCAAAAAATTTAGTAGAACAAAAGGCTACGAGCAACCGAATGAATGCAAAATGAGGACACTCCCCTGACTGACTTCAGATTTTCTCACGGATCCTCCACGACCTTCAGCTGGGCAGAATCCCGTGGGCAGCCCGCCCCGCCTCCCCCATGCACACTGTTGAAACCTCACCAAGTAAAAATGTTTGCTTCGTGGTAGTGGTCTTCATCTCTCCTCCCTCGGTAAATGGGTTGCTCGGGTGCTCGGGTGTCCTTTGTGAAACTTGGCTGTAGTAACAACATACCACGGTCATGGGCAGAATTTCGATAGGGCTGCTTCTGAGCCCCAGAGAGACACCACCAGCCTAGCAGAATGCTTTCATTTTATTTTGTCTGGCTTGATCTTGGTGTTTTTTTCTTTTTTTAAAGATGCATTTATTATTTGAGAGAGAGGGAGAGCTGTGTGCATGTGTGCCAGAGAAAGTGTGTGCATGCATGTATGTGTTGGGGGGCGGGGAGTGCAGAGGGAGAAGGAGACTCACAAGCAGACAGACTCCGTGCTGAGCAGAGAGCCCCACGGGGGTTCATTCCCACCACCCATGAGATCATGACCTGAGCTGAAATCAAGAGTCAGACGCTTAACTGACTGAGCCACCCAAATGCCCCCTTGCTTTGCTTCTTCATTGCAGACTGCAGAGACTAGGGTTCAAAGGTGAAGTGTAACTGCCTATGCCCACCGCTTTAACAAGGCTCGTGAATACCATCAATTCGTAGCCAATGCAATCTTGAGGCTGAGGGGGATCTGGTAGGACAGAGAACACAGAGCCGCTCAGAAGTTCCAGAAAAAAAAAACTAAATGCCTAGTAGTTCTTTCTAGATCCATTCCCCTCCAGTACAGGCACTTAGAGATCTGACAGAAGACATATTTACTCTCCTGCCCTCAGTGATAGCAGTACTCGAATCCCTTTCCTTTGCAAACCTTAAAAATAAAATAACCTTAAAATAAGCTAAATGAACTTAAAGCGGTAGCACGTTAGAGTCACCTCAGGAGTTTTTAATGATCCTGATGCGCAGGCCTCATCCCCAATCCATTAAACCATAATCTCTGGAGGCACAACCAAGCAGCAGGAGTTCTTAAAACTCCCCAAGTGATTCCAATGTGCTGCCAAGTCTGCAAAGCGGTGCTTTGAGCAAATTCGCATCTTACTCGAGGCTTCCATTCTAAAATCCAAGGCCAAGATTGAAAATAGAAAAAATGACTCTTGACAAATCCTTTAAATGGCCCATAAAGTAAAGTATAAGTGGCTTTGCATCTACAGTCCTGCATGGTTAATAGACGTGTAGATGCTTAATGCACCTAGAAACGTAGAGTATAGAGTAAATGGTACGTATGCAAAATATAATTTGGCTTTATTAATTACATAACCAAAAGCACACACTGAGTTGAACTCAGGTTATTAAAATGCACAGAAGATGAATTCCACTGTCCAAAGTGGAGTCAAAGCAGTGTTTGTACAAATGATGCATCTTTACATTTTAGGTGACCTGATGTCAATTTTAAGATCTGAGTGTTTTCATGACAAGCCTCTGGTAGTATTTTGACCACTTTCCTGCCGTTCGTGGAAGAACGTTAACTCTCTTGTACTGCACAGGTCATGGCTAAACCTAGAAGCCAGCCGGGCTAGACTCCCGCAGACGGTCAAGGCCTTCCAAAACCCAGCTCACCTGACGGCTCTAGCCTTATTTTCAATGCTTCCTAGAAAAGCCGCTTTCTTCAGTCCTGCTAGTCTCTTCCTGACATGAAATATTCATCCCATTCTCACAGTCTTGTGCAGGCTTTGCCTCCTGCTTTGAATGTCCTTTATACACCCCCCCACTTGCCCACGATCCCCGGTCTACTGACCTCTGTGCACCCCCGGTCACAGCTACAACACTCTAGCATTGCTCCCTGAGACTGCCTGAGGTGACCTCGTTCTTCATGTCTCTTCTCCTCACTCTTTGGGACTTTTTCATTGAACTCGATCAGTTCCAGCTGGTCAGTCCACACTTGGAATAATCTTTGACTCTTTTTTCCTCTCATTCCCAATATTGAGTCCTCCCACGAGTCCTCTGGGCTCCAACTTGAAAGTCACCCAGAATCTGACCGCTGCCTACCGCTGCCACTAACACTGTAAGATCCCACCCGGGTTGTTGTAATAATCACCAAATAATCTCCCTGCTTCTATTCTTGCCCTTACAGACCAGCTTCCAGACTGACCCTTTCAGATAGTAATTCCAATCACGTTACTCCCCTCTCCAGAGCCCTCCGGTGATTCCCATCACTCGGAGGATAGAATCCAAAACCCACCAAATTCTGCCAAGACACACTAGCTAGCAATTCAGCCTTTCTCCACAGAGTTTTTCTATTCATATTAGCAATAATAGCTGGCATTTCACAAAGCATTTACACGTCCAGCCTTTGACGTGTTTTCCGTGTTAGGAAACTGAGGCGCAAGGAGGTCAGGAGGCTTTCACAAAATACCCAGCCCATAAGTGGTGAGCAGGGATTTGAACCTTGACCACAGTCCGGACCCTCCTCTGGGCAATGGAGACCCTAAGATATGCCGCCACCCCCCTTCCCCCCTGTCAGGCCCTCATTTTAATTTCAAATATTTCAGCAAGGATCCCAACACTCATTTGTTTTCTTATGTTCGGGAATGCATCAGTATGTGACTTTAACTGTAGGAGGAAAGGTTTTAAGGAAGGACAAAAAAAAAGGGCTGGAGCCTGAATTCATTAGGGAAGCCCACCATTGCTCAGACTGCAATGCCCCAGAGCCAAGCTGGAAGTCAAGAAATTTGTTTTAAAAATCTGATCTCTCCCAAGCCGGAGATTACGTCAAATATAGGGTGATATACCACCCAAAAGGCAAAACCACAGTTTGCTTGTTTAAAGGCTGTTTTAGGTTGGTTTGGCTGACGCCCGGGGCTGCACCACAAGCAGAGGGCTGCAGATGCCGGGCAAGGGTTGAAAAGTTGTGTGCAGAACAGAAACTGAGGCCCTCCCTGCTCAGAGGCTCTGTGCCTCCAGAGGGGTCAAGTCCCCCCAAGCTCCCCAGCCCCCAGGCCACTGGCTCCCTCCTTGCCTCATCTGAGGGTAGTGTCCACTTCTGCCTCTACCTCCCGAGGGGGGAGACGTCCTGCTTGTTGAATAGCAGAGAGCGCTTGGGCTCTAAGAATTTCCTCAGAAAGAATGTCCCCGGGGGTCATACCCAACTGAGAGAGAGAGAGAATGAGAGAGAAGGGTCTTCAGCTGTTCTGGGAGCAGCTGAACTGAAGACCCAGGAGTACGAGGCCTGTGACAGGTTTCTTGAAGTAGGCAGACCTTTCACATGATTCAGCCCGTCTGGTTCCCCCCGGTCCCAAATGCCCAGGCTCTTTGGGTCCCGGCACTTTAGTGACACACAGGTGACCTAACCAGAGCCTTGTAAAGATCTTGGAGGAAGAGAGCTGAGGAGGCTTAGCCTGGCCATTCCTTGACTGTATTCTCAACAGTTATTATCTGGAACAATTAAGAACCTGGGAAGAAAGGCCAGTCCGGCTCCAGGAAGGGCTTCGGCACCCCGGTTTGGGCGGAGTGGGGCGAAAGGCCGTTGGGTTTCGCTGATTGGGTCTCCGCGGCAGGCTGGCTGCCCCCCAGGAAGGCCTGGTATTCCTGTCCTCTCCGTGAACCTGCTTGAAAGGGATACAGGAGTTATTGGGTAATCAGGACTTGTCAGCACCTCGGTTATGCAGGATGGTTCAATCCGATAATGTGAATGGAACCCGTAATAGTGCTGATGAAAAGCACTCCGGTTTCAAAAGGGCCTTGAATGATTTTTTGTTCATTTTCTGTTTACATGTAATGTGTTATTGATGTCATTACCTTATAATACAGCGGCTTGTTTCATAGAAAAACCAGGAATTATTCATTCTTAAAAAAAAGGGGGGGGAGGCAAAGAAGAAGAAAGAAGGAAAGAAAGCGACCCTGTTACGTGAAGAAAATTGCATCCGAATGCTGCAAGCATATTGATTTTCTGGCACCAGACTTTTTAGATTAAAAATGCCAATACTAAATCCTTTCATGACCTATAGTTCATATGAAGTTCGCATGTCATTTACTATTATTCTGGGGGAGAAAAAGCTGAATCTTTAATGAAAACGTAGTTGGAAAGAATGTCTGCCGTTTCTACAATTTGCATATCATTATAATAATGCCTGATTATGAGCTAACACGCTGCTGGTAGGGTGGGTTGAACATTTTTCTTCGTTCAAATCAAAAGCCATTTGTCAGTTTTAATTGTCTGCCTGTCGTGGCTGCATCCTTGGTGAGAGCCATGGACGTACACACTGTGATTGTCCAGGTCTGTAAAAGATAGGCATGTTAAGGTCCACCCTACGCTAAGACACATTCCTTCACATTCTAGGAGGGTCCGAGACTTATGTCTGGTCTCAGCCTAGTCTGGAAGACGCTGGTGGTACTGATTATTCTTCCCAGTTCCTTAAGAACTGTAACGTAGCCCCGTAAGTTCCTGACAGAGTCCTGACTTTGTTACAGTTAGTAACTACCAACCTCAAAAGCCTCTCAGTCAACACAGGGATGGCTCAGTGGCATCTCAGGTTGAAATATTTGGTTTCTTAATGGTGTGCCATGAGCCAGGTTTGAAAGCCAAGCAAAAATACCTTGCCTAAAAATCCATTTCCTTTTACTATAGTCTTCTGTATTTTCAAGCCACAATCACAAATATCCGTGGGGTTTTTTCAGAGTTCTGTCTCTAAGTCCCTTGCTAAGCCAGGGACTTTTCAGTTTCCTTGTCTTTGGACAGAGATGTGTGGGCATTCTAACTTTTTGACCTCAGTCTTTGTTACTAGAAAGAGGATGAGGCACTCGGAGAACAGATTTCTTGGATAAGCAGCCTTTCAAACTAGAATCCTCCTTAGCATCCATCTCAGGGGTTGGCAAGATCCATGAATCAAATCCAGCCAGACACTTGCTTTTGTAAATAAAGTTTTATTGGAACACAGCCACATCCGTGTGTTTACGTATTACCTATGGCTGGTTTGGCACTACACGGCAGAGTTGAATAGCTGTGATAGAGCCTATGTGGCCCACAAAGCCTAAGGTATTTACTATCTGGCCCTTCACAGAAAACAATTTTGCAAATTCCTGCCCTAAGTGTTACATTCCTCCAAAATCTTCTCCTGTATTATGGGGCCA
>CM053603.1:63607359-63675377 GCA_028646535.1 Procyon lotor | reverse complement strand
AATCAGGGGCTCCTGGGTGGCTGAGTCGTTAAGCGTCTGCCTTCGGCTCAGGTCATGATCCTAGAGTCTTGGGATCGAGCCCCGCATCGGGCTCCCTGCTCTGCGGGGAGCCTGCTTCTCCCGCTACCATTCCCTCTGCTTGTGTTCCCTCTCTCGCTGTGTTTCTCTCTGTCAAATAAATAAAATCTTAAAAAAAAAAAAAGAAATCACGTGGTCCTCCTTCCCAATTGACTGATGTTTGATGACCCTCAGGAACATTTCCAGAATTGGGAAAACTATTTTAAAACATGCCATTCTTTATTTTGATAGTTCTGTTCAGAATTCTTCCTTGTATCAAGTAAAAATGTATCCCCTCATAGGTTCTTTCCATCGGTCAGATTCCTCTGCTTTGTAGGCCCACAAACAGGTATGAAGACTCTTCAACACATAATCATTCAGGAATTGAAAGCTATCACTACTTTCCCCCTGAGTGTTTTCTTCCTCACATTAAATATTCCAGTTCATTCCCTGTGTTCCTTTCACATTAGAGTATCGAATCCTTTATCAACCAAGTTGCATTTCTCCGGATGCATTAATCCATCACTAGGTACTAATGCGGTATTCCAAATGTGGTTCTACCAATGCAGAGTTGGACAGAATCATCACCTCCATCATTCTAGAAGTAATATTTCTGTTACTATAAACTAGAATTTAATTTGCCTTTGGGGAGACCGCATCTCACTGTTGATTCAGACTGTGCATGAAATCAACTGTCTTAGTCTGCTCAGGCCACTGTAATGAAAGACCAGAGACTACGTGGCTTAAACAGCAGTCTTGTCTTTCCCCCAGTTGTGGAGGCTAGGAATTCCAAGAGTATAGGGCTGGCAGATTTGGTTTCTGGTGGGACAGCCCGCTTTCTGGTTTGTAGACAGCCACCTTCTCACTGTGTTCTTGCATGGTCTTGCGTTGGGGATGTATGAAGAAAGACCTCTCTGTCTTCCTCTTGGAAGGGCACGAATCCTCTCATGAGGATCCCACCCTCATGACCTCAGCTAAACCTAATTACCTTCCAGAGGCCTCACCTTTGGAGTTGGGGATTAGGGTTTCACTCCATGAATTGTGGGAAGACACAAACATTCAGTCCATAACTTCAACTACATGATCTTTGCTGATAAATAGGAAATTATCCTGCTGTTTTCCTACCTTTGTTTTCTTTCTGCCCCCAGTCACGTCTGGCTGAACTACATCCTTCCTTCTACAATGGAGCCTGACTCCTTAACATCTTATAATTCGTTCTTAACTGGGAAGGAATAAAACAAATGTCTATAATTCTTCTCTTCATCCATTCATGTGAAGGGTGGCTTCTTCCAGATTGATTACTGTTCTTCCAACTCACTTTACCTTCTATAAATGGAAGGGAAGTGGCTGAAAGCAGATCTACTTTATAGGGATCACAGATGCTGCTCTGAACACATTTCTGACTCTCCATCTTTTGGCAGCCTGGTAGGATTACCAGGCCATGGGACGCATTCTGGCCAATGGACAGTGAATATGGAAATGATGGATGTCACTTCCAGACTAAGTGTTTAACCGCCAATTCAAAACACTTCAGAACTCTCCCTCTGGTATGGTGACCAGCAGCAACCAGGATGGTTTTATCACTCTGGGTCCCAGAATAAGGTGGCATAAAGCAGAGTCCCCTCCTAAATCAGACACAAAGACTGATTGAGAAATAACCCTTTGGTTTTGGAACTGGAGGAGATTTGGGAGTTGCTTTTGCAACATAACTGATCTAACTGATGCTCTCATTTTCTGGTCACTGATAAATATCTTATTAGTCAGCTCTTTGTTTCATGCCTACTATGTGAAGCACACTTGGACTATCACAGTGAGCAAAAGAAAAATCTCTATCCTACGGAAATACAAGGTTTGGACATCTGGGACAATGGCCCCACCAGACCCGCCCCCTCCAAATACAATATGGCAGATGGAATGGAGCACCTTTGGGCTGTTTTCAAATGTATGATGATCACTGAGGAGATTAGAGAGAGGTCAGGCTGGGAGTAGGAGAGCCAGGATAAAAATGCTAGTTTTGTCACTTACCTACATGTGACTTCCGGTTGACCACTTTACCCATCTGGGCCACTATTTCTTGTACTTGTTGGTACTTCTGCTTAGTTTCACGCTATACCATTTGCTGGTGGTTGTCTAGACCCTACTTTAAGGCTTTCAGAAACAGGATGCTCACCTCTTCCTGAGGCAGTGTTAAGTCTCTGAGCACCAGTGTCTACTCAAATGTTTTTCCTCTAAAAGCTCTTCAGCTCTGAAGTCTGGAAATAGTGTGATTTATTTTTTTGTTCTGGAACCCCTCCTCCCCATGGTCAGAATTTGCATGTAAATTTTTTTTTTATTTTAAAGATTTTATTTATGTATCTGAGAGAGAGAGGGAGAGCAAAAGGAGTAGAGGGAGAAGCAGACTCCCCTCTGAGCAGGGAGCCCCATGTGGGACTCAGTCCCAGGACGCTGGGATCATGACCTGAGCCAAAGGCAGACGCTTTAACAACTGAGCCACCCAGGCACCCAAGTAAATAATTTTTTACTGAGTTCCTATTCTTTGCCAAGCATGACTTTGGAATAGACACTCTGGAGACTAGAAGAGAAGTGTATATGATGGCCCTAAACTTTAAGTTCAATTAGATAAGAGCGGCATCTAGATACGTGGGCACAACGTATTGTGCTACATTGTGGGTAAGGGGCAAGGGAGACGTAGAAGGCCTGAGGGTAATCAGGGATGCCTTCATGGAGAGTAGTGGACTATGCTCAGCATGGAAGGATTGTCAGTTGTAGACAGTAGAGGTCATCGGGAAGTGGTATATCCAACAGGGAGAAAGAACAACTCTATGGAAGGAATGAGAGGGTGAATGTGGTGGATTGTGGAAAAAGAATGGAGTCCCACCTGGCAAGAGCAAAGAAAGGGAGCGAACACCAGGTTCAGACCAGCCCTACGCGGGCAATTTTTAAAAGAATTCATGGACACAAATTTTGAAAGATAGAATACCAGCTACCATACTATCTAGGTGTGTAGTAAAAAAGGTCTTTATTTCCTTTTTTATCCCCCCCCCAAAAATGCTTTGCCAATATGAGCCTTTTCCTTTGATCCCAGAGTCTCCATTTGTTTACAGCTTTTATTTAATTAACAATAGCTACAGTATCAAATTACAGATGTACCTCCCTGGTACATTCCTTGAGTTGATGGCAGATTCTGCTATGTCAGTGTAAATGGGACAATCATGGACTCGGCGGGAATGCCGGGTGGGGCTTAAGCCTGTCTTTAGGCTGAAACAAGAAATTTGGAGAAGGCAAATATGGAAAGGAATACCTTTGCCAAATGGGTTCCATTCTTTATATAAGTGATGAGTTTATTTTGCCTTTCAATGACAATGGCTTTCAATGACAATGGCACATATGGGACATAGACAGTGTAGGCTCAGGACACAGACTCAAAAAACGCAAGGAATGACCGTGGGGGATATGGATACACATACTCAGGCTGCCTCTGCTCTCTGCCTCTCCGCTGAACTAAGTCATTCCATCTCCTCACTCAAGTGAGTTTCCGGTCTCCAAGAAAAATCCAAGAGAAAACAAAATTCATTAATGTTGTATTTGGTTAAAAAGGAGGGGAAAAAAAGTAAGAAGATAGGTGAAAAAATAAATGCTGTGTTCAAAATGTGAGTTAGTTGGGGCAGATGAGTTGTTTCCCGCAGTATAAGAGGAAGTGGTTAATGAACGTCATTTTTGAAATGCCAAGGCGGATGGGGGTAGAATCAGAAAAGGCAGAAAAATTAATGTGTCATTTTCTATCAACAGGAAGGGGGAATTTTTAGCTAATTACCTTTTAGAAAATTAAGGTTGTTAAAAATAATAATCTGGCTTTCCTATAGATCTTGATAATTTTCAAAACACATTCAGATGCATTATTTCATTTGATTTCCGTAACAACCCTCAGGAGGAAGTCAGAGTGGATTTTTTTTAATCTACATTTTATAAATGAGAAACTATGATTTTGAAAAATTAAAGGACTCACCATAGATTACATAGTTATTAAGCAGCAAAGTCAGGGCTTTAAAACCTCCATCCTAACTCTGATCTGGTCAAGTACGGAGGAAAAAAGCAAAGCCTGTGAGTTAACAGTGGGTTTTATTAAAAGTGACCCACTTACCAGAGGTGGTGTAGCCATGTAGTTCAGTGGGCATGGGCTCACTCTGGAGCAGGAATTGCAAATAGAAGCCTGAAGTCATAATCTAAAAGTAGATGAGCTTGCACAGTTATGGCCCGAACAATATTTATAGTTTTTTCCAATTTTTAACAAGAGTTAAAAACCAGGACATTTTATAATAAAATCTAGATATCTGACCTCTCTTTTAAAACCAGCATACCTGGTCTCACTGGCCAGTGTTTCCACATGACCACAACTAGCAGAAGTTTAGGAGCCACTGTTTCTTTTAGATAGGCATGAGCTCTCTAGTTTGCCATAGTCCCTGCTGCTCCCTATCGTCCCCTGTCCTGGAGACCAAGAATCAGTTGATGTCTCTCATCATGTTTGTGTTGTTGTTTTTTATCTACCCATCTGCATCACTTATTGGATTCTACCGGCACGTGAATCTGTGTCCTCAGACCTGGAGGCAGCCTCTGGGCTCTATCAATTTCTGCCTGTGTGAACATGGGCAGGTTACTTTCACCAGTAATGCTTCTATTTCTATTTCCATTCTACAGAAAGGGAATAATAACAGTGGCACACTACTGGATATTTGGGACTTTGTTGTCACTGTTATTTTTTCTTTCAACATTATTTCTTCCATTGGAAGTTCCCATCTTATGGAAATAAGGAACCCTACATGTTTCTCAAGCATCTCTCACATCTGGAGCACAAGTGAGGGACCCTGGTCCTCCAATCAAATGGAGATGACCTAGACTTAAACTTGACAGCTTGTGACCCAAAGGAACACGTGTGTGCCATTTATCTTGCACGAGCCACATTTCATCTCTGGGGATAGCCATGGCAGGTACATCAGTGGTATTACTCAAAATCCGTCATCGGTATCTTAGAGTATGAGCTAGGATGTGTGTGCCCATTATAGAAAGGATCTGGGCTTCCTCCATTCTCTGGTATGATGTGAGCCATTATCTCTGGTTGTGTAATTTCCAAGACTGGTTCTATGTCCCTCCAAGAGAAGCTGTAAGCCCTTTGAGATCCTGTAGTGTGTATCTCTTGGCTATTGGGGCTCATATCCATTCTCCACCCTTTCCCAATGCTACACGTGTTACACAAGGTGACCACTGTAAGATATGTTTCCCAAGCTCTTTTGTCAGCAGGTTTATATGGCCTGAAGTTTATGCACATTGGGGGCTCTTTTTTTTTTTTTTTTAAGATTTTTTATTTATTTGACAGTGAGAAACACAGCGAGAGAGGGAACACAAGCAGAGGGAATGGTAGCGGGAGAAGAAGGCTTCCCACCGAGCAGGGAGCCCGATGCGGGGCTCAATCCCAGGTCCCTGGGATCTTAACCTGAGCCAAAGGCAGATGCTTAACGACTGAGCCACCCAGGCGCCCCCGGTGGCTCTTTTTTATAAAAATAATTTAAAACTCTAAATACAAAATTATATACAAAAGGGAATGTTTGTTTTTAATGAGCAAAAAATCACAACAAATCACAGATCTTAAAAATTTAGAAAGAGGAGGGGCGCCTGGGTGGCTCAGTCGTTAAGCGTCTGCCTTCGGCTCAGGTCATGATCCCAGCATCCTGGGATCGAGCCCCACATCGGGCTCCTTGCTCCGCAGGAAGCCTGCTTCTCCCGCTACCATTCCCTCTGCTTGTGTTCCCTCTCTCGCTGTGTTTCTCTCTGTCAAATAAATAAAATCTTAAAAAAAAAATGAAAAAAAAAATTTAGAAAGAGGAAAAACAGAACGAATAAAAAATTAAAAGCTGGAAAAAGAAGATCATATTTTTATTAACTGTTGAGATACCTCTCTCATACTTTTTTTCCTAGAATTTTTGATTTTATACTCTTCGATTGTCTCTCCCTCGGAAATAATTTTCTAGAGAAAAAAGCAGAATTATAATTCTGTCTTTCCTCAGTATGCTGATTGGAAGTGACTTTTTTTTATTATTGACAACTTAGAAAAATTTCTATTTCTAACCACTAATGTGGTTAGGTAAATTTTTAGGATCATTTTCAGTTGCAGGTAACCCTCTGTCAAGTCGCTTTCATAGAAGGGCTATAAGATTTTAAGGCAGTTGAAGTTGCTTCTGTTGCAACCAACTGGTTTGTCATTGGCGTCCTCACAGTGAGCCATCTGAGCTGAAAGCCAGGAGAAATGGCACGGGGGACACTCAGGTTTGACTGTAGGCTGTCCCGACATCAGGAACATTTTTTACCTATCTGAATGTCTAGTGGGATATTTAAAACTCATGAAAGAGGTGGAAAAATTCTCAGGGGTGTGGGACAGTCTGATGTCTGCGGGCATCTCCAGCCTCTATGTACTAAGTGGTACTGGGAACCCTCAGTCCTTATGACAGCCTCCCCAAACTCAAGTCCACACAGAGGTAAGTGAGCCATATGTTCCACTAGACACACACATGTTGCAAGGGCCCTCCTATGGCCTTCGAAGGGGTCTACATAGTGAGAGGCCCTTAAGCTTGGCTCTCGCCAACTTTCCTCTCAACCCACTTCTAGACTGGTTTAGCCAAAAGGGGGCATTGGAAAGGCCTTTGTTAACACCTTCTCCTCCTTTTACCCCCTCCAGCCCTAGGAAGGGTGTGTAGTAGCTTCCTGCCTATTGACCTCTGTCACTGCTCCATTCATTTTCAGTTCTTATCAAACATTTGTGAAAAGTTACTGTATTAAATTCATTCTACAGGATCGCCTAGAATAGGGTTGTTTTCCCAACCGGGCCCTGATCGATATTCTTTTTCTGCTTAAAAGAACATGCTCAGAAAATCTTGTCTATTTCTGAATTTGGCCTAAAGATTTTGTATGAATATAAGCCCATAGTCTTCACTAAACTTCTTCTTATACATGGCACCTGGTTGAGCCCACAGGTTAATCTGAGGGCCATTACATCCATATGTATTTTTTATATTTATATAATTTCAACTGTTTTTTTCAGAGATAGAAAGGATCATTCTTCTCCATGATTGACAGATTCATAAAAGATGACATTTAGTATATTAGAAGGAAGACTTAAGTGTCGGTGAGCACAGTTCAGAACCCCTTCAAGCACCAGACATAGTACATACGATAGGACCAAATTACAAAAAATGGTACAAAGTGGTATCTGTAAATATTTTAAGCCTAGGAATCTAGTGGGATTAGAGCTAGAAAGAGAAAATGAAATTTTATTTCATTTGGAAAAGCGTGCTCGGGGGAAATAATGTATAATGCAGATATATCAGTACAAGAGGACATGAAGATAGTGCTGGTACTGAAAGAGAAATGAATTGTACTGACAACAAATTTGGTGCTGTGCTGTAATCAGAGAGTGAGAATTTTTTAGGAGCATAAAGTGGACTGTAAATTGATGCAGGAACAGCGAATTCCATGTTGGTAGTGAATGGTAAAAAGACAAGACACAACAGTGCAAATTGCATTACAGAGGACTAGCCAATATGACAGTGATGAGATTTTGTACCTCTTTGTCTTTTTCTATATTGGAGACATTCTCATAAACAGGACACATTATTGGAAGGGACAGCAAAAGTTATTCAAACCCTAGAAGGTGAGAAGGAACCCTAGAAACTCTCTGGTTGACCCCCTCATTGTACAGATGAAGAAATGAGGACCAGAGAGAGAAATAGTTCCCATCAGATTAGCCACATTGGCCACACAAGGTCCTGTCTTTCCCCTCAGGACTTTAATTCTGTAGAAACTTACAACTCTATAAATGTTGACTGAGGGAAAACTCGTAACTAACTGTAAGTATCGAGGATTATATATGGTATAATAATAAAACACGCAACATCTTTGCATAGATAAAAAGAATTATGTAATCATTGAAAATACCTTGTTATAAGAGTAGCTATTCTTGTCTTGTTCTTACTGGATCCTTCCTTAGTGCCTACCTTGTGTCTGGCACAGAGAAGGCATTAAATAGATGTTGGATATTCATTAGCTGGATCATTGGTTGATGAGTGGATAATTAGGTGGTTGAATGGATGGGAGGGAGGGAGGGTGGATAGTTGGAAGGATAGATGAGTGACCTTCAAGGAGAAAATTTAATCTGTTCTCTCCTTTCCTGAAAAACAACTGACTTTGGCAATTCTGAGCCACGCTTTCTCAGAATGAACACAGCAGTAAACACATGTTTTTAATAATCCTAAACAGCAAGGACTTCATATCAGGTAAAATAATAAAGCCAGTCTCATTTTGATGATCAGTAGACTTGAGATTTCCAAGAGAGGTGCCTAAGAGTGTCAATAGCATGGATAGTAATCATTTGCCTAAAACTACAAAGGAGACCTCACTATCTGTGACTAAGTGGAAGAATACCAAATTAGCGAAGACTCTGAATTACAGAGCACAATTTTATTGCTTTTAGAGACCTACAGGCAAATGGAGTATGCTAATAAAATATTATCTGGAAGAGATCATTGGGGGGGGGGAAACTCTTCAGTAATTGATGAAGATGTGTAATTATCTTCTCCTCTAAGTAGAAGTACGCCTCCTACAAACTTCAGGATGCTTTTAGAGTTCCCCGTATAAAAACATTCTCTTGGCACCTCTTTTACACTTTTGATGGGATATGGAAACTCTTCTCTTCGTGCCACCCAGCCTCTGTCTGAATTTTCACGTTTGGAATTAGTGGAATTATTCTGAATCGGTGATGATTTCCAGGACACCGCTATTGTTGGTAACAACGGCATCCTGTTGAATGGTTAGCTGGAGATCTGGAACATGCCTTACGGAGAAAAAGTTTCTTTTGAACATGCCTTCTGCCTATACGGTTTGTCTGTCTCACTGATTAACTGTGTAATTATTAATCTACATTTTGTAAACTAATGAACAGAAAATTAGTCTGCCATTTCTTTTCCTCTTTTCTCCTCTGTGTGTAGCTGAGTTTAGTCACCATCAGCACTAAATTCCATTCGGAGTTCACAGCCGTCACGATAGCTAGTGCAGTTTTAGGTTAAGCATATTCTATCCATAAATTGCTATATTTGGTTCTCGAGTTATTATTGCAGTTCCTTGGGGTACATTTAAATCCACCTTATTGTAATAGATTATGGAATATAGTGGCTAATGTGTCTAATGTAAAATAAATGACTATAATGATTTATGATGCGACACTTCAATTTTATTGAACATAAGGATCATTGTACTAAAATGGATGGTGTATTGCTGGTTTAGCATAAAATACTGAATAACATATTCAAGAAAATGAATGGCTTGGCCAGTTCATAATATTCTGCCCCTTCAGCTGAGAGGTCTTTAATAAGCAAGAGTGTCATTACACTTGAAAATGTATGTATAGGTAATCCATTATCTAGAACAATGACAGGGATCTGCTCCAGTCCTTATTAAGGAAGGGACTCTTTAGGAGAAAATGCCATTCTTTGGTCTTCCTGAAAGAATGATTTCTACCCAACCACGGGGCAACTATAACAGTGCTTAGCAGAATTATAAGTGGCCCCCACATTTAAAAATTATTGCCTTAAGACTCTCTCGTAACCTGCAAGACAGAGGTGAATTTCAGGAAGGTTTTGATTTTTTTTTTTCACCATTGTCCCCAGGCAATATCCTTAATGTTCTTTCTTTCTGTGTCCATTTGCCAACCTTTTGTTTTAACTCTTCCTGGACCCGGCATTTGTAGGTACTCGTGCTGTGTCTTTCGTCTGAATTCCATGTTTGTATCTGAACACTGAATAAGAAGGTAGATTTAAGAAGACCTGGGTGAGCTGTTAATACTTATTAACTGTGATATTAAAGGTAGTTTTCAGTGATATACTGAGTCAATATATTTGTGGTCTCAGGCCTGGCAGATAAGTAGAAATCCTTCTATAAAAAGTAGCAAGTTTAAATTAATGGTACAGTTCTATCTTCCAGAAAGTGGGGGGTCATGAAGAATAAGGGAAATGATGTGAACATTTTCTCCCCTTTGTGATCCTCTGATTCTGCCCTCTCAGCCCTGTGATTCTCCTGGGATCCATTGTGATGATGTAGACAATTCCCACCAAGTAACTATAGCCTCATAGAACCTTCTTACTAGTATCCATCTCTTTCATGGGGAGGATAATTAGTCTTCCTCTTCTGATGTGGCCGTGCTGTCCTTAGGTGTGAGGGAACCTGAATGTTTTAAACCCAACTGCTGAATTCTGGGTAGGACTCTCATAAATTCCCTACCAGTGCTCCCCTTCGGCACGTTCAGAGGTAATGCCCGTCCTCCGTCCCTCAGCCCAGACCAGCTCCTCTGACCAGACAAAACTGAGGCGTGGTCAAGAACCACATAAGCCTGTGACTGGGGATCTTTTCCTTCTAGACCAGAGAACTCAGGTCACCGTGATGTCATGCGTCCATGGGAGTTTTGGTTTCCTTCTCCTCAATAGCAGATTTCACCCAGGCCTGAAAAGGCATGGGTCACAATGAGAAAGTAATGTGACTAGGAAGCAAACAGTGTATGTGTAGGGTTGAGTTTTACATTCCAGAACTGAAACATAATGTTGACAGTGGATCCTGCACTATGTGGATTTCAGGCGTTTATTTGTTCAGGATACACTCTTAGGCCATATTATTATTATCATTATCGTTGTCGTCGTCGTCGTCGTCTTGAAAAGGTGACATAGCCTAGAACTATTCCCTGCAGAAAGTAACCAGGGGTATGTTGATATCCTAAGTGAATTTGAGAGCTCAAAGGCTTAAGGTAAAGCCATCTATTTCTGGAACAGTCGTGGATATTTTCTCCGTAATCAACTAAAAATGAAAGTGATAAGGACCATCTTTTTGCTAATAGGAATGTTGCTTTTGGATCTCTTAATACATTAATCTAGAAAAGATCAAGGCCAGGGGTGCAGAGATACTTCTGACCCCAAAAGGTCTCCTGACCTCTACAATTTGCCCATCCTCCATTCCTAAATCTCAGGATTCTTTTCCATAATAAATTCTATGTTGTCATCGAACATCATCAGGATGTTTTCATAAAGCATATTAGGGCGTTTTCTTTTGTCTTCACACCTTCACTATTTTCCTTCACAATATTGTAGTAAATTTAAATGGTTCATAAGGTCTTACCACTACCCCCTAAGACCTTCTTTCCTCTACATTATGCGCTCACATCAGCTTCAGTTTGAATCCCTGTCTGATCATCTTTGGGAACTATTCCATAGTCTTAACAGCTACAGAAAAGGAGCTTACCAGGGCCAAAATACACAATCTAAAGATTGGCTATTGTAGAGCCTTCTTGCTCTGACTGCATTACCAATGCAGCAATCCCCTACCCAGTGTTCCCCATACCTTCTCCTTGCTGCTTCCTCATACAATGCTACCCCGCCCTCCAACAGCCTTTTGCTTTTGGGTGTCCATCATGGCAAACGTCTACTTGATTCTTTCTAAATTCTCATGTCTTACTTCTAGTGCCAAGGTAATATCCAGAATCCAGGCTTCCATTTATATGAATGGAATGGTCCATGGTAGAGTTACTAGAATTAACATGTTTTTCGAAGTGCTAAAGGAGCTTTTCCTACAACCTAGGATTTACATACATCTTTTGACCAGAGGTAATATTTGGCTTCTTTCACAGGAATTCATCCAACTATTTCTTCTTTCAATCCTGAGTCATATATTAAGAACCCAGGTAAACCCTAAATGTTCTTCACTTAATCCCTTCAGAATACTTTTGATTTACAGAATGGAGGCTTTCATCTGGGAAATACTGAGGTATCCACCCATCATTGATATTTAAAAATATTTTTTTAATCTATATCCTCCTTCAAATGATAAGCTGTATAAACCCATCAAAGAAGCTCTGGGATTCTTTTTGGGAGCTTGGGTTTTCTAAGTGCTATAGTGTCTGTGTGGTAAGCTGCCTCAGTTGAACAGGCTGACCTCATTCTTGAGTTGGAGGGCTCAATGTTATAACGTCATAACTTCTCCCAGAATGAGCTCTGAGTTCAGTGAGAAACTTTCCAGACCGCCCCAAAAAAAAGTTGTTTGGGGACTTTGTGGAGGCAGGCAGTTGGAGGAAGGATGCTACCTTGATGTGATGGTTCTTAAGGTCATCTGGAAAAGTGAAAAGATGATCAAAGTGAAAAGAAAAAGTTTGTAGAAAGAGACAAAGACAAGAAGACTTTCTTCCCATGTAATAAATTACATTATAGACAATGGCAGTTAAAACAGTGAGCTAGTGGTGTGGGATAGCAAGATGGGTGGAACAGCACTGAGTCCAGAGTGGTCCCAACTACACAGGGAAAGTCAGTATGTGAAGTGGCCATTCAGATGGTGTATTGGTGTATTATTCATTATGTGTTGGAGGACAAATAAAGCAAGCTTCCTCCTTCATTCCTTCCACCTGAAATAAACTTTGAGTAACTCACAGAGAGTTAAATGATCATAATGGGAAAAAAATAAAGTTCGCAAGCCAAGTTTTACACCTAAAGGACAAATCATAGGTGTACTTTATGCTAACAAAGGCAAGACATTTCTGGGACTGACAGGGAATGCAGGAGCTATAAAATAAAATATTGATATATCTGACTACAAAACAAAACGAGGCTCTAACCAAAAGTCAAAAGGCAAAAATAACAAGCTAATATAAGATATTTGCAATACATACTTCACAGATCTGACTGTTTTACTGAGCAAAGCAATTCATTTGTATATGAATATACATATGCATATAGAGACACATGCATGTATAAATGCACATGTTAATACACATTTTAATTTCTTCAAATAGATTCACGATATGTATGTGCTTTGGGAGGATACACACCAAATTTTTTACCATGCTTTTTAGGATAATCTTTTATGTAGTATAATTTTGTAATCTTAATCTTCTAATAGTCAAGCATGTATTATTTTTATAAACAAAATGAAAACCTTTGTTGATACTGTGTTTAACTTTGAATGACCCATAAACCAGTGGTTCTTACTCCTTTTGGGGAGAAAGAATTCTTTAAGAATCAGAGGAAAGCTATGGGTTCCATTCCCTGACAGAGCACAGAAGCATGGCTACTCCAAATGCCACCTGAGTTATGGCTCCCTGCTCTAAGTGGTTCTCCTAAAGTGAGTTGGTCACAGTTACGTTTGCTGCATAACCACACCCAAACACAGTGGCATAAAACATGGACCATGATTCTGTGGAACAGAAATTCAGGCAGGATGTAGCTGGGTATAGCTTGTCTCTGCTTCAGGTGAGGCTGTCCCTGTATAACAGGTTGTCTGTGAGGATCCACTAAGGGCTCACTTATCATCTGGGGCCTTGGTCCTATCTGTCACCTGGGGTGCTTCAGTGCTCCTCTCTGTAGCCTCTGTCTACCAGAGTCCCCAGAGCTAGCTACATGGGGGCACGGGGCAGAAACAGAAGCCCCATGATCTTAGGAGACCTTGACCTGGCCATCACATAACATCATTTTCACCACATCTGTTGACCAGAGCAAGCCATAGGGACAGCTTGGATTCAAGGTAAGAGGAATTAGAGTCACAGTCTCTTTGCAGAGAGGGATGTCATAGTCATCCTGCAAAAGGACTCATGAGGTGGGGTTGGGATTGCTGTGGCCATTTTTGAAAATCAGCTTCCACAGTTTGACTATGAAAATGTGGTACTTTTAGCTGACATAGGAATTTGTCCATCTGTGACCAAACATGAACATTCATATTCAACAAAAATAACCTAGGAGTGACTGTAAACTTACAACGGTTATCTACTCAATTTAAATACCCAATGACTTTGTTGTTGTTATTGCTGTTTGTTGGGTTTGTTTCTGCTTTTGACTGCAACTTATTCAAAATTGCTCTATGTGTGGAGCAACATGGAAAATAGAGGCCATAAGTTTAACTGCTGTATTGTATTTCACCCATTTTGATATAAAAATATTTTGCCCATAACTTAGAAAGCTCTAGTTTGGAAACTCTTCAGAAAAGTCATACTGTCCTGGATAATGAAATCTCATGCATTTTGATGCTTGGCCACACCAAGGAGAAGAACTGGAGGGAAAAAATACAAGCCATGGACGTAAAATGGATTAATGTGGTGAAAAGACATAAAAATTAAGGTTAATTTATAACCCCAAAGCCCAAGAGAACTTCCAATTTAAGGTGATAAGTTAGATCACAAGTGTATCTTCCTTCTGAAACAGCAATCAGACACTAGTACTTCACTTTTCAATGACAACAGATAATCAAGAATCACAGGGCATATGAGGAAAGCTACTGATGTAGAAGAGGCCCCAGAGTAAACAAACAAAAGGAACTTGAAGAAAACAGATAATCAAGGAAACAGAAGAAAAACAATGAAAATTCCTAATTTGCAGTCTCTGATAAATTTGAAGCTATTTTAATAAAGATCGGGAAGCTGAAAAGAAGAAACATGGAAGAGCTCTTGGAAATAAAAGTAAAATCTCTAAAGTGAGAAAAGATGTCAACTTCAAATTTTCTCGTGGTCTCAGTTGTAGCTAAATTCAAGATCAGAATCCAGGTCATCTTTTTAGTCCCCACAAGAGAGCATGAGATGGTTTTTCATTCCTATCATCACCCACCTCAAGCATATGTGAGAGAAGGTGAGGAGATTTGTGGAGGAAGGACCAAAGTAAGAATTTCTCTGGAGAGAGATGGTGCATTCGTTGTTGCTGATACTCCACTGGGGGAAAGGAAATTAACTTTTAGAGAAACATCAGAGGTATTGTCGTATGTCTCCCTATAATGCAGGAGGACAGAGTGAGTGGTACCTCAGTGCCCCAACAGGAGAACAGGGAGAAAAGGCTACAGTGAGAATGCACTGCATCCTGCCAGTGCTTGAACAAATCTTTGTTTCCTGTGGGTCACGTGGGGAAACTATAGAAAGGAGCAGAAATGGAGTCATCCTGAAATGGACCCCTAGATGGGCAAGATGTCCCCAATTGTCTACTGAGACAGTTGCCTAATTGAGACTATTTTTAATACCTGGAAGAGGCCCAAGTTTCTTTCAAAGGCAGGAAGAAAATATTCAAGATAATATGGTCAGCAGGACTATGGTATTAAAAAAATAATGCCCTGATTTCCTGATTTCAGCCTTGCATGTCCAACTTTTTTTCAACAAAGTAGTTAACATTTGTGGTCTCGCCATCCTTTAGCATGTCCTTAGACAATCATTAGCTCCTGCTGTCAACCCCTGGAGTCTCTCCTGGAAGTCTGAGACAATCTGAAAGTCACAACATCATCTAATAGAAATGAAAATACTTAATAGGTAGGCTAAATGAGAATATCAGGACATTTTCAAAAAAGGTAGAATAAAAAGACAAAGGGATTGTAAAATAAGAGGATGAAACAAAAAAGAGTTAAGTCAACCCAGAAGGTTTAACATTTGACTGTTAGGAACTCCAGAAAGAGAAAAGAAAACAAGTGAGTGGGAAGGCAATAAAAAAGAAAGTTTCCAAGATCTGAAGGACATGAAGTTTCAGACTGAAAGGACACAATAAATGCTTAGGTACAGAAATTGAAAAATCAATAAATATAAAGATCCATACCAAGGACCACTACTGAGATCTTTCAAAATAACACGTAAAAGAAAACTCGGAAAGCATTCAAAAAGGGGGGAAAGTCATATTGAAAGTAATTGGAATCAGAAAGACATCAGATTTTTTTAGCAGACACATTAGAAGAGAGAAAAACATAAAAGTAGTATTTTTTTTACAATTCTGACTGAAAAAGGTTTTCGACCTAGAGTTCTATGCCTGACTAAACTTTTCATCCAGTGTTAGCATAGATTAAAGACATCTTCAGATATGCATGGTCTCAGAATATTTTCCCTGCACACTTTCCTAATGTGATCCTCAGGATTTGACTTTAACCAAAGGAAGCAAGTAGCTCTAAATTAGAAAGGATCCATGAAATAGAGTATCCAACACAGGAAATCAGAAATATAAAGCAATGTCCAGACAGTGGGAAAGATAAGGTACCAAATGACAAACTGCATCATTAGTCTAGAGAGAAAGAGGTTCAAGCTGTATCAAGAGAAGGAGGTGCTCTTGGAAGGAGTTCTCCAAAGAGGCAGTGAAAAGTAGTTGATATATTATCTGGTGTATTTGACTATTGGAAAATAATACTTATAATGGGGCATTTAAAAGAAAATTAAGGCTATGTAGAAAACTAAGCAAATTTTTAAAAAGAAGTAACTATGAACTCCTTTGTACAAGAAATGAAAAAGAATCCTGGTACACTACTTGGTTCTGCAGTAAATAATAGTACTAAAAACACTGTTGACTTCACAAAACTTTTTTAGAAATTATAAATATTCCTAATATATCATTATAAATATACACTTAAAATGGAATGAGGAGAATGATGTAAAAGCTAGATCTTCATGTCTCATAAAGAATATCAATATATAAAGTATAAAATCAATACACTAAGAAATATTAATATAGGGAACTTGGCAGTCTGGACACCAGAATAAATTGCTTAAAGGAGATTTAAGGGACAGAGATAGGAGTTCAGGGTATGGGGAAGGATGTGTTACATGTTATATTTCTTTTATCACTTTTTTTTGGAGTGTTACATGTTGTATTTCTTTTATCACTTTTTTTTTTAACATACATTGTTGTTTTAATATGTTTTAACATACACTTTGACGAAGAAATTAGAAGGAGGGGCACCTGGGTGGCTCAGTGGGTTAAAGCCTCTGCCTTCAGCTCAGGTCATGATCTCAGGGTCCTGGGATCGAGCCCCGCATCGGGCTCGCTGCTCAGTAGGGAGCCTGCTTCCCCCTCTCTCTGCCTGCCTCTCTGCCTACTTGTGATCTCTCTGTGTCAAATAAATAAAAATTAAAAAAATCTTTAAAAAAAAAAAAAAGAAAAGAAATTAGAAGGAAACACAGAGAAGGATATCCAACATGGATCGATTCGTTTCCATCATTCAATATTATTTGTTGGTCACCTTCTTTTTTCAAATCAGTGTGAGTTGTGGAGCGTGTAAATGATGAGACACTGCCATCTTCCTCGTGAGGGTTTGGCATAGAGGGGGAGGAAGATAGGGGATTGGTGCAGTGAATGAAGAGCACCAGCTCTGAGTCTAGCCTCGACCCATACCAGGGAGCCGACTCCGAGCAACCTCTGTGCCTGTTTCCTCATCTGTATATGGGAATGGTCACAGAACAAACCCATTGTGTAGGTTTGTTGGGAGGATTAAGTGAGTGGATACAGAGAGTGCTTTGGTACTTAGCACATAGTAAATGCTCAGTAAGCAGCAGTTAGCACTGGATCTCAGCTAGTAATGTGCGCATCATGAAATGGTAAGTGCAGTGCTAGATGGCCACCCAAAATGCTTAGGAAACCAGGCCCAAGGATTTTTAAAAAATAATTCCCTAATAAAGATAACTGTTAGTTACAGGGCCCTGATTGTGAAATGAAGAGCTTTGCAAAACCAGTCCACCATTTTGACAGATTTCTGGAACCGAGCTTGTCTGTGTGTATTTGCTTGGCCTCTGCCCCCTGTGTTTTGCACGTCAGGCCAGGTTTGGCACTTCATTACCTTCCCTTGGTCCACGGAGTCCAGCGGGGCAGTTGCCTCTTAAGGTTTCTGCCCCGGCATAATGCTAATGGCATTCACCTCATCTTCTGGCTGTTAACTGAAAGGCCACTAAGAGTTTACTTCCTGCGAGGAGCCCTGCTATAGAAGAGATAACCCAGCCAACTAGCCACAATCCCACATGTTTACTTTTTACAAGGGCAGACAAGCAAATACTGAGCCTGCGCTTCTGAGGTCCTTATCTATATGTTCTCTGCTATATTCTTTTCTTGAACTGATTTTGTCATCGATACAACCAGGGAACAGACCGAAGTAAAGCACCATAGAGAGTGTGACGCATCCAAATAAAGAAATTTTGTCGGAGTATATAGTAATATAGCCATTCATAAACTTTCAAAGCCAAGTCAATAAATCATCTTTTTGATGGTATTTGGCTAATAAACAGAGATTTTAAAACATGCCAAACGTGCTTTGACCTTAGGAGGAAAATAGGAAAGAAAATTATGTATTCCATATGATCTTATCTATGTAAGAAGAAGGAAAAAAAAAAAAAAACAACTGGAAGGAAATAAACCAAAATGTTAAGAGAGGTCACTCTGAGTTCAAAGATTATGAATAGTTTTTATTTCCTTCCTTATTCCTTTTCTTTTCTTTTTTGTTTTTATTTAGGAAGCCTATTATTTTATCAGGAAAAAAAAAATATGTGATTTAAAAATAAGTAGTAATAGCCCCAAGATAAATAACACAAATTTAATTCCACAAATACTTGAGTACTTATTTTCTAATATCCTGTTAGATGTTTTTAGAATTCAGTACACTTTGGTAATGAAATTTATTTTATTCACTTAGTATTTAGTTTAATGGTATCTTATTTTTGCCATTTTCCTCCAATTTTAAACCTTTTTCAGGCAAGAACCAACTGCTAGACTTCCCTGTAACACAAGTGCCTGGGCCATTTCTTTTCTGATACTAAGCACTTATAAATACCCCAGGCTTGGAGAAGGAAGGAAGGTGTATGATATTCCCACCAACTAAAGATAGAGACCAAATTCCCAACAATGACATGAACCATTGGAATATGGCCGCCTCTCTCATTACTTGGAACTTCACTGAACTGTTCCTGAGTTTAGTGCCAATTACCTAAAGGTTAACGTGCTGGGCAATACCAGGAGAATTGGGGTTTTCCCAGGAAATGGTCTGTGGCACATTATGTTCAGGATGAGAGAATATGATGGCTCGCTTGGGAACCCCAGAGTGTCCTGTGGTGCTTCTCTCCAAGTAGTGTCCTACCTTCGGAGGCTGTGGGGAGGAAATCGAAATGACAGGGAGGTCAGTGAAGCTGGGCAGAGTATGTACATATCCTCAGGAACTATTTGCAGCTCAACATGGATGCAGTGATGAACACCCCCCTGCCCTCAAGGAAATTACATTCTGATAGAGAATCTCCAGTAGATCCGTGTCTGTTGGAAAGGGATACCGTTGACAAGCGAGACCGTGTGAAAATAGAGAGCTTTGGAACTGGGGGCTCAATGAGAAGAGGCAGGAACTGGAAATGTGTATTTTGTTCCCTTTTGTAGTTAGTATTCAGTTTGGTTAGTCAATCACTATCACCACCATCCCCCACCCTACTCTCCCCCACACAAAAAAAGAAAAAATCAGAACAGGTCCACTACAGTATTGTATGGGGAATCATTCCCTGTGCCAACAGTAATAAATAATTGTTTTCAGGAACGTGAGTCTCCAATTCAAGATCCTAATCACCACCATTATAGCTATTTTAGGAAGCATTTCATTCTTCAGAAAGAACTTGTAGCCTTTATTTGAAAAGTTCCCCCAATCTGACAGAAGGCCAAATCTCAAGGGGCTTTAGCAAGAGGAACAATCAGTCTCATCTCCTTCACTGGCACCTTGTTCATTCTGCCCCAGGAACTGGATTTCTTGATGTGACTTGGATGCATCAGGATCCTTCCCACATCAAGGCTTTTGCTCTTATTGTCTTCTGTGCCTGGAAAAGGCTTCCACTGAATATTTACCACTCGATGCTGGTCACATTTTTCAGTGTCTTATTGAAAGGCCTTCTCCAACCACCCTTTATCCTGCTTAATTTGTCTTTAGAGTGCTTATTCTTTCCTGAAATTATAAGTATTTATTTGTTTATTTCTTTATCTGGTTTCTCCCCAAGAATGTAATTTCCATAAGTATAGATTTCTTGTTTGTCCTCTTCCCTGCTACATCGCTAGAGCCTAAAGAGCCCAAAGGAATAGATGATCCAGTGGATACTCAATAAATATTTGTGGAATGAATAAATGGGTTAATGTAATTGAATTGAGTTTTCCTAGAGGTAATAACTGAAAGCTCAAGAAAATGAGATCTAAAAATTATAAGTTACCTCTACAAATAATTAACAGGATATCATTCATTGAATCACAGGCTTTAAGAAAAAAATCGCCATTATTAAGCACCCCAAAACACACAGAAGTAAGGAAAGTACCAAAACATTAAGGTTTCCTTGGACTTACTTGCTATATTTTGGTCATATAAGATGACATAACCTGTAATTTCCAAACCCACTCAACTCTGAGATTCAGCCTCTGTTGTAAGAGGCATCCCATGGGAGAGCTAGAGATAGCATCTAGAGGCTATGTTTATCAAGGGAATGCTCTGTTCTGAGGGTCCCCTGGCTATTGTCACACTGTTTGTTTTTCCTGATTGGAATGTGTAGCACTATTTGGGGGTGGGCCAGTGTCTAAATTGAATGGGTGAAGAGAAACAGAAAGACCTCCTCTCTACCACCTTTGTAGAAAGGCGGCTGGGAATATATGTACCGAGTTACCTGCTATCAATTATTGATGGCTTAGGCTGGAGTCATTTACCCTCTCTAGTTACCTTGACATATGGCCAAAAAGCAGCTGTCAGCCTGCCTTGCTCTTCACCAACCTCTTATCCATAGGAAAGTTCTTGGGAAAAACTCAATCACCCGAACTCACCCTTAGGAGCATCTGTGGACTTCTCGAGAACTCAGGACAACCTGGTTATCCCTAGGAGAAGTCAATCAACCATTCATTGAATTTCATTCAAGAAAGTAAGGCTGACCTTTAGCAGTTTGCAACAATACATCTGTTCTGGTTATTACAATAAATATTTGTGTACCACAGGCTAAATAGCCACTACCCTGAGGCCCCCTCCCACCAGAGTCACCAGGATTTTCCCCTAAGAACCCCTCACTAGACCTTCCCCAAACCCACACTAAAAGGTGATTGTCTCACAGCAGGGGGCCTTCTGGACCAGCTCTGTGAGAAAATAGCTTGGGGTCTGTTCTGAGTAGCAGCACCCGTTACCTTTCATATAATAAATGTGTGAATATCTCCCTGCCTGACACTGTAAGCAATGAAATCTTCCTTTAAAAGTTCTATGTCCTTGACTTCATAACAATCCAAGCATTAGCTTAATAGAGATGGAGCTCACAAAATCTGAAAATATTCAGTGGTTTCAAAACATCCTAAAGGAGAGGTCTCCCAGGATCTATTTGGTTTGCCTTGCCTTACCAAAACAAACCTCACACCCTTTGCCTGATTTGAGAGCATTTCCAAATAAAGGACGTTCTGGTTTTAACCATATACACTCAAGGGTACACGAGCTCTCTCTCCCTCCATTCCTGCATTTGCCGACACAGCTGGGATCGATGGGTATTACATTTCCAAGCTCCATCGTTGCACCTCCAGAGAAAGTCCGAGGACTGCATCCAGCTAATAACATATATTGTGGTGCTTGGCAACCTGTCTGTCTTCTGGAAAAGAACTTTGTCCTCGGCAGTTTCCACAGAATATTGCTTGAATCTCACATAACTCTGGCCAATTTCTGGGCTGTGCTTTAGACAGTTTCTCAGAAATAAATTGAGAGCCCCACTGTGGAGATGACCAGCGGCCTCAGGCATGCAGGACGTCCTGAGTAGGTTTAAAGTCTCTTGCACAGACACATGAAAAACAAGACCTCAGCCTACTAACCATGGGTGGGGAACACATAAAGCAAGACCGAACACTTGGGACCAAATGTCACTGACATTAAAGTGCAGATGCCTGCTGACATTTTTCTTCCACTGGAGGAGAGTAAAAGGGGTGGGTGCTGATCTCCCTACTCACTAGGCGAGGCTGACTGATTCCAAAGGATTGTGAAGGAAAACGGGGTTGTGGTAGGTTGCGGGCAGACTTTAACTGTGCTGCTTTAGTTCCCTCATTGCACCATATTAGGAATGTTCATTCCTTTAGAGAGTTCCTTTGGTGGGTGGCTTTCACCTCCGTGGAATAAAAGTTTAACCTCCCAATTAGTTGACCCTAGATTTAACCATCTCTCTATTTTGAGTCCTGTTTTCTTCAAAACTTCAAGTCCTTTCTTCCTTGCACAAGGGATAAGGCACCAGCATCAAGCTCCTTTTTGTAGGAAAAAGAAATAAAGATACAGATGCATATCAGTCCTCATGCCTCCAATGTTATTTTGTAAGTAGCTTAGATTTGAAAATCAATGTGTGCCAGTGACCAAAACAAAACATGACTTAGAAAGCAAGAAAAGGACTTTATTTTTCATGTAAAGTAAATAGTTCTTTGAGGCGGGAAAGAAATACTTTGCCTCCCTTCAACCTCCCCATCCTTGGCAATCTGATTTGGTTAGACAGGTAATAAACAAACAAGATTTTAGGGGGAAGGTCTTTCTTGGGGTGAAGACTCAAGAAGGAAGTAGATCAAAATCTAGTAGGGGCACCTAGGTGGCTCAGTCAAACATCCGACTTTTGATTTCTGCTCAGGTCATGATCACAGGGTCATGAGATTGAGCCCCATGTCTGGCTCCCACTCAGTGGGGAGTCTGCATGAGATTCTCTCTCCCCTGCCCCTCCTCTCTGCGTGCTCCTCCCCCACTGTGCACGCATGCTCTCTGTCAAATAAATCTGAAAAAAAAAAATGCCTAGCAGGGAATTTTAGGAGAGCTCTCACTTTGGGGAAGTTACCAACCAAATGTGACGCAAATGAAAACCAAGTGTCAGTTGGATCAGCAAATAATTATGAAAAACCAAGCCGACTGGAATTACCACTTTGGTTGCAGGTTGTCTGAGTGAGTGTAAAATCATTGTCATTAATCACTTAATATCAGAATTATCATCCATCAAATCTTCTGCTGATATTCTCTTTAGAACATCAGAAATGCTAGTGAACTAAATAGGCATGGCCTTTGCTTCTCAATCTGTTCTCATTTGAAAGAACACGAGGATGACAGAAACTAACAGATTGAACACAAAAGGTTTGCCTCTACAAGTCAGGAAACATAGGTGAACATATACCATGTCCTCAAAAACATCTTCCATCTGTGAAAAAGTGAAATAACATTACGTTTTCAGACTTCATGGGTACACTGTAGTTTGCAGAATAGAGAGTAGGAAAAGATCATAGGACTTAATATTTATTCAGGGTATGGACAGAGGGAATTTAGCACCAATTTTCCAATTATTCAACAAACACTTTGAAAAGAAGCGATTTTTTTAAGGCTCTTTGAATAAAGCAAGAGGGATTTGAAATTTTAGCAAAGGAAGAGGTTTGGCAGGAAGCTGAACATGAATTGTTCACCTCTCCTTTTTGGGGTGATTGGGTCTTCCATTTACCTTTCAAATACCTGTGGCTTTGTTTAAATCAGTGTGTTCTGGACTGGGGACAGTTTTGTCCCTTCCCCCCATGGGGAATATTTGTCAATGTCTAGAACTATTTTTGGTTGTCTCAACTGGGGCAGGAGAGCCATTAACGTTCAGTGGGTAGAGGCCAAGGATGACGTTAGATACTCTACAACGCACAGGACCGCGCTTCACAGCAAAAAAATCATCCAGCACAAAGGGTCAGTAGTGCCAAGGCTTAGAAACAGCAGTTTTCGCATACTTTGGGGAAGCTTTACCTGATGAACCTATGCTAACTTCCTGTGATATCTGCATTTCACTCTTTCCTTTCCTTCTGTAGTATTTATCACAGTTATAGTTAAATACATCCTATTTGTTTCTTCTTTTAAAACCCAAGCTTCCCATTCACCTGCACATCAACACCAGGCACATCGTACAACCTCAATAACATGTATCGAATGAGTAAATCAACAAGGGGCTAATAGTAGAAAATAAGCACAATAGGCAGTCCTGTTAAGTAGAGTTGTAGTTGTAGCAATCACCGGAAGGTTGTCAGGTGATTCTGGATTTCTCCTCTATTTCTCTTTCAGAAAGCGATGAGTTTATCTATGGTGTCAGGGGAAGGGAGAACTAATAATCAAACTCCTCTGTGTACACACTTTTAATTTATAGACTTACTGCAGTATTTCAGCAATTTAGATCTTTGTCAGTAAAGGAATTGGGATATCAACCCTGACAAAAAAATCTTTGGAAGTTGAACAAGGATTGATCTTGTGGCAAAGGCTCTTCACTGGCTCCCACATTTCCCATTCAGGTTCACTGTTTCACTGTGTCTTGCAGCTCTGTGACAAGGCGCTTGTCAGTGGGATAAAGGGGAGGTGTGTTAAGACAGAACTTCTGGAAGAGCCTTCATTTTCCTCACAGAAGGGAGAGGTAAAACTGGCACCAGACGTCTTTCTCCTGATTGGAAACAACAGCGCAATGCCTATCCCGGGACTAGTTGTTCAGTGAGAAAAGTAGCTCAGCTCTGTTTAAGCCACAGTAGTCTCTTACCTGCCCCTAACACAATCTGACCTAATGAGAGATCTTTTGCCTTGGCAGCCAATCTTTCTCTGTGGTTTTTGTACTGATTCAAGAGCAGAAACAAAGATGGTGCCATCATGGTTTGGCCTTGGCTTAAATCTCATCGAAAGCATGAAGTAAACAAAAGGATCCGAGGTCCTCAAGATTGTGGCATTGAGAGATGCATGGAGGAATCCAGTCTATAGTATAGTGAGTACAGCAAAAGAGGTTTAAAAGGGAAAATAATCATATACTTATGATACAGGGTGTACCTGGCTGACTTCCCATTTGCATCTTGCAGACCTTTTTTTTTTTTGGTTGTGAATGGGCGATGAGAATTTCAGATGCAGATTTAAAAGTTCTGCATGGAAGGGAAGACCTTAGGATAAAGCAGCTATCCTACAAATGTTTGTGGATCCAGGCTTCAGAGTACTTCCACAGTTTTCTTCTTTTCTATTTTTCTCACTAGGCTGAGAATCTTGGAGATGGGGACCATGTCTTTTTGATCTGCATTTCTCTGGTCCCAGGAGAGTGCCATGCCTACAGGCCATCCTCAGTCAATACTCTCTTAATGGAACACTTAGTTTTCTTCCCTTTGGTCTTTAAAGTGTGTAACTGTAAAATGAAGGGACAATTAAAGTCTGGAGGAAGAGACAGAGTTCATTTTTTTTTCCTCATCTCTTGTTTTTTTAATCGTAAGCAATGGTTCCTATATTTTGAAGAGAAGGGTTGGGGAAATCCTGATAGGGAAAAATAATTTATTAAAAAACAATATTTTGAAAAGGAAATTTTCTCAAATTATATTCCTCAGAACCCAGTTCTTTAAATAAATGAGTAAATGCATTTTTTTAGGAAATAGGGAGTCTAACGGTTACTACCTTTGATATCCCAGTGGGTGCTATGTCTTTCCAAGCAGTATGGGGTTTGCTACTGTTCAAAACCTATTTATAACCCAAAAAGGGTTCCAGGACAAGAAAATCATGAAATAATGATCACGCAATTACTTGCTCACTTCTGGCAAAGTTTGGGAACTGGTGCTTTACATCATGGGGATAATAAAGGAGTGGACAGAAGAAAGGACTAAATGAAGGGGTGCCTGGGTGGCTCAGTTGGTTAAGCAGCTGCCTTCAGCTCAGGTCATGATTCCAAGGTCCTGGGATTGAGCCCCTCATCGGGCTCCCTGCTCAGCAGAGAGCCTGCTTCTCTCCTCTGCTGCCACTCTGCTTACTTGTGCTCTCTCCCTCTCTCTGTCAAATAAATAACTACAATCTTTATAAAAAAAAGAAAAAGAAAAAAGGACTAAATGAAAAGAGCAGGGAAATTCAAGCAGAAAGATGCAGATGTTATGAAAGATGAGTTTGAGTTTCATTCTTGCCATGACAGGCTCTAAATGCATAGCTTAGCATGAAGACCAAAGAAAGGATGTTGGCAGAAGTTTTAAGCTAAGAATCAGAAATGGCAGTATATTCCAGAAACTTCCTCTGAGTAACTTGGATCACCTGTCTGAATGGATCCCCTCAAGGATAATGGGATAATAAAATCCTTCATTTCTTCTTTTCCCTATTCATATTTGAAATGAAGCTCAACTTGGTGGAGAACTTTTTGATTTAGTTAAAGAAGAATCAAATAACATAAATGAAAAGACTTGGCCCTTTGTGAAAAAGTTACGTTTATTAATTTTTGTCTGAGTTTCTGAGAATCTTGGGCAAGTTTTCACGTTAACAAATCAGGAGCAGTTAACTTCTGAGCAATGTCCTGGAAGAGAGAGCTGCAAATGATTGGGTCAATTAGCAAATAAATGAAATTACTTCCCATGGTGGGGTATGTGTAGTGAGCACAGGCGAAGTAGTAAATTGAGTCAGGAGTGGGCCTACCATTGCATTTCAGAAATATTGAGTTTGGTACTAGGTGGCGAATTTTAAAGTTCAAGAAAACAAGCGCGTGGTTTTTCCTTTTGACTGAATTTGAAAGCTCTAAGATGGGAACCCAGAAGCCATAAACATTTACACAGCTTGGCAAGCTCTTCATTATGTAAATACTTTGTGAAAACAACTTTGGTCCGTAAAGTATTAATGCTATTTGGTAAAAATCAGTTTTTGTTTGGTGTGTCTTTTGAAGCTAGTGTGACTCCTGGTTATTCTATATGACTATAAAAGCTTTTTGGAATCAAATCCTAATCCCAACATGTTTTTCTTGTTCATTTAAACCTTTTATATACATGAGGGAGCCAGAGAGAGTTGAAAGCTTTTGAGGGATTAAGCTTAAATTGTTTGTCATTCTCATGCGTGCTCTCTGAAAAGTATTTGCCATGTTTGTGTTTGCAAGTTCAGATATACATTTGTGTTTTGAGGCATTTTCTTTCTTTTTCCCTTTATGCTTATCTTTTTGGCTCATAAACATAAACTATCTTTATATGGGAGAGCCGACACCCTGAAGTTGGGATGTTTGGCTTTCCACCTTGTAAAAATATCGGTGGGTGTTGATTTGCTAGGTTAGCCCCTGATTCCAGCTTCCAAAGAGAAAAAGTTATCTCAACCCAAAACCAATAGTAGTAATATCCCCAGGAGCAGAAACAGCCTAAACAAACAGACCTCGCCAAAGCTTCTTGTTTGTAAGAGTCAAATTTCGCCTCTGGAATATTTTGTTAACATGGTCTTTGTCATGAAAAAGAAGTTACCGAGCAGAAATTCATAGTACTTTCTGCCCATGTCAAGGAGCCCTAAGATTGGCAGATGTGGTTGAGCTAAATGAAAGTCCATCAAAGGATTAAAATTTAAGTGGACTTGGGATAAACTTCATAAGATTTTTGTCTTTTGATGTAGCTACACATTGAAGCAAATGAACATTTGTTCCTCAAAAGGTGATCCTGTGTGAAATTAACTGTATCAGTTAGCTTTTGCTATAAAAGGAACAGCTCCAAAACTTGTAGCTTGCAAAAAAAACCCCACCATTTAATTTGTTCATGATTCTAGAAGTCTACATTTTGGGGTGGGCTCTGATGAATGGTTCTTCTGAGCTGGGTGGGCTTGTCTGATCTTCATTAGGTTTGCTCATGCGGCTGTGGCCAGTTGCTGGGTTAATTGTGGATGGTCTGGTCTAGGATGGCCAAAGCCAAGACAGCTGAGGACTCTCTCCCTGTGGTCTCTCAGCCTGGTCTTTATTCAGATAAAAATTTCATACCTTTATCATTTATTTATAATCTGTCGCTGTCTCTAAATTCCTTTTCTCATGTCCTTAACCATATTAGAATATCCCTAAGGGCAACATCCTCTAGCCTGGTCACCTAAATTTTCTTGAGACAAGGAGTGAAGAGAATTCTTCTGACTTATTTTCAGTAAGTTTTAGGGTTATCTGTGGGTTGTTTTGTTTGTTTGTTTTTTGGTCACAAGCCCCAAATGCTTTCAGGGAGGAGCCACAATCCAAAAAAAACAAATTGATTAATTAGATGGTCAAATGGTTAAAAATTGATGGCTAAATGAATTAGCGTTAGTACTGAATTTATTGCTTTTTATTTCTACTTCCCATTTCCTATATGTCTCAGAGAAGCTCGCCAGTCCGTGACAACATTACCCTTAGAAACTTCATCCCACAGCTATCGTGGGACACCACTTATAAACTCTGCAGCCACTGCAGAATGTGCCCTAGCTGTCCCTCACCAATTAATCAGGAAGCTTGAAGTGACTGATTGCAGCCTCCATCAACACAGGATGTTTTGACATAGCTGTTTGGACAAAGCTATTTGAGGCCCTCTGCAGGGCTTGCTGGCATTTGGGAGGGGACATGGCCCAAGGGTCAAGGTTTGAAAGCAGTCACTCATCTCTCATCCAACAGTCAATATTGAAATGCATACTGGAGAGCACCTAGCCCATGCCAGGTCCCCAGAAGGAGAGCATGGTGAGTGAAGACAATGTCAATTCTTCCCTCGTGAGGTCTGAGTCAAGTTGGTGAGAGAACAGTTTATTAGTAATCTTCCAAAGAGGTACAAGTTATTATGACTGCTGTGAAGAGAAAGCCTGGGGGGGATATAAGGTTGGAGGATAGGGAGGAATATTTGAAACTGTGGTTATTGAGTATGAAAGAGCAGGCTAACCAAGAAAACAGCAGATTGCCAGGTGGTAAAACCAACATTGTGAAGGTACCATGGATTTCTCCCCAGAGGGCTTGGCTGCTTGGGTGCAGAGCATGGGAAATTGGACAGTTGGCTGTGTCCGTGGCCAGATACATGCAGACTGGATCTCATGAAATTATCAAGGTACAAGGGAGTCTAAAGCATAGGCAGGAAAATTCTGAAATGATGATATGTGGAATGTAAGCTCAATGATGTAAGTGAAGGATGATGGGACTCCCTCCTCCACCCCCCAGTGGCAGGTATGACCAATAATCTTAAGCCGGTGAAGAGATAAAGAGTTGGCTCATCTATGGAGTAGCTAGCCCGTCTAAAGGCCGTCATTGCCACTCACCTGAAAATGATACTTGAGGGTGTTCTAAAAAAGTTATCAATGATAAATAACAAAGATTATTGCCTGTAGGCATACTTAAAATAAAACTTCATTTAAAAATCTAATTTTTGTTTACAAAATTCCCTTCATTTAAACTTATTTTCCCAAACACAGTGACAAGGGAGTCCACGTAAGCAGCCCCAAAGCAGAGGAAGATAGGGTAGGAACGGAAACCTGCAGCATGCTTAGACATCTTGTAAAATCAGCAGAAGGCCTGGAAGCCTGTGCTCTTTAAACCCACACCAGTTTCCAGGATTTGTATTTGCTGAAGAAAGGAATCTGTATGATGTGAAATGGTTAATACAATGACGACTGCAGTCATTTGCGTGCATTCATTCTTTGCCTGTAAGACACAAAGCAAATCCCATTAAAAGCACTGGTGATGCTGTATGAGACTGTTCTCAGGCAAGGTCAGCCTCCTTTGGCCTTCCCGTCAACTAGTCTATGAGGGCGCTCTTGGCCCTGTCATTCCAGAATCTATGCAGGTTCTCTGATTACAACAAGTCTCCAACCTAATTCCAATCTTGTGTGGCCCACCTGTATCTTCTGTCATAATCTTCATGGGAAATCATGGGCTGAAAGACCACATTTAGGCAGTTCCCGGATAACAACAGTTTGTGGGACCCAACAGATGTTCCAGAGCTCAAATCTTTCTAGATTTTTTTTAATCGAGACATAATTGGCATGTACATTACATGAGTTTCAGGTATAATATAATGATTCAGTATTTGTTTATAATGCAAAACCATTGCAACAGTAAGTCTAGTTATACCATTGATCACACAAAGCTACAACTTTTTTTTCTTCTTGTGATGAGAACTTTTAAGATCTACCCTCTTGGCACATTTCAAATAGAGTATTATTAACTATTCATCGCCTCCCCAGGACTTATTGTACCGGGGAGTTTGTACCTCTTAACCACCTTCACCAATTTTATCCACCTCCTTCCTGCCTCTGGCAACCACCAGTGTGTTCTCTGTATTTGTGAGTTTGGTTTTTTTTGTTTGTTAAGACTCCCTATGCAAGTGAGATCATACTTATTTAACTTATTTGTCTTCAACATATTTCATTCTGCATATTGTCTTCAAGGTCCATTTCCCTTCGACCTTCTGATAAATGTCTGTAACTTCTTGGATCCTCAGTTTCTTCATCTATCACATAGGGTTGATCAAATACTGATCTGCGATAGAGAAAAGCTGTATCAAGTCTTATTTATAAAATACCTTAAATCTTAACTGGGACTATTTCTATGAAACAATTTCTGCTAATTTTTATGGCATTGATTCTGCTAAATTTAACCATCTTTAATATTTCATATTTGTGTATTACATGCAGGTACCCATATGTCACATTCCAAGTCTCTGATTATTCTAGTAGATATCATCCCCTTATCTTGGATAGAAAAATGTAACATGGTTGTAGAATTCCCAGAACTGCTTGTGTGTACCTGTCCAGATGTTACCAAGCAATACGGTTTAAAAGAGCACACAGAGTATATCATCATTACCCTATCCATAAAAGCTATTTGAGAGGTGCCTGACTGGCTCAGCCGGTGGAGCGAGCAACTCTTGATTTCAGGGCTGTGGAAAGTTTGGGCCCCACGCAGGGTGTAAAGATTGCCTAAAAATAAAATCTTAGGGGTGCCTGGGTGGTTCAGTCATTAAGCATCTGCCTTCGACTCAGGTCATGATCCCAGGGTCCTAGGGTCGAGCCTTGCTTTGGGCTTTCTGCCCTTTGGGGAGCCTGCTTCTCCCTCTCCCTCTGCCTCTGTGTGCTCGCTTACTCACTCTCTCACTCTCAAATAAATAAATAAACAAATAAACAAATTTTTCAAAATCAATAAGTAAATAAAATCTTAAAAATAAAAAATTAAAATAAAATATTTGAGAACGAGTCCCCAAAATATGTACAAGTATATACAAATGTGCTCCTGTATTAATATATTTTATATTATCAAATCATGTAATAATGTATATATTAGATGATATAGGTAAAGTATACAATATCTTAAATAGTTTTGTTATATTAAAATTTTGGTACTCACTAAAATATTTTAATAATATTTATGGTAGGGACAATGTCATAGCTGGTAAAAGTGTGAGCAGATTGTAAAAATGTCAACTCTGCCCATTTTCTAAATTTGCTTCAGCGTGGTGGTCTCTTTTTAGGAATCCTTGAAGCCACGTGGCCATCTGAGACAGGTTAGTGAAATTAAAATCAGGTAATATAATTTGGAAATCCACCAAAAGGCCTAAGGAAAGAGTGATACTTTAAAATGAGCTGAAAGGAAATGAACAAGTAGGGATAATAATCTTAAGTCCTTTGGGTTGTGGAAATTTCATATCACAGACGCTACAAGACTTAAGGGTTAAATCAGAACAGGAAAGTCAGTTGCACTTAAATGTTAGTAAAGCTTAAGGTTTTTCCTTTTTCAATTACACATTAATATACATAGAGGTTCTGATTTTTTCCTTCTGAATTTCAGTACATCAGTGGTTCCTAAGCTTGAGTGTGCATCAAAAGCAACTGGAAGTCTTGTTAAAATATAGATTGCTGGGCCCCACTCCCAGAATTTCAGATTAATTTCATCTGAGGCAAGGCCCAAGAATTTGCAGGTGTAACGAATTCCCAGGTGTTGCTGATGCCGCAGGTCTTAGGACCATGCTTTGAGAACCACTGTAATAGATCACCTGGAAGACCCCTGGGTTGTATCGTGTCCCAGACCTTTGATATCTATAATACGAACGTAGTAAGATCAATTCTATCAAGAAGAAATGTTCCCATTACATTTCAGTTTACCTATTCATGTCCTACGTCTCCTCACTATGCACCGCATCTCATCCTTTGCGCTTCCCCCACAATGGAGGCGGAAAAGGCCCGGAGGACAAGGGAAGGATGGCGCATCCTCTCTGTGAATGCAGCTGACAGTTTGCACTACCTGGTGAATTCATGGCCTCAGCATGTTTCCCTAGGGTGAATTAATTGCTTTGCTTTTCCTTTTCCTTTGCATAAAGCCAGGCAGATTTGTCCCCTGTTTGGACAAGACTTTGTTGCTAGCACTTTCTGAGGATGGCCAGAAAGTGGCTGCTGTACGAGGTTGATAGTGTTGTCAGGAATTCCAGGGCGGGGTATTGTCACTTGAGTTGGGAAATGCTAACTGAGGTCAATTCCAGTTCAGTTTCCTACCTACAGAATTATGGCAGGACGTGAGTTTGGCCCGCGTGAGATGAATAGGTCAGCAGAAACGTATTCTTGTCTTCCTAATAGCAGACAACTCTATTTTTAAGCATTAAGTCAGAACATATTTTTTCCCGTATTTGAGATCCAGCCATTCATGTCCTCAAATGAGATACTTTAAAATCAAAGGCATAGACTAAAATCAAGAAAAAACTACCCCCCCAATTTTTTTCCAAGTCAAAAGTACATAAAAAGTTATTATATTTAATGCCTGAAACTGAAAATCCTTGTTTCTTTCAGTTAATCATTGCTGAATAACAAAACTACCCCCGAAATCCAGTGGCTGAAGCCAACAACCCTTTTATGACTTTGCTTGTGGTTCCACATGTGGTGTGGTGCTGTGCTCGGGAGAGCGGCTCATCTCTGCTCCCCTTGGGGTCTGCTAGGGTGGCTTCAGTGACCTGTGACCATCTACTTCCAAGTTGACTTCACTTCCCTCTGTTGACAAGTTGCTGTCAGGGCTGTTGGGGGCGGATTTTCCTCTTTGTGTTCTCACCGTAGGACGAGGCTGGGCTTCAGACAGCAGAGTAGTAGGGCTTCTTACAAGGCCCAGTGTGCAAAAGCAGGGAGCATCAGACCTTCCTAAGGATTAACCCGGGGACTGACCCCGAGCTGCCTCGGTTACTTTCTGCTGATTCCAGGGTTCCCAGAGCCAGCACAAACTCAACAGGACAGTTACTCGGGGCATAAACACCAGGAAGCCTTGGGTGATTGGGGCCACCAGAGCGACAGTCTGCCATGCTCACAATGACTGGATTTTCTGCTCTCTAATCCTTGAGAGCTCTTTGCATTCCGCCCCACATCCAGGCTGTTCCACACAGACCGGAGAAGGGTATCCACCTCAGGGCAGCCGTCAGCACCTCCCAAACAGAAAAGTGGCTTTGACTTTATCTGCCAGAGAGTTTTCCAAGCACGAGGATGTGTATCTGCTGAACAGGCATCTCTGTTTTGCTTCCGCCAAAACATCCCTCTGGTTACTCCCTTTCTTACCCCGTTGTCTTTTTTTCTTTCATAACACTCACCTCCACCTAACGCTTTATCAAGTTGCTTGTTTACTTTGTTGTCATCTACATCCCCCTATATAAATATTAATCGGATGTAAAATCCCTCCTCGGGGCTGGGGAGCCAGCACCCACAGCAGTTGCCTGGCAAGGAGAAGGCTCTGCAAACATATTTAGTGAATGAATGAATCTAGAAACATGGTATTTGAGAATATGCCTGTGAGGCAGAAATGGCCGCATAGGAAGTTGTTCCAGTGCAGCCGCTGTGGCTAGGGTCTCTGTCTCCCCACTAGGGCGTGGGCTGTGCACCTCCTTGTTGCGTACGGTGTGTACCCTCTGCCAGTTCCCAGGGTGTCATTGTTCAGAGGTGTCAGCGGACATCAATCATGGGTTTAGAGGGTTTTCTGTGGAGCCTACAGCTCCTTTATTTGGCCAATTAGGCTTTGTGCTCCTGTTTCCAAATACAGAGGTGGGAGAAACATGAACCCCGCTTTATCTAATGCCTTAGTTTTAAGAAATAGCTGCTGGTGCAATGCTATATTATTTCCAATTAAACCTGGGATATCCTCACCCTTGCTAAAACTGGTTAGTGAGCATTAGATATTCATTCCTAAAAAAAGGCTTAAGCAGATAGTTTTTCATTATGTTCTGCCTTTCATGGGGACACGGGGAGGGGTTCTCTTTCTTTCTTCTTTTCTTCCTTTTTTCTCTCTTTTCCACTTTCTATCAATCTGTATTTTTTTTTCTCTCTTGCTTATTTTCTCTTTTCCCTTGAAAAGTTTGCGCTGTTGGTTAGAATCCTTGTTTGTGCTTATTCCCCTGCCCATTTGCTCTTTTGATTGTTTATCGATCACAGAAAAACAAATCAGATTTCCTTAATGAATTTTATGTGCTTGCATCTGATTTGCTTACAGGTCACCTATGTCTGTCATTTGTGGGGACTCTCATTGGAAGGCCTAGTCTATTTCTTACCTCTTAAAGAGTCTTTATCGGAAACCTGTTCATCCTGGCCCTATACCAGTGGTCCTCAGGGCTGTGGTTTTCAACCGTTTTGCCCACCCCAGAGCATTTGCGTGTTTTCTAACAAGGCCAAGAAATTGCTCTGAAAAAGCATTTTAAATGTTTCCCTTGGATTGTGTCCTAGTTATTTTCCTCCTCATTCTCTTGTTTTTCCTTATTCCACCCCCCCACCACACCCCCATTCCCGCTCTGATTATACTAGTGGAGTGCATCAACGCTTTCCACGGGAGCCTCAGCCCTGTACGGTTGCAAAGGGAGGGCATCTGGCTGAGACTGTTTTTTTAGGAACACTAATGTGAGTGTTGTCTCTGATTACATTAACCTTACCCAAATTCTTCAGGCATGCGAAAGCTGCACATCAGAGTTTTCTGGCATTTTAGGCTTTAGGCCTAGAGTTGCTTGAACACAACTGTGTGTTTTAAGTTCAAATAAGAGACCATTTGTGTCCCGTAGCATTTGCACCCTCTATGAAAATATCACTCCATGTCACTTACCCAGACAAGCTTTCCGTTTGTGAATCTGGAATTATATACTGAAACAGTCCAGCTGAGCTCCTGAAAGCAAACCCAGGCAAGGCCATGGGCATGATGCGACCTCAACAAAAGAGAGAATGTGAACCCCAGCTCCTTTGAAATCATCCCAGTTTCCTTTCTCCGTCTGAATCCCCATCTTTCCCAATATGAACATCCATCTGGCTCTCTGAAAGTAGAAGACAATAAGTCCAGATTCTCTTGGGTTTGGCTTCAGATTCAAAGCCTCTGATAACTGAAGGCTACCTGAAGCTAGTGTGAAACCACATCTTCTCCCCTCACCTTTGGAAAATAAGTCTGCCTTTAGCATTGCTCAGGTCTGATTTTTGTGGGTTTAACCTGGCCCAGTTTTCAAGGAACTTGTTGTTTTCCTTCACTGTCTTTTTCCTTCTCTCCTGTGTGGTTCCAGTTTGGTAGCTAATTATCTTATTGCTCATTTCTCTCAAAACTTGCCTGTTTAATGCCAGCAGGTCAAAATTCCCAGACAGCTCTGAACAGGACTGAGTGCAACGTTACAAACCCTCAGCTCTCATGATTTTCTGCATCAATTTCAGAAGTATATACAAAGTATTCATTACTTCCCACCTCTTTGTTGGGCTGTGTGTGGGTAGGGGGTGGAACACGGGACTGGGAGCTGAAAAGTCCCAAATTCTAGACGTGGATCTGCACTGTGTTAACTGTGCTAACTTTAGACATCCACTCACCTTCTTTAAGATGGAGCTTTTCTCATCTGTATAATCGGGATCATCGTGACTACCCTGCCTGTTCTGGAATCATCGAACAGCCAAGTAAGAAGCAACACTTTCATCTCCTCAGTGAATGCTAATCATGCACTTATTATGCGCTAACTGAGACACTGAGAATACAGAACTAAAGTGAAGACCCTTCCTCTCTTTTGGAGGTGGTGTCATCATCGTCATCGTCATCGTCATCACTACCAACAACAACACACGGCTGCCTTTATTTAATGTTCAGACTTATGATAGCACGGAGCCCACAGTTTGGCTTTTGGTCTCATGATTCGGTTGATATCAGCAGGCAGGAAACCTGGCCCTGAATATCCACGGTACTTTATTGTTACTCCTGGACAGGAGCTACTGCATCAATTTAGAATCTGCCACTTACTGGAGTCTCAATGGAAATTCGCTGAAATTAATTAATGAATAAGTAATGAAGGAGTGAATGAATGATGTAATTTTACCCTGGACAATTTACATTTGCTTCCTACGCTTGCCAGTATCGATGGGGATCCCTGTGAAAGGCTTTTTATTTTTTCCCCTGTTTTATCTGATTCTAGCTGGTTTTCACTGGAAACTGATTCTCTCTTCTTCAACTTAACTCTAAGATTCATACTCCCTGAAGTAAAATTTTTGCTGAGATTCTTTTATCTTACCCAAGTAGATTCAGAAGTATTTGTGAAAATAAGCAATCAAAACCCCAATTCAGGTTATTCCTTGCCTCTCTGATAACTTTTTTTTAAGATTTATTTATTTATTTTAGAGGGAGGAGAGGCAGAAGGAGAGAGTCCTCAAGCGAATTCCCGGCTGAGCACAGAGGCCGCCGTAGGGAGCTCTATCCCATGACCCATGAGATCATGACATGAGCCAAAACCAAGAGTCGGATCCTCATCCAATTGAGCCACCTGGGTGCCCCAACCTCTCTAATAACTCTTAACATTGGAGGTGGACAACCGTAGCTGAGTATTTCCATACTTCCTACCCTTACATTTCTTCCTTGGGCCAGGGAACCAGAGAATTGCTTTAGTTTGAACAATGGTCTTTGACCCGGTTGCAACAGTAAGCCTTGCTCCAGTAGTACCATGCTATCATCTTAAACTGGCCAAGGAATTCCATTAGGACAGGAATATATAACCTGGTTTCTAAGGACAGAGAGTTAATAGGTTTGGAATAAAATTCAGTATAACTCTATACCCATGCATTCTTCTTCTTCTTTTTTTTTTTTTTTAAGATTTTATTTATTTGAGAGACACAGAGAGAGCATGAGCATGGAGAGGAGCAGAGGGAGAGGGACAAGCAGACTCTCCATGGAGCATGGAGCTCCACGGTGGGTGGGGCTCAATGAGGTGTTCAGTGCCAAGCTCCTTGTGAGTGGGGCTGGATCCCAGGACCCTGAGATCATGACCTGAGCTGAAGTCAGACACTTAACCAACTGAACCACCCAAGTGCCCCTATACCCATGCATTTTTCTGGGGAGTCCATGCATACTCCCCAGCTTTCCTCACATTCTCAAAGGGATCCGTGACCCTCCTCATTGCCACCACCAAAAAAAAAAAAAAAAAAAGGTTTAAGAATGAGTGATTGAAAGATTCTTGTCTATTTAGAGAATGTGATTTCTTCTAAGTAACATATTTTCCTTTTCCCAGAACTGCTGTGTAGCAGTAATAAAATTGTAACCCTTCAAACTACCCGGTGGTAGACTTCAAATTAGACAAGTCTATCGTGTGACTCATGGAACTTTCTCATGCTTTTGCATTCAATAATCAGGAAAATCCCGTGTAACTTTTTCATGCTTCTGAAGACAGTAATCAGGAAAATCCTTGAGGAGACTGTGGTTTGAAAGGATGCGAAATCAGGTTATGATCATGTGTGCTCTGATAGCATGCTTTTCCTCTCTGGAATTTCCTCTTGGGGGTGGTCTGTTCTTCTCATTTCCAAAACTTGTATCAACATCCTCTTGGACCCAGAAGTGTAAGCTACTAATTATTTTATTTTCTATTATTTTGTACAAAGGAGAAAAGGAACTCTCATAGGCCATGGAAAAGGTTCCCATGGTACAAGCAAACCAGATTATTATTTCTCATCATGCGTTGTACAACAGGAAGCTAAACTTGCAAGTTCCCCCCCAATGCCTGACTTTCAGCCACTCAGTGTAAACGAAACCCTGCATCCCAGTAGCCTACTTCGAGTTAAATGCCCAGGTTATTTTGTTTTGCCTTCGTCGGGTTTGATTTATCGGTAACAGAGTTGTACACACTTAGGGAACATAGAGGTGCTAATACTTAAAAAACAGCCTGTACTTTGCTACTATTCAACTGTTGAATAATGAAGGATGTTCCCTAGGAGTTCCATGAAGTAGAAAAAATAGGAGTTTTGAGTCACATAAATTCGTTTGCAATGGTTTTTCCATTTCCTTCCAGCGTAGCGTAGTGACCGTGCGCACACACTCTGGATTCAGAAGGTCAAGGTTCGAATCCCAGCTTGGCCACTTACAAACTGTACAATTTGGGGCAAGTTTTAAGACCCACCCATGTGTGTCTACATTCCTCATCTAGAGACTAGACCTACTAATACTGGTTACCTCCTCAGGTTTGCAGGACAATTAGATATTTGTGAAACTCATAGAATACTGCCTGACCTAGGCCAAGTGCTGCACAGGTCTTTTTTTTAAATCAGTCTCATTCCAAAGGGTAACACTGGGGCTTGTGTGGATGTACCCAGCCAGGAGCAGGCCTCAGAGGTAACTGCCACTGTTGGGCCAGTTGTGGTGGTGATTTTGTTATTGTTTCCATCTTTCCCATCTGTCCGTCTCTTCTGAGGGCAAGGTTTTCTTTGACCGGCCAACCCATCACGCTCCAAGGGCTTTCAAACTCTGAGGTAATCTGATGGAATTCCTGTCATGTAACCCCTCTGTCACACAGTGAGATGCCTCAATCAAAGCCACTTCAACTTTTCTTGTCAGGAGTTTCTTTGGCTAGAGGGGTTTTTGTTTGTTTATTTTTGTCCCCTTTCTCTACCTGCAGTTAACTTCTAACCACTGAGCTTCATCTGACCTTTTTATTTTAATTAATTATCATCATTCTATAGGCAGCTTCCTTAAATCAGTTCTGAGAGGAGCCATGTGTGAGTTAATCATGAGTGTCCTGATTAAATATAACCCCCCGTTAATAGGCTTAAACAGAAGAGAAAAACAAGACGTGGACACCATACTTTTCAAAACCTCATAATTAGCTGAAATAGTTTTAATGTTAAGAATCACAAGATTACATTTAGTGGTACAAATGGTATCTTAGAGTTTCGTGAAATACACTCAGGCCAGAACACAGAGAATAATTTTGTTTGCCTCGTGATTAGGTTTATTTTTTATGGAATGCATCTAACAATAGACTTAGCTATTATTAATTAGGAAAAAAATGGTAAACAGGAACTCAGAAAAAAAAGACTTTTTAATCCTTACACAGAAAATGCCCAATAGCGTTCTAGGGAATTTCCTTTTATTTAAAAAAATATATTTTCTATTTGCAAGTTAATAGAAAGGACTTGGAGTGAAGATTATGGACCGCAAGATCTAGTTCTCACTGATACTTATGCTGATCATATATAATTTTAAGCAGAGTAAATGGTGTATTGCCAGCAATTTGAGTGATTTAATAGAGCCATTCTGGGTTTTTTGAAAAGAAGTATTTGTAGAATTTTAGAATCTTCTAGCCAAGTTTCTTTATCTTTTGGATAAGAAACTTGAGACCCACCGAGCCACTAATTACACTCAGCTAAGTGAGAGCAGAGTATAAAAGCCCAATTTTCAGAGAAACTCTAAAAGGAGAATTTTTTTTAAGTTTGCATTTTGCCTTTTGACATATTTCCTGTTTTATTTACAACAAATATTCTTAGTGTTTTTTTTTTCTAAATAGTCTCTTTAAAAGAGAAAATTGGTTCGCTAATGATTTGCATTAAAGGGAAAATGAAAATAGAGCATGAATTTTAAGGCAAATGTTGAGTAAGAAGAAAAGAAAGCAAAGTTATTACTTCCAGTCCATGTACAAGGCCTTGGCAGTTGAAATATGAAAGGAGAGGAGTTTAAACCAATGTTTTTTGGAGGCAAAATAAGGGATAGAAAGCTGGATAGAACACAGTTTGGGGGCTTTATTTTCCATTAAGGCAAATGAGAAAAGATGTAGAAAACTCTAGTACAAAGAAAAACGTAAAAATTTCACTAGGGAAGTATAGCAAAATGTCTTAGAGGATCAGAACAGGGTTGTAGGTCACTGGGGATGGCTCTCCTTAATATTTATAATTGATGGCTCACAAGCATTTATCCCCAGCTGAACCTTCCCCTGGAATTTCTGACTCATTCAGCTGCCAGCTAGACATCTCCACTTGGATATCTAATTTAGCATATCCAAAGCACAATTCCCAACCTTGCCCCCCAAAAAGTGCTCCCCTACGGGCTTCCCTGTCTTGATTGATGGCAACCACCCTTCCAGTTGTTCAGGCTGCAAACCTTGGCATCATCTTTGTCCCCTTTCTTTCTCATTCATGCTACATCTGACTTACGCACAGATCAGATCCCATCATTCATTGCTCAGAATCCTATGTTCCCCATTTCTCTCCAAGTTGTATATGATTGACAGTGCCTCATAGCCTCATCTCTTACTCCTCTCTTCTTCCCTGACTTTGCTTTAGCCAGATTGCCTTCTTGCTCTTTCTCCTACATGCAAGATGGACCCCATGTCAGGGCCTTTGCCCTGGTTTCCCCCCAATCTTGAGTGCTTTTCTCCCAGCTATTCATATATATCACTCGTTAGCCATCTGTAATGTTTCACTTAAATGTCATCTCAATAACATCTATTTGGAGCATTTTATTTAAAATCGAATTCGTCCCCACCCGCCCTTCTGGTTCTCCTTATAGGCTCTCTTTTTTCCCTATAAGACTTAAATTTTGGCATACTCTATAATTTATATATCTGTTTTTCATTTGTCTGTTTATTATGTGATCTATTTTCTACATTCTTCTGCTAGAATATAAGTTCCAAGAGGATAGGATCCTTGTTTGTTTTGTTCATTGCTGTATCCCAAATGCCTGGAACAATACCTAGCACAAAACAGACACTAGATAAACATTTGTCAAAAGGAAAGTGTATTCTTGAGAGAATTAGGGTTATTTTGTTAAAAAAAAAAAAAAAAGGAAATAGTGGTTTTTAAAGAGGTTTGGATCATAGACCCTTTTGTAAATCTGGTCAGTCTTAATGTACCTCCTTCCCGGAATGATGCACATATGCAAATTTACATGAAAATTTGCATTCACTTCCAGGAAGCTTAAACACACTCTAGGACTCATCCATGAACCCAAGATGAAGGACCCATGCCCTAGGCAGAAAGAACAACATGCACAGAGGCTCACAGGTGTTAGAGGCTCAGCAGGAACCATTTGGCTTGAGTGGGTAATAAAGTAGGAGAGTAATGGAAGATAAGTTTGGGTTATATTGTATAGGGCCTAGAATGCCAGAGTAAAGGTTTTTGCTCTTTGATGTAGAAGGTGACAAGGAGTCATGAGGAGCAGTGCCTGGTAATCTTGCCCTGCGGTCACCTCTGACTCAGTGTGGAACTGCACACTCTCCACCTGCCTTTACACAACTGAAATTAATAGAATTTCTGAAAGGTTTTTATAAGCCTGCTCTGTTTATAGAAGGTATAGATAAGTACTTTATCATTTTGATAATTAAAATGCATCCACACCCCTATGAAAACCATTTTAGTTATCAGCTTTCATTACACTTCTGGAATATGTCTCAGTCCTGTCATTCTCTGGGTATCCAATTATTATCACTGTCATTTGATTCATTAAGAACTAAGTTTTCAATTTGATATTGCCCATCTCCTGTGGTGTTTGATTGTTATTCGGGGGATATCTGAAGGAAGTTTCCCATCACCCAAAGGCCCTCTGAAAGGGATGATATGTAAAATGAGGCCATCTATGCTCCTAGGCTCTGTATGTCCTCTGTTTAAAAAAAAAAAAAAGTCTAAATAAGCCATCTATGCTTTCTATCCCCCCAAATTGAAAGCGTGTCCTTTGTTTCAGTTACAACTGCTGGGTCACGAACCACCCAAAACTTAGTGGCATAAAGCAACAAACTGTATACAGCGTGGTGGTCTAAAGCAACCATTTATTCTGCTCATAGATTCTGAGTTAAGGATTCAGACAAAGCGAAACCAAGATGGCTTATCTCTACTCCACAATGCCTAGAGTTTCTGTGACAATACCTGGAGACCAGGAATGACTGAAGGCTGGGCGTTGTAATCCCCTATGTGATTATAGTCCTCACTTCTGTGTGTAGAACCTGGGATACAACGACTTGAGGACTGGGATTGTGGACCAACGTGCCTCACTTTCCATGTATTTTGAGCTTCCTCACAGCATGGAGGCCTCAGGGTGATCAAATTTGGTACATGGCCGCTCCAATGAACAAGGTGGAAAGAGCACGGCTTTTTATGACCTAACCTTGGAAACCACATGGCAACGCTTCCACCGTACTAAAATAGCCACAGCATGCCTCCATTCAAAGAGAGGGAACAGAGACCCCACCGCTCTATGGGAAAGGTGTCCCCAAAAAGTTTGGCCATTTAAAAAATTTTATGTACTTACTTTTCAACTGAAGTGTAGTTGACACACAACATAACATAAGTTGCACATCTACAACATTGTGATTCACCAAGTCTGTACCTTGTGCGCTGCTCACCACAAGTGTAGCTCCTGCCTGTCCTAATGCAATGCTACTACAGTGCCCTTGACTATGTTCCTTGTGTTGTACCTTCATCCCTGTGACTTATTCATTCCACAACTAGAAGCCTGTATCTCCCATTTCCCTTAACCCATTTTGCCCCTTCCCCCCTCCCCTCTGGCAACTGTCAGTTTGTTCTCTGCATTTATGGGTTTGTTTCTGCTTTTTATTTATTTGTTGCTTTGTTTTTTAGATTCCACATGTCAATGAAATCATATGGTATTTGTCTTTCCCTATCTGATTTATTTCACTTAGTAGGTTCATCCATATTGTCAGAGAATGGACATAGAACATGGCAAGGACTCATTCTTAGTGTGGCCAATTTTTTTTTTAACACCACACTCTTAGAAATGTAAGCAACCTATGGAGAATGTAGGAAAGATTACTTACCATGGACATTTTCCTGTGAGACACAACTAAATCCACCATTAATTCAGTACCTACACAAAAATGCAATTAAGTTCTAATTGTGTGAAGCAAATGATCAGCTTAACAGAAACAACTTGTGTTTTGAGGAGCTGTAGACTCTACACAGACAGTACTAAGATTTCTGGAAAACTGTTGGAAACAGATTTTTAAAAATGGGTGGATGGCAGGGGAGGAGGTCACTAAATAAATGAAATAATCTACAGGGCACAATTTATTTATAGCTTATGGTTCCTAAACCCCTGTCAAGCACTCTTTACAGAAGTTCATCTTTGTGAGGGGACTTACTCTTATTAATCTCTGTTGGGAGTTGTTTGCTATATTGTCTGCATGGGCTGGATCTCTGCCGTTGAACTCTCTGTGGGACAGAGAAAATGGGTTATTTCAAGGGTCTTGGGGGAGAGCATTTCCCTGATATTACCCTCACATCTGGAATAGTTCACAGGCCTGAGTTACTCATGAAGTGATCAGACTACTCCCAGAGTGGTGAGCACATAGTTAGGTCCAAACTTAGCCATTTTTGCCTTCTCTGTGATAGAATCCTCAGGATTTTAGCAACAGAATGTCATTTAAAAAAAAAAAAATGATTGAGAGAGAGGAAGGAAGGGATGACCCTAAATAGGCAGCCTGTCTGGTACTCTTTTGACGCCAGACAAGAGTTCATACTCCATCATTATCTTCTTGTCAGTCTAAACTGTGAAACTAAAATTTTAAAAAGAGTCTCCAGCATTCCCTCAAGTTGGAATAACCTCCAGGAAAAGCAAAAGATAGACTTGTTTATTAATGTGTACTTGAAAATTGCATTTCCAACATTGGTATTAGCATCATTTTGGTGGAAAGTTCAGAGCTGTGGTAGCATTTGAATGTTCTATTTGGACACCCAGCATAATGGCATCCATCACAGTTTCATAAGAATTTTCTCCCCATATTCTGGTTTTTGTCAAAAACTTGCCTGGCTGAAATGGCAAAAGGGAGCACATGAAGGAACACATCTTAATTTATAGGAAGCATTTCTGCTTTGGTGTCCTTTGGCAAAGCACCTACCTGAGGGCTGAGCACATAGTAGGGCCTCAATAAATGCTGGTAGAATTGCATCAACCCCCCTAGCCCACTGAAACAGTGGCCATATTGAATTTCATAGGAGAATTTCAGAAGATTCAAAGGAATACGAAAGCAGCCAAGCTGGAAATGTGGTTTCCCACCATAGGCTTATAGGAGATCCAATTTTTAATGCTCTTCTGTTCAACAAGAAAATATAAGAAAATATTTTTGTAAACTTAAAATTTTTTTTATAAACCTGATTTCTTTAAGCTAAAAGACTTCCCTTTATTCTGAGAATGTCCTTCTGACCTTTTTGAGGAAGGGGAAAGCTTAAAAATCATTCCTTTTATGAAATGAGATGGCAGTAAATAACTTGTTTTTCTTTCTGAATTTCCTTCCTTGTCAAAATGAAAAGTTCACAAGCTGTAACAAACCCCAAATTTGTTTATTGGTTTGCTTTTTTAATCATTCCATGGAATTTGAGGATTGGGGAACTGGTAGACCAGGCAATTGAGAATTTTTCTCTCACATTTATGGAATGTGAGGGTTGGGGAACTGGTAGACAAGGCAATTGAGAATTTTTCTCTCACATTTAAGAGAAACTAAAGAACTCCTTGAACAGAACGATGGGCAGCAAAGTAACAATATATACCTCATCACCTTATGTGAGAAAAAACTTAGTGGTTATCATTCATATTTGTCATAATTAGGATGTATATCATGTTCACAAGCACGGACAAGTTTAGAGATGTTCATTACAGTACATTGTTTAGTTACACATACACTCTCTTTCATACAGTTAAAGACCAAAAATGTATCGGCACACAAATGCAAAAGGCAGCTTTCTGCTTATGAGGAATTGTATGTGTTTTTATTGAAAACCCACATCATCTCAAGGCATTCCTGGTCCTGCTGCTTAAGCCGCTGACATACAGACCTGGTCTTGATAGATGAGTTCATTATTCCTTTCTAATTGCTAGCAGATTTCCAGGTGTGTTCATTACAATTTAAATGCAGTCTGCCTAATTGTACGTGGTGCTAGCCCAGGGGTCAGCCACTGGGGTCCATTACTCCTCTTCACTCTCTGGCTTCCATTTCTTACCTGCGAACTCTGGGAGATGATCAGGGCCCCTATGAGTAATTCCTCACTGAGGAATCAACTGTCTGCATGCGCCATTTCATAAATACAAGTGAGGAAGCAGAGATGGTTATGTGCTCTTATAAAGTCCTACTTACACATAGATTTAATTACACATGCAAACTACTGATGGCATTTTTATGACTGGATGTGTGACATCCAATTATAATTATTTTCATTTGGGTAGGGAAGTAGATGGAGAACAATTCCCCTGTTTTTAACTACATAGCAGTTTCTTTTGCTTATTTTTCTTTTTTTATTAACATATAATGCATTATTTGTTTCAGGGGTACAGGTCTATGATTCATCAGTCTTACACAATTCACAGCACTCACCACAGCACATACCCTCCCCAGTGTCCATCACCTGCCACCCCATCCCTCCTAACCCCCTTCCCTCCAGCAACCCTCAGTTTTTTTCCTGAGATTAACAGTCTCTTATGGTTTGTCTCCCTCTCTTATTTCATCTTGTTTCATTTTTCTCTCCCTTCCCCTATGATCCTCTGTCTTGTTTCTCAAATTCCTCATATCAGTGAGAATATATGACAATTGTCTTTCTCCGATTGACTTATTTCACTTAGCAAAATACCCTCTAGTTCCATACATGTCATTGCAAATGGCAAGATTTCACGGTTTTTTGATGGCTGCATAGTATTCCATTGTATATATATATATATATATACACATTGTGGTATATATACCATATCTTTCACTTATTCTGATTTTGATAAGCACCTAGAGGGTAATCTCAAGAGAACTGAAAAACCACGCACACGCACACAGTCACACATGCATACATACGACTTGTATAATTTTAAAAACAAAATAATAATATACATTTTCTAAGATTTATGTACACAGAAAAAATAGATTAGAAACATGCAAGCCATATCTCTGGGGAGAACAATAGGTTTTGGTAAGGGTAGTCAAAGAGATATTTTAGCTTTTTCTAGAATGCTCTTTTAAAATAAGGAGATTGGGGATGCCTGGGTGGCTCAGTGGGTTAAAGCCTCTGTCTTTGGCTCAGGTCATGATCTCAGGGTCCTGGGATTGAGCCCCACATCTAGCTCTCTGCTCAGTGGGGAGCCTGCTTCTGCCTCTCTGCCTACTTGTGATCTCTCTCTCTGCCAAATAAATAAAATAAAATCTTTTTTTAAAAAATTTTAAAAAATAAGGAGATTGTATTCATGAAATGCTTTATCATTAAAATGAATAACATTTAATCCTCAAAAATAAAAGTGGCATAAAAGTTAGTGTTATAGTAAAAGGATTCCAAGCTGTGGAGAATCCATGAGGAAGTAACTGGTACCATATGGTAGTAAAGTGCTTCCAGAAGTACTGTAAGTGAAAGTGAGAAATCAGGGCAATATAAATTGGGCTTTGAAATATGAGTAGGAGTTCACTAGCTTAACTAGAGTGGGAAATGGGTGGCAGAACAGGGCAAGCGAAAGGACCAGATGAAGCATAAAAGAAGAGGGAGTTTTTAGAGAACATAAATATTCCTCTCAGACTTGAGCAGGGCTCGTGTGCCTGGGAAAAGGGGCAGCATATGGAAAACAGTTTCAGAACCTGGAGACAAGACTGGAAAAGCAGAGGACAGAACCAGGAACCTCAGTGACAAGCTGAGGTTCTAGATATATGTGGTCATAATTACTTGTGTTCACTTCTGATGGCTGCCCTTAAGAATGACCAAACACTTGGTGGCTTTAAACACTGAGAAGGTATCCTCTCACAGCTGTGAAGCCCAGAAGTCCAAAATTCAGCAGTCATACTCCCTCTGAGGGGTTCTAAAGAGAGAATCTTTCTTACTTCTTCCAGCTTTTGAGGCTTGTAGTTACATGGTTCCAATCTCTGCCTCCATTTCCAGAACCCTCTCCTCTTCTTTTTTTGTTTTTAAATATTTATTTGTTTGAGAGTGCAAGCAGTGGGAGGGGCAGAGGGAGAGGGAGAGAGCATCTCAAGCAGATTCCCCAGTGGGCAGAGAGCCTGATGCAGGGCTCCATCTCACAACCCTGAGATCATGACCTGAGCTAAAATCAAGAATCAGACACTCAACTGACAGAGCCACCCAGGCGCCCTCAGAACATTCTCCCCCTTTGTCTATATCTCTCCCTTCTGTGTCTCTTCTAAGGACACTAGCCGTTGGATTTAGGATAATCCAGGATGATTCCATCTAGGGATCCTTAATTATATCTGTAAACATAATTTTTCCAAAAAAGGTCACATTCATCAGTTCTCTAGGTTAGGATTTGGACAAATCCTTTTCGGTGGTGGGGGAAGAGATGTGGTGGGGCACACCATCCAGCTCACAGCAGTGCTGATGGACCAGATCATATGTGGAGAAGTCATATTATCATATTTGATTTCTGGGAAGGTGGCGCAGGCAAGCCAAGCCTGAGAAGTTTCTCAAGGACTAGAGATGTTTTTTTGTCTGTTGTTAAAAACATAGGAACTTCCATGATTTCTGACATGCTGATTATTGAAATAATGAACGAATGGATAAATTTGCAAGGCCAGTGAAGAAAAGATTGTAAACATTTAGAGATGAGAAGTGTACTGATCCTGTGAGAAATGCTCCTTAGATGTTTTTGGAAAATGTTGGTCCTGAAGCAAAAATTATTCTTGCAGATAGATGTTCTTTAGTAGGTCACTCAAGATACAGAAAGCCTGGAAACCCTTACTGTACAGACATAATGACAATCTATTCAACAAATATTTATAGAACACTTACCATGGCTTTATAGATAAAGTGTGAGAATATTCCCAGCTCTCCTGAGCTAATAATCAATACATAAGCAATATGTAAACTTGAAAAAATAACAGTAATAAATGCAAAAATAAAATAAAATATGGTATGAAAGAAAGTTCAGACAAAGAAAGGAAATGTGATAGTATCTGAGAATGGGTGTTCTGGGAAGGCCTTGCTAAGGAGGCGACATGTGACCTTGAACCCTGTGAAAATCTGGGCAAAGGACATTCAAGGTTCATAGCTTCTTCAGCAACTTGAGGAACAAGCCTGACCTGCTTGTTCAGACAATACAAATGGGGGAAAAGGGTTGCATAATAAGGGTCCGCAGAGAGGGACCACATCATTTAAGGCCTTGGAGGCCATGATAGAAAGTATAGATTTTAAATATAAGCAGAAACCATCAGAGGATTTTAAAGAGGTATATGACATGGTCTGATCTCCATTTAAGTTATGGTTTCTCAACCTTGGCACTGTTAACATTTGGGGCCAGACAGTTCTTCATTTTGGGGGCCATCCTGTGCATAGGTTTATCAACATTCCTGGCTCCTACCCACTAGATGCCAATGGAACCCAATCTTCCCAGTTGGGACAGCCAAAAATGTCTCCACACATTGCCAAATATCCCCTGGCGGACAAAATCAGCCCCAGATGAGAACCATTGACTTAAATAAATCACACTCTGACTACTCCAAGGAGAAATGTTTGTAGGGGAGATAATAGTGGACGTCAAAAGACTGAAGAGGAGGCTTAGTATGCTCTGGGCAAGGGAAAATGGTGGTTTCTGATTTCAGAGAGAGAAAGAGAAATAAGTGAATTTGGAATATGTGTTAGAGGTGGAATCATAGGACATAATGGCAGTTTAGAAGTGTGGGTGTAAGAGAAAGAGAAGAATCCAAGAAGGTGTGTGGCCCGAACAACGGGCTGACCAGTGGTCTCTTTAACTGATGTGAAGAAGAGTGACAGAAGAGCAAGGTTGGCTGAAGAGCACCGGGTAGGAAGGGAAGTTACCTGTTGTGGTGTGAATATGTGGATATGTGCCTTTCGAATACCTATTACACATCCAAGCGAGAAAATAAATAGGCTATTAGCTACACAAGTCTAGAGTTCAGGAGGGGGGTTAGCTTAGAGGTATAGCATTTGGAGTCTTTGGCATGGGGATGATTTTGAAAGCCATAGTCAAGATGAGATTTCTTGAAGAGAGAGGAAAGGAGGGAGGAGACAGGACAAGAAAAGAAAGAATAGGAGTATTCTTGGCCACGACTGGGCTCAAAGTTCTGTTAGAGGAAAAGCCAACATAAAAAGTCAAGAGAGAGGGGGCTGCCTGGCTGGCTCAGTTGGTGAAGTGTGCAACTCTTGATCTCAGGGTTGTGGGTTCAGGCCCCACATTGGGTATAGAAATGACTTTAAAAAAAAAATCAAAGAAAGAGAGAGGAAGAGGGAGAGGGAGAAAGGGAGAGGGAGAGAAAGAAAGAAAGAGAGAGAGAGAGAGAGAGAAAGAAAGAAAGAAAAGAAAAGAAAAGAAAAGAAAAGAAAAGAAAAGAAAAGAAAGGGAGAAAGAGAGAAAGAAAGGGATGGGAGAGAGAGAGGGAGAGAGAGAGAGAGAGCAAGAGAGAGCGCAATCCCAGTGAATAGGAGGATCCAGAAAAATAGTGAAGGCCATTAGAAGGCACCTGAAAGACCTCATACTTTTGAGATGTTGTTTTTGGGGTGCTAGAAAGAGAAGGAGTAAAAAGCAGCTGCCTGAAGTTAGAATACACAATCTTATTAGTGTTAAGAGATCCTAAATATTTCTTCTCCTCCATTTTTCACTATAAATTTCAGTCTATAAAGAACAAATAAATTCCAGTCTATAAAGAACTTAAGATCTGAATTTTGGGAGTTTTATTCTTTTCTGATGGGACTCCAGGCTCCCTTTTACTCCCGTGGCAGAGGATGGACCACATACCCTCTCACAGTTCCTTCTAACTTGTGAGTCGGTGGTACGTACCTATCAGTGACTTGAACTGTGTCTGGATAGAAAAGCCATTTTTCTTTGTCTTGGTTTGAGTTCCCACCTCAGGTGTTGGGGCACTAATAGGCAGGGAAAAAACGAGCCAGAAATAAGAATCATTCACAGATGAGAAGCCAGAGCAAGAAACGGTTTGGTAGAGTATATGGTTAGGAAACCATTCCATATGCCAAAACCCAAACCACCCAAAACAGTGAAGGAGGCTCATGATGACATTAAGTCTCCGGCTGTATTTCGATATTTCAAACCACTAGCAAACAAAGTCACATTTGAGTTGGAATCTTCCTAAGAGGCACAAAAAAGAAGCCTGGGCGGCGTGAATGGTCAGAGTAGGAAGGCTGAGTATGTGGGAGCCGGGGACCAGGGTCAGCATTTGAAGAGCATAGTCAGACCTGAAGATGTGTTCACAAGTTCCCACGTTAGATCATATGCAAAGAAACAGGGGGCACCAGGAAACAGGGTGCAAGGATTGAGACCAGAAGAGCGAGTCTCAGGCTCATTCATTCCAGAATAGGACTTCGTATCAGGTATCTTCCTGGCAGAAAATGGGTTGGTTAATTAAGGAGAATATAAAGGTGTGGGGAGGGTTAAGAGAGATCAATAAGAGATGAAAAAGTACTTGGGGACTAGTCAGAGTGGGGCTTCATTATCCTGCCTAGACCCAAAGGGTGAGGGGAGGACACAGTGGCCAAGTAGGAGAGAGCGACCTCTAGAGGAGCTGTAGCCTTTGTGGTAGAGGGGTGCCCACCTGCTGTTCCCCAAAGGGAGCTGGGGGGTGGGCACCTCAACTTCAGTCTCCTTTTACTGGCCAGTTAATCTCCAACTAGAAGCCCGAGTAGATGTTAGCCTCCAGGGGCAAGAAGGGCAGGGATCTAGAGGGACAACTGAAAGATGTCCCCCACAGACTCCCTCTGGGATGAACGAGGTCAGCCTAACAAGTACGTTGCACTCTTCAGAGTGAACAAGGTGTCTGTCTGCAGGGGTTTATGGCTTTAGCAGAAATTTAGCTACACCGAGCAGTGCTAACCTTGACTTTGCCTAAAGAACTACGGGACAGCATCCAGAAAAACTCCACGAGAGAGAATCGACTGTACGATTACATTATGTTTCTTGTGTTTTCTTGAGTATCTCTTCTGAAACCCATATCTTTTATTTAGTGCAAGGAGCACAGCTTATCTTCCAGGCTGAGAGTAGCCTTTACTGAGAACTTGAAGCAGGGAGAAATAAACCAGGTTGTCAAAAAACAATGAAAAATCATTACTCCAAAGATGCCGGGCACCGAAACTGTCACAGGAGATCTGCCAGGGAGAAAAGAAGGCCCGGGAAATTATTCTCCATCAGCATATTCCACCTCTGAAAAACCATTAGCTTCAAACTAGGGAATAAATACAGGACCCTACGCATAGTAGGTGAGCCAGCGCCTTTGCAATAATAACGCTGTGTTTCTACCACCCTATTGTTGGAGCTGAACTGGCTCATAATGATGATCTATTTTATGTCTAGAGAACTCTAAGTGTTGTAGGCAACATGATAGCCGTCAATCCTCGACTGTGACGTTTCCTGTATGAGGCATCGTTGCTTTAATATGAATGGTTACCACCCTACAGAGGAGCTCTGCCGAGACATGGTGATTGCTGAGTCCGGCAACGTGACTGGCTGCTTTTGGGTCCTTGGGCTCTTGTAACTAATTGTTGGACTTGAAGAAGTACCATTTTAAAGTTCTGATGGATAAGAGGACTAAAAGAGGCTGTCACATATCAGTCAAGTAATAAATACGTTCATTGGAGGCAAACCTAGATCCTTTGGGGGCCTACATTGTGTTATCTAGCAGTTAATAGATGATCGCCCATTGGGTGAGAGAATCTGTACAATCCTTTTTTCTGCTAAATTCTCTATGCATGAACACAGATGTATGCTGGGACACATGTGCCATGATCAAAATTGAGATTCTGTTTGGGATCAACTATAATCCTTTAGCCATATCATTTTTTTTTTTTTTTTTTGAGTAAGCATGATTAAAAGCATGGAATCCAAAGCCAGACTCACAGGATTCAAGTTTCTACCAACCATTTGCTGGCTCTGTGGCCTGGAGGGACATTACTGAACCACCCTGTGGTTCAATTTCCTCATCTGTGAAGCGGGGATAATGTTACACCTACCTCTTCAGGATTAATGAGGAATAAATGAGTTAATCCATGTAAAGCTCTTAAAACCATGCCTGACCCATAGGGAGTGCTGCGTAAGTGTTAGCTTTTAGTGTATTATTTTCTTTGTAGGTCTAATATACTGCACTGGTTTGTTAAGAAAACCTCAAAGATAAGTTGTTATTACTTCTGTATGTAGAATCAGCCACATAAGATGGTATTTTTCTCACTCCTCTTTGGGTACCCCCACAATATTACCGTCCGACCTCCCTGGAAGCCCATGTTAACCACCCAGCCGAGTGCCTGATGCATAGGGCATTGTAGGGACTTCGTGGATGTTCGTGGGATGCAGAGTCCAACCAGACATGCTTCCAATCTGTATCAACGTGTCATCTCGAGTGTAGAGAGCCCTGAAAGAAAAAGAAACTTTTGTCTCTGAGTAATTACCCGTCCCTGTGGTCCCGAATACAACCCTGTCTTCATGTCACCTTGTAATCCACACTGTGCTCGAAAACTGCAGTCCTCCTGGGAAAGCCAACAATACACGTGCTGTTCCTGAGCAGTAGATTTTTTCTATTTGGAAAGAGGCTTTTGCTGACAGATGTGTAAAAGTGCACCCACCTAGGCCATTCTGTATCAGCCTGACAGCTGTGGATAGCCGGGAACCCGCACTATTTCTGTTTCTTTGGCATTAATGGACACTTGAATTTTTCTTCCCGGGTCTACCTGGGTCTGATGCTATCCGGCTGTCCCAAGGACTGTTTGGCTCCTTGCATCCATTTGGGTTTCCTGGTGGAAGCAATTCCAAACCAAATATTGAAGACGTGCAAATCTGAGCTTTCGTTTTCTGCTGGAGGAAGTGAGAGCCACCAGGCTGTCCTTAGTTAGGCATTGGTCCCGTTTCCAACCCCTCCTGGCCCCCCGGAGCCTACCCAATATACTGTGTGTAAAACACGGACCTGGTGGGACCTGGGTGGGCTCATTTCACAATAGTGAAAAATGCCTTGTTTTTCTTCTGTGTTATCTTCTTTCAATCCATTATGTTCATGTTTTTTTTTCCCCAGTGTTGTTTGAGAAATACTGAGTAAGTGATTAATAACCGTCTTGGTTTTGCTTTTGCTCTCACCGGCTTATAGAGAAATAATGTGACCTACAGATGTTTGGACAAATAGTACATTGTGTTCATGACAGATTCTGCTCAGACATGCCCCACGCAGTTGAGCTTTTCAGCACTAAAAAGACAGGTATTCCTGGATCTTGTCTAATCGTCCCTTCTTTGCTTTTCTTATTAGACTAAATACTAACCATATTGAAAAGGGAGTCGGACAAAACGGTGTTCAGAGCTGTGTCTTGTTTTTGTCCTCTCCAAGGCAGACAGAGGGAGAAATGTGCAGATAAGCATATGAGCAGGTCTTATAAACAGTCCTAACAGAAGCATTCTTACTTATTATATCTAAGCATTCTTAGATATTTCTTTATTTAAATTGCTTTTTATTTTTACTTAAAGTCCGGTAATAGGAAATAGGATTTCTTAAGCAGATAAAAATTACCAGCCAGAGTTAATTAAGTCATCTTTTATAGTATGTGGTTTCATTTAAAATAAGTGATTAATGATAACTTAAACTCTCTGTGCTGGTTTGTATAAAGGTTTTGCTGGGATTGTCAAGGAAAAGGAAGGATAGAATTTCCATATGGAGTCATGTTCCTTGGATAAGAAAATTCAAACAGAATTAGAGTTACCTATGAGTGAAAACCCATTAAATTTAAAATCCAAATTTTAGAACTAGTAGGAACCTAGGGTTAAGTTGCTTAATCCAACACGCCCATTTTACAAAGGAGGAAATTGAGGTCCAGAGGGGTCAGTCCCATGGCCAAGGCCATATGGCTCTTCTGCAGCTAGGCAATAGCCAGAACCCACCTTTTTAGCTGAGAGCCTGCTATTTTCCCCACACTGCTGCCCGGCACCTCTTTCTAGTCATATATATATATATATATACATGGGTTTTTTTAGTTCAAAAATATTTGTTAAGCACATACTAGACACAGTCACTGAAGTGTGGTAATTTAGATGAGAAAATAGAATGTGAGAGTTCATCACGTCAGCCATCAAAGTAATGCTTTTTATCTGTGGCACAGAGACAGCTGCAAAGCATTTGATCTTAACAATGACAATTAAAATGAGCCTTATTTGAAGTTGCAAAATCACCGCACTGCATTAGCGCAAGACTCCAGCATGCACGCACGAGGGCACTTTGCAGATGGCGTGCAGAGACTTGGTTTATGTAGGCACTTTAGGGAACAGATGGAACCCATGGCATCCCATGGTAAATGTGGATTTATAGCGCTACCATCATGAGCCAGAGTGGCTGTCTTCTACCTGAGGGAGCAGCTGAAGTGATGTGATGCCTCTGGCCTGTGAATCACAAGCACGGGAGTCCCTAAAGGAAAAGTTGTCCCCAGTGGTAGCCTGGCTTCCATCCTCTACCCGGGCAATGCATCATTAATGGAGGCTCGATGTCAATGAAAGGTCCATTTTATTTAAACTTGATAAAGGGAAAATGAGCATCCCCCAGAAGCCTAGACGATGAATAGATAAACCCACATGAGTCTAAATGTTCATTGTTGTCATAAACCCAACCTAGTTGTTGCTTCCTGCAACTTCTGGGTTTAGTATGGATGGTACCTACCCCTTTCCCTCATTCATCTACCCCCCAAATGTTTTAAGCATGTGGGATTAGAGAATTAAAGGAAAATACATAAAAAGCTGAGCTTAAAAAAAAAAAAAAAACAACTGAGCTTCATGAAGACTTAGCTAATGGGTAACTTCAGGGTCTTTAGTCTGTAAAATACTGATAAGAAGGGGTGTCCTGGTTCTTCACAAGGTAAAATTGCAGCATCTCATAAAGAAGCCATCAGAGAAGATAGCCACTTTGGAAACACACACACACATACACACACACACACGACATCAAACAAAAGGGATCAATGAGATGAATGCCGAAGATATCACTGGGAATGTAGAATATCCCATGATGGCGTCTTCCCTAATTATTTAAGATCGCTTGTAAAATTGATTTTATGTAAACACAACAACACTCAGCAATAGCAGCTCCTTGGAGGCAACATAAGTTGTGGGGGATTTATTGACCTGTCGTTCCCATGTGTTACTTTACTACCACTTAATGGCCTGTTTAGATAGTCTTGGTGTATACAAGCTCCCCCACCAGCTCCGAGGGGCACACATTGACAGGGGGCTGCCACACAGCTGAAGGAAGGGACCCCTTGCTCCAGCACAGGGAGGCACAGAAACTTTCCTTATTCTCTCCTCAAATGCAAGGGTTTTCTCAGAAGTGGGAATGAGACGTGAGCAATCCCTATCTATCTACTTTTTACTATGCCCTAAACATGGAAAGCATAGAGAAAAGCTAGATGTAGACCTAGCTTTAGGTCCTAGTTTTAACTCCTCTAGGCAATGTGACCATAAGTAGACCATATGACACCTCTGGGCTGATCAGCTATGTGACTGGCAAAATTCACTCCCTGCCTGATGCCTGAATTTCTCGGGAAAATCAAAGTACAAAATCGGTGCAATGTGCTATGCAAATGCCTAGTCAAACACAGACACACACACACACACACTCTCTCTGCCTGCCTCTCTCTCTCTCTCCTCCCCAGTCTCTCTCAATTTAAAGTGGTTAGCAAGATCACTTTAGAAATAGAAAAGTCATCTTTGTTCTGTCTTGCCTTGATGGTGACTTCAGAAATAAGAGACTAAGGCATAGTCGCTACTCGCAGAGAACTTACAGTCAAATAGATGAGAGTCCACATTTCACGGATTCTAAGACAGTGTTCATTTAACACATTCTAATTTCTCTGCAGATGAGATAAATCTCATAACCAGTGATGTATTGTGGTTGAACAAGCAGACTTTTTCTTTCTTATTGGCACAGGAAATAATGATGCCCCTAAGACTCAGTGTTGTCTTGGATGCAATGAAGTAGAGTAATACGGCCTCACAGATAACTCTGCTCTAGGATCAGGGGATTTCTAGGGGAAGAGGGAGATGGATCCCCAGAGGACAGCTTCTGAGAGACTTTGCAGTAAAGTTACCGTGTAAACCTCGGGACTGGATGGGAGCTAGTTTGGGGGGAAGAGATCATCAGTTCTGTAACCATTTCATTTTCAGATTCAGGAGTTTCCTATCACATCAAAAGAGAAATGTATAGAAAGGAACCGGACGACTGATGGCAGGGGGTAGAGTAACAGGTGGAGGCCGCCTTCCCCCCCACGCCACCATCCTTTGCCCCCGTTTAATGGAACTGCCAGCCACCTTCTAGAGAGGTTCCAGAGTGAAGAGATGCTCCCATGCAGGACACAGGCCTTCAGATGAGCTGACATCATCCATGCTCTTCCCCACACTGTACCCCTTGAGTGAACCCAGCTCTTAATCTAAAACAGAACGTTCAGAGTCTCGGGCTCTGTGACTGGCCTCTGGAGCGACCTCAGCTCGATCCCAGGGCAGAGCAAACAGCCTTCCTGCAGGTTTCATTTTCCTCAGGCCTTTCCTCTCAGGAATGCAGTTATGTGGCCATTTCCCTGACCTGGCCCTTGTCATAATGAATCCTTCCTTCCCACTGAATTATTTCCCCCTCTTTCCTCTCAAAGATTTATCCCACATGCCAACCTTTAGTGAAACTTCTTCTGCTCGAGAAAAAATAAACAAGCAACCAGAGCTTGAGTGGCCAAAGTTGGGACAAAATCAAATGGCATTTCCTGTATTTTCAAAGATTGCAAAATATTCTCAAGATGAAGAAGAATGTTGATATAGCTTAAATGCCCAATTATAATAACTGGAGTTCAAAATCCAATTAATGGCATCTTTCATTCCCCCACCGTGCAATTTCCCCTCCTTGTTTCCTGCATTCCCTCCTCTTGACTGGTTCTACTCTTGGATTTTATGTTTCTGTTTTCTTAGTGTGACATCTACCCAGAGTTTAACTTTTCTGTCATGCACACTTCGTTTTTAGGATTTTTTTTCTCCTGTAGAGCCCTTATTTCCCATGTTTTACCTACCTTGACCTTTCCATCTGGTTATTTTTACCCTCTTTCCTATTGCTTTATTATTTTCTCTTTCCTGTTTACCATTTCTCTTCCTTCACTCGCATTTCCATTTTTCTTTTTGTCAAGGACTTCTACATCCTTTGAAAAATAATTATCGAGTCAAAGGGACTCCCAGAATGTCAAGGTATAGGCAAATAAGAAACTGTGCTCTCTTACAGTTACTAGTTATTCAAAATAAGCTTGACCAAGGCCGACCCTCCATAGTCTTGAGGCTATTAGCATTGCATTTAGGGGAGGCTCCCAGTGGTGCTCTCTTAAAGGAAGAGATGTCCTCATCAGCCCAGGAAGGAGGACAAAGATGGGAAAGGAATGGGGGTGGGAGGGAGAGGCAGTGTTGTATAGTGGTTCTAGCCTCTGGTGACAAAATTCCTTTGTTCAAATCCTAGCTGAGTATACAACTCTTACACAACTTTTGTGAGGATTAAATGAGATAATGTATTTAAGCACTTAGACCGAGCCTGTAACAGTAAAACTATGTAAGTACTAACTGTTATTATTTGTCTGTGTCACTTGAGTTGGTATCGGGTGTAAGAAAAAACACATTTTTTCTTACATATGTAAGAACAACAACAACACTACTTTCTCTTACATATGTCTGCCTGGATCAAGTTTGAAAAGTCTTAAAAGTAGTGATTCTCAAAGTGTAGTCTTTGGACCAGCAGCAGCAGCATCTAGCAACCTGTTAAAAATGCAAATTCTTTAAAAAAAAAAAAAGCAAAAACCCTATCCCTGATCCACCCCCCAGCCAACTGACTGAATCAACAACTTTGAGTGGGACCAAGCAATTTAAACTTTAACAAGCCCTTTAAGTGATTCTGATAATACTAAAATTTGAGGAATACGGCCCCATAGTGAATATCCTCTCTCTTCTAAAGAAGCATCCCAAATACAGAGTATCCCACCCCCCACTCACCCACCAACAACATGGTGAGCCTCTCTATGGTCCATGGTCATACTTATTGAAGCAAGGCACAAGGTAACTATATTCTAACCGAGGAAGGTTAGCATCATACCTTCCTTCGGCATACAGTAGTGAATTGCTTATTTCTTTGGGTCCAAAAAATAAGACCCCCAAAATCATAGAGTGGGTGAGGACAGAGAATGCCCTTCATTCTCATGGAATAGGCAAACAAGACTAGGTAGTCCAGACAGACTCAAAGATTCTCAAAGATTAGTGCCTTTCACTTTTCAAAATAATCAGGTTCCCTGGCAATAAATACACAATGACCTCTGTTTGATAATCCTAAGTTGTCCATTTTGGGATACATTTGGGACATTTTGAAGTTGTTAGTGTTTAAGACAAATCACTATGTTTTCCTTCAGGAATCTCTTGGTTGAGGTTTCCATTTCAGGTACATGGACTAGGTAGTGCCATCCACAGGTGTGATATGTGTGGCAATGTACTGGTAAGCACAGGGTGACCCATAAGGACCTATGAAGCTCTCTGTTGAATATGAGGGAAGGTCACATTCATCTTTGTTCTTAATTGAATCAAGATGACAGACGACATCTGCTGACATCCTTAAAGAGACAGTAGCTCAGAGACTATAACCTTCACCTGTAAGCAGACTTCCCAGAAATCCTCACAGAAGAACCAGAATGAGGGGCGCTGGGGTGGTACAGCCGGTTAAGTGTCCAACTCTTGATTTGGGGTCAGGTCATGATCTCAGGTCATGAGATCGAGCTGCTGTTGGGCTCCACGCTCAGTGTGGAGTCGGCTCAAAATTCTCTCTCCCTCTTCCCCACCCATTCATGTTCTCTCTTTCCAAAATAAACAAATAAATCTTTCTTAAAAGAATAAAAAGAAGAGGAGGAAGAACCAAAGCGAGAGCAGCTAGTCCAGCAAGATCATTGTCCACACTACAGTCTCAGAGCCCTAATTCCTGAAGGCATGCTACTAGTGCAGTCACTGCACAAATACAAATTTTTATATTTGATTGGGATGTTATACCTTTCTCTTTACTTAACTAGACAGACTGGTTTGGTTAACTCCATTTTGTAGATGCAGAAACTGAGACTTAGAGAGGCTGTAAGGACAAAAGGCACAAAACTAGTCATAGAACCGAAGCCCACGTCCCCTGAATCCCATTCCAGGGCATTTGCCACTTCACCATGTGATATCTCTCTGCCAGCTCACAACATAGGATGGCCTCTAGGTTTTCAGTATGAAAAGAGCATGGATCCTTGATGGGAAGGCCTCTTTTAAAATCTTAGAAATGAAAGGGGATTTGCTTCTTGGTTGTGCCAGCTGCTGTGTGGATGTCCTCTGCTATCTGCCAAGAATTTTCCCAGACTTTAATCTGATGGAACTAGGGGGCTTAGTTGGGCTAGGGAGGATGGCAACCAGTAATATATAGCAGTGCTTTCCAATAGAACATTTGTGGTTCTAGAAATTTCTGTACCTATGCAATCCAATATAGTGACTGCTAGATGAGTAACTACATTTTTGGTTTAATTTAGCTCTTTTTTTTTTTTTTTTTTTTAGTGCCTACCATATTAGACCATACACATCTGTAAGATCATTTTTAGTTAGATGCTGGATGGGTTCTACCTGAAAGAAATAAGAAACAAAAATATAATTTAGCCTCTATCCCCTCAACCTCTCAAACAAAATTGCTTACCCCCAAATAGTCGCACATCTGTCTAGACACGTGCCCCCAGCAGAGCCCCCTGACTACATGACACTTGCTAAATTGTCTGTTTGTTATCTGCAACGTCAGTTAAGTGGTTCTCTCTCTGTCTCTCCCTCTTCGAGCAAGCTTTGTTTATTGTCATTTCTTATTAACCAACAGAGCGGGGTGAGAGCCGTGTGTTGACTAACAATGGAAGAGCTATCTGTGTGGGGCAGAGGCCTCATATTAAGAATTATAAACTGGACTCTCAACTCCTGCCTTTCAAAGAGAAAGGCCTAGATGGTTATGGGCCTACATGGCCCATCTCAATTAGAAATTAAGGTAGGGACCAGATCCTCAGCTGTCTTTTTTTTTTTCTCTTTAAAGTATCAGAACCCCAGCTCTGTAATCACACCCGTATACAGAATGACTCCCCTTTCTCGGCAGGGAGGCTGGCATTCCTCCTCACCTGAGATTGTTCTTCTCTGTGCAAGAAACTCACAGTAGCAGGAGGTAGGCTGACATGGGATATGTTTAGCAGCAGTGAGAACCGTTTAGCTCAGCCATCTCCATACTTTCCCTGTTAGAGGTCTTTGGGAAGGTCCAGCTTTCTTGACGCTTGTATGGGTAGACCAGCCAGCCAAATGCTGCTCATTCAGAAAGCTTAAGGGGAATAAGAAATCAGTTGTTTTCCCATTCAGTGTACCTCTTTCCTGCATCAGCATCCTGACAATCAAACAAATTGTGAGGTGCACTTGTTCCAAATCGTTACATACTACGTAGCATCTACAATCTGTTTTGCCTTAATGCGTCATAAAACTTTTACCCGTGAGGTCATATGTTGAGGAGCACCCGTGGCCCTCACAGGAACCTGCCTGTAAGCAGAATGACACATACACCCTTCGCTCCATGCTTGTCCCCAATTCATCTTCCTAGCCTTGTGGCGCGCCACGTGCTCCGCCTATGTGACACTCCAGTCACACACATCGATTGGCTATCTCTGAGTTGTGCCCTCTCTCCTCTTACAGGGGGACCCAGACTGTTCCCTTTGTCTCCAGCGCCTTTTCCTGACTTCTCCACTTGCCCAACGTTTCAATAAAGAGAACTGAGCTCCAGACATTCGCTCACGTACTCAATTCCCATTTACATATACCTGTACCGTCAGTCCCTGAGCGAGACAAAGGCAAGGAGAAGATGACAGACTAGGTTTCTGGGTCCAAATCAGACTCTGTTATCCTTCTAGCTGGATGACTCTGGACATTTGACTTAATAAACCCCCTGTGGGAAATCACGAGAATGGTTCCTCCCTCTTGATGTAGGGGAGTGAGATCACGGGCCTCCACTTAGTTGAAAGGCTTGCGTGTGGTAAATGTTCATAGTGACCTCCGTCCCTGTCAAGTTCTGCTCCATCTCACCCGGTCCAAAGACACATCCTGAGCTTACCTAGCTGGAGCTCATCTCTCCCTGTCTATCATGCCCGTAGCATGTTGGCTGAATGGAAGGAGCACGTATTTCTTTCAGTTTTATACCAGTTATTCACATGAACTTCAACCTCTTCAGTGAGTTGTCATGTCTCTAGAGGAGATGGTTCAGATGTCTGTCCTCTGTCCTGTTAATTGCTTCCATTAAATTCAACTTATAATTTCTGACTGCCTTCTATGCGCCAGGCTCTGCGTTCAATGGGGCCTCTGGAAACAGGTATCTACCCACAATTACTGAATGCACAAAAGTTACAGCATAACCAGGGAGAACGTGATGAGCATTATTATTTTTGTTTGCTTGGCCCCTGTTCCTTCTTGCACAAATTATATCATCCTTCCTTCGAAAAGTCATTCCTGTAGTAATTGGAATCACCGGCCCCTTGTCTTCACCCCATCCTGTATCCATGCCCTTTGCCCCGTGACTGTTTTGATCCTTCCCACTAGGGCTACAGTACCTTCCTCCACACTTTGACTTTGTGCTCAGCCATGTAACTTGCTTTAGCCAAAGGAACAGTGTAGAATTCAATGTACCACATCGGAGCCCAGTCATTAAGATCCACCATGGACCTCTACTTCTTCCCTTGGATCTCTGTGACCGCTGTGACTGCTGTGACTGCTGCAGGAAGAGCTTTCCCATTCATTCAGCCTGGTCACTAGAATAAGGCCTATTAATAGAACAAGCCTGAGTCTAACATACCACAAGAATTATTTAGCCAGACGTGCCACTTAAAACAAAGCTGCCTGGTCTGTAGCGGTCAACCTCTAGCCAATCCACAATTACATAAAAAATAAATGCTTATTACATTTTGCCACTGAGCTTTTGTGGTTGTTGATTTCATAGTAGTAGGTGATCCCCATATGGCTCCTGCTCTAATCTTCCGCCCTCCTCTATGTTCTTCTCTCTACCAGAGAGAAGAACATCCCATTGAAATATCTCAATGGGATGGCCATCTTCCTATCCCCTTCTGAACCAGGGCTGCAGTCCCCAGTCTAGGGCAAGCACGTGACCCAAGAAGGAACAATCAGGGTTCAGCCGGCAGACCTTTAATGTTAGAACCAAGGAATATTTGAGCCCACACCGCAGACACAATTCCACTGTTCTGGTGAGAGCCAGCATATCATCAACAGAGGAAAAGGGAGAGAGACTGAGGCGGATGGAGGCAGGGAGCAGTAACAGAGTCAGAGTGGTCAAAGCTCTGATGCAGCATCCGGGGATCTGGGAGTGTCCCCAGGTTCTGCTTTCCTCAAATTCAATCCATCAGTATTTCCCGCAGTCCTGTGAGCTAACCCAAGACCCAATAAATTCCTTTTTAGCTTAAGCTGATTTGAGTGGAGATTCTATCATTTGCAACCTTGAAAAAAAACAGAGACGAAATAAATAGAGGCAATTCCGTCTGAGGCAGCAATCCCAGAGGCTCAGTGGGGGCTGTGGGAGCCCAAGAGAGATGGGCACCTTCCCCAGCGGGCAGAGTCAGAGAAGGCTTCTGGGGCAGGGGTCAATCGCCCTACTGTGTGCAGCATGGGTGGGACATGGTCAGAAAAGGGGACAGCCTCTGAAAGGGATGGAGGCCAGAGGCTCCAGTTGAGAAGTGAGTTTGGGAAGGTCAGGAGGGCCGGTGTGGGAGGACCTGTAAGTCAGCCTAAGGAAGGAGGACTTCGGATGGCAAGTGGGAGACGTGGAAGAATTTTCAGCAGGGGCATAGTAGCCTTTTAGAAGCCCTTTTTTATTTTTTCTGGCTGCAGGGTGGATATTGAGGTCAGAAAACCAGTTGGGAGGCTGTTAAGAGCATCCAGGCATGAGATGAAGGGCTCTTGCATTCTGGCCAAGGCCTCCGGCTTTCCAGTAGGGTTTTTACCCTGAGTCAGGGTGCGGTATTTGTCTGTCGAATTGCGAATTGGAAAATTGAAGCCATTTTCTCCTTTGAAGGGACTCGTGCCTCCCACTTAAGATTGTGAGGAGCCATGCTGTGATAAGGGGACGACTGTTTGGCCACTTGTTCCACAGTTCCTCTCCTCGGAGACGCTTCTGAACATGTACAACTTGGGTGTCACCGCCCTCGAGCCGTCAGCTCCTCATTGTTCAAGATGTGCTGTGTTGCACTTACCCAGAATAAAATGATTCTCATTTACTTACCTAGCAGCTGTCAAAGCCTGAAATTTCATTCTGTGGGCGTAAGCAATTTCTCCCCTGTAAATGTGGCTTCATCTCGAGTTTGCTATCTGCCAGCAACAGAGAATGGCGGACCACGGTCGCTTTTCCTTTCCCCTACAAGCAACAATTAAAGACCAATTCTGCCCGAGTACAAATGCATCTGTTAGCGATTGTCACTCTGGAGTCCCGCGCTCAGGAGCCTCACTATTTTTGCTGGAAGACCTGTAGATGAAAAAAAAAAAAAAAAAGAAAGAAAGGCTTGGTAATACACAGTGAAAACCGGAAAGGAAAAGAAAAAAAAAGTGGCTTCGCTCCTTTTGGAACTAGCAGGGAAGAATCATTTTTGTTTGCTGGGCAGACAAAGGGACACTGGCTTTGGGAGAAGTCGGGATCCAACTCTTTATTGAGGAAGAGACATGCAAATGGAAGGTATCAGGGAAAGTGCCTAGATGAGCAAAATGGAATTTTACCCAGGTTGGCCTGATTCCTATAGCCTCTGTGGATGCAAAACCCCTTGGCCAGATTATATTCGGTGAAGTAAAGTGGGGAGAAGGTGAACAAGCAAGAAGAAGAAAATAATCGTGTTCTGGATTGTGTGGGCAGGCTATCCAGTTCTTGTAGAAATCTCTTTGTGATACAGTCTCTGCATTTCCCCCTGCCCCCCTTTCAGGGCGCAGGAAGGCGTTGGCTTTGAGAGCAGGTCCCTGCCAAGAGGCTCATCATCAGGTCCCGTTTCCCCAAGTCTTTGGGGTTTTTGACCACACACATAATGAGGTCGCACTTCAGCAATGTCTTTGTTCGACCCCAAATGAGGTTCCCACCCTCCCCCTCCCGACAGAGCAGCTTTTGTGTCTTCTGTCAAAATAATCACTTACCCAAAATGATGGCGAGGCTCCGAAATATCCCTGCTTTAACCTTAGGGAATATAAAAAAGGAGTGTTAAATGTTTAACCTGGATTGATGAGGTTTGCTGAAACTATTGGATAAAATGAAAACTTTCTTCGGGGCATAAATCACTGGGGAGATTTTTCCAGCCCCCTCTCATTGATTTTTGGGCTCCGTTAATGATTCCAGCACTGAGAACAGAAGACTAGGTGGAATTTAAAGAAAAGGAAAGCCACATTAACCTCTAAATTTTACCTATATGTTGATTTTTGACAGTGAAATACTATAATTAACCCAGACTATTTTCCCAAGATTTAATTTTTTGCTGATGTCCAAAAGTATTACAGAAAAGCTGATTCCTAATTATTACATACAGCATTGCATAAATTTCTTCCTAATTAAAAAGCCTCTAAATTCTAAATAATCAATTTATGAAGACATATGGTTTTGAAAAATTAGGCATTTAATTTCTAAAGATTTATTGGTAATTTGTACCATGGCTAATTAATTATGGTTATAATACTATTGCAGTCATACTAGAGATTGATGTGATGATACAATTGCAAATTTATTTTGATATGTCTTCTTTAATATCAGAGCATTACATTATACTTAGTTTTCCAGCCCCTTCTTAATTATGTTTGAAAGCATTAGTTTAATGAAAGATAAGAGGGCTTGATAAGTGTACCATCAGAATTTATTTGAAAAACTATTTTCAACATGAAACAAACAAATTGTTTTTTGCCCTGGCAAAATGAAATTTGCAGTTGGTAATAAATTAGCAGCCAGAAATGCCTTAAAATTAAATAGTATTTGGTACAGAATTTCCCATTAACCAATGTGACAATTTGCAGAGAGCTTAGCATGAGAAAGTAGTTAAACTGTACAGAGGAAGTCTGCAGACAAAAATGAATAGAACTCAACATAAACAATGATGGCATTGTAAACACAAACACATGGACTAGGTGGGGAAGGGTTTTTCCTACTTCCTTTGTCATGTGAATTTCTAGGCATTTAAAAAAAAATCTAGAAACTGTTTTGGATATGACCAGGGTTTTCTTTGAAGTTGCAGGAAGAGAGATTTTGAATTTAGTGGTAGAAAAATGCCACTGATTCGTTTTATTGAATAGAAATGCAGGACTCTGGGGAATCATGGCCCAGGACAGAATTGTCAGTTGCAAGGAAAAAGAGAGGAAGAAGGCAAAAGTAGTTTCTGAGCTGTGCTCACAGTGACACGTGCCAAATGCAGGGTAGCTAAAGAACCTGGCTCCCCATGGAGGGCCTTCCTGGGGGAGGCGGCAGAAACTCTACATCTGGACATCTTCCTGGTGAAACCCCAAGTACCAGAGTCAACTGCCCTGCCTTCCTTGTTTTACACGATAACAAACTGGGGGGGAGGGGCACATCCTGCAGCTTCTCTAGTGATCACCTTGCTTTGAATTGCTTTTGTTGACTACTGTGGCTTTTCCCAGACAGACTCCATGTGCTTCAAATTTCTTCCCTCCTGTTTCCACGGCACGGTCCCTCCGTCTAGCTGTGTGACTTTGAGAAAGTCACTCAGTATCTCTTTTAAGTCCCGGTTTCCTTTTCAATAAAAGGGTGCCTGTTAGAGAATCAGCAGCAGCAGCCTTCTGGCGAGGATAAAATGGGATGCGTGCTAGCCCATGCTCAGCAAGCCCCGGGGAAGATCAGGATTGCAGTGCGCAGAGGAGAGGACCAGTTCAGGGCACCGGGTGTCTGGTCTGGGGGAGGGCTGGGCATTGTTCATTCATTCATCTTACAGATATTGATTGTCTGTCCACTCTTTTTTCAGTGGAGCTTATTTGCTATGGATACAGAAATAAATAGAATGTACGGGTATCTGCTCTCTCGGAATCCACAATCTAATAGAAAGGAAAATTGTGTGCATAAAAATAATTGAAATAATAGTGGCTATGCATGAGTGGCATGGGAGGACAGAAGGAAGAGCCTCAGAGAGCTCCAGAAGGTCTAAGGGAGAAGATAATAAATCTCTGAGTCTTGAACAAAGGCCAAGTAGGTGGGGAAGAGTACTGAAGCAGATAGTACAGCAAGATGGAAGGCTCCATGACAGATGTTAAGGAGTTCCAAGGAACCAGTTAGAGTTTAAGAGGTAAAGTGAGGCTCGTGACAGAGGAGTTTGAAGGCTTGGCAGGGCCTGGGCTGACCTATTGGATACAGGCATCCGTGAGATACAAAAATGCCAAAGGTACCAGTGTGATAAGTAGTGGGTAGATTTTTCCCCTCCAAAATAGTAGTAGATTTTTCCCCTCCAAAAATACGGCACGGGTTTTAAAATAGGTAGTGGGAATACTCCAATAGAATACTCCGAATAGAATAGGCAATTGCATATCCTTATTATATTAATCCAGTTTGGGTTCCACAATAATAGTTGTCATCAGGGAAAAAAGTAATGTAGCCCAAATTACTCTTTGGGGGTATTTTCTCACATGCATGATAAACTTTTAACATACATCCTTCAGCCAACGAATAATTTTTAAGCTCTTAGTATGTGTTGGGCATCCTGCTAAACCCTGCATGACTATATTTGTTGACTTGCCTCGTCCTTTGTAGTAAAACATGAATAATTTTATTTTCGTTTAGCTTTGTTCTTTGCTTTTTAAAAACCCAGTATTGAATTTATTCAAAAAGTATCTATTGAGTACCCACTCAGCGCCAAGTATGTATATATATTTATTCGGTGGTCAAGTTCCACATTATAATGTTTTCCAAATTCATGGTCAGGGATTAGAATTAACTGTATGACTGTGGGTAATTTATTTAACTTCGGTGGGCCTCAGTTTCCTTTTCTATAAAATTAGTCCATCTGAAAAACAAGTGTGAATTTTGAAAATGGGTGAGATCTTTTGATTAGGAAAAATACATTTTCTTGGAGAAGTCTCAAAGGCTGATATCCATATACGAACTTTAATTGGAGATTATAAAACTTTTCACATACTCTGTAACTAAAATTCAGCCTAACGCCAAAGTACATCTTTTGAGTGAAATGCCCCTAATTTTGGATTTTGGATATCACACGATTTTACATGAAATTTGAGATCATTTGATCTCACTTAATTTATGTGTCCATGCACTAGTTTTTGCCCAGATAAAAAGGCAGAAAAGCTCCAAATTCGGGAGTTAGCTAAAAAGAATATGACCAGGCACCTTCCATTCCCCTCTGAGAGTTTAAATAACTGAGACAGGCTCCTGGACTCCAAGCCGTGGTTTCGAGGCTGGTCAATCACCATAAACTACAGGAGCCACATAAGCACCCCGTATGCTCCAACATAGCTCCCATTATTATCGATAAAAGTTACACTACTAGACCGAGGGGAGAGAAAGGCCACAATAAGGCTTTTAAAAAGCTATTTAATATATCAGCTTTCACAAAGATAGACGGCATCACTAAGACAAAACAAGAAAAGATGTGCCCGACTTTACAAGGTATTGGCACTGTTAATCATATTTTGAAATATTGCTGGCATATATCTTGGAAAACACAACACAGTAGCCGTATTTCCAATGGGAGAGATGACAGTTTTAATGTTGAGATACACCAATAATTCCAAGCCCTCCTCCCACCCTCCCACCATAGGGGATAAACCAGAGAAGATTAGGCAACCAGGTGGGTTCCCGAAGCTTAAGTATTGAAATTGAACATCATAAATTCTGCCACATTCCATTACAAGTTATCACAAAATTTCACTAAGCAAACAACTATATATGTGTATGTGTGCATTTTGTGTATGTATATACTATAATGTTATAAAATTATTTACATTAGTATTTTATTTATATATACAAAACGTTAAAAGTATATATTTATATGCATATATAATTTTGGATGAACTTATAAAAAGGTTATTGAAATAATTAGCTGGTTTACATTTATACTTCTACATTTCTAATTTTCTTTTTTTTCTTTTTTTTTTATTATTAACATATAATGTATTATTTGCCCCAGGGTACATGTCTGTGAATCATCAGGCTTACACATTTCACAGCACTTACCATAGCACATACCCTCCCCAA